>CM018684.1:70970498-72170498 GCA_009363875.1 Mikania micrantha
TCACAACAAGATTGAACTTTGTTCACAGACATCTGCTCGATTTTGCTGGAGAGGGCCTCCAATGTGCAGTCAAAGCAGTATAAGAATCAACCTGATGGACCCCGGTGTGGGTGCCTTGGCTCTCGGGGCCTGTTGAGAATAGCTCTTCCTAGTGCTTTCTCGAGCAATTCAAACGCCTCTCTCGGTCGCTTCGCTCCAAAATCTCCACCCGCATAACTGTCAAGCCAACTGTCGTCCGCTCACATCAAGACCATTGAGAATGTCTCGCATTGCCTCCATAACTCTAAACCGTGATGTGGGACCTTCTCATCAGATCCTTGAACGCTCCCACGCCCTCGTTTAGAACGTCTCACATCATCCTGCTGGAACGAAAGAATCGAGCTAGCTGCTTTGCAGTTTTCTCGAGAGGAAAGTATTTCTCAAAGAACTTTTCAGACATCTGATTCCAAGTGGTAATACAGCCTGAGGAAGAGAAAATCACCCATGCCTTGGCTCGGTCACGTAGAGTGAATGGGAATAACCGAAAGCCGAATGGCGTCATCAGACGCGCCATGATCTTGAAAGTGGCGCAAATCTCCAGAAATCCCACGATATGGAGATTAGGATCCTCGTGATCCTTCCCGTCAAACTGAACAGTGTTCTGAACCATTTGGATTATACTAGACTTGATCTCGAAATTGTTAGCTTCCACAGGCGGTAGGGTGATGCTCGGCTCCAATCCTCCAAGTGATGGTTTCGCGAAGTCAGAAATCGTCCGGGTCATCATCTTGGTCCGCCATGGTCGTGTCTCCGTGCCAAAGATATTGTCGGTCTCTCCGTCTTCCTTCGATGGTATTTGCTACAACGCGGGACCGCTGCCGCAACCTTGCCGAAAATACCGCTCCGTTCCGATCTATGCTCGACAATGTCCGGCTCGGGGGTTGAGGACATACACACTTAATGCATAAACGAGTTACCGAATCAAACCTGTTAAAAATAAAAATAAAAAATAAAAAAAATAAAATTAAAAAATTGAAAAATAAAATAAAATAATTAAAAAAACAACTAAGAGTCAAAAATCAAACTAGTGAAATAAAATAAAATAGAATAAAAATAATATTTTTATTACAAAAAACTAAGCTAAATCACCAACTCTGATTTTTCTTAAAAATCACCGTGTCCCCGGCAACGACGCCAAAAACTTGATGTGCGTGAAACTATATATTTATTAAATGGGTTTTTCACACAGATTTTAGTTTTAAAAATGTTTTTACTAAGAACTAAATCACACACAATAGGCAAGTGTACCTATCGCATAGCAATATAGCTTATGGTAAGAACCGGATATCAATCCGTGGACACGATAGCTCTCGATACTAAATCTCGGTCAATGTTTAGCAAACACATGTAAAGTTGGGTTTTGTGAATTTTAAAATAATAACTAAAAAGAAGGTTTTTTTTGGAAAAATCTCTAAAGTCTAAGAAAATTGCCTAGATCATGAATCCACTTAGTCTAGTGATGTGATTATTATGAATGGGTAACCCAAATGTTGACTAGATTCGGTCAAAGATTATCTAATCCATAATCTTTTGGAAAATTAAAATGATAAAACACATTCTAATCACCTAGGATTATTTTATGAAGCCTAATGTCAAGGTCTATGTCAAGATTTAATCAAGAATTAGGCATCCGTCAAGAATCTTAATTCTACAACTTAAGGAAAACTAATATGACTTATACACACTAATCACCCTAAGTTGCATAAATTCAACAAAGTCATAATTTCTTCCAACTTACAATCTATGAACACAATCATGCAAATGAGGTCATTTGGCCATAATTTCCTAACTCAATGTTAATCATATTCAAACAAAATTATATATCACCATGGTTTTCCAAACTTTTAGTGAAAGAAAGTATACTTGTGCAAGTTTTATAACATTCAAGAAACCAATTATCATTCCTAATCTCATGGCATAATCTTAAAACAAGTTGTAAGATTATAAACAAATGCTTGATCATGGTTTTCCAACATAGTATGATTAAACATTCATCATTCTTGAACACTAATCAACCTACACAAATTTACAACATCATTGGAATACAATCATAACTTCATCTTGAATCTTGACATAAACCTTTGACCAATTCATAAAATCATCATCACATAACAAAAAGTTTCATCATAATCTAGACAATGAAGTGTTTAGCCCATAAGGCTTACAAGAACAATAACAAAGTAGCTAGAATTAACAAGAGACATGCTTAAAATAACAAAATGCAAACCACTAGCAAGCAAGGATTGAAACAAGATGGTGTTAGATGCTCCTTGGATCTTCAAGACCTTCACAATCTCCCTTAGACAGCTTCAAGAAATCTGAACAGAAGGTATTTTGGCTCCAGGAATTCCAACCACTTGAAATGAGGTGAAAAGCTTGAATTTATAGAAATTCTGGAACTTGGCACGGTCGTGCACCATAGGTGCACGGTCGTGCAAGGTGCTACTGTACTTCACTTTTGGTCTGGGACGGTTGTCGAAGTTGCCATTTTCAGCCAAGTCTCGAAATTGACTCGAGGTGTCAGGCACGGTCGTGCCAAAGTCGCACGGTAGTGCGCAAGTCGTCATGACCGGCACTACCTCCATTTGGCCCGGCACTGCCTTGCTTTGGCCCGGCACTGGCTAGCTTGCACGGTTGTGCATGGTTTAAGCACTGTCATGCATAGGCCAGCGCTGCCATGCATGGCCTAGCACTACCTAGTTGCACGGTCGTGCAACATTGTGCACAGTCGTGCATAGGCCAGCACTGCCATGCATGGGCTAGCACTGCCTAGTTGCACGGTCGTGCAAAGTGTGCACGGTCGTGCATGGGTCGGCACTGCCAGTGCAAGATTTGGCATGACAGTACGCATCTGGGAATTGCTCAGAAAATGTTGAAATTCCATTCAAAGCTTGATTTTTTCCGAGCAAGACCGTTTGTCCTACAAATCACAAAAACAATAATTAGGACTATTTGTGAATGAATTTGCATGTTATTAACGTTTAAAACGGGGGAATTTGAGTCGAATAATATGTATAAATTAAAGTATATCACTCACAAACAAAGTGATAGTCAAGCTCAATATGTTAAACTCGTTTATGTGAAACAGGATTTGTGTAAGAAAAAGTACACTTTGATTGTCACATAGCAAAGTAGGACGTTCCGGCGGTATATAAGGCATGCAATTCGGTGAGAAGATGAGTAATCATAACATTTCAGCTGCAGTGTTAGCCATAAATCGGTATTCTGATACCATACTAATGTTTACAATTGATTGAATTCATATTTTACAATAGAAGATTATATACAATATAAGAAAAGCTTCTAGCAATTACAATTAATATAATAATAAATGATCTACTTAATACAAATTAATTCGTGTAACCAACTAACCCTTATACATTTTAATTTATTAAGCTAAATAAGGAACTCATATATCCAAATAAAAACCTACAAGATTTTAAAATAAAAGATGACAAGTTACAGTACAGAAAATCCTTTATTGACTTGACAAAAAAAACCTTAACAAACGACATTCATAAAAGATATACAACATCTCTTTTAAAGATAAAAGAATAAAAGATGTAATTTATAGTAAAAGCAAACAACACATTATGTAATTTAGTATAAAATGTAAGGATCTAAGAATAAAGAATGAAATACTTTTTTTAACATCAAACGTTCGGTCACCCGTGAAGACCGTACCAAATATATCATTCTCTCGCTCAAATAACAGAGCGTGGTGACCTGACACACCCTAAAAAACGAATAAAATACTTGATCTCATAGTGTCATCACTTCGGTATTAAATTTTGAATGAAACTAAATAAATTTAAATACACATGTCAAAATCTGATTCACTGATCGTGCCACGATAAGGAAATATATTTGTTGGTGAAGGTGAATCACCTAATTTATTAAATGTGAAAACTAAAAGTAAAAGGAAATTAAATTATTAAAGACTTTAAGTACTTGACTTAGGCTATTGTTACGTCACATCATCTGGCCAAGCATGCAAACGATGCGAACAAATAAATAGATAACAGATTCATTTTGCAAGCAAAAAAATAAAGGAGACAGATAATTAGAAATCCTACAATTTTAAATCACGTTTTTTAATGTATAATCTCTTAAATACAAAACATATGAATGACTACTTATATTTATATGATTATAAGATAAGGTTCCTAAGAAAACATTCAATTTGAAGAAATTAAATCCAGAAAAATAACCACAATTATTAACAATTAAACTTTTTTTTTATTTTTTCCTTTTATTATAAGATAAGAAATGTAAAAAAAAGAAGAAAAATTTAAAAATATGTATTTTAGGTTATTATATATATGTAACTTGTATGTTAAACAAACTGATTACATATATGTTATGTATAAGTTACATACGAAACTTTTTGAGTTAAATATACATAACTTTCTGATCTACATATTTTTTCAAAAATTTCTTTTTTTTATAACATTTCTATCCTTGTAATAAAAAATATGAAATTTTTTTAAAAAAAAATTGTTGATTGATATGAGTTTTCTTGCTTTTTTGAAAATAAAAAGTTTTCTTATAAACAATCCTCTATAAGATAATACGTTACATATAGTATTTTTTTAATCTACAATGGGAATTTTTGATGCCCAAGACACTTATACATGTCTTATATATATATATTAGCATACAACACATATTTTTTATATTTTTCTTTTATATAAAATCATAAACAATTTATACAATATACCTCTTTTCAATCATTTTTAAAATAATAGTTTTTTAATATTTTTATTTTTATAAAAGTAAAAAAATGCTTTCATGCAGATAATAGGGGTCTGAGGAGGGTCAGGGGGTTTTCCCAGTGAGCTTTCCTCCTGGGGTGGTTGTGGTGGCTCAAGGGAGGTCCAGGTAACTAGACCTTTGTGATATGGCCTGGAAACAGTGGGTTCACACGATTGAGACGTTCGCCGTTCAAAAAAACGATAATAAGAGTATTCATCAAAATTATAGGTTATCATTCCAAGACGACATCATTTATGAATATGATTGAACTTAGGAAACATAATTAAAAATTTTCAAATAAAATTCAATTCAATTTAATCATTGATCTTACGATATTTGATATCCATATAATCAATTTTAAGATAATATACTACAGAATAAGCCTAATGCAACCTTTTTTGACACAAAAGGTTGCAAATAGGTTGCATTAGGTGAAGTTGCATTTGCCTAATGCAACCTTTTTATTACATAATGCAACGGTTTTTAAAAAGTTGTATTTAAAAAAGTTGCATTAGGAAAAAGAAAGTTGCATTATGTAACAAAAAAGTTGCATTATATCTAATGCAACTTCATCTAATGCAGCCTTTTTTTGTTATAAAGGTTGCATTAGGGTGATTTTTGTAGTAGTGTATTACATTGCGGCAAATAATTCAGACATAAAATTTTAATGCAAATTGAATTATATACGTGCATATAAGATTTTACGATGAGTATATGAGCCCCTTATACGACACATGTTACGCTATACACAACGTCTATAAGTCACTATACGACATGTACTATGTTATATGTGCGTATTAATTTGACATGCCAACCATCAATTTGTGACATCATATTGAAGACGCGTTTACAATTCATATATCATTATACATGGAAATAAATAAATTCTAGTTATATATTAACTAAGGAAACAATTTTAGTCATGTGTATATATATACACATAATTCTCAAAATCTTATAAACGCAGGAATCCTAAAACACTAATCTAATGTTTAGTATGCATGAATGTAATATGGAATATTACACTTGAATGAAAAGAAACATATTTAGTAATCAAAGAGGAATAAAATGTACTATTTTGCAAGGATTGCGATTCCTTCCTTTTTAGTGATTTTAATTACCTAGGTAGTTTTTTTTTTTAATTCGATCTTAATCTTCATAAATACTTTAATTAAATGAGTTTTTAAATTTGATCTTATTTTTTGTAAATATTTTTGACCGAATCCATGAATCGACCCATGATCAAAACCATGAATCGACTCATGATCAAAACCATGGCCCGACTCATGAATAAAACCATACTCTACCCAATCCATGATTGACCATTGACTTGAATCATGAACCGACTCATTACCTTGACCATGACTCGAACCAAGTCCAGTACCATGACCCGAACAATCGCCTGGTCCATGACCTAATTCATAACTCGACTCATAACCCAAACCTTGATTCAACCCATAACATGTACAAAACTCGACCCATGACCTGACATACAAGATAAACCATGGCTCAACCTGTAAATTGTATTTCATTCATTCATCTTTTCGTGTATATTAAACAATCTTAAGTAAACATTAATTTCATTCCATAAAAAGGTAACCAAAAAGACAATGGAATGATAATGCTTAGTTTTTCCTCTCGTCAATTTACATAAGATTATAAACATATTTTGTAATTATTATATTTTTTCCAATTAACTATTAAGTCTAAATTGATTGGGTTCCTCCTTGCCTTAATTAAATCTGAACATTAATCGAATGTTTATTTTATGGTTTAAGAAGTATATATCGGGATAATTGATATTCCTTGCTAAATAAAAAACTTGTTTTAGAGTTTCCCCGTACATGTGAACTAAATCTACCTATACTAATAAATAAAGGTTTTTGGTGCCACATATCAAGTTTCTAGGGCATCTTAACCTTTATTTTCCGCTTCTCTCTCCTATTAAATGCATCTAATATTAAATAATAATATTAAATATTAATATAGTTTTTAAACATTTTGAAATTAAAGAATATTTTTTAAGCATGATAATATATATTAATATTAAGAACAGACCTTTTTTTTAAAAAAATTATTATAAATTATAAAAATTTTCAAAAACAATAATTTGAAACACCATGTTTAAAGAAAAAAAACTATAAAAAACGTTGGTGTTTAGATAAATATTATTTTTTTAATGCTTAAAATATTAAATCATACGAAATTGCAATCGTATTTTAAATTAAAAATAATCTTATAATTTCTATATTTTCATTGATAATTATTCATTATATTTCTTTATCTGATCCGTGAAATACACGGTATATTAACCTAGTATACTGATATACATGTAATATACACTTCATTCACCAAAACCTAATACAATACACAAGCAGCACGTTCTAATATTAATTTTAACATTAAAATATTGTTGCGTAAAATATGTTTAAAGACCTTTTATTTCAATATTTTAGATTTTTATAATATAATTTTAAATTCGAGTAACTCACAAAAGGTAGGTAAAACAATATTGTTAATTTCATAGTGTATAAATAACATAAAATAACAATAATAAAGTATTAATCACAAAAAGTTTAAAATACAAATCGTTTGTTGCTGAACCTTCATTATTTTTTTATATAGCAGTTTATAAATAAACCTAAAAATTAATGATTATAAGTTCTTGTTTTCAAGAGAACATCCTGATGATTAAATTGTCTGTTTTTTTTTATTTTAAAAGTGTAGGATTCAACTCATGTTGAAGGCAAGTAGGGAGCACACTAGATATATGCTTGTCGTTATATATTATTAAAAATAAAATAAAATAAATAGATAAATAAATAAATAAATAAAAACTATCTTTGTTCTTTATTGGCATTCACATTTGACAGGATGCATGGAGTTTCTCATAGTCGTGTCTTTGTCATAAAGGTTTGGTTTGAGTAGTCAACCCTCAAAATAGGGTACAACGTCCTTTATGATTATTAAAATTATGACCATTTCTAAATGGTTTATGACTTATGAGTGTGTCACACAACAACTCTATTACAATATATATTATATGATTTAGTTTTGAAAAATTAGTGTTATAAATTCATATATCTTAATTGAACCAAACTAGTAAACTCTCAATTTAACATGAACCACAACAATTGCATGTAACACTTCTTAAAAGGTAATAATGTCATTAACACTTAATTAAATCGAAACAACAATAAACATATCTAATAATGTCTCATTCTAATTCTTTACATCAGTATTTCTAATTTTAGTCTTTGAATTACTTGTATTGTTAGAGAGTGATATCAATCTTAGGTCCTTAACTTGTGGGTTAACTAGATGAGTGTGATTAGAGTTTTTTGTATTTCAATTAAGAGTGTGCAATTCATGGGTCAACTTGTGAAACCTGTGAAATCAAACCAACAAACCAGTTTTATCTGACCCGTATGGTAATATTTGTTTGATTATCGATTCACTAAGTAACTGTTGGTGCATATTTTGGATGTCCGCTGCTGTTCGAATAGATTAGAATTGTATTTGCTTATTTGTAATCACTTATATATATTTGTATGTTCTCAGTCTGGAAACAGAGTCGTTCGCAAGAGCATCTGTGAATGGATATTATGTAAAGGGGTTCATTCGGCGAATGAGTGGCCGAATGGGTCCATTCGGCCGAATGGGTCACAGCCCCTATAAATACCAGTTTTCCAGATTTTAGGGTTTAAGGTTTTTGTGTGTGTTTTTGGGTTTGAGCACGAGAGGGGGAGAGATCATGCTCGATCTCTCCCCGGCAACACTATGTTCTTTTATGATGTGGATTCAATCATGTAATCATTCGATTCTATCAATATATCATATGATTTTGTTCATCATCTTCATGTTCGTCGTGTGTCAAAACCCTAACCTTCCGTCCAAAGTGAAATCGCCGGTCCTATCACGTCTTTACAGTAACCTCTAAATGATTACGGTCTAGTTTGGGTATAACCCATGAAACTCGTTAGTGTGTATTTCATAGGTCGGTTTGTGAAAATCATGAAATAGAGTGATATGGCCCGCATGTGTGTTAATATGGGTTTGGTTTTTGGTTCCTACGTTCGCTATTTCATGGTCACGATTCTAATCATGGTCTAATGGTGCGGTCATTTCAAGATGATCCGGTTATCACCTCTAATTTCAATTCACTTTTACCCTGGCTATTAACTTCCAGTATTCAGTTCTAAGCATTTTTTTAGATATATATTTTTTTTTCTCTTTGTTAATAGATCTTTATGATTAGTTGGTTTAAAGTTTAAACACATCGCTCTCAATGAGATCTCAAAGTCAATAACTTTTGATTGAAAATTAAGTTATAATATTATCTATGTGTATTAATTAATTAGCAAGTGAGGTCGGTGCTCTTGCTTTTAAACAATTCACTATAAAAACGGTACAAGTGACCAATTCGTTGTTTTTTTTTAACCATTTCGTTAAAGATTATATTCCTTTTTAAAGAAAGAGAAGCATGGATGTGTGTGATAGCATAGTGGCTTAACGCTATGTTGAAGTTTATTTTAAGAAGATAAATAAAAGAAAGCAAGAGAAAGTAGAAAAAAATAAAATAAAATAATAATAATAATAATAATAATAATAATAATTATTATTATTATTATTATTATTTAATTATTATTATTATGTTCTTGGAGCTTTTTAACAAAAAGAAAATTAGACAGAGATTTTTAATAATCTTTAATACTAATTTTGCTTCCAATTAGATGGACTTGAAGGGAGGAAATCAATATAAATAATAGTAATTTTAATTTACCATTCTTTCAAATTGAAAACAAAAAAAAAAGTTAATAATAATTACATTTTCATTTCTTTCAAAGTCTACAACACAAAATTATTATTTTTTTCAGTTTCAGTTTTTCTCTTTTGTCTTTTTTATCTCTTTCAGTAGCATGTTTCGGTTATCTTTCTCATTACTTAGAAAAAAGTGAGCTACCGGTTCAGCGTTTTCTTTTATTTATAAAACTTAAGAACATAGCATAAGCGTCAAGTTTGATTTTTTTTTTTTTTCTTATATCATTGTATCTCCTTTTTTTATTTATAAAACTTAGGGACATAGCATAAACGACTTGTGGGTTTGATTACCATGTATAGCACCGATTGCTTCTAACTGCTGGCATCAACATCCATTTGCGCTTATGCTAGCTTAACTTTTTATCAAAAATTATTTTTAATTCTTTTTAACAAGTAAAGACATGTTTTGGTTTTTCTTACTTTCTAACGTGTAATTTTTTTATTTTTGGGTAAACGCAATGTAACCCATTTTCAACATGTGGCAGACCTATCACCATTTAGAAACATATATTGTCGATTTTCAAGAATTTTGTAGCTATAAATCTTGAATGCTATTCTTGTGTGGGGTGAGTTTATGTATAGGTTTTGACTTTATTTGTATAAGCTTTTGAGGACGTTTATTTCTTATGTTATTTATTTTTATGTATATATATTCTTATGTTGTTTAACACACACCCCCCCCCCCCCCGGGGTCATAGTTGGAGACCTAGAGTAAATAGATTAGACTAAGTTATGTCAAAAATTTCAAGGTTAGCGTTCACATATCTCGAAAGTGAGGCAAAAAAATTCCTATTATACATTGCAATAAGAATAAAAAATAAATAAAAGATTCAATGAACGCCACCATATTAAAAGTTCCGTCCATGTATGTGATAGCAAAGTCAAGCATTACCTCGTGCTCTCGTCTACAACATTTTTGGTCAAATATAATTTAGTACTTGCACATTTATTGAACCTCCTAACAAAACATTGATTTTAGGAGCTGTTTGGTTTACTTTTAATGGTTATTAAGAGGCTTTTTTTTTTTTTTTTGAACAGCTAAACAAGTCTTCAGACCCAACAACCCACGCGCTGCGACCACAGACCGCTACCAACCCCCGGAAACATTTAAATCCGGGCGTTGACGAGTGTCAAATCGAGGAACCGCCACACCATCTAGGAGGAAACTCACACTGAGAAAACCCCATAGCTCACCCAGAACATTTTTTGCTCCAGATGAGACTCGAACCCAAAACCTTCCAATATTGGTGGTCAAGGAGTACCACTAGGCTATAAGCCCATTGGTTTAAGAGGCTATCTTTTAATAGTTTTTTTTCTAATAACATCCCATAATAGTTCATAACCTCTGAATGTTTATAAGGTAACATTAAGTTCAAATGGCTAAGATGTTATATTTCAATGTTACCTCTTAATTATTCAGACTTAAGATTAGCTCTTAGAGGCTGTTTGGTAGAATCTGTATCATTAAGTGCTGAACCAGTAAGAGGTCTGAACGAATAAGAGACTCTGAACCAGTTAAGTGCTGAATCAATAATGTTGTTTGGTTGGACCTCTGAACGAATATAAAGAATGACTATTTTACCCTTCTATACTATCTACCTAAAAATCTAACCAAATTCTATGATCAAATCAACCTAAAAACAACTTCAATATCCAAACCTTCAAATTCATGAACAAGAATCAAAAAAATCTGAACCACATTCCATGAACCACATAATGATAAAATTAAATTTCCAAACAAGAATCAAAACAAGAACCAACATAGAAACTGGATGAACATGTTAAGGACAAGAACTATTTATTTATAAAAAACAGTGGTTCTTGCAAGGGAAGCAGATCGAGCAAATTTAGGACCTTCAAAATCAAATTAAGAACCTTCAAGATGGAACAAATTAAGGAAAAATAAAGGATCCAGTGGTCGAGTGGCCAACAGTAAGAACAAATTAAGAACAAATCACAGCCGACCGCCGACAGTAAGGACGAGTGGCCGAAGCTGACCGCCGACCGCCGGTGGCCGAAGCAGCGATTGAATCATTAGCAGATCGAACGAAAATCAGAGCTAAATCGAACGAAAAAAGAAGCTCTTACCTTGGATACGCGGAGGCTGAAGCAGCGGCGGCCGGGGTTGAAGCGGCGGCGGCGGCCGGGGTTGAGGCGGCGGCGGCTGCTGGTGGTTCTGTTAAGCGAGCGTGAAAGAAGATGCAGCAGGGGTAGCGATGTTAAAGACGGGAAGAAGAAAAAATGGGAAGAAATTTTTTACCCCTAGGGTTTATTTTTCCATTCAGACTCATATTTTTGCTTAATCATTCAGAGGTGGAATGAATCATTCAGATGTGAAATAAAACTGAAACAAACACCATTGTGTCTGACCGGTTCAGACCTTACCTCTTAATGGAATCATTAAGAGGTAAACAAACACCCCCTTAGTCATTCAAGGACAATGAACCATTAAGAGGTAATCTATTAACGACCTTTAAAAAGATACCGAACAATCTCTTAAACATGTAACAAATTAGCTTGTACAAAATAATATATGAATATATAGACACTGATTCTTTTTTATGAGGTAAATAGTTCAATCCTATCTACCTATTATAATAAATCAAATTTTATAGTGACACATAACATATTCTCAAAACACCTTAACTTTTATTTTTCATCTCTTTTATTAAATAAATATCATATTTAAAAACATTTATTAAATACACTTTTATATATATTTAAAATAGAAAAAGAACTTTTTAATACAATAAAATTACATTTTTAAAAATCCAAATTATTATAGAATATAAATTTTTTAAAAACAGGTTTTTGAAACAAAATATTTAAAGAAACAAACTTGAAAAAAAAAAAGTATTTAAAGATATAATGCTATTATTTTATTATTTGAAGCACTAAATACACAAAATTTTGATGATATTTTATATTAAAAAATCGTTTTATATTATTTGAATTTTCATGGTTAACTATTTATTATATTTTTTTTATTCAAACTCATGTAATATGTGTTACTACCCTAGTTCTGTAATACATAATGATTTAGTATTACACCTAATCACCTCCATTAAATTGTTAATAAACAAACAAAACAAAACAAAATACATGTCCTTAACTACTACTATATTTCCATCATTCGTGAAATGTTGTATGATCATCATATCATACATATGCCAGTAGTTAGTTGAAAACAAAGATACTTTCACGTTTTTGCTTAATCTTCTTTATGATAGAGTAAATTCCACAATCCATCTGCTTTATCAAAATTTTTACCTCTCATTCATTTCATTAAAAAATTAACAACTTGGTTGATAATTTATGAAAACATTTTTATATATCTCTTAACTTTTAAAATGAAATAAAAAAATTTCATGTTTGACTATTTACAGTGGATCTTTGAACGTGGATTTCAATTGAAATGGTGAGTAGGTCGGGTCATCAGCGATGTATGCGTTTTGCAGGCATGTGTAACCATTCGCTATTGAGATTACCCGGAAGACCAGGCATAAATGTATTCATTGGTCATTCAAAAAAAAATAAATCACCGTAAGTTCCAGATTGGTTGTTAAGCCTGCCGATGAGGCAACACCACCGGCCGCGGCTGCTGCAACGGCCACTGAAACAATTGAGCATTTGAATTAAAAAAAAAAAAACTAATAATAATAATTGTATGTGGACCGAACAATTGGGCATATTTAAATTTGTGAAAAATCACATAATTATTTCTTATTTATACAACACCTCAGGCTCAAGTGTAGAATTATGTGTTTTTTGCCTCAGCCAGCAAAGCTTCAAGTTCCCCTTTCCTATGCAATTTCACGGTATCTGCAACCCCAATCACAAAACATTAATCATTATCTAAAAGATAGGCCTATTATTGTGATTATTATTATAATTCAGTTTTGTAATCACATTTTGAAGCATTAATTATGGGTCCTACTAAACATATACCAAACCACCCTCATTGCGATACACCATCCGGCTGTCTTCTATACGGCCGTATAGGGCCTATATGGTCCGTATAAAGTCAGTCAACCCGACAAAAGCTGCTACCGCTGACGTATCAGGTTTGAAGTGAAACTATACGACCATATAGGCCCTATACGGGGCATATAGTTCATTTCTATATGGCCTGATGGCATATATATTTTTATATGTTATGTGGTTGTGTATTACTTATTTTTTTTCTTATTTGGTTCTGTGTAATTTATGTGGTTGTTATATGATGATGTATTTATTTCTGTTGTTCTTTAATAGTTTATATAATCAAACGATTGTGAAATTACCGGTTTTTTTTAAAAGATAGGAATATAATTCATTTTTACGCAAATTTAGTCATAACATTTTTTAAATAAACAACAAATGTCATATCAATTTATTAACAATTTTCATAACGAAGCAAGTTTAAAAAATATGCGTACAAACTTATATAAACACGTACAAATATCTGTGATAAAAGCGTACAAAAGGTTAGCGTCAAAATTGATTTTCGTAAAATAAAAAAAAATGATATACGCCTGTATAGGGCCTATACGCCCATCTAGCATCTTCTATACGCCCGTATAGGGCCTATACGTCCGTATAAGTGGGCCATGGTGTATGGATAGTCGGATAGAGGGGGTGGTGTATGGACAGTGGGGGTGTTAATTATTTATAAACTGTGATTACAACCCAGCCTGTATCAGTGTATTCTACGGTCTATAAGGAGTCAAATCAAAAAGATTTTTTTTTTCAAAGTACCATGAGAAGTATCACAAGAAACCTTATTACCCCACCAATACTGTGTTAACTAATTGGATCTGGTAGAATAAAGAAAAAAAATAGTGGAAGTTGGATTTGAACCTTGAGACCTTTGCTAGAGAAAGATCAATTTTCTTATCAAAAAATCTAATTTGTATTGTAACATCTGGGAGGGTTATATAATATACAAGTAAATTCATCATTAAATAAACATATAGCAAGCCTAATTAGAGACAGATCCATATTCAGAGTGTAACCATTCTACAGCTTTTATTGAAAATGTTTAAAAAAATACAAAATAATAATTAGGACAGCCATTCTTGTTTTCCAGGTGGACTTGAACTAAATATTTTTTGAAACATTTAGATGTAAGCAATTTGTTGATGTAAGCAAATTGTTAAATCATGTGTATACTACCATATATGATGTATGGTTTCATGCACAAACTATTTTTCCACGTATTTTTGATGTAAAAACAAGTTTGCATAATCAAGCATAATGATATCTAGAGAGAATGAAAACAAAAAGAATTGCTAATAGATGAAAGGAGTAAAGAATGTACGTACCTGTGCAACCGCCTATGTGTTTGCCACCTGTGATAAAAAACATGAAAAATGAACAAAATTAGAGATTAAAACAGAAATAATACACTTAATGCTACTGTCAACCGATTTTAATTCCATTTTTATTTCACAATTTCTTCTTGACCATTGCAAATTCTGGATTGTCTGTAAGCTACGAAAAAATATGTTTGTTGGCAGCAAAATGGGTGAGATGGGTTAAATTCTCAAATGCTTTGTCCATTATTTCTTTTATACCTTTACAAATAATTTACCAGTTTGAGATGAAACACAACTCAACTCAGCCCATATATATTTAGTTAGTAATAACTCCTCATGATCAATGCCATTTCAGTCCAAAACATCAAATTAGAGCATGCGTAGTTCTCAAGTGGAAAATTATATGAGACTCTCAATGTAAATCCAACATACCAATAAAGACATTTGGAACGGTATGCTGCCCGGTAAGCCGTTCAAGGACCTTCTGTAGCTGAGGTCCTTGTGCACCTGAGGAAAAAAACTGCACTTAGTATCTCCAAATCCTAACAATTTATTTGCATAGATACTGCATCTTTAAATACAAAACTAAAGGGCGTCTAATAGTGAAAGACTATGTATATCAAATGATACTTCACATAATCACATTTAAGTACCTTATAGATGCAAAGAAATGGGATTCATTAAGCTATTATTTAAAAAACAAAGAAAATAGTATATTAAAATGTGGTTATGTAGACTCCATATGAACAAATAAACGGCATGTGTGGTTTGATCAAAGAATCTACATATACATGCATATCACAGACGATTTAAACCAAAGAATGATGTATACACCTTTAAATCCACATTTATGCAATGAAAATGCTTCCATATACCAAAAATCTCCAAAATAACTTGAAAACATGGTATAAGTGTATAACTTATCTCAGGTTACAGCTTACAAGCGTTCACAGTAATAATTCATTTTCAGAAAATTTTTCTATCTGGTAGGATTGAAATTTTGAAGCTTGAAGATTATAATGGCTGCTGCAAAAGGATAAACCTCCACCCCAAACCTTAATTACAATCAAAAAAAAATTGCACCAAACCCTAATGTAATGAACTTTTAAACCTAACCCACGTACACGGATCATTCAATCAAAATCCCAGTTCAATTTGACATCTAATCCCTTACTTTACCTTTCCCTAAAGATACATATAGAAAGTTAGAAACAACTTCAAACTCAAACATACAATCCCCAATTTACATCACAAAAACTAAAACAAAACAATACTTACCCATTTGGTCCAATTCAACCACAAGTGGCTGCACACCAAGCCGATTGAACAAAGACTTCACCTCAGAAGAATACCTTCACAGTCGAAAAGATATCACAACAAAAACAACTTAAAACAAACTGAAACAATAAATTCAAAAACAGAAAACCCTAATTGACTTACGAACACCAGGTTTTGGAATAAACAACAACTGGATTATCGGTAATCGTTTTCTTCACAGTCTCCTCTAATCGCGATCCAAATGAAGCAGTCATGGCATGTATCTTAACAGCTCCATGTCTTCTGATGGTTAAGATTGTTCTTGACGATGTTCTGTGATGATGAATGTTGTTGGTAGTGAATGAAAGGGAAGAATGAGCGTTGGGGAGATGAGAGAGAGTGGTGGAGGAGAGGGAAACAGAGGTGAAGGTTCTAGTAAGCTGAGAAGTTGCAGCCATGGATGCTTGGTGTGTGTGTGTCACTGTGTGTTTTCTGTACCCCTTTTTCTCCGATCAAGGGCTTTTTGGTGTTTGCTTTGCATCAAATTTGAACCCTTTTATTGCGTAAGTTTGCCAAGTCTTCCTTCCATTTCCATTTCATTTCTCTTCATTTCCCTCGTTAACGCTATGTTTTAGAGTTTATAAGGAGAGAAAAGAAAGAAAAAAGAATGTGTTCCCGAATTTCATTTAACGAAAGAAAAAAAAAAGGAAAATAACATATGTTGTGTTCTCGAGTTTCATTTAAGAAGGGAAAAGAAGAAAAGTGGAAGGAAAACTAAGCAAAATTTTTTACTTTTCCTTTCCTTTCCTTTCGATTTGGGAGGAAAGAAGTTCATTCTTTTCTTTTCCTTTCTTCTTATTTCTTTTCCTTTCTGTTCTCTCATTTAATAAACTCGGGAACAGAGCGTAAATGAATCTCGAGAATACGACATGTTTATTTTCCTTTATTTTGTCTCGTTAAATGAAACTTAGGAACACAAAATATTTCTCATTCCCTTCTATTTTCTTTCTTTCTCTCCTTAAATGAACTTGAGAACAAAACGTAAGGACTTGATCCTTGATCAATCAGGTTCAATCCAAACATGGTCCTTGTTTTCTATTTCAGCAGAAGTGTTTATAACCAAACCGGATATTAAACAAACGTTAAATATTATTTATGGATTTGAATCCGTGCAATTTTATAAGAGACAATCACCACTGTCACTAAACTAGAAGTTGGTATATAGACTATAATCGTTATTTTATATGTATACTTTAACCATTAGTTTAGAACCGTAAAAGCAACAATCTTAAAGCAATTCACAAATGATGGCATACAAGTATTACAACAAGCGGGGTTGCATTTCATATCATGATACCAAGGCTTTTTTACCTTGTTTTGTATATTTAAACTTGATGCTTAGGATGGAGGGGGTACAACCTTCTCTAACTCTAAGATCAACCATATTTACAAACTTTTTCATGGTTGTTACGCGAAAGCAATTTAAAAAAAAAAAATTATTCAAGTAACTAGATAACCTGAATGATTGACGAGCCAATAGTTGGATTTTTTTATTATTATTTTGGATTTTAATTGACACTTTGCAACTTATGATTGGTTGGTTGTGAATAAGTGTGAAAAAATTAAGTTTTTGGTTGGTTGTATATATGAAAGAGAGAGATAATTATTTTTTTAACGACTATTTCAATTTGATTGGTTGTGAATGAGAGTGATCTAAGTTTTTTTTTTTACTCGAAGTACCCAAGCAAGAAACCCTAAGTGTATTCATGATTGTTGTGTGATAAACATGTGATGGAACAGAAAACAAATAGCCAAATAGCCCATTGCTTGAAATAATTAGCAGGAAACAATTTACAAGAAAATTAAAAATAAATAAAAATAGAAAAACTCCTAACAATTTTGATGGGTTCGTCTTCCATCAATCTTTTTCTCATTTCTCTTCCTTCATTACATTCTTCTTCTAGAGTGGCCTCGGTCATTATGTTGCAATTGTTTGCTTTGGCTTTTAAAATTCAAGATTGGTTACAAATTTAAATTTTGATTTTTCAAATTTAAGTTCAATGCTTGATTTGTTAAAGAATGAAACATTCAAAACAAGAAGCGGAAAATAAACCGTCATCAACATCGTTTACTAGAGGTGTTTATCGGGTCGGATAACGGTTTGTTCGGGTTATTTGGATTTGAAAATTTTAAGACCATATCCGAATTCGAAATTTGTCAATCCTATCCGAATAACCCGAAAAACCTGAATAAACTTATTTTTTTCATCCGAACAATCCGAATAAACAGGGTTTATTCGGATATTCGGGTTATTCGGATTGAATTCGGATATCCGATCCGATCCGAATGTTTAATTCGGATCGTCTTTTCAGGTTTCAGATACGATTCAGATTTCGAATTTTTTCAGATTTTTTGAACACCCCGAAGTCTGACACAATAAATTTAGTCACGTATTGATCTCCTGACATAAACAAATTCAGTCACACTCAAAGTGGTAGTTGATTCATTTATCAACAGTCACACGAAACCTACTTTGTCAAATAATCTTTTCTGAATAGTGAATATGATATTTTAGTTGGTTGACTTAATTTATAATACAATAGTACAATTGGCTTATCACCATAAAGTGCACTTCTAATAAGAGATTCTACCCAAAATTATTTCATAGTATCTTGAAACGCGCGTATACCCAATGTATGATTACATGATTGGGACAGATATTTTAAAGGATATGGAGCATTAAACTTGAAACAATTTAGAGATAACCAGCATTGTTGTTTTTATTTATTAAGTGCACACACTTGTCCTGTTATTGAGCCATTGGTAGTTGAATAGGGTTGTTATTGTTTCACTAAAGTAAAATCACGTTAAAATTAGTGCAACTTTACTTTTGCCTCAAAAAGGCCGACCCATATATACATTATAATAAAACCTAGTAGATAAATAAATAACAAATTTTTGAAGACATCCCTTGCTAGGATATTCCACCATTTTTTATTTACAAATATATACAAGCAAGATAAATATAAGTATAAATATAAAAGTAACACATGTAGAGACACACATAATATCCCAACTAACATAAAACAGAGGCCCCCCAAACATAACACAGTACACATAAGCACAAGTAAAATATATCTCCTAAGAACATCTAACAATACGCAATCAGAACAAAAATAGCATATATACCTAGTGTTGATGTCTGACCTTTATCCTTAAAAATTTTTAAAAACTGAAAAACTAAAAATCTCTAAGTTCTCGAACATTTATCTTACGTCTCTAAGAACTATCTAGTACATAAATAAACAGCTTATATGATACAAAATTTTGATAAAATGAATTAGTATACACACCATACAGGACGGCTCCTATAAATGCATCCCCAGCACCTGTTGTATCCACAAGCTCTGGCTGTGGTATTTTTTCAGCTGTACCAAAGAATAGCTTCCCACACACGCTCCCAACTCCCTTTGCCCGCAAACTTGTAACGTCCTGAAGCACAAAGTAAATTTTGCACCATTATTATTGATATAGTTGTAAAAATTAAATCCCAAATGGAATGTGAGTTTCAGTTGTACCATTTTCAGTATACTCACAATTAAGATTAATGGAGGCAAGTTGGGTGGGTTAGGAAACGAGTTGAAAAATAATTTTTTACATGAGTTAACTCACAAGCACTTTTTGTGATTTAAAAACTAGTAATAACCAATGTGGTTATTATGATTACAAACTACAGTTATAATCAGTATCTTTTAATGAAATGATATAGGAGGCCGTATCCATTGAAAATAGATGTTGGGCCACTCCAACCTGTGACATGTTCATCTTTTAGCTAAAATTTTTGGTTCGACTCATTTGAGATAAAACACAACCCAACTGTGTAAAATAAAAATGAGACATATAATAGTTTGAGACGTGACTACCGATGAAATGCATGATGGGACCGCTGTGCTACTGTCAGATTGGCACTTCAATTTCTCTAGTAAATCATCTGCATCTATTTCTTCAGCTTGAACACTATCTGATGCAAGTGAAATTTATATCAACAGCTGTGTTATACCGTAATGAATACCAGTTCG
This sequence comes from Mikania micrantha, assembly GCA_009363875.1. Classification (NCBI taxonomy): domain Eukaryota; kingdom Viridiplantae; phylum Streptophyta; class Magnoliopsida; order Asterales; family Asteraceae; genus Mikania; species Mikania micrantha. Next base: position 70,990,747 of record CM018684.1, read on the forward strand.
ATATGAAATACATTATTTGTACACCTTCCATGCTTATCTGAAGCATTATACAACCATCAGCACCTAAAGTTACAATCACAAACCTGACCTTAGGCAACCTTAAAAGCATGGAAACAAGTGCACTTGGAACCGATGGAGCTCCAGTCCATGTCTGTAAAAAACATGCCCTATATTACAACTTTTAATAGAGCACATAGAATCATACTAGACAAAAACCCATACTTGGTAATTAAGTACAGAGAGAAGTAAGGATCAAAGAAGTCCGCTATAATTGTAGGCAGATTAGCGAATAAAAATATAGGTGATCTTTCAAAAAGCCCCATTTTGGCCTTGTTTAGAATTTCATTTAAAATCAACTTATTAACTTTTTGAAGAAGTCAATAAGTTAAAACAGTGTTTGTTAATCTCAAAAGCACTTTTCATTTTAACTTTTTGATTAGCCTTGAAAAGTTGTTTTCAAGAAGCTAAAAATTCTAACTTTTGGAAATAGCTTTTAACTTTTTGACAAAAAGTCATAAGTTAATCCAAACACTTTTTTAAAAACTCCATTTCAAAAAGTCATAAGTTAATAAACACTTTTGACAAAAAGTGCTTTTAAAGTTAAATAAGCAATCCCTTACTCTTATCGAAATAATGGTTTGCATCCCACAAGTTTTTCTTGATTAAATAAGTCCTTTAAGTTTTTTTTTTTTTTGCTTTTTTTTTGGTTTCTTTTGTTTTACTAAAAAAACATATATTTCACTTGAACAATATATTTGCTACCTGTATGTCACACCCTGAGCCGGCGGGGTTGGATCGAAGTCCCCGACGGGCGGAAGGTTCCCGGGGCGCGATATCGTGAGTGATAATCATGATGATCAGATTGTTTACATTGCACATGATATAAATGAGAAAATGCTAAATAGAATAGAATTACAAAGTTAAATTACATCAGTATGGTTTATAATTTAACTATGTAAATCTACCATAAACATCATAAAGTTTCTATCTTGTAACTATACAAGATATACAAAATAATTGTATAATGATGTTTCCAAAAGTATGCAGGTCCAAAAATACTAAGTCTTCTATTTGAAGTCCTAGTCCAAAAGCATAAGCTTCTTAATTGACATGTTCGTCACCTGAGAAGTCATGCAAAAAGACCAAGTCAACACATGGTTGGTGAGTTCATATAGTTTATTAATTGAAAATGATTTGAAAACCTTCTCCGGTAAATACCCTAATCTCATTAACGCCACATGTAATATCCACATCGGTATGCTTATATATAGGGCATACCCCTGAGTCGAGCCTACAACCCGCCCAGACGCCGTCCCACCACATACTAATGCGCATATGACACTGTTGTTAATGATAATTAAGCATTTTTACCTACCTTACACTTCCTTTCCACTATAGTTCTAATGTATTCTCAAAACATTTGTTAAACCCTCGGGTAACAACCTTAATCTCACTAACATCACATGTATCATCTAGATCGGTATGCTTATATATAGGGCATACCCCTGAGTCAAGCCTACAACCCGCCCAGACGCCGTCCCACCACATACTAATCCACATAGGACATTGTTGTTAATGATAATTAAGCATTTTACCCCTACCATAAACCCATTTGTCCTTCAGTTCTTTGTTCCTGTAATTACAACGATTTGAATTCTCTATTGATTTCTTAAGTTCATCACAAAATATGATCAACCACAATGATTGTACAAACAGTGAAATAAATGCTTAATTAAATAAATAGGTAAACATTTAATACAAAATCTAAGTCCTAATGATTGGGCCTTGGTCATACTCGAGTAGACTAGTGTAGCAATTAGGTACTTAGTAGTAAAGGAGATCTGTAAATATCATCATGCATGCGACCTATACTCAATCAGTCTAGCTATGACATCTTTTGAGTAATAGGATTTTCTTGACCGTTCTTGACCGTTATTGACCGTTCACATGCTATCTCTGAATATTTCCCAGATTTTCCTTAAAATAGTTCTTTGTAAATAGTTCGTTAAACCGTTAGTTCTTTGACAACACTCTCTTGAAATAGTTCGTTGAAAATAGATCGTTAGTTCTTTGATAGATCGTTGAAAATAGACCGTCTGTTCCTTGAAATAGATCGTTGAAAATGGTTCCTTGTTTTAGATCTTTAGTTCTCTGAAAATAGTTCTTTGATTTAGATCTTTAGTTCTTTAAAAATAGTTCGTTGATTTAGATCTTTAGTTCTTTGAAAATAGTTTTTTAAACAGTTTACCTAGACAGGAGTCTAGAATAACAATCATACATGTAAAACATATACAAAGTAAAAGCATTTAAGTATATATAATCCAAGGAAAATAATTTACGCATGCTTCTCAGCCCCGCGTTTGAAAACAAAAATGTTTAGAAAAGGGGCAAATGAACTCACCTGTGTTGCTGTGCACTTGATTCACAAAAGATAATGCGCGCTCTTTGACTGTTGCTTATGTATCTTTAGCACCTGAGTTGTTTAAGAGATTTGAATACGATAAGTCGCTATAATTGACGTAGACTAGGGTTTCGGTCTCGTGTGCAACTAAGTGTCCTAGGTTACTAATGAGTTTCTAGGATTTCATCCAACTTATTCTAACTTATTACCCACTATTAACCCATACCCCAAGATTGTTCGTCGCAAGTTTTTAATTAAAATGTTATTAATTTAAACCATTTTAGATTAAAGGTTTAGAAAACATCACTTGTTGTAACTAAATAAGTTTATAATTATTTCTTTTATTAAAAACATCATTTAGTTAATAAAAGCGTAACATTTAAAAGTGATGGGCCTAGGGTAAGCCCATTGGGCCACCCTCGGGCCCATTGTTCGACTTGGATCATCTAAACAATTTCCTTGTTAGTTCTTTGATTTACCATGCCTTCATAGTTAAATAACCCATCTAGGTTATTCATGTTTTCTTATAGAATTTTCCTAGGGTTTAGGTGTCAATAATCAAATCAACACTCAAAACCCTAATTTGTTGTTTGATCCTCATGATTTTTATGTAAAGTCTTTGTTATGGGAAACCCTTCATTAGTGGAAACCCTAACCTAGGGTTTTCTTGAAATAGTTCCTTGTATATTGGACTAACCCCACATGAAATAACCTATGGTTGAACTCCTAATTGCTAGATCCACACACCTTATGTTTGTATCTCATGGTATTTTTAGAAAGGTGGATATTAGATCCATATAATCACCCCATGCATGAACCTCACGTACCCTCCCTATTCATGATATTGCATAACCCATCCCATGCACACTCACATCCTTTCGCTTTTGATTTCATGCATCACATATGTCACTCGATATTAATCTGTCTTGGCCGAATCTATTCCAGCGAATGTCATGATGACCGAATGAAGTTAGGGTCGAATAGACATGGGTCGAATGAACCTGTCGAATGAAGATAGGCGAATGAGGGATTTACGGTCGAATAAGAGGACCGATCGAATGGCTATTTCCGAATGAGTTGTGTCGATCGAATGGCATCTTGTTCGAATGGCTCTGGTTCGGGCGAAACAAGGCCGATCGAATGAGGAGTCTTGGCCATTCGCCGAAGGAGAGAGTGGCGAATCAAGGTTGGCCGAAGGTGGCTTGGTTGAATAGGTGCTGGCGTATGGCTTCATTCGGCCGGAAGAGGAAGTGGCGATTAAGACTGCTTCATTCGCTGCTCATACTGCCGAATAGAGTTCTAGGCCCATTCGGTGGGCTGTGGGCTGTCATTCGGCCACGCCGAGTTCCAAGGTGAGCAGCCATAGATCTAGGACTAATCGACTAAGCATTGAAGTAAGGGTTGTTCCTATACTATCCTAAGGTGTTGTGGAGTGATTCCTAGGACTTGAAATGGCTTAACACCGGTTACAAAGGTGGGTTCGAAATTAGGGTTTTCAAAACCCTTAAACCGAAACAAAACACGAATTTTACCTCAAATCTATCGGTTGGAAGCTTAGATCCGTTGTACTTTCAGGTTCTACTAGCAATGGGGGTCGTTTAGACACCAAAATCACACGAAATGGTTGAGAAACAAGCAAGAAATCTTAGAGAGATGATGAAAATGTTAGAGGGAGAGTAGAGAGAGAGGGATGAACGAATTTTGGGGGAAAAAATCTGGTTGGTGGGGGTGTTTATGGCATTAAATGCTCCCACAATAACCCGGGTTGTTCGGGTCCGTTCAGTTCCGCTCGGTTTAGCGTAAAAGTGTCGTTTTCTCGTCGTTTTCGTAACGAAATGACTCGGTTTTAAAACAAGAGTTTATAAAATTATTTTAGGTTGTGATTCCTAATAAATTAACTAGTATCTTTGAATCATTTAAAATTTTCAGAAAGAATTAAGTTACTGTTTAAATTGAATCGCGTAGTTGTTGTGCGCGTTCGTTCAGATCGTCACCCGTACGAACACGAAAATAACTACGCTTTTCAATATGGTTTTCTAGTTATTAGACATCATTCAGAACGTTAAACCTTCAGATATATTCGTACAGATCGTCACATATACGAATAATCCGTCAGTTTAGCATTTACGTAATGACATCCGTTGTTGTTTTGTTCTGTAAAGCCTCACATACGTTTATACATAATAAAAGCCTAACAATTACACTGTATGCCTGGCAAAATGAGCGGGTCGGGTCGGGTTGGGTAACGGGTTAGAACGAGTTCGGGTCAGGATGAGTGCGTGTCAGGACGGGTTTTAAGCAAAATCAATTCGGGTCTAAATGGATTGTTCTTAAAAAACATCAATTTAATTTAACTTTAAATGTGCTATAAGTAAACAAATAGTCTATTTTGATAATTTTTAGTGATTTTATCATCAAATATGTTATTAATTATTCTTAAATGTTTGAATGCATTGCATTTACATACTTTTTTGGTTATCCGTCTTGACCCGCATTGTGTTCAAGTGCTATCCATCTCAACCCATTCAATATTATGATGTTACCCATTTTAACCCATTATATAACAATTTTTTACCCAAACCAACACATTCCCTTTGACATGGGTAAAAATTGTCACCTCTAGCTACCTGGCTACTGACTCAGCGACTTACAAAGTGTAAACACGTATAAGGTTTTTTAAGAGGTAGTTGAGGGACTTGACGGCTTATAAAGTGAAAGTGCGTAGGTTTTTTCTAACGGCAAATACCATGAAAAACTTAACATGCTTTTTATTGTTTTCTTACAAAAGTACCTCAACAATTTTTTACACGTAAAAAACAACATACTTTCTGTTTTTTGACATAAACGTAACTCAACAAGTTTTTACATATAAAAAGCCAACATACTTTATTTTTTTCTCATAAATGTCATAAAATTCTGACATTATAATTTGAACAAACTGTAAAAAACAATTTTATTACAACCTTTTATACTGATTATTTTTGCTTGTATACACTTTTTTTTCTAACGTTACTTGTTTAACTTACTAGAACCAAACTCGTTTTTACCTCTATTTCTAACAATCGAGCTCGACTCATGAGCTTGGGCTCGGCTCGACCTTAGTTTGCTTATTATTTAAGCTAGGCAAGTCTATTATTAAATATACAAAAAATATGTCTAAGATATAAAAACTATAATAAAATAAATAAATAACATATATTATGTTGTATATAGAAAGTATACTTTATAAATATAAATTATATATATATATATATATATATATAATTATAGGGGATGGTTCGAATGTTAACCCTTCCTTATTGCGATAACCGAATAACTACATATTATTACTTCGGGGCCCACATTAAAGTAAATCTAAATGTATGGGTTTTTTCTTATTTTTTTATTAATGTATGTGAGCCTTACGTTAATTAAATAAAAGAAAAAACCTACACCTTTAGATTTACTTTAGTGTGGGCCCCAAAGTAATAAGATGTAGTTATTTGGTTAACGCAATAAACACGGGCTAACATTTGATCCTCTCCCTATAATTATATATGTATGTGTGTGTATATATATATATATATAATAAACAAAGTTCATTTTTAAGTCATATAACTTATCCACAAACAATAAACGGCCCTTTTCTTTTCACTACAAATAGGTTTCTTGTAGGATGATTAACTTCAAATGATAACTTTGATTCGGGGACTCCTTCGAAGCAGTCTCTCTATCCCAACTGGGATAGGAGTAAGGTTTACCTCTATCCTTCCTACCCCCAGACCCTACTGAAGAGTGAGAATATAATGGGTAAGTTTGTTTACATATAGGTTCCTTGCAGGTTGCTCCGGGGATACCCCAAATACATACACTTGTGATTAAAATCCAATTTTTTTACCGAATCAATCATGAAATAAGTTGTAGGGCTTTTATAGAAATCCAAAAAAAAAAAACAATCTGCAGTTATACATGGGAATAAAGCTAGAAAAGATGAAATATGAAAGCATCATCAGCTTGCCTGAGGAAATTTTGCCGAACACACAACATAATCTGATAAATTTAGAAGGTCATCGAGTCCTTCCCTTAGTCTTTCAGCATCAACTAAAACAGGTATTTTTCTTTGATTTGCATGCACTGGTGAAATTGAACAGGAATGGTTCATTTCAAATTAAACAGAAACTATTTTTTGGGTGTTTAGATTTGCATTTTGGAACTCGTTACTTAATATTGAGATTTAGTCACAAACTCACAATAATATGTTCTTATTGTGCAGAAAAACAGTCAACATCTGTGAAACCAATTATCAAGGGTAAAATAGAATTATATATGTTGGAGTGAACTTGGTATTTGGTGCATGGGTTTACCGTTGGAGGTGTTTGAAGTTCAAAGAATAAAGCTGTGGAATTAGTCAAGTCAATTGAACGTGTGAAGATTGAAGATTGCCGATTCTTTAGCTAATTTTTTAGTTGTTTGTTTACGTTAGTTGTTTCCTTTATTTTAGTATTGTTTGTTATTTCCAGTTTGTATTTATAGCCGGTTTGGCTTACGAATGAAGTATTGAGTTTTACGAATATATATCAGTGATAGCATTCTATCATCTGGTATCAGAGCGAAATTCGATCAACAGTGAGAGAAAGAAGAGAAAATGAGTGCAGAAAAATTAAAGGTTCCACAATTCGATGGTCATTATGAACATTGGAGTGAAATGATGGAGAATTAGCTGCGTGCAAAATCGTTGTGGAATTTAATCGATCCAGGGATCATCGAACCACCGGTTGGTATTGCAATAAGCGATGCTCAGAAGAAGAAGTTGGAAGAACTGGCGACAAAAGACTTGCAGGTGAAGCACTATCTCTATCAAGCGATTGATAGAATTACGTTTGAACAAATTCTAGATCGACGTTCATCCAAGTCAATCTGGGATTCTATGAAACAAAGATTTGCAGGGAATGCACGTGTGAAGAAGTCGATGCTTCAGAAACTTCGACGTGACTTTGAAGTTTTGGAGATGAAGCATGGTGAAACCATTTCTGAATACTTCGGTAGGGTTCTAACGGTGTCAAACCAGATGAGAAGTAATGGTGAAGAAATGAAAGACATTAAGATTGTTGAAAAGATCTTAAGAACCCTTACTGAGAAGTATTTATTTGTGGTGGTGTCCATTGAAGAGTCCAGAGATGTCGAGAAAATGACTATTGATGAGCTTCAAAGCACATTAATAGTTCATGAACAAAAATTCAGAAGGGAAGATAAGGAAGAAGAGCAAGCACTAAGGGTTGAATATGGTGAAAGTTCGAGTACCAGAGGACGTGGTAGAGGAAGATCAAGTTTCAGAGGTAGAGGACGAGGAAGAGGAAGACAATCCTTTAATAAAGAAACAGTTGAGTGTTTCAGATGTCATAAATTGGGTCACTTTTCGTATGAGTGTCCTGATTCGAAGGAAGCCAATTTTGCTGGTTTTGAAGAGAATGAGGAAGTTCTATTAATGACAGAAACTGAAGTTGACAATGACAAAACTCTTATGGTTCACACAAATGAAAGAAAAAGGAATACCTTATGGTTTTTGGACTCAGGGTGTTCCAATCATATGTGTGGAAATAAGGAGAGGTTCTTGGAGTTTGATCAAAGTTTTTCTCACTCAGTAAAACTTGGTAACAACTCACGAATGATTGTGACTGGAAGAGGCAAGATAAAGTTGGTCATAGAAGGAACAACTTTGGTGATTAGTGATGTTTATTATGTGCCGGATTTGAAGAACAACTTGCTTAGTATTGGTCAACTTCAGCAAAAAGGTTTGTCTTTCTTGATCAAATCCAACGTATGCAAGGTGTTCCACTCTGAAAAAGGTTGCTGTTCCAGAGTATGATGAGTTCCAATCGGATGTTCCCTCTTAATGAAGAAGAAAGCAATATGAAGGATGAGAAGAAAGCAGCAGGATGTTTGTATTCAAATGTTGATAATGTTTCAAGGCTATGGCATGAACGCTATGGTCATATTAGTCAAACTAGTATGGGCATACTTCAACAGAAACAATTGGTGTATGGTTTGCCCTCAGTTGCTGTTGATAATTCTGTGTGCAAAGATTGCTTGACAGGCAAACAAACCAGGAATGCAATTCCAAAGGCTAGTATGTGGAGGGCGAAAGAAGTATTGGAACTAATACATTCGGATATATGTGGACCTATCTCACCATCATCCAACAGTGGAAAAAGGTACTTTATCAGTTTTATAGATGATTATAGTCGAAAGGCCTGGGTTTATTTGTTAAAAGAAAAATCAGAAGCGTTTGAAAATTTCAAATTTTTCAAAAGTAAAGTTGAGACAAAAACGGGAAAGTTAATCAAAGGTCTTAGAACAGATCGAGGGGGGGAATTCATGTCAAATGAATTCCAAGACTTTTGTAAGCTGCATGGTATTCAGAGACAGTTAACAACGGCATTTACTCCTCAGCAAAATGGAGTTGCTGAGCGTAAAAACCGAACTGTTATGAATATGGTGGTCACTTTACTTGCAGCCAAAAGTATGCCTAAGACCTTTTGGGCTGAAGCTACTGTTTGGAGCTTTTATGTTTTCAATAGATGTCCAACAAAAGCTCTCACAGATGTTACTCCTCAAGAGGCTTGGAGTGGAAGTAAGCCTAATGTTGGGCATTTGAGAGTTTGGGGATGTTTGGCACATGTCCACGTGCCTAAGGAAAAAAGAACTAAGTTGGAAGATAAAAGCATTCACTGTGTTTTTATCGGAAAAAGTGAGGAATCAAAGGCTTATCGGTTCTTTAATCCAAAAACGAAAAAGGTTTTGATAAGTAAAGATGTGGTGTTTGAGGAATATAATAAGTGGGACTGGATTAAAGATAAAGAAATGAAGGCACAAGACTGTTTGACTTGGGAAGAAGATAAAATCGATGATGGGAATACTCAAGATGAGGAGCCTTATGATGAAGTTGATGTCACAAATGTTGCTGGTCCTAGCAACACAACAGCTAGGGAGGGAAGGCAGAGAAGACCTCCTAGTTATTTGAAAGATTATGTCACTGATGCACACGTACAACCAACTGATGATGAAGTGAACGTTATGGAGATTAATGCTGACCCAATAAAGTATGAAGAGGCCTGCAAGGAAAGTAAATGGAAAAAGGCAATGGATTTAGAGATTCAAGCTATTGAAAAAAATAATACTTGGAATCTAGTTGATCTTCCAAAAGGAGCAAAATGTATTGGTGTAAAGTGGGTTTTCAAGACCAAGTTGAATGAGAATGGTGAAGTGGAGAAGCATAAGGCAAGATTGGTGGCTAAAGGCTATGGTCAAGAGCATGGTGTAGATTATGAAGAAGTGTATGCTCCTGTGGCAAGGATGGATACAATCCGTTTGATGATGGCACTAGCAGCTCAAAAGGGCTGGAGTCTTTATCAAATGGATGTAAAGTCGGCTTTTCTACATGGAACATTGGAAGAGGATGTGTATGTGCAGCAGCCACAGGGGTATGTAGTACCAAATAATGAGAACAAAGTTTATAAGCTTAAAAAAGGCTTTATAAGGTCTAAAGCAAGCTCCAAGAGCTTGGTATAGTCGTATTGAGTCTTACTTTGTTAATGAAGGGTTTAAAAAGAGTAAAGTTGAGCATACACTCTTTATAAAGGAAGATCAGAAAGGTAAGTTGATCTTGGTAAACATCTATGTTGATGATTTGATCTACACTGGTAATGATGTTGCTTTGTTGGAAGAATTCAAGTGTTCTATGAAAGGAGAATTTGAAATGACAGATCTAGGGAAGATGCGTTGGTTCTTGGGAATTGAAGTGAATCAAACAGTTGCTGGAATACATATTTCACAAGGAAAGTTTGCTGGTGAGATTCTTGCTCGATTTAACATGGAAGAATGTAATCCTGTAGTTAATCCAATAGTTCCTGGCTGCAAATTAATGATGGATGTGGGAGAGCTGATTGATGATACTCTTTTCAAGCAAATGGTTGGAAGTTTGATGTACATTACTAACACTCGACCTGATATTCAATTTGTGGTGAGTTTTATTAGTCGATTCATGTCTAAGCCTACAGATGAACACTACGCTGCTGCCAAACGAGTAATGAGGTACATTCGAGGAACACTTGATTATGGAATTTGGTATAAAAGAGGAGGAGAAGGAAAGCTGGATGTTTTCACAGACAGTGATTTTGCAGGAGATTTAAATGATAGAAAGAGTACATCAGGTCATCTAATTTTATGGGATGGTTCAGCTGTTACTTGGTCTTCTAAGAAGCAGTTTATAGTAGCATTATCTTCTACGGAAGCCGAATATGTAGCTGCTGCTGCATGTGCATGTCAAGTTTTATGGGTGAGAAGTGTTTTGGAAGAGTTTGGTCTACGACAAGAGAAAGCCGTGGTAATCAGATGTGATAATACATCAGCTATTAAATTATCAAAGAATCATGTTTTTCATGGAAGATGTAAGCATATTGGTGGATGGTTTCACTTCCTTAGAGATTTGGTTAAAGAAGGTGAAATTGAATTAGAGCACTGTGGTACTAAGGATCAAGTGGCAGACATATTCACGAAACCGCTTCATCGTGAAGTATTTTTGAAGTTGCGAGAAAAGTTGGGTGTTTGTTCACTCAAGGGCAAACAACATGAAGATCCTTCTGTTTGAGGGAGGGTTTGTTGGAGTGAACTTGGTATTTGGTGCATGGGTTTACCGTTGGAGGTGTTTGAAGTTCAAAGAATAAAGTTGTGGAATTAGTCAAGTCAATTGAACGTGTGAAGATTGAAGATTGCCGATTCTTTAGCTAATTTTTTAGTCGTTTGTTTATGTTAGTTGTTTCCTTTATTTTAGTATTGTTTGTTATTTCCAGTTTGTATTTATAGCCGGTTTGGCTTACGAATGAAGTATTGAGTTTTACGAATATATATCAGTGATAGCTACAACTCTTTATTAAACCTACATGATATAATAAGATAAAGATGTGATTATTCGTTTAGTACAAGTTGAACATCTAAAGCACGTTCCTAAACTATGTTCTGATTAATTTCTAAAACCTGTTCTATTACTGCTACTTATTTGAGTCTAGTTCTTATTTCTTAATTATCACATACATAATAACTTTCAAAACCACGTTCAACCCCCCCCCCCCCCCCCCCCCCCCACACACACACACAGAAATAATTTTTTTTTTAATAATAATGATAATAAAGAAAAAGAAAAAAAAAAACACATTCACACAATGACCTAGAACTGAAGCTACGTTAGATTGTAAACAAGATAAGAAAGATCATAATCACCTAATATTTACCTCCTGTGCAAAAAGTAGAGCAGTTTCGGGCAAGCGTACATCAAAATAAACAAGTTTTACTCTATCCAATGCAACTAAAAAGGTTGATTTGGAGATGTCATCAGGAATCATTGGAGGCGAGCCTGGAGTATGAATACAAGGTCGAGTTTTCCTGGATACATATAACCATTCCATAAATGACATGCAAGTTTGGATTAAACTCCCTACAAGTGTTGAAATAGTCTACCAATATTAGTCAGTTATTTATCACAAATGGGAAAACTTCACAATATTCAGTGACAGTTCATATATGAACAGGCTCCCTATAGTTTTCTGTTAGCAAAACTAGTCAACCGTATAGAGTGATATGGCCCGCATGTGTGTTAATATGGGTTTGGTTTTTGGTTCCTACGTTTGCTATTTCATGGTCACGATTCTAATCATGGTCTGCTGGTGCGGTCAGGTTCAAGTATGATCCGGTAATCACCGCTAATTTCAATTAACATTTACCCTCGCTATTAACTTCCAGTATTCTCCTCTAAGAACTTTTTTAGAAATATTTTTTTCTCTTTGTTAATAGATCTTTATGATTAGTTGGTTTAAAGTTTAAACACATCGCTCTCAATGAGATCTCGAAGTCAATGACTTTTGATTGAAAATCAAGTTATAATATTATCTATGCGTAATTTAGAGGTGGCAATTTTTACCCATTTTAAAGGAAATATGTTGGTTTGGGTAAACAATTGTAGTATAATGAGTTGAAATGGGTAACATTATAATATATATTGAATGGGTTCAGATGGGTGGCACTTAAACACAATGCGAGTCTAGACGGGTAACTAAAAAAGCATGTAAATGCAATAGATTCAAACATTTAAGAATGATTAATAACATATTTGATGAGAAAATCACTAAAAATTATCCAAATGGACTATTTGTTTACTTATAGCACATCTTAAGTTAAACTAAATTGATGTTTTTTTAAGAACAATTCATTTAGACCCGAACTGATTTTGCTTAAAACCCGTTCTGACCCGCACTCATCCTGACCCGCTCATTTTCCCATGTATAATGTGTATTAATTTGTAAGTGAGATCGGTGCTCTTGCTTTTAAACAATTTCATTATAAAAACGGTACAAGTGACCAATTCGTTGTTTTTTTTAACCATTTCGTTAAAGATTATATTCCTTTTTAAAGAAAGAGAAGCATAGGTGTGTTTCTTGATGGGAAAAACACACGACCCGGTCACAACGGTAACAACAAATGCGGAATTATCTTCGTTTGACCAAATTTTTCCAACTCAAATGAACCTATGAGGACGCAAACAAATAGAGAATTCTAAAACAATAAAGAACACCAAGTTTTTAGCGTGGAAAACCTCTCAAAGTGAGAGTAAAAACCACGGGACTACTAGAGCCGCTTCAAATCCCCTATCACCAAAATTAGAGCAATACAAAGTCTTCTCTAGGTATACTAGAGGCATACAATAACCATCATACATTTGGAAACACTAACATCAAGCATATGGAAACAAATCAAAGACAAAAGGAGGAAATACCCACAAAAACGTCAGCTGTGAACAGGGGCTCTAAGACCCGACCTCCGGATGTTATTAAACAAAACCCACCGTTGGATAAGCTCCCCTAGATGTGACGAAGAAGCTGTCAAAAAATGAAGACGATCCGACGGTTGAAACTCCGGGAAATCAGCAGGAAACGTGGCTAGGTCAAAAGTGACGAAAATTCCTTCTCCTCTTTTCTTTCTGTTTTTGGCTGCTGCTGTACCACGCTCTCTAAAAAAACCAGCTGCTGCCCCTTTTTATTTAAACAAACCCTATGTGTTGTGGGCTTTCTCATGGGCCAAACACAATTAAGCCCAACAAATCTCCCCCTTTGGCCTATGAGGAAGAGTTCGCCATTCCGGCGATCGAGCAACACACCTTCAACTTCTCTCTTGCTAAAGCTTTAGTCAACATATCGGAACAGTTATCATCGGTATGAACTTTATCAAGCTCAAACAACTTGTCTTCAAGAGCATCTCTAATCCAATGATACCTAACATCAATATGTTTTGTTCTTTTGTGAAAAGTAGAGTTCTTAGCAAGATGGATAGCACTTTGATTGTCACAAAGAACCACGTAGCGTTGTTGCATAAAGCCAAGTTGTTGCAAAAATCTTTTCAACCACAATAGTTCTTTGCATGCTTCTGTTGCCGCCAAATACTCAGCCTCTGTGGTAGACAAAGCAACACACTTTTGCAATCTAGATTGCCATGACACGGCTCCCCCTGCATAAGTCATCAAATAACCAGAAGTGGATTTCATGTTGTCTTTATTTCCAGCCATATCAGAATCCGTATAACCAACAAGCATCAGCTCCCCATCCCCAAATGATAAACCCAATTTGGTGGTACCACGCAGATATCTAAGAATCCACTTAACTGCTTCCCAATGCTTCTTACCCGGATTTGACAGAAACCGACTAACAACATCAACTGCATGGGCAATGTCAGGCCTGGTACACACAATTGCATACATCAAACTTCCAACTGCTGAAGCATATGGAACACTATCCATTTCTTCAATCTCTTTCTCAGAAGAAGGACAATCTTTATCGGTTATCTTAAAGTTGGGAGTAAGAGGTGAACTCACAACTTTAGCATTGGCCATGTTGAATCTGCAAAGCACCCTTTCAATGTATTGCTCTTGTGACATGTGTAGCTTCCTTGAAGCTCTATCTCTAGTAATCCGAATACCCAGAATCTGTTTTGCTGGCCCCAAGTCTTTCATAGAAAAAGACTTGCTCAATTCTTTCTTCAGCTGTAAAATTCTATCTGCATTCTTGCCAACAATCAACATGTCATCAACATAAAGTAACAGAATGATGAAATCATCGTCACCAAACCTCTGAAAGAAAACACAATGATCAGAAGTATTCTTTCGGTAACCTTGCTCCCCCATAACTGACTCAAACTTCTTGTACCACTGTCTAGGTGCTTGCTTCAACCCATAAAGACTTTTCTGAAGCTTACAGACATAGTCTTCTTTGCCCTTAACCTGAAACCCTTCAGGTTGCTCCATGTAGATTTCCTTATCCAAATCACCGTGAAGGAATGCGGTCTTGACATCCATTTGTTCAACCTCAAGATCAAGGATAGCAGCCAAACCAAGAATAACCCGAATAGAACTCATCTTCACGACTGGAGAGAAAATCTCATCAAAATCAATACCTTTTCTTTGACTGAACCCTTTGACCACCAATCTAGCCTTGTACCGAGGTCGTGAGGTATGTTCTTCAGTCTTCAACTTGTAGACCCACTTGTTTTTCAAAGCTCTCTTGCCCTTAGGCAACTTTACCAACTCAAAAGTATTGTTCTCATACAAGGAATTCATCTCATCTTGCATGGCTTCAACCCACTCTCTTTTGTGTTCATCTTCCATGGCCTCTGCATAACATTCAGGCTCTCCCCCATCAGTGAGTAAGACATACTCATCAGCAGAAAAACGGGTGGAAGGATGACGGTCTCGGGTAGACCACCTAAGTGGGACAAATGCAGGCATATCTGGTATTGGTAACTCTGGATTAACAATATCACCATTTTCATGTTGTTGATCTACTTGAGTCTCATCTCCACTTTGTGGCTCAGAATGTTGTGGAGGAGCCGGATCCAAATCAATAAGATCATCACTATATTAAGGAACCATTTGTACCTTCTCAATATCTTTCAAAGTCTGATCTTCCATAAACACAACATCTCGACTTCTTACAAGTTTCTTCAAAACTGGATCATATAACCTGTACCCAAACTCATCTTGGCCATAACCAAGGAATATACATGGCTTAGTCTTCACATCAAGCTATGATCTTTCATCTTTGGGAATGTGTACAAAAGCTTTGCATCCAAAGACTCTCAGATGATTATAAGAAACATCCTTGCCTCTCCAAACCCTGTCTGGAACATCAAAAGACAAAGGAACACAAGGGGTAAGATTAATAACATGTACAGCTGTATTTAAAGCCTCACCCCAAAAAGAATTAGGCAATCCTGCATGTGAAAGCAAACATCTAACTCTTTCAGCCAATGTTCTATTCATCCGTTCGGCTAAACCATTTAACTGTGGTGTCTTCGAAGGACTCTTTTGGTGTCGAATACCCTTCTCTCTACAATAAGCATCAAAGGGACCAATGTATTCACCTCCATTATCCGTTCTAATGCACTTAAGCTTCTTCCCAGTTTGTCTTTCCATTAGGGCATGAAACTGCTTAAACACATCAAATACTTGATCTTTAGATTTTAAAAATAAACCCAAACCTTCCTTGAGTGATCATCGATGAATGTGACAAAGTATGAACAGCCGCCAAGTGATCTATTATTCATAGGACCACATACATCGGAATGCACCAAATCAAGTATTCTTTCCTTCCTAGAAGGAGAATGACTCTTAAAGGTAACTCTATTTTGCTTACCTTCAAGACAATGAGAACACTTCTTCAAATGAACATTACGCACACCTGACAAGGCATTTCTCTTCAACAATAAAGACATCCCTTTTTCACTCATATGACCAAGTCTCTTATGCCATAACTCAGTCATGTTTGTATTCACCAATGAGTGAACTGAATCTTTAGAGATCTTTGGATGCGTCGTGTAGAGCTTTGAAGCTCTTTTACCTCTTGCCACGATCAAAGAACCACGAGTGAGTTTCCACTTACCATCACCAAAGCTATTATGGTAACCATCTTCATCGAGCGTACCTGCAGATATCAAATTAAGTCGAATATCTGGAACGTGTTTTACATTGTGTAAACCAAACTCCATCCCAGTGTCAAACTTCAAACAAATATCTCCAACACCAACGATCTTAGATAGCCCACTATTGCCCATCTTAACACTCCCAAAGTCACCGGGTGTGTAAGATGTATAGAAATCCCTTTGTGATGTCACATGACAGGTAGCACAACTGTCAACAACCCAACTCGAATCATCATTTGCAACGTTCACCATATCATAATCACAACAAATAAAGAACTCATCGGTAGTAGTATTTGCTTCTGCACTGTCATTACCACCATCATCTTTCTTATGGTTGTTCTTTTGGTTATTGTAATTAGCCTTCTTGTTCTCCCTTTTTAGTTGTCTGCAATATCGGAATGTATGCCCTTTTCTGCCACAATGATAGCACTCAAAATCATCATTTTTTCCTCTTGACTTGCTACGATGCTTCCCTTTGTTACTCGGACCTTTACTTTGACTTCTCCCCTCCTTTCTGTGACTAAGACATCCGAATGTGAAGAGGAACCTTGTGACTTTCTTCTCATCTCTTCATTTAAAATACTGCCTTTAGCCAATTCCATAGTAATAATACCATTTGCTACATAGTTGGACAATGATGTCCTAAAAGTCTCCCAAGAATCCGGTAAAGTACCGAGGAGCCATAAACCTTGTATCTCGTCTTCAAACTTAATACCTATTCCTGCAAGTTGATTAATAACACCTTGAAAAACATTCAAGTGATCAGTAACAGGAGTTCCATCATGATACTTCAAGTTTATCAATTGTTTAATCAAAAACAACTTATTGTTCCCGGTCTTACGAGCATACAATTCCTCAAGCTTGTTCCACAAAGTACGAGCATGAGTCTCCCCGCTAATATGGTTCAAAACATTATCATCAACCCATTGACGAATATACCCGCAAACCTTTCTATGTAGAATGCTCCATTCTTCATCTGTTTTGTTGTCAGATTTATCCGTACTAAAGACAGACAAATAATAATCCTTCACATAAAGAAGGTCTTCCATCTTTCCTTTCCAAACATGATAATTAGAACCATTCAAATTAACCATTCTACTTGCATTAGCATCTATTGTTCAAGTGAGTGTTTATAACCAAAATCAAGAACCAATGGCTCTGGTACCACTTTCATGGGAAAAACACATGACCTGGTCACAACGGTAACAACAAATGCGGAATTATCTTCGTTTGACCAAACTTTCCCAACTCAAATGAACCTATGAGGATGCAAATAAATAGAGAAATCTAAAACAATAAAGAACACCAAGTTTTTAGCGTGGAAAACCTCTCAAAGTGAGAGTAAAAACCACGGGACTACTAGAGCCGCTTCAAATCCCCTATCACCAAAATTAGAGCAATACAAAGTCTTCTCTAGGTATACTAGAGGCATACAATAACCATCATATACTTCGAAACACTAACATCAAGCATATGGAAACAAATCAAAGACAAAAGGAGGAAATACCCACAAAAAGTCAGCTGTGAACAGGGGCTCTAAAACCCGACCTTCGGATGTTATTAAACAAAACCCACCGTTGGATAAGCTCCCCTAGATGTGACGAAGAAGCTGTCAAAAAATGAAGATGATCCGACGGTTGAAACTCCGGGAAATCAGCAGGAAACGTGGCTAGGTCAAAAGTGACGAAAATTCCTTCTCCTCTTTTCTTTCTGTTTTTGGCTGCTGCTGTACCACGCTCTCTAAAAAAAACCAGCTGCTGCCCCTTTTTATTTAAACAAACCCTATGTGTTGTGGGCTTTCTCATGGGCCAAACACAATTAAGCCCAACATTTTTAACCGGAACCCGAAGAACCAACCCGAACCCGAAAAACCCGAACCCGAAAATACTCAATCCGAAAAAACATATTACCCGAACCCGAAAACTTAGAATGGTTCGGTCCTTGGGTACCCACAAGGTTTATTCGGGTAAACCCGAAAAACCCGAACTAGGTTTCTAAGGGGCGGTAACATTTTTTAATTTTCAAAGCATCTATATGTTTTAAGATTGTTAATAAATGCATGTTTTGGTTAAACACGTTTTAGTTATGTTATGGTTGAACATTTGAATTTTTGAAGGAAATATATGGTTTGGTTAAATATGTTTTAATTTTATTTGTTTGAAAAATAGAATATTAGTTTTACAAGTATTACCCGAGAACCGTTTAACCCAACCCGATTCAACCCGAGAATCGAAACTCAAGTACCAATTAAATCGAAGTTAAATGGTTCGGTTCTCGGTTCCAATTTCATATTACGAAAATCCGAATAACCCGACCCGAGCAACCCAAAACCCGAGGAACCAACCCAAACGACACCCCTAGATGTGGGTGATAGCATAGTGGCTTAACGCTATGTTGAAGTTTATTTTAAGAAGATAAATAAAAGAAAGCAAGAGAAAGTAGGAAAAAAAAAAAATAATAATAATAATAATAATAATAATAATAATAATTATTATTATTATTATTATTATTATTATTATTATTATTATTATTATTATGTTCTTAGAGCTTTTTAACAAAAAGAAAATTAGACAGAGATTTTTAATAATCTTTAATACTAATTTTGCTTCCAATTAGACGGACTTGAAAGGAGGAAATCAATATAAATAATAGTGATTTTAATTTACCATTCTTTCAAATTGAAAATAAAAAAAGTTAATAATAATTAAATTTTCATTTCTTTCAAAGCCTACAATACAAAATTATATATTTTTTTCAGTTTCAGTTTTTCTCTTTCTGTCTTTTTTATCTCTTCCTGTAATATGTTCCGGTCATCTTTCTCATTACTTAGAAAAATGTGAGCTACCAGTTCAGTCTTTTCTTTTATTTATAAAAGTTAAGAACATAGCATAAGCGTCATGTTTGATTTTTTTTCTTATTTCATTGTATCTCTTTTTTTATTTATAAAACTTAATGACATAGGATAAACGACACTCAGAAAATGTTGCGGGTTTGATTACCAAATTTACCATGTATAGCGCCGATTGCTTCTAAATGCTGGCGTCAACATTTATTTGCGCTTATGCTAGGTTAACTTTTTATCAAAAGTTATTTTTAATTCTTTTTAAAAGCCATAAAATGTTTTGGTTTTTCTTAGGTCCTGTTTGGGATTTCTTATTTAACTTCAAAAGAACTTTTTGTCAAAAGTGCTTATTAATTTATGACTTTTTGAAATGAAGTTTTTAAAAATGTGTTTGTACTAGCTTTTTCAAAATGACCAAAAAGGACATTTTTTTATTAACACTATTTAATGTTATTGGGTAAAGGGTAAAGAGTGTGGTAGATTTGTAATTTTATGTCAATAAGTTATAAGTCATTTTCAAAAGCTAGAATTTTTAGCTTTTGAAAAAATAACTTATCACCCTTTTACAAAAATTCATTTTCAAAAGTCCTTTTTGATTTGACAAACAACTTATTGACTTATTGGCTTTTTGTAAAAAGTCTATAATTCAATAAGTCATTTTTAAATGAAATCTCAAACAAGGTCTTACTTTCTAACGTGTAATTTTTTTATTTTTTCGGTAAACGCAATGCAACCCATTTTCAACATTTGGCAGACCTATCACCATTTAGAAACATACATTGTCTATTCTTATGTTATTTAACACACTACAAAACACATGATAAAAAACGAGTTTTCTTTTAAAATAGACCCCCCCCCCCCCTCTCATAGTTGGAGACCTAGAGTAAATATATTAGATTAAGGGGTTGTTTGTTTACCTCCTAACCGTTAAACATTCAGCGTGTTTGGTTTGAAATAAATTAACCTCTTAATGATTCAGTTCATCACTTAACCATTCAGCACCAATACCACACACTTAACCATCCAGCACCAATACCACACTTAACCATCCAGCATTCAGATGTGCAACCAAACGGTTTTAATCGGTTCAGCACTTAATGGTTCAGACCCTTATAACCATTCAGACATCTTAATCATTCAGCACTTAATGATTCAGATCTAACCAAGCAACCCTTTAAGTTATGTCAAAAATTTCAAGGTTAGCGTTCACATATCTCGAAAGTGAGGCAAAAAATTTCCTAATATACATTGCAATAAGAATAAAAAATAAATAAAAGATTCAATGAACGCCACCATATTAAAAGGTCCGTCCATGTATGTGATAGCAAAGTCAAGCATTACCTCGTGCTCTCGTTTACAACATTTTTGGTCAAGTATACATTAGTAGTTGCACATTTATTGAACCTTATAACAAAACATTGATTTTAGGAGTTGTTTGATATATTTTAATTGTTATTAAGGGACTATCTTTTATTAGTTTTTTTTTTAAACATCATAACATCTGAATGTTTATAAAGTAACATTAAGTCCTGAATGACTAAAATGTTATATTTTAATGGTACATCTTAATTATTGAGAATTAAGGTTACCTCTTAATCATTCAGAGACAATGAACCATTAAGAGGTAGTCTATTAACGACCTTTAAAAAGCTACCAAACAATCTCTTAAACTTTTAACAAATTAGCTTGTACAAAATAATATATCTATACTCTATAATAAAAGACTAACAAATTTGTCACTTGTCACATTCTTACACCATTAATGTCACATGTCACCTTCTTACACCACAATTGTCATTTGTCAAAACCTTATAATTTCACTTAATTCTCTCTCCTATTAAATAATTATATTCTCTCTCTTATTAAATAAATAATTATAAAACTAATAACTAACATATTATTTATATTATTATTATAAAGCACACTTTAAAAAATTTTTATAAAATATGAAATTCTCTAAAATCAAAACTTTTAAAGTAATAAGTATTTTATTTTCAAAAAACAAAATTTATGTAAAAAACAAGTTATCTTAAAAAATGATTTTTTAAAATAAAATATATTATAAAAGGATTTTTTAAACAATGAGATTTTTATCATCCAATGACGTTTTTTAATTTTATATTTTATATTAAATCCGTGTAATACACGAGTTTATAATGTAGTGCAACATATACAAGTATTCTAAAAACACAATATTTCATTTATTTCACCCGTGTAACACACGGGATTTAACCTAGTATATGAATATAGACACTGTTATTTGTATGAGGTAAATAGTTCAATTCTATCTACCTATTATAATAAATCAAATTTTATAGTGAGAGATAACATATTTTCAAAACACCTTAACTTTTATTTTTCATCTCTTTTATTAAATGCATATCATACTTAATAACATATATATTAAATACACTTTTATATATATTTAAAATAGAAAAAGAATTTTTTAATACATTAAAATTACATTTTTAAAAAAACCAAATTATTATAGTATATAAAATTTTTAAAAACATTTTTTTGAAATTTTTTTTTAAAGAAACAAACTTGAAAAAATATAGTATTTAAAGATATAATGTTATTATTTTATTATTTGAAGCACTAAATACACAAAATTTTGTTATATTTTATAATAAAAATCGTTTTATACTATTTAGGTTAATGATTTATTATATTTTTTTATCCAACTCGTGTAATAAATAAATGTGTTACTACCTAGTTCTGTAATATATAATGATTTAGTATTACACCTAATCACCTCCATTAAATTGTTAATAAACAAACAAAACAAAATAAATACATGTCCTTAACTACTAAATTTTTATCATTTGTGAAATGTTGGATGATCAACATATCATACATATGCCCGTAATTAATTGAAAACAAATATACTTTCACGTGTTTGCTTGATCTTCTTTTTGATAGATTAAATTCCACAATCCATCTGTTTTATCAAAATTTACATCTCATTACTAACATTAAAAAATTAAATTGGTCGATAAATTATTAAAACATTTTTATATACCTCTTTTAACTTTTTAAATTAATTAAATAATTTTCATGTTTGACTATTCACAGTGGGTCTTTGAACATGGTTTCCTTTGACATGGTGAGCAAACCGAGTCACAGCGATGCCTGCGTTTCGCGGGTGTGTGTAACGTTGCGTCATTAGGTTTACCCGAATGACTGGGCTTCAAGATGTATTCATTGGTCGTTCGAAAAAAATTGTTAATCGCATTCAAATCCAAGCAAGAGGTATTTAGGTGTAATTTAAGAGTAGGATTACTGTTGTCTAAAAAAAATTTTGAACTAAAAAAAACAATAGCAATAGTAATAGCAATAATAATAATTGTCTGTGAAACTCGGTACAATTGGGCATTTAAATTTGTGAAAAATCACATAATTATTTCTTATTTATACAACACCTCAGGCTCAGGTGTAGAATTACGTCTTTTTTGCATCAGCCAGCAAAGCTTCAAGTTCCCCTTTCTCATGCAATTTCACGGTATCTGCACCCCCAATCACAAAACATTAATCATCATCTAAAAGATAGGCCTATTATTGTGATTATTATTATAATACAGTTTTGTAGTCACATTTTGAAGCATTAATTATGGGTCCTGCAAAACATATACCACTCCCATTGCGAGACACCGTCCGGCTGTCTTCTATACGGCCGTATAGGGCCTTATACGGCCTGTTGAATCAATCTTGACACAATACAAAAGTAAAAGGATTTGTTTTGTATTCTTTAATTGAGTCTGTATTTATTTCATTTCATTTAATTAAGGTTAAGTCGGTAGAAGTAAAGGTTATCTCAAAAGTGACTTGAGAGTAGCCTACATTGAGGGATTAGATTAGCTTGATGGATTAAGCAAAGCTATTATAAATAGGGGGGAAGGTTCCCCTAAAAAGTCAATTTTGCCTAAGAAGGCTAAGAAGGATTTTTAAAAATTTGAAAACCGACTCAAACAAACTCCGAACTAACTCATTTTTGCGTCATTGGAACCGTCTTGTCAAACCTTAAACCCGGAACATCAAAACCCAAACCATAAACCATAATACTAAAACCTAAACTTTAAACTCAAACAATAAAGCCTAAAGATAAAACCTAAAAGTTAAAAATCAAGCCCTAAAACCTAAACTTTATAGATAAACGTTAAATCTAAAACTTAAAAGCCAATATTATAGAGTTCGACGATACGGTTCCAATGCCATCAAAATGAGCTCAATCGGAGTTCGTTTGGGTCGGTTTTGAATGATTTGAAAATCCTTTTTAGCCTTCTTAGGCAAAATAGACTTTTTATTTGATCCTACCCCTATAAATAGGGGATAGTTTTTCATTCATGGATGTATTTTTTTCTATCAATTGATTGGAGAAGGATTTCCATCTGTTTTGTGTTTTCTGGTACCAATATTTACATCACGGCCCCGTATAAAATCAGTCAACCCGACAAAAGCTGCTTTTGCTGACGCATCA
Source organism: Mikania micrantha (assembly GCA_009363875.1). Classification (NCBI taxonomy): domain Eukaryota; kingdom Viridiplantae; phylum Streptophyta; class Magnoliopsida; order Asterales; family Asteraceae; genus Mikania; species Mikania micrantha. The sequence continues at coordinate 71,014,465 of CM018684.1, forward strand.
GGTTTGAAGTGAAAGTATACGACCGTATAGGCCCTATACGGGCATATAGTTCATTTCTATATCATATATATTTTTATATGTTATGTGGTTGTGTATTACTTATTTGTTTCTTATTTGGTTTTGTGTAATTTATGTGGTTGTTATATGGTTGTGTATTTATTTCTATGGTTCTTTAATAGTTTATATAATCAAACGATTGTGAAATTACCAGTTTTTTAAAAAGACAGTAATACAATTCATTTTTACGCAAGTTTAATCATAACATTTTTTAAATAAACAACATATGTCATACCAATTTATAAACAATTTTTGTAACGAAGCAAGTTCAAAAAATATGCGTACAAACTTATCTAAACACGTACAAATATCTGTGATAAAAGCGTACAAAAGGTTAGCATTAAAATTGATTTTCGTAAAATAAAAAAAAAATTATATACGCCCATATAGCATCTTCTATACGCCAGCCTGTATCAGTGTATCCTACGGTCTATAAGGAGTCGAATCTAAAAGATTTTTTTTTTTTCAAAGTACCATGAGAAGTATCACAAGAAACCTTATTACCCCACCAATACTGTGTTAACTAATTGGATCTGGTAGAATAAAGAAAAAAAAAATAGTGGAAGTTGGATTTGAACCTTGAGACCTTTGCTAGAGAAAGATCAATTTTCTTATCAAAAAATCTCATTTGTATTTTAACATCTGGGAGGGTTATATAATATATAAGTAAATTCATCATTAAATAAACATATAGCAAGCCTAATTAGAGACAGATCCATATTCAGAGTGTAACCATTCTACAGCTTTCATCCAAAATTTTTAAAAAAATACAAAATAATAATTAGGACAGCCATTCTTGTTTTCCAGGTGGACTTGAACTAAATATTTTTTGGAACATTTAGATGTAAGCAATTTGTTGATGTAAGCAAATTGTTAAATCATGTGTATACTACCATATATGATTTATGGTTTCATGCACAAACTATTTCCCACGTATTTTAATGTAAAAACAAGTTCGCATAATCAAGCATAATGGTATCCAGAGAGAGTGAAAACAAAAAAAATTGCTAATAGATGAAAGGAGCAAAGAATGTACGTACCCGTGTAATTGCCTATGTATCTGCCCCCTGTGATAAAAAAAAACATGATAAATGAACAGAATTAGAGATTAAAACAGAAATAATACACTTAATGCTACTGCAGAGCAATTTTAATTTCATTTTTATTCCACAATTTCTTCTTGACCATTGTAAAAGGTGATGGAAGATCAGCAGTCACTACATCATTATCAGCAACAGATAAATTCTGTATTGTCTGTAAGCTGTGAAAAAATATGTTTGTTGGCGGCAAAATGGGTGAGATGGGTTACATTCTCAAATGCTTTGTCCATTATTTTTCTTTTATACCTTTACAAATAATATACCAGTTTGAGATAAAACACAACTCAACTCAACCCATATATATTTAGTGAGTAATAACTCCTCATGATCAAGGTCATTTCAGTTCAAAGCATCAAACTAGAGCATGCCTAGTTCTCAAGTGGAAAATTACATGACATTCTTAATGCAATTCCAACATACCAATAAAGACATTTGGAACGGTATCCTGCCCAGTAAGCCATTTAAGAACATTCTCTAGCTGATATCCTTGTTCTGAGGAAAAAAGACTGCACTTAGAATTTCCATATCCTAACAATCTAGTTGCAGATATACTGCATCTTTAAATACAAAACTAAAGAACGTCTAATGGTGAAAGACTATGTATATCATATGATACTTTACATAATCACATTAGGTACCTTATGATGCAAAGAAATGGGAATCATTTATCTTTTAGCCTTTTATTTAAAAAAAATAAGAAACTAGTATATTAAAATGAGGTTATGGAGACTCCATATGAACAAATAAACGGCATGTTTAATTTGAACAAAGAATCTACATATACATGCATATCAAAGAAGATTAAAAACAAAGATGATGTATACACCTTTAAATTCACATTTGTGCAAAGAAAATGCTACCATAAACTAACTTGAAAACATGATGCAAGTTATCACAGGTTACAACTTACAAGGTTCACAGTTATTATTCATTTTCAGAAAACGTTTCTATCTGGTATAATTGAAATTTTGAAACTTGGAGATTATAATGGCTGCTGCAACAGGATAAACCTCCACCCCAAACCCTAATTACAACAAAAAAAAAAAATGCACCAAACCCTAATTCAATGAACTTTCAAACCAAACCCACGTACACGGATCATACAATCAAAATCCCAGTTAAATTTGACATCTAGTTCCTTTACCTTTCCCTAAATATACATATAGAAACAACTTCAAACTCAAACATACAATCCCCAATTTACATAAAAAACTAAAACAAAACAAGGCTTACTCATTTTGTCCAATTTAACCACATATGGCTGCACACCAAGCCGTTTGAACAAAGAAATCACCTCAGAAGAATACCTTCACAGTCGAAAAGAAATCACAACAAAAACAATTTAAAACAAACTGAAACAATAAATTCAAAAACAGAAAACCCTAACTGACTTACAAACACCGGGTTTTGGAATAGACAACAACTGGATAATCGGTAATCGTTTTCTTCACAGTCTCCTCTGATGGCGATCCAAATGAAGCAGTCATGGCATGTATCTTAACAGCACCATGTCTTCTGATGGTTAAGATTGTTCTTGACGATGTTCTGTGATGATGAATGTTGTTGGAAGTGAATGAAAGGGAGGAATTAGAGTTGGGGAGATGAGAGAGAGTGGTGGAGGAGAGGGAAACAGAGGTGAAGGTTCTAGTAAGCTGAGAAGTTGCAGCCATGGATGCTTGGTGTGTGTGTGTGTGTCACTGTGTGTTTTCTGTACCCCTTTTTCTCCGATCAAGGGCTTTTTGGTGTTTGCTTTGCATATAATTTGAACCCTTTTAAAAACGAAACCTAATTTTGTAAAAAACTTTAAAGACTTGATCGTTGAACAATCGGGTTGAATCGGAACATGGTTCTGGTTTTCTATTTTAGCCCATGTGTTTATAACCGAACCAGATATTAAACACACATTAAATATTATTTATGGATTTGAATATGCACAATTTTATAAGAGACAACCACCGGTGTCACTAACTATAAGTTGACATAAAGACTCTAAGTATTATTTTATATGTAAACTTTAACCATTAGTTTAGAATATGACTGGTAAAATAGGCGAGTCAGGTTGGGTTGAGTTGGATAATGAGTCAGAATGGCTTTGGGTTATGATGGGTACGGGTCAGAACGGGTTTAAGCAAAATTAGTTCGGGTCTAAATGGGTTTGTATTAAAAAACATCAATTTCGTTTAGCTTAAGATGTGTTATAAGTAAACAAATAGTACATATGGATAATATGTTATTAATCATTCTTAAATGTTTGAATCCATTGCATTTACATAATTTTTTGGTTACCCATCTTGACCCGCATTGTGTTTAAGTGTTACCCATCTCAACCTATTCAATATTATGATGTTACTCATTTCAACCCATTATACTGCAATTGTTTACTCAAACCAGCATATTTCCTTTGATTTGGATAAAAATTGACACCTCTAGTTTAGAACCATAAAAGCAACAATCTTAAAGCAATTCACAAATGATGACATATAAGAATTACGACAAGCGGGGTTGCGTTTCACATCATGATACCAAGGCAACTTAATTAATAAATGCACACTTTTTTACCTTGTTTTCTTTATTTAAACTTGATGCTTAGGATGGATGGAGGGGGTGCAACCTTCTCTAACTTCTTCTTCTTCTTTGTTGTTCGGTGAAAGCAATTTAAAAAAAATTAATTCACGTAATTGATAACCTGAATATTGACCAACCAATGGTTGGATTTTTTTATTATTATTTTAGATTTTAATTGACACTTTGCAACTTATGATTGGTTGGTTGTGAATAATAGTGAACTAATTAAGTTATTGGTTGGTTGTATATATGAAAGAGAAAGAAATTAATTTTTTTTAATAAATAGTTAAAGTTGATTGGTTGTGAATAAAAGTGATTTAAGAATTTTTTTACTCAGAAGTATCCAAGCAAGAAACATAAGTGTACTCATGATTGTTGTTTGATAAACATGTGGCGGAGCATATAACAAATTGCAAATAACCCACTGCTTGAAATAATTAGCAGGAAACAATTTAAAAGAAAAAAAATACAGAAAAATTCCAAACAATTTTGATGGGTTCGTCTTGTAGAGAATATCACAAAATACGAACGAGATTTTATCACTGGATGAAATGAAAGTCATAGATCACACTTTCAGATCAAACCATTTGTGGTTCACCCAAATGTTTGATCGGATAAAGTTCAATTCGTAAAATCAAGAACAAGTATGAATCGTATATGTTTGAATAAACTAGAGAATTTGATCGATCATAATTTCTTGGATATACGTGGATTTGGAAACTGCCTTCAGACAGTTTTCAATTTTCATATTCTCAAATTTTTCTTGGACCCCACTATCCGGGGGCACAACCCCCAGGCCCCCGCCAAGCCCTCTTGTAACTCCCATTAAATCATAAAACCTTAAAAAAGCACGCACCCCAAACCCAACTTATTTAATGAATTTCATGATTTATATTAATCGATAAAATTAATCCAATTACACTAAAATATAAACACGTGTTCCATCAATCTTTTTCTCATTTCTCTTCCTTCGTTGCATTCTTCTTCTAGAGTGGCCTCGGTCTTTATGTTGCAATTGTTTGTTCTGGCTTTTAAAATTAAAGGTTGGCAACAAATTCAAAATTTGGTTTTTAAAATTTAAAGTTCAACTAGTATAACGGACCCGCGCGTTGCGGCGGGGTCTCGTCATATTCACAGCAACCAAAAGGCTCTTTAGCAGTCAACATAATACAAACTTAATATCTAAACATCTTTAAGTCTAAAAAGAAAAATAAAAGGTTAAAATTGAAACATAAGGCATGCCATAGTCCTCATTTGTCGTACTGGGTAAAAATCAGGCAATCTGTGTAGTCTATAATCCAGCCCATAACAATTCAACAACCAAGTTTCCCAATTATGATTCCGTGATCCAGCCATAAAACATTGATTTAAATCATGAGTTAATTAAATAATCAGCAACTAACAAAGGAAAGACCATTATAAAGAAGATCAAAAAGCATTCTATAAAACATTGATTTAAATTACATGAGTGTTTGTGATTTCTAGTTTAACTGCAGTTTGCACTTTGCGAGAGACCATTTTGACTTGCAACAACATTAATGTAGAATATTAGAATTTGTGAAACCCAAAAGCGTATTTAAAAAGAAAATATACCGTAGTATCCGTTGTTTCCCATATCAATCTACACATAAATACTCGCATGAAAATAAAAAATAATTATAATAATAATGCTCCCATAAATAAATGCCAATCTTTCACATGAAGAAGCTAAAAATGCTAAATTACCATATTAGAGCCAACATTAGCCAACTCTGACTTCAAGCTTTGAGACTCTTCTGTCAACTTCCTTTTAAGATTTGACCCTTCAAAACATTCATGATGCACATGATGAAATAAAATAAACTAACAAAACTGATTTTTTTAAAGGTTTATGTTTATTTACTTCTTACCTTGTTTGAAACCTGGAGGAAAGCTTTGTTTTAATTCTACTGGTTTTACAAATGGGGAGCTAGAATAAAGAGCAGCATTGCTGTTTACAGTAGCTATAAATGGTGCTCTTTTAGTGGGCCCAACATCATAAGAACCTCTCCTACGAATAGGAAAATCTTCAACGTGCTGATTAATGAAATTAGATGAACCTGGACTATCTGATGGGGGTCGGGGTTTTTCTTGATTTGATAGCCAATCAGCTCGCAGTGATAATCCCTGAAGTTAAGTATTTCATTAGTATAAAGAAACTTTTTAAAAGGATAATGTATGTCCTACTCTCAAATCAAGAAGACACTTACCAGTATTAATTCCCATTTCATTTAGCGGACAAAAAGCTTACCAATAACACCTCTGCTTCGGCTGTCAGCAAAAAGAACTACGGGTTGAAATTGCTGTAAAAAAAGCACATCAATTTTGCAAAACAATAAACAAAAAGGCCCTCTCTAAAATTCAAAAATTTTTAAATTAAATTTGACTAAAGGGATGAGTGTTGATCACCAGTATGAAACGGTTCTTGTTGTAGATATTAAATCCATGCATGCTAACATTTGGTGCCTCCTTGTTAAACCCTATTGTTGTAACCACTGTACCCTGAACTTATCATATAATTCAACCATGAATAAATGTTATTAGTACACATTTTTATTTAAAAATTGGCAAATATTGAAGTGTATGTTACTATAATACAACCTCAGCATTTCCCCCACTTTGAGGTTTATACATGATAAATTCTGTGTGCTTCAAGTCATTAGCAATATTATGATAGCGAACAACGTCCCCTAGCAATACCATTGCAAAGTCAGGAGAATAATATAAATTATCAAGCATTCTTGAGAAGTCTTTGAGAACATATATTCGCTTAAGTCTCCTGGGCATTGAATAATACACATTTAAAGGCAAGATGAAATTATCATATCAGAAAACTTTCAATCACTTGATGGTTCAACAGGAATGGTGTTGATTAACCATAAAATGACAAAAATTAGCATAATCACAAACCACCAAATCAAGTTTCCAATTTGAACTAATGCAATACGAAGAACAATTCAAGAATAACCTTAAAGCTGGCATGAAATCATCATTCAATGCATAATCCTAAAGTTTTTAGTAATTAAAGGCATAAGCATCCAATTAAAGAAAATCAACCAGACACATTAACACACACAAATACAAAACCTTCAATCCCTTACCTATTTCTGTAATATCTAGTTGATGCAAAGTTGGTAGCAAAAGTTTGTTTAAAAAAACCACAAATGCGGATACAATAACTGGAATTCAAGCAAATTATAACATCTTGAAAGAAACCTAACCTTTATTATGACATCTTGAAAGAAACCTAACCTTTTATCAGTCATCAAAAAGCCACAAATTGAACGGTAAATCTCCTCTCAGACGGTTAAAAACCCTACCATTTGATCTGAGACTGTAAGACAGCCAAAGGCAACAAAGTACCGTAGCGGAAACCCGCCACCCACCTTCACCTTCCTGCTGCAACCCTCACCGAGATAGAAAGCTTCACCGTCAACCAACAACCCTCCAACACCCTCACTCTTGTGCCGCTGTTGCCATCGTGCGTCACCAGCCTCACCGTTGATCAATTTTTGAAGAACACAAACCCTAGATCGAAGGAAAAGAAGTAGAATACATAGGCTGTGGTTGTCGGAGCACGGTGAAGGTTTGGGGGGCTACGTCAAGGAAGCGGACGGATGGCGGAAGAGCAGTACGGGAGGGCGAGGGTGGGTGAAGGGTGGGCGAAGTCGGTGTGGCGTCTGGGAGAACACAGAGAGGAGAGGATAATGAGTAATAGGATGTGAAGAAGATGCTAAAGAGGATGTACAACCTGCATCAAAGGTTGTAAAAACTTGAACAGTAAATTCCCCTCACAAAACAAAGTTGATATTTAATATATATACTAATGCTTGATTTGTTAAAGAATGAAACGTTCAAAACAAGAGGTGGAAGATAAACTGGTCATCAACATCGTTAAGTAACCAAAATCTATCTATATCTATATCTATATCTATACTACCTAATAAAACAATAACACTCCGCCACATGTCGTTCTCTGGTTCATCCAAATAACAAATGGCAAAAAATGATTGGATAAAAACCTTATCATGCCACATGGCAGTTTGAGGTGATTTATCAGAAAAAAACACACGCGGACCTAAGATGGTACCCGGTATACCCGTATTCATCCATATCTTGAAACTAGGCTATTAACCCGTGTGTTACACGGATTAGATATAAAATATTAAATAATAAGTGATAAAAATTTGTAAATTCTGAAATGATATTTTGATATAAAATGATTAAATTACGTATTAATAACCATTTTAAATAATAAACAATAATTAAAATTTTAATAACAATATGAATATTATCTAACCTTTTTGATTTGTAATAATTTAGATATTTGAACCAATTAACTCTAAAAAATTAAGTTAATTTTCTTTCAAAAACTAAGTATTTAAAATTAGTAAGTTAAGGTTATATTTTTGTAATAATTAAAGTTAAAAACCTAATATGAAATTATCTTTAAACATACAAGACCAAAAAATGTAATTTTTATTATCATTTTTATAACTTGGGGTTTGTTATCATTTTTTTGAAAAAAAAAATAGTTTTCAATAAAACTTATTTTTTTCATACAACTTTTATTTCTAAAATAAGATTTTAAATAATTTTTTTAATTTTGATTTAAAAAATTATAATATATAAACATTTTCAAAGTAAGTTTTTGATAAAATGATTTGACTTTCAATTTATTAAAAAACTATTTTTTAATTTGTAAAATATAAATAATATTATTAGTTATAGTTATTGTAATAAGTATTTAGTATGAGAGATAATATAACAATAAATATTTAATAAGAGATATAATTATGTGAGTGTATATAAAATTGACAAGTGACAAATTGACTTTAAAATATGACAAGTGGTAAATTGAGATTTTTGTTTATTATAATAGTAAGATGGTAAACACTCAAACAGAAAACCCTAAACTTTCTTCCTTTGAAAGAAATCATTTGACCCTAAACACTCGATCCAGATCCGTCGAAATCATCGACGCCCCATCCTCGTCGGCACTATCTCGATCCATCTTCGACGACTACATCCTATCGGCTCAATCGCGATCAAGATCAGTCGAAATCATCAACGCCCCATCCTCGTCGGCATTATCTCATCGACACTTGTCCGCTATATGCTTTGCTTATTTTCTTTTGTACTCAAAGATCGCAAGTGCTAACAAGCAATGGCTACGGTAAAGCTTGTGGACGATGGTGATAAACGTAAACCTCAATGGCAATGGAGGCGAAGATGGTGATAAACGTAAACCTTCTGGAAAGAAAAGCTCAAAGAGAAAGGTGCCAACTCCATGTTATTTTTGACGAATCCGATGGTTGTGTGTTTATTTGATTTCTAATTTTTTTAGCAATTAGTTTTGGAATGACCGATGAGCCCTAGGTGGTTAAGCACTCATAAGTTGATCTCTATGAGTTTAATTTGCTTGTATCATTTCTCAATGATATAGTTATGTAATATGCTTGATTTCTCCTTATTTTATGGCTGATCACTGCCAAATTTTTGCTAGAATTATTTGCAATTATCAAGGTACAAATTTGATTAATTGAATTTTTTTGATTATTTGTGTTAAAAAATTGTTTTTGATTATTTGTTTTAATTTTTTATGCGACTTCGTCGAACTGTATCTTTTGACGTCTTAACCTTCTTTTTTTTCATTATAATTTGTTAATTTGTTTTGAATTATCTAAAATAATTCTTAGAATTTTTTGATTATAGAGAGTGCATTGGTGATATACAATTATAAAGTAGCCTTAGAGTTTGATCTTACTATAATTTTCACTATTTGTGTCGATGATTATTTATTTTAAAAATTGAGATTTGCTTTTTGATGTGTTGGGTTTGAGATTTGAGCCTGGTGAAACAATTTCTGGTAAAAAGAGAACAAATGAATTTGTTGTATCTCTAGATAGAGTATGATATAAGTTTCTAATTACGTGTATAAATTCTTCTATGTATGCTTTTTTTTCGGGGATTTTTGTTCAATTATAACTATAGATGTCTTGGCATTACTAATTGCTTAGCCCAATTTTTGGGTGTTTCTAAAACCTTTACCTTGACTTTCTTTGTAAATAAGGCATTACACAAACATAACTTAAAACGTTGTTTTGAATTTGTAGTAATGTCTATTATGCATGTTTATGTGGTTGATATTAGAGGTGTTCATGGTTTTGATCAAAACAGTGAAGCATGTTGGTTTGGTTTCTTAGTCCATTTTTGGGTGCATCTTAAACCTTTACCTTGACTTTCTTTGTAAATAAGGAATTAATCAAACAGAATATACAAATTTTCTGAAAATTTTAAACAAAAAAACTATTTTGCATTTGTAGTAATGTCTATTACTCTATTATGTATTTTTATGTGGTTGATATAAGGGGACAATGGGTGTTCATGGTTTTGATCAAAAAAGTGAAATCAATCATCAATTTGGTTTCGTGGTGACTTATAGTGGTTATGACATTACAGCTGCTATTGGCATGCGTGAATCATCTTTGGATCGTGAATTTGGTCGAAATATTCTAATGAAAAAAAAACGACCAGATAAGTTGTTTTCAAAATACCTTGTTATCTTATTTTTAGTTATTTTGTTATTGAATTAATTTTCTCATATGCACGTCTACAAACAAGATGTCGAGTGTCAACTATCTTTTTCAGACTCATTACTAATTCATGTTCTTATTGAAGGTTAGTTCTTTAGAATATTAGCAATTTTATATACCATTTTGCATGTTTAACTCATTGTTTAAGCAGTTTATTATCGAACGATAACATTACTACTACATTTGCATGAAAATGAATTGTTGTAAGTGTTGGCCTATCTTCAGTATCTGATTACTTTGGTAAAGAAAAAAAAGATAGGAAAATTAAATCGAATGGGATTTTTCAAACGACTAAAAACAATCTTTGCCACTTTAAGTAGTAATAATCGAGGTTTAACTGACACTTATTAATGCTATGTATTAAACTCTTTTTTCTATTATTGACTATAAATTTCTATAATTATATGAAACACGTAATAACAATCTAGGGAAGTTTTTACAAATTCATCAATTATATCTATTTATTTATCCAGTCCATATAATACACCTCCAAACTCTAAATGGCCTTTGTTTACAGCATCATGAAGAGCAGTTTTGCCCTCCTCTGTTGGTATACTGACATTCATTGTCTTCTTATTTGATATAAAATTGTTTATTTGTGAATGCACTATGTATGTAGATATGTGTTTGTATGTATGAATTATTATGTGTGCTTCGGTTAATATATTGCATGTTAATGCTAAACTATTCTTATTCTTATGCTCAGGAACAGTGATTTTGGCTGTTGCAAATTTTGATCAAATTAAAAGGTTAAGATGTCGCATGTTTTTTATCTTTAAAAAACTATTTGTCAACTTTGATTAACTCTGACAACTAATCATAATCCTCAATATGTAGCAATGAGGAGAGATCTGCAAAGTTGTAGCAATGAGGAGAGACAGAATCGGTAAGTTTCTCATTGTCTACATAATTTTTTATTTTAGGCTCTCAAATTAAATTTCTGATTCTAGCCTTCAAGAAGTTTCAAATTCCTGTTTGCTGATTGAAGGTGAACTAACAAATCAGAGGTTTGTATTGAACTTTTTTTGTTTTTTTTATTCTTATTCAGTTTCTGATTTTTGTATGCTTCGCAAGGACAATAAATAAAAGTCAAGATCAATTGCTATCAAAAATTGGTTTGTTCTTGAAAGATCCAGTTTTCACACATAGTCAGTTATATACTTATACATTACGTTGCTCAAGATTAAAAGCTGAGATGGGCTGAAGTTATTGATTCTAGATAAAGATATACAACTTACAAACAAAACGCCAAATGTTGTGTACAAGGAAGTGTTTACAAATTTGTAAATTTGTAAATTTTAATTGTTTTTTTTATAATTCTTAAATATTATCTTCATTTGCATATTTTAATTTTCTAATGTTTCAATTAAACGCTTTTTTATACAACCCCGTGTGATACACGGGTCAATAGGCTAGTATGTTGATAAATAGCTATGTTGGTTCAACAGAACTCTATCTAGTGTTAGTCTGACACGATAAAATTAGTCACGTATTGATCTCCTGAAATAAATAAATTCAGTCACCAGAGGCGGCCCTAAGAATTGAGGTGCTCGGGACGGGCCGATGAAAAAAGATCCCCATCGAATACAAATACTAAAGCAGAGGTGTTCAAAAAAATCGAAACCGAACCGTATTTCTAACTAAAAAAACGAATTTTGAATTTGGTTTTCGGTTCAATTTCCAATCATATCCGAATTCCAAATTAGGTTCCTAATCGTATCCGAATTCTGAATTTCGGTTTTCGGTTCGTTTATCGGTTCCATTTTAGTTTGAATTTGGTTTGTTCGGTTTATTCAATTAACCGATTAAACCTAATTCAGATTTAAAATTATTATTTTATAAACATTATCTAAGATAAAATTCGATTTATTCGGTTTTAACAGGTTTATTTGTTTGAATTTGGTTTGTAACCGGTTTATTTGGTTGAATTCGGTTTGTAACCGGTTTATTTGGTTTTTAATCAGTTTATTTGGTTTGTTTAGTATTAACCAAAACTAAACCGAACCTTCCCGACTTTGGTTTGGTTTTCGGATAGAATGAAACCCAGTTAAATCAAACCAATTGACACCACTGATTTAAATGACATAAAAGTAACTTCTTATGCTTTATAGGGAATTACTTTTTATAACTATTAAACCGTGTTTTTATTTTTAGTTTCTTTTCGTTATATATAACTTGTTGGTTCTTGTTTAAAAGGATATTTGTATGCCTGGCAAACTAAACTCATATCTTTCTTTTTGGGTAGGAATGGGTCTTGTTTTTACGCCTGATGGGTTGTATTGGGTTAATTATATATATATGGTTGCCAGTGAAATCAACTACCCTTAGATTAAATCCTGGCCTTTTAAAATACCTTAGATTAAATCCTAGACGTCTAAATTAATTTTATTGTGCGGTTGCAGGCGGTTGCACATCCCTTCGTCTCTGCCCAATTCATAACTACTCCCGCCTCTAAATTATCGCTCGGTTATCTCTGTTTCACAACTAGTCCATTCACCTCTACTCCATATATCCTACTTTCTATCTCTAGGACTTGTGAGGATCGACTGTCGAGTACTTAAAGGAAACCGAAGGAGCAACTGGTGAATGACGCAAATGAAGGGATTTGCAACAATGAGGATTAACGGTAACTCGGTAAGATCTGATCGTGTTTCACTCTTTTATTCTTTCTTTCATTGACTCCCAAATCCAGTTTTTTATTCAACTCTTTAATATATATGATTCAAGTATCTAATTTGATTGATTTTTTTACTTTAGGTTTTCTCAGTTTTGAATTCATTAATCATGATTCAACCCTAGCTTCAAGGTTTCAATAGTTTCAATTTTTCTTCTGATTCACGATGCAATTTGAAGATTTTTATTCAATTTGAGGCACTAATTATACATTTATATGCAAAATCTGCACCACCTTCCCCACTATCAACCTCTAAAAATTGTATTTATCGCAATTTTTTCAATTCTTTTGATCAGATTTCATGTTTAGTTTTGTAGGATTGTGATTTCATTTATGTAATCGGTGCTTATGTTTTGATATTTTGGGTGTTTTGTTAAGGTGTTACCCAATCAGTAAACTTTCGATTACCTGAGCTTTAAACTTGTGATTGTTGGTGATGCTGGAATTGGTAAAGCTTTAGGTTTTCTTTATGCGCTTTGAATATGTTGGTGAAATATTATCATTTTAGATTTTGTATGATTGATTATCACATGGTGTTGTGAATGGTTTGTGCTTTTTAGTGTTTTTCAAATTTTAGGAAGGTTTCAGTAGACTTGTATCCTTTTTAAAGATTGTAGAAATTTTTTTGCATGATCATATTTAATTTGATGTATTTTTGTATTTGTTGCTGCTCATCTGGTGCCCCAAAAGCAGAAGCAAAAATAAAAACCGGGGAGACTTTTTAACAAGTATTATATCAAAAGTAGCAACAAATTCTTTCCCAGTCCTCATCATTTTTATAACCTATTTTGTGTGATAGATTTGCCAAAAGTTATTATATTATTATCCGTCTTTTTTTGGAGTTTGACCCATGCGCAACTTACCTTTGTATGTTATGGGTAGAGGTAAAATTGTTTACATCTTACAATTCTCATACCCTATCCTAACTTTGTTAATGGTAGCTTATATTGAGTACGGTGTTGATAATGATGATCATGCATAACTTTTGGTAGTTTATTTTTTTTTTACAATGTACCTAAATAATTTTCAAGAAACTCAAGTGCTCATTATTAATCATGTATTAGCAAGAGGCAAGTTTGCCTTCATCTATATATTGAAATTTTCCCTTAATACATACAACTATATTTACAACCATCCTAATACATTTTTTGTATTTAAATTATCTTTTGGTGACACAATAGCTACAACCATTGAGTTGACCAAGGCATACGGTGTTGACAACCAACATATAAAAGGGCTAACTTTAGAAACCGATGTATCCTGTTATCTGTAACATAAACCATGAGTTCATCCTTTTAGTAAAATGGCATTGTAACATAGGTGTTGGTGTTATTGGATATGTGCTATGACTTGCACTCCGGGAATCAAAAGGTTGAGTGACAACTACCCAACTTAATAGGTATATTGGAATCATTGATCCAACTCTTACTGATGAAGTCAAAATAACCTTACTAAAAAGATATATGAATTGAAAGGTGTTGCTAACATGTTAAAAGTAAAAAACATTAGTGTTGAAATTCACTATCCGAATTTTTCGGATATCCAAATTTCGAACACCCTTACTTATGTCATTGTAACGTTACAATACCCGGTCACCGGACGGATATAAAACTAGTTATAATAGTTAGAGGGTCAGAATGGGTTGTTCTTAGAAACAACAATCAAAGAAACGGGTCAGGTTGGGTCATGGACTCATGGGTTCTCCATTTCTCCTCCTCAACCTAAATACCAGTTGCTCACGCAAATACTTCACGTTGGTTCTTGTCTTCTTGAATTTTTGTATTACAAATCAGAAAACGATAAGATTTGGAGTCTTGTCGATTCAACAACTTCAACCCTAAAAAATCTCTCGATCATCGGAGATTTGGAGCACTCGAGGGTTAATCAATTTTGACAGAATAGGATTATATGTTCACTCGATGATCAATTTATTGTGGGTATGTTCTAATTTTGTTCACTGGTCTTATTGATTTCTTAAAGTAACATTTTTATAGGTATTGGTGATTATTTACACAAAATCTAATTAAATCAATTTGAAGTAATATAGTCATTTAGTATTGTTTAGATTTGTCAGATTCATAGCAAAAATCTAATTAAAAAAACTTTTGCTTAATCAATTTGAAGGTACTATTTGTGACGTTTTGCATATAATTGAAGTACCATACGTTTTTGCTTTAAGTTCATTGGACATCTGCACATGGCACAGAAGGTGTTCGACATAATGCCTATGAGAAATTGGTTCCGATCCTTGTAACCCTTTCCCCCATTTTTTTGAGATATATACGAAAACAAACATAAGTTTAAGCTACTTCTTTTGTACTCTGTTTTTTATTGATTATTCAGAAAACAAAAGACAAATTACAAGCCATTGAGGAGTTAAAAACACATCAATTGGATTAATTTTTTTGTTTTTTTTAATTGATTGATATTCAGGATCGCAAGAAACAATGCTCAGCAGGTATGTAGTGTGTTATTGTTTGTGTAATTTTTATGTGATTGTGATATTTTGTGAGATTGGTTAATGTTTGTGAATCTGTTGCGTTGTTTGATTTTAGATCAGTTCTAATTTGAGCTGGAGCCGGAACTATGCTGTGAAAGATATTAAATCACCTTGATGCAGGGATGTTGAAGAGCTTGCTGATGCTGTTAAATTTTGACCCGTTCTGACCCGGAACAAAATTGACCATTTTTTAGATGATCCGTTCTGACCCGGGACCAAAACAACCATTTTTTAAAATAACCCGTCTTGACCCGAACCCGTTCTGACCCGAACTCATTCTGACCCGGTACTCAACCTGACCCGCCCAATTTGCCAGGCTTAAATATTTGTATGTATGTATACGTCAAAAAAAGTGTGCCCCTCCCCAGGCCGCCCCTTTCAGTCACACTCAAAGTGGTTGTTGATTCATTTATCAACAGTCACACGAAACAATTTAGAGATAACCAGCATTGTTGTATTATGTATTTAGTGTACACACTTGGACCTGTTATCAAGCCATTGGTAGTTGAATAGGCTTCTCATTGCTTCACTACATGATGGCAACTAGTTCTAAAAAGTTGGATTGCGTAGATTAAATAAAAAAATATGAAAAGAAGCTCTCAAAGAGGGGCGTTGTTTTAGCGGTAAGAAAGCGAAATAATTACATATTTCGTTTAATTACATACTCTCAATGTACAGATTTTAATGCATAATATACAATGTTCTTAAAGCATGATTTGGAAAATCATATAATTTTACGACTTAGAAAGGTAAATGATTATAAAAGCCCCTAATACATATGTTGGATTCTGTGGATTAAATTATTAGAATAATAGCCTAAAAAACCCCACATAATGATGTATGCATGCCTAGGGGTGTTTAGAAAATTCTGAACCGAAACCAAACCCAAAATACCTAAAATTTGGGTATCCAGAAGTTTGGAACTCTGGTAATTCAGATTTGGATAACTGTTTTAAAAAGTTTCGGATATTCCAGATATCCGAATTATCGTTTTTTATTTGAATATTTTGAAAAAAAAAATTCGATTATATCAGATAATTTCGAATGCTTCTTGGATATTTCGGATAATTTTTCAGACATTTAGGGTATTTTTCGGATATTTAGAGTGACACGTGTCCTCCCAAGGTATTTTTTATTATAACAGATATGAAAAGAAGGAAAAAGGGTGCTTAATTATGAAACTGTAGCAGAAGCATTATGATTTTAGTGTTTGATTGTGTTTGTACTTGTCGGGTTCTGATTTGGGTATTCAAGGGCTGGAAATGTGCATTTAGATCAACAATATTATTGTTTCCAGTATTTATGTACAACTACGAATGCAGGGTGCAATTTAAATCAACAATATATATATAAACAAACACCAGAATATTGAACTAGAAAAAACAAGGAAATAGTACAATTGTTACTATGTAAAAGGTGCCAAACGAGGGTCCGCGAGATGTGGAAGACCAGCACGAGCACCTAAAGCTCTACATGCGATAGCTGCCTGTAATTGTACAAACAGAACATATTTTGAAATGTAGTGAGCTTGGACTAAGTTGCACGTAATATGGTTACATAGGTGCTTTAGATATAGAGTTTGATATTACAATAGATACATTTAGGCATGGCAAATCAGCCATTTGAAACTGATGATGTGACACATAGAAAGTATAATTGATCTATGTCACTTATCAATTGTACTCTGGCACGTGTGTGTAATGCCAAAAAAAAATTCACAACCGAAAACTTGAATGTACTAACCACTTGACCTGCAAATGGTAGCATCTGCTCTGGTGGCTTGTTGGTGCAAATGCCTACAAATATAATCAACAATAAGAGTGCATTTGGTCAGATGTTTGAGCCACTTTACGATCAGCTTTGTGTACCATCTATGTTCATTCCGTAATCCAATCCCACTTTTCACCTTCTTGGAAATTAATACCGTATGTCGTTAACCTTCATGATGTTAAGTGTATCCCATGTATTACTTTAACATAAATTTCTTCATTTTTAGTAATAGTAGCTGATAATAAAACCTAGTAGATAAATAAATAGAATTTTTTGAAGAGATCCCTTGGCTCGGATGTTCCACCATTTTTTTTATTTGCAAATACATATAAGCAAGATAAATATAAGTATAAATATAAAAGTAACACATGTAGAGACACACATAATAGCCCAACTAACATAAAACAGAGGCCCCCCAAACATAGCACACTACACGTAAGCACAAGTATAGTATATCTCCTAATCTAACAATACGCAATCAGAACAAAAAATAGCATATATCACATATGTGTTGTATTTAGACTAAGGTATACCTAGTGTTGATGCCTGACCTTTATCCTTAAAAATTTTTAAAAACTGAAAAAATAAAAATCTAAAGTTCTCGAACATTTATCTTACGTCTCTAAGAACTCCCTAGTAGATAATAAATAAACAGCTTATATGATTTAAACTTTTGATAAAATGAATTAGTATACACACCATACAGGACGGCTCCTATAAATGCATCCCCAGCACCTGTTGTATCCACAAGCTCTGGCTGTGGTATCTTTTCGGCTGTACCCAAGAATAGCTTCCCACACACGCTCCCAAGTTCCTTTGCCCGCAAACTTGTGAAGTCCTGAAGTGCAAAGTAAATTTTGCACCATTATTATTGATAAAATTGTAAAAATTAATTCCCAAATGGAATGTGAATTTCAGTTGTACCATTTTCAGTCATACTAAGAAAATTGTTGCACTATTATGATTAGTGGATGGAGGCAAGTTGAGCGGATTAGGAATTGAGTTGTAAAATTAGGAATTGAGTTGAAAATGTAATTTTTTACATGGGTTGACTCACAAGCACGTTTTGTGATTAAAAAACTAGTAAACACCAATGTGGTTATTATGATCACAAACTACAGTAATAATCAGTATCTTATAATGAAATGATATAGGAGGCCGTATCCATTGAAAGTAGATGTTGGATCACTCCAACCTGTGACGTTCATCTTTTAGCTAAAATTTTTGGTTTGACTCATTTGAGATAAAACACAACCCAACTGTGTAAGATAAAAATGAGACGTATAATAGTTTGAGACGTGACTACCGATGAAATGCATGATGGGACCGCTGTGCTACTGTCAGATTGGCACTTCAATTTCTCTAGTAAATCATCTGCATCTATTTCTTCAGCTTGAACACTATCTGATGCAAGTGAAATTTATATCAACAGCAGTGTTATACCGTAACGAATACCAGTTTGATATGAAATAAATTGTTTGCACACCTTCCATGCTTCTCTGAAGCATTATACAACCATCAGCACCTAAAGTTACAATCACAAACCTGACCTTAGGCAACCTTAAAAGCATAGAAACAAGTGCACTTGGAACCGATGGAGCCCCAGTCCATGTCTGTAAAAAACATGCCTTATATAAGAACTTCTAATAGAGCACATAGAATAATACTAGACAAAAACCAACATTCTTTTTTTTTTCTCATAGAAGTCCAACAATTTTATACACACTAAAATTCTCACATTATAATTTGAACAAATTGTAAATAACAATTTTAAGACCACTTTTATACCGATTATTTTTGATTGTATACACTTTTTTTTCTTACGTGACTTGTTTAACTTACTAGAACCAAACTCGTTTCTAGCTTTATTTCTAACGCACGAACTCAAAGTTCATTTTTAAGTCATAACTTATCTACAAACAATAAACAGCCTTTTTTTTCACTACAGATAGGTTCCTTGCAGGTTGCTCCAGGGACTGATTACTCCAAATATATACACTTGTGATTAAAACCCAAAATTTTTTACTAAATCAAATAATCAATCATGAAATGAGTTGTAGGGTTTTTATAGAGAGCCAAAAAATAACAAAATGCAGTTATACACGGGAAGAAAGCTAGAAAAGATGAAATCTGAAAACATCATCAGCTTGCCTGAGGAAATTTTGCCGAACACACAACATAATCTGATAAATTCAGAAGGTCATCGAGTCCCTCCCTTGGTCTTTCAGCATCAACTAAAATAGGTATTTTTCTTTGATTTGCCTGCACTGGTGAAATTGAACAGGAATGGTTCATTTCAAATTAATCAGAAATTATCTTTTGGATGTCTATATTTGCATTTTGGAACTCGTTACTTAAGTCAACATCTACGAAACAAAAGGGTAAAATAGAAATTAGACTTATATATATAACTCTTTCTTTAACGGTTAAACCTACATGAGATAATCAGATAAAGATGTGATTATTTGTTTAGTACAACTTGAATATCAGAAGCACGTCCATAAACTATCTTCTGATTAATTTCTAAAACATGTTCTATTACTGCTAATTATTTGAGTGTAGTTCTTAATTATCACATACATAGTAACTTTCAAAAGGACGTCCAACACTCCAACCCCACCCCCCCCAAAAAAAAAAAAAAAAAAACACTCACAAATGTCATATTGCAAACAAGATAAGAAAGATCATAATCACCTAATATTTACCTCCTGTGCAAAAAGTAGAGCAGTTTCAGGCAAGCGTACATCAAAATAAACAAGTTTTACTCCATCCAATGCAGCTAAAAAGGTTGAATTTGAGATGTCATCAGGAATCATTGGAGGCGAGCCTGGAGTATGAATACAAGTTCGAGTTTTCCTGGATACATATAAACCATTCCATAAATGATATGCAAATTTGGATTAAACTCTCTACAAGTGTTGAAATAGTCTTCCAAAATTAGTCAGTTATTTATCACAAATGGGAAAACTTCACAATATTCAACGACAGTCCATACATGAACAGGCTCATTATAGTTTTCTGTTAGCAAAACTAGTCAATCATATAGTCAGTCCAAACATATTCACAGAAGTAGAAATGCTTACGTCTGATTGTCCACAATCACGTAGGTAAAGGGTGAATTTCCCTCTTTAGAAACCTGGGAACATGAAATTGTAAATTAATGCGTGTAAGAGTAAGAATTCCTGAAGAGAGATGCTACCTACTAAAGCTATGTAAAAGATATTTTACAGCTTGTTGGTGAAAGAACATCAGATATTCAGATTAATAGTAAATAAAGATTTGAAAGATGATAAGCGAGATCATCATAGTAATAACGAATAGAGAATTGAAAGATGACAAACGTGAGGAACCCGAGTTGCAAAATCTGATGGAATACAGTCTGCAGAAAGTTGATCCATAATAGTTACATGAATTCCATTCTGATAAATTCTGAAGTTGATTTACCAGTTGAGCACACAATAACCATTACAAAAGTAGATGTTACTCATTTTAGCCCACAAGATTTATCTAACTTGAATGTTCAACACTACTGGGGGCCTGGGGCATTTAGTTCATATTCAAAAGCTTTCATTATTATCAATGTAGAGTAGAGCAGAAAAGGGAGGTGATTAGTCTACAACAAAGTCATGCTTTCTAGAGCATGGGCTGTTTACTGCTTGTACTGTGGTAGATGTTGTGTAAGGACAAATTTTGTTGTGCACAAGTCACCTTTCATTGGAAAACATGTAACACGAATATACATTAACAAGAACTGCTGAACTATAACTCTAGAACTGTTCCACCAAACAAGTTCTTTAAGCCCAAAGCTATTGAGTCTATGTTCAAATGATCTAAAAATAGTGAATGAAATCTACTTGACAAAATAAAGAAAAAAGAAAATATCTCCAATACCGCAAAGAGATTATAGATTAATAAATGTACATTACCACAAGAAAAGATACATCTACACCATCTGCTTTAAGTTCCTCCAATATTCCTCTCCCTTGAGCATCATTGGCAACCTGATAATGTAATATATGAAAAATCAAAAACCCTCATAATAGCTCAATGAAGAAACTTAAATTTATAAATAGTTAATAGCATATTTCATGCATACCTTGGATATTAACCGTGCGTTCAATCCTAAACGCGCTGCACAAGTTAAGGCATTTCCTGCATTACCACCTCCTTGTACCTTTTAATGATTGTTTGAATTATATGATGGTATAAGTTTATAAAGAAAATCCTGTAATTTACACAACATTGATAGCAACAGGAAGTACAAATACAAAAGGTCAGATTTTCCCAACCTATTTGACATCACGAAAGGTAACTGTTTCAGTTTGAGCAAGGGAACACACAAATAACTATTCTAAGAATACATCATCATCAACAATCCTCTAAATATGGTGAATCAAGTCAATCAACTTTTTAGTTTATAGTCAAGACTCGATGTACATGTTATAACCACAAAGAATAAAATTAGACTGGGCACCCTAGAGCAAATGAAAAGAAATACAACGTATTGTGACAACCATATAAGACAACCAATCACCATCTTTATGATAATGTTAATGAAAACCTGACTGATGATGAGTGTAAATTCTCATTTAAATAGAATAGGTGTAAAGAAATAGCAAGCAAAGAAGAATATGATAAAATGAAAGATCTACAATCATAGTGAATAGGATAAGCTTGAGGTATTGATATATTCTACACCACATGCAAAATTTCACTGCATATTTGTATAGTTACAGGAAACACTCCACACATTCTTCGCCTCTTGGTTTTAGACATCTAAATGCAAAACTCTAATTAAAAATTTCACATGAATGTACTCTTGACCACTACAAACCTCCCCAGTTGTTGATGAACTCTTATAACAGAACCACAGAAGCGCAGAATGGCAGATCATGATTACCCCTCTTTTATCATTCATAATTTCATACAAGATGAATGATTCACAAACTTATAAATTCTCTTCTAAATTTAAGCTATCATAAAATTGCCAATCAAAGTATAGAATCAAGCTAAGCATTGCAATTGAGGGCATTAAAAATTAACTTCCAAACAAATATTGAGTATATACAGACTACAGTGAGTACCTTCAAACTGGTGCTTCGGATCTTGTCATCTGGATTAGGAAATTTATCCACAGTAGCCAAGAGATCCACCCCAACACCACCAAATCCAAGCTGTATTGTTTACACCATAACGTTTTACTTTCAGTTGCATATATATCATCAATCACCACACATAATTAATCACAGGAGTCTCGTACTTCCTCCACAGCAACCATTTTTATTTTTTTTTGACCTAATTCTGTAATCTCAACCACAATTACCATTTAAGAAAACGACGAAACATACGTACCACGGTTGGACTTTCAAGCTGCGTCACAGAGGATGACATTTTCGCCCTGAATCTTTGCACACTGAGATAACACAATCACGCACACACAATCGCACATACTTTTAACGATTCAATAAGAAAAACGAAGGAATTTGAACAGCACTGAAGAAAATCAGCAAATCACCTGCTTAAAGTGGTCACGGGAACAGAGGGGGTGTGCGATGGAACGGAGTTGAAGCTCGGAAGCATGGCACAGGTATAGAACGTGGATGCCATTTGTGCGCGGTGGGCGGGGTAGTCGGTGACGCGTGTCGAACGCTATGATTGGTCCGGCAACCGCAACGATTTGATCTGTGATTGATACGGATAGGGAAATGGATTGCATGCCAATAGACGATCAGTGAAATGTCGTATTTTTTATTTTATTTTTTTGGAACAATTAATGCAAAATACTATTGTTGTTGACACATTGACAGCTTAATCTAGAGTACTTTTTTGTTTCAAGTGAAACTTAAACAAAATAATCAATGTTTTCAGAATCGGACCGGACATCGAACCGGTCTCCTTACTGGTCAGGGTGACTGGTCGGACCGGATTTAAGAACCGGATGATTTTTTAAACATTTTATAAATATATATATATATATAATCAATAAAATATAAAAAAATTAAAAAAACCGGTTCAATCACCGATCCGACCACCGGTTCACCGGTTCACCGGTCCGACCGGCCGGTTCATCCAAAAACAATTTTGAAGCTAGAACCGGACCGTTTAACACTCCGAATCCCGGTCCAGTCCGAGTTTGAAAACACTGAAAATAACTCACATTCAGAAAGTAAAGAGAGTATCATTAGGCTATATGTCCTTTGGTAAATGTTGTAGCTTGACTTCTTATTTTGGGTTGGAGTATCAACTTGTACTAAAATTGATTTGGGTTAAACATGAGATTTTTCTAGTTGTAGGTTTTCTTTTGAACAGTTCTAAAGGAATGAGTATTGTTATCACGCTATGTTATTCAGACAAAAGGATGATATATATTTTTTTGAATGGCTTGATACAACGACAACCAAGACGGGATTTCAACCGTCCTCTCAGATTTGACGCTCTGAGGCATACGTCAAAGCCCACATCAGAAGGAATCCCACGTCTAGGCAAACCTCCTAATATTACCTCAATAATTATATTTCGTACCAGATCCGAACTCAAGACCTCTCGTAGAAAAATTAAATGGTTTCATTAGGCTGAAAGCCTTTTATAGATGTATATTTATCAGTGTGATCCCACCGAGTTTTGCTATTTAAAAATATATAGACGATCAATGGGACGCTGGGTCCACCATGGAGATTTACCCCTTTTTCACATCCCATCCCATCCCACCGAAACATATCACACGTAACGGTATATCATAGGGTAAAAATGATTATTTATATGTGTCACAATATCACATCACCCATTTTAATAATATCACTCAAAACACATCATGCAAACCAATCTTAAAAGTCATACATGCTACGTCATCATTTTGTCATATCATACGAGTCATATCACAAATAACGTCTAGATGGTATGTGTGTAATATTTCCATTGCTATGACGTTAATATTTTTCTAAGAACATTATTGAATTATGTTTAAACATTTTGTTTAATTAATTAAATAATACCTGAAAATTTCTATTTTTTATAGACGTTAACACCTGTAAATGTATAGGTGTCCATGTATACAACAAACTAATCAAATGAAAAAAAATGATGTTTACACACGTCAGCACCCTTACTTACGTCTACGCACAGCCCTATATTTAATAAGATCAAGAAGAAATAATCAGATAATTCATTAATCTACTACTAAAATACATTAAATAAATCCCTTACTACAAATTTTATATATCTATGTATTGTAATAAAACAAGGTTTGTTTCTCCACGTGTCAGTCAATTAACCCACTGTTGGCTTCAAACTCCCGCTCAATCATTCTAGCAATGTTTACACGCGGGTCATCGGTCCATAACCCGTATTTGCTAACCCGGGTATAAAAGACTATTTTAACCCGATATCTCACTTTTTTCTTTCCACGAAAACCCTAGATCGCTTTCTCTCTATCAGCAACCATCTCTAACAGCAGCCAGTAGTGATCGTGTTATGTGAAATCTATCGGATATGTAAGTTCATCCATCTTTAAATCATCTTTTTTTACAACTGTTTTTCGAGTGTTCTTCCGATTTTGATTCCGTAAATTGTGTGTAGAGCAAACACTATATGTTAACTGCATTGCCATATGAAACCCGTCATTCATGCTCATGATTCTCGCATTCAAATCTTTATCTGAATCAGGTATGTATCTTTTTTCTCTACACTTAATTTTCAGCCTGGGTATCACTGATTCTAATACTTTTTTTGTTGCCCTTAATTTATGATGTTGAAACAATATTTCTATGTTCTAACTATGTTGTTGGCATATTTGTATGTTTTAGATCTGAACTTTAATCCTTGATGAGTATGTATTCCATGATTTCTGCTTTGATTTTAAGGCATATGATCTCATGTTACTCTTACTTTTTACTCGTGATTGGCACATTAGCAGGAATTCTGAGAGGTTTACAACTTAACAACGTTTCTTTTGTTACTATGTAGTTGTCGTAATCAATATGCTGCTTGAAGGACATTTGTTAGCATCAGTTTAGGATTTAAGAGTTGTTTCAATATAGTCTGTTTCGTCATTGATCTAAAATTAGCGTTGGATTAGAATAGGACTATTCTATATGGTAAATATTGGTTTGTATCCATCATTCCCCCAGACTCTGTTGAAAAGTGAGAATATACTAGGTAAGTTTGTTTGATATCTTTTTTTGAATATAAATGTTGGTTTGACTTTTTTTTTAATACAATTAAGGTATTTAATTTAATAAGCAAATGTTATATAATAAGTTGTTGTTTATGTGCTCTTTTGTTTGTTTTTAAACTTGATTTCAAAAGTTCTAGAAATTGATCAATTACAATGATGGAACAGATTAAAAATTAACGTGTTGGAGAGGTGTTCTTTACTAAAATCTAAGGATTAAATGTTACCAAATGATCATTTTGAGTTAATATTTATCAAAAAATGAAAAATTCAGTTGACGAAATTTGTATTTTACTATGATTTTAAATAAAGGCTAACTAACACTATTGTTAACTACAACAATGTGGTTACTATTAACCCATAATTTATATTTAGATTTTAATTAATAATTTAGGAGGCTTTTTGCATTAAAAATGCAGTCGGAGAGACACTAGACTTGCGAGAGATAAATTGATATGTTTATGAACACGACATATGTAACACAGGTCGGGTTAGGTTGGGTGACCCATAAAACACCTTTTGTCTCTTTTTTTTTTGTTTTTAAATAATATTAACACGCCTTAATAATTCAATCATTAAATAGAGCGATTTAAAGTGCTAAACAACAAGCAACATCTTTGCAAGATTGTTGAGGTTTCTTATGTTTGGTGGGTTTATTGTTTGCTCATAATCTAATGCATGTTTGGTGGAGTTTTTAATGTTTGGATAATAAATTCAGCTAATTATCATTAAGGTTAAGTTTAAGTGGCTTCCTAGCTAAGCCTTCTTATTTTACTATATATAAACTGTATGTAATTTGAAGGGAAGATACATGCTTTGGCTGTTACATTGTCATTTAAAGAAGCTACATAGAGGTTGTAAATGGTTTTAGATCTTCGTACCAAATAAAACAACATAATACTTCTTTAATTTAGCCAAAGTAAGATATCATTAAGTTAAACGAAATAGAACTTAGTGATGGCATTTTGATGTTGTGCTAAAGCTGGAGCAAACACACTCTCATCATACAACCATTTATATATAACTAATTCACTCTCATGTGTTTGTATGTTGAAAAGTTGTAAGTTTGTATATATAAACTTTTGTCTTGGATTTTTAACAATTTTCACACTTTATGGTTTTACTAAGAACTGTAAAATTTGCAATAATCCTGATTTCCATGGTTAAAAAATAGGTTTACTTTTTTGGTAATGTATCTTTGTTTATGTAGTTTTTTTAGGTACTTTAACGATTTTTTATATTAGTAGCTTATGCGATCACATGTAATAATCTAAATTAATAATCTCATAATCTAAATATTTGCTTTGTTTCCTTTTGTTTCTCATTTCTAGATTACATTGTCGATAGTGCAGGGGTTCGATTGATAAATATTGTTTTTGATCAAAAACTGGATTGGTGGATCGAAGGATCGATGAATACGTGCATTTTGATTGAGAAAAAGGATTTTGAAATTTAGCAAATGATTTTCAATTCGGTGATGTTACATTATGCGGTCAATACTGAAATTTTGCAAATGACTCAATCAGTTTGTCTTTGAAATAATCGATTTTTTTTATAATCGATTGTATGTTGAATTATTTTGAGTTTTTGAAGAAAACTAAAACTGTAAATTTCAGATAAGGTTGCATGATTTATTAATTCTATTTATAACTATTAATTGTTTATTGTTACAAGTAAATTATACTTTTAGTCATGAGAAATATATAGTACTTTATGAATTATATCATTTTTATAATCAATCCGTGTAACACACGGGAAATAACCTAGTACAATATATACGAGTGTTATTCCGTGTACTAAGCATTACTAAGGAAGAGTAAACCTAATTAAATAATAAATAATATTTACATAAATACATATATTCTTTTCATAGGTTAACACTAATGTTAGATGGGCTCACGGGTTTTAAAGATTGTCGGCGGTTCGATTCCACCATGAAACAACATTTTAATTTTTTTTCAATTCAATATTTTAATAATGTAATAATAATTAAATAGTAGTAGTAAAATAATCTATCTATACTAATAAATTAAAGTGACGCATTCATAAAACTTCTCAACTTTGATTTCTCGTCTCTCTCCCTTATTAAATTCACCTCATATTAAATAATAATATTAAATCTTAAATATTCTTTTATACATTTTTCTAAAGTAAGAAAAATATTTTTTAATACATTAAAAATATATTAATATTAAAAAAACATGTTTAAAAAACGAATTTATTATAATTTTTTTAAAAAACAATATTTTAAAACATAAATATTTAAGACAACAAACACTGAAAAAATCAGTGTTTAAAAAAATAATATAATTATTTTCATTTATGATCAACCCGTATTATACGCGGGATAATAACCTATTATAAATAATAAAACAATATTTTCTTTGTTTTATTTGTACGCCGCATTTTTTTGCAATTATTTGGTTTATTGTTTTATGACGGATTGACATCAATTGCAAACGGTTTTTGGTGTACCTTTTGATATTCGTAATATTGTTATCGATGCCACGACAGATTATATATATTGACAAAGCGTTATGACTTAAACTTTTTTTAATTGGGTCACGACTCTTTTTCTTTTTGGTGTGACAGTCACGTTTACGATGAGTAAACTTTAGGTTTTTATGCCGAAATGACGAATATTGTTATGTGTTTTTACATATGTATTTTGATATATGTGATAATGTCTTCGTTCTGGTATTCGCAACTGTAGCGGAATTCCCACCGCAACGCGCGGATAATCCACTAGTTACATGCATACTCAAGCCCTATACATACATATGTTTTTCTATGCCTATGAGATGAATATATTGAAAACTTATTTAAGTTAAAAAAAATCACTGAAATCCGTTGTAACAATAAAAAAATTGATAATAAATTATGTTATTGTAAATACATACAAAAAATATATGTATTTATTACACATTGTAAAAAACATCATTTTATTACATGTGTTTAATTATATGTTTTACAATATGTAAAATAGACACCAATGTTTAACATTTATATAAGCACATTTCTAATTTTTATTTGTTTAGTTTTTTAAAAATAATATATATTAGATACCTAAAAAGTAAATTTATTGTTTCGTAATATTGTCACATGCTTTTTAAAATTTGTCCTTTCCATATAATATGTATGTCTTGTAAACGACCGATTATTGATTAAAGAGCACCCTTGTCTTACGGAAACAAATGCAAGTAAAATTTGAGCAAGGTATAAACATAACTACCATTCTATCCAGCTTCCAATTGTGTTACAATTAAATTAAGATTGTCAAAAACTACAATACCCCCATTTCACCCCAATTTGTAATCATCAAACATCATACAACAAACCCAATTCCAAATCACTTTCTAAACATCGGTTCTGTACACTTCTAAATCAACACACTCTTGCTAGAACGATGCTTCACTCCAAAAAGGCTTTGACAGCAGTCCACCGTGTTCACTCATACTTCCTTTCGATCTATAAAACAACGGTTTGCTCCTAACCGTCCTAAGCGGGCCTGACCTGTTCCCATGGGTTAGGGGCAAAGCGACCCCGACCCTGTTATCAAAACTCGAAACTGAAAACGGTCTGTTTTCCAGATCTTCAAGTGGGCCCGAGCTGTAATCCATTGTTATGAATGATGAAGCTTGACCAAAAGTCAACCGTGGGGTGGCCCCACCACCGGCATTCCACCAACTGCTGTCTGACGGGGCATGGTCCCCCTTGAAATCCGAGTCGACCACTGATGAATCACGTTGGGTAGAGTTGTCCCCACATACTTCATCTTTGTCATTGTATATGAGTTTTAGGGCTTGAACTACTTCACCCATGAATGGTCTTTGTGTGACCTCCGGGTGGACACACATGGACGCTATTGCAGCTACTTTTGCCATGTCATCAAAGTCGTAGGCTCCGGATAAAGTGGGATCCACTAGTTGTTGTAGACCTTCTCTGCTTGTGAGAAGCGGCCGGGCCCATGTCACGAGGTTTTCTTCACCCGGAGGTTGTGACATATCAACGGGTTTTCGTCCTGATAGAAGTTCTAAAAGCACGACCCCATAACTGTACACATCACTTTTGACTAGTAAGTGACCTGTCATTGCATACTCTGGGGCAACATATCTGCAAATGATATAAAGGGGTTAAGTGATTTGTAAGATAACTAAATATATAATTTTCATATTCATAATGAGGTAGAAGACTATCAATAATACAGGTGGCAATTTATTCACGGGTTGTTTAAAAAAATTAAACTACGATTTTGTGAAAAAAACTTTAAAAAAATATTAAACTAAATATATAATTTTTCCATAATTATAACAGAATTAAATTGTGAAAATATGGTTTTATAGCAACTTTTTTATGCGCATCAAGTAGAAGATTAGCACCACTGGGCACTGGTTCAGACAAATGCCACAAATCCTATCCAATAGCCCAAATGACCCATATCTTACGCCTTTTGGCACAACTAAATCCACGCATTGCTTTAGATAATTAGATGACACCCATATCGATCTATAAAGCATTTCTTAATGGCCCAAAATAATCTATCCAAGAAATTACACAAAATGGCCCGGCGATAAATTTTTCACTGCCAGTTCTACTCGTTAGCATGTTCATTGGCTCACTGCGATAAGGTTTTCACTTTTCATTTTAGATCCCATTTAGATAAACGAACAGAATATAATTTTCTGAGCATGTATTAAGAAGTAATTTACTAGGCATATCTGAAAGAAAACATACCCAAAAGTTCCCATAACACGTGTTGAAATATGGCTACTTCCTTCTGTAGCTTCTCTTGCTAACCCAAAATCTGAAACCTTTGGGGTAAAATCGTCTTCCAGCAAAACATTACTGGCCTTGAAATCACGATGAATTACACGAGGATTAGAATCTTCATGAAGATAAGCCAATCCTCTTGCTGCCCCTAGAGCAATCTTTAACCGTGCATCCCAGTCAAGAGGTCCTTTTTGCTTATCCACACCTGAAACATTCACATTGATCTTTAAATTATTTACCTTTTCAAACAATCCATCATTTCACATGATAAAATGTTAAGTGTTACACAAGTTACAACATTCTCCTTGTCATAGAAGTGTGTTATGGTAATTTACTAATTTGATGATGTTGGATGAAGATAAAAGTTCTTTTGTTTCACTTTTACTAGTCAGATTGGAAGCAATATATATTTCCAAGAGCAGAGATTGCAATTTCGGTTCATGCACTTAATGAACATATGTAATAATATAGCTAAAAGGAAAGAGGTTGAAACCTGAAAGCAACCCTAGGTGTACTTTCAATGCATAAATCATCCTAGTCATATCAATATAGAAACAATAGGACAAATATTAAATAAAAATTTTTAAAGTGTTTCGATAAAAGATGGACAGATCCACCTGCAACCCAACACACCCATGACCCAACCAATCGAATTTACAGCTTCTACTTGAAGCCTCCTCGACACACACACCAATCACACACGTACGCCCACATACCCACCCGGGCGCACGCTTGTGTTTGCACTTGCACGCACACACATGCCAAAGCCCACACCCATCCACATGCACAAGCACCCCCGCATGCACGCACACACCCACAAACACCTTCACCTGCCCATCCACACGAGCGCACACACAGACATATATATCCTAATAGACAAGTGAACTAGAGAACTTTGGTAGAGTTAGTTGTCTCTGTATTTCATTAGGGCCATGTGAAAACTAAATTTTGAGGTTTTGGGAATAAAATATCTTCTGTACAATATAAGCTGGTTACAGAGATACATGTAGAGGTACAAAGATGGTTAGATAAAGGAAAATGGGTCGAGTTGGAAGCAGGTTGACGACCTGGATCAGGTTGTGTTAACCCACAAACAATCTATTGATAATTTTGATAAAAATATACATACAATTACTTCATTAATCATGATTACAGATACTGTTCTAAAACAATAATATATATATATATATATATGAACAAACCAATTTAGAAGGTAGTATGTGTTACAAACCTACCTAGTGCGAATATCAGCTTAATTAACCCATTTCCGATTTAACTATATTTTCTTATGACCCATTTGAAATAAATAAGTAAACACCAAAAGATTTCCACCTCAAGACAGATAAAAAATGTATTAGAAGATTTATCATACCATGCAAATGAGACTCGACGCTGCCGTTTGGAACAAGCTCATAAACCAAGCATCGTGTCCTTCCTTCAATGCATATACCAATTAGTTTAACCAGATTTCGATGATGTAACCGGCTCAACATCTCAACCTCTGCAATGAACTCACGATCCCCATTTTGATTATTATCTCTATTAAGCAACTTCACAGCAACTTCACTTCCATCTTCAATTATCCCATGATATACACACCCAAAACCCCCTTCACCCAATATTTTTCTTGAGCTGAATTTTTCAGTGGCCTTGTCCAGCTCAGCCAACGTGAAGGTTTTAACTGACAGAAGGGATGTTGGCATAGCAGAAAAGACTGACAACGTTGAGTTAGATGGATCACTTGATAACATTGTTCCAAAGCCTGAAACATAAGTATTATAAAACAGTGGTATTCATAAGAACAAAAAAGGAAAATATATATATATATGCACACGCGCACACATATATATAGAAGCTAGATCAAATACATATGCTTCTTAACGTGAGAAGCGTAGGATGAATTCTGGACAGTTTGATCAAACTATTTAATGGCTAAGATCTAGTGGTCCCCACTTTGTACAACTTTCTCCACAAAACAAACGTAAAATATAATTGGAAGGGCAAAATAGAAACAACCACATTTTCTATGTTACAACAAGTTCCACTTGTTTTTTAAAAATTATATAACTTTTACATGCTTTATTATTTTTTTAAAAGATTACACCATAAAATTGAGAATTTTATTATCTTTAATTTGAGTATAGTATTGTTATAGTTTTTTAAATTTTTTTACGTGGTCCGTGATTTTTATGCTTGGTAAGTGATTATGCAGTTGGTCCTTTGATCATGCATGTTAAATGATGGTCCGTGATTTTCATATAACATGGTCTGTGATTATTGGTCCGTGATTATGCATTTTGTCCCTGATTATGTGTGTTAAAATACGGTCTGTGATTGTTACATAATAAGGTCCGTAATTATTGGTCCGTGATTATCCCGGTGGTCCTTGATACGGTCCGTAATTATTGTACGTTGACCGTCCCCTACATATATATATATATATATATATATATATATATATATATATAGGGAAGGGATCATATAATAACCCTCATTAATTGAGGTAACCCATTAACCCTGGCAAAAAACGCTCAAATCGCAAAAAAAAAAATTCATGGTTTTTTTGATGCAAAAATAGGGGGGCTCCTTTTTTAAGCGTTCGCTAATTCACAAGCGTTAAAAAGTTAAACGAAATGTAAGTAAGTTTGCGTTACACTGCGACACTTAAATAAATGTTCGCAGTGTAACGCAAACTTACATTTCGTTTAACTTTTTAACGCTTGTGAATTAGCGAACGCTTAAAAAAGGAGCCCCCCTATTTTTGCATAAAAAAAAACTATGAAAAAAAAAAAATTTGCGATTTGAGCGTTTTTTGCCAGGTTAATGGGTTACCTCAATTAAGGTGGGTTATTATTCACTCCTTACCCTATATATATATATATATATAAACAATTTGACATAGATACGGCAAAATCATCAGGTCAGGGCTGAAACACAATTAAACACAGGTAACTTTAAGATATGGGTCAAAAGACTCAAAACGAACTTCATCTTTTTCTTTTTAAGTTTGCCAGTTAAATTAATGTGTTAATTATCACAAGTAAAAGGTATACTGTTAAAATAAAAATCTAGTCATTTTAGTAAAATAATTTATAGGTGGATTTATGTATTTTACTACACTTTAGAGAACTTTCAGGCTGTCTCATTTATTTCAGTTAGGTTTAGATATTTTAAACTCTACCTATTAAGAAAAACTCAAATCAGCCCATTAATCAATTAACCAAGAAATATGTTAAAATTGTCACATTCAATTTGATACACTGAATCAAACAAGAATTGCAGTTAAGAGAAATCCTGTTTACTTTCCCAACAAAATTAACATAATCATAATTCATGATACTTTTCAAATTGAACAGAAAACACAAAACCAGATAAGGAAACTTAGTTTAGGAATATCAGAGTATCAGACTATAAATTCAAACAGATTCCAACTGAAATTTAACAGATATGCAGACTTACCACGTCTCTTGCTAGTTGGTGTTGTAAAAACAGGGCCGACAGCATTTGACGATCTACCCAACTTTCTGTACTTTATGAAAACAGAAATTGCTGCACAGCAAACAACTAAGAGTACTACTGCAGACAAAACAATAACAAAAATGGTTCTAGGGTTCATTTTCTGACTTTTTCCTACAAAATCTGCAGTGATAGGATATTGTCGATTTCCAGGACTTCCGCTTGGTCCATTTCCAGGGAGATCACCATATGGTGGTGAAGAAGGAAGACCTGATAGCAATTCTATGTAATCAGAAACTGTATATTCAAAAAAAAAAAAACAAGGTTAGTGTAAAAAAGGTTGTGCTTTTTACCTGGATAAGTAATATATACCACCTCATAGTCTCCAAAAAGGGTTCTGTTTAATGAAAGTTTTTTCCGCCAGAATCTATCATAAGTGAGTAAAGCGGTTGTATTATCGAATTTTTCTCCAAGTGGGACCAAATTAATATCAACTGCTGTTTTATCCTGATCTTGACTATCAGCACTGGCACCTGTTATAACCACTTGACTTTGTATTAAATATGTGCCTGTTGCAATCTCGATTTCTAGCTCATTAACAACAGGAAATACAGCATAGACAGATACTTGCAAAAGTAATCTGACTTTCATAGGAAAAACACAACCACAAGGTGAACCAATGGGAGTTGAAGTGAGTGGGTCTGTACATGTTTGGTCACAACCTGTCAGAATATAATTAAAGAAAATTAATGCAAAATGGATCAAGAATGTCCCAAAAATATACAGAAAGTGTGTATAGAATGATGGTCGAAGCTCAATGTTGAGATATAACGACACCAGTCCTAACATTACTCTATTGAATATTTATTACAGGCTAAGTGCTGATTAAATATTTAAGTTTCATATGCAATTGCTGGTATTACCTTTCTGGTCTTAATTGATTTTCCAAAAAATATAGACACGCGCACACACTCATATATATACACACACACGTCACACACAAGAGAGAGAGAGAGAGAGAGAGAATAAGGATCATATAAGAACTATAGATATGGCGAGAAAGTCATATCACAACTCCTTATGTTCAAAAAAAATATAATTATCACAACCTTCAGATTCACAAGATCAATTATTATAATCATGGTGTCATTTTGGGAGGTATTAATAAAGTGATGGATTGATGGCCATATAGGATAGTTCATATATACACTCCCATATTTGCAAACTATCATGTAACATGTCAGAAATTGTAGAATATATGGATCCAATGACTCTTTATTTGGGATAACAGAGGAAAAAAGGTATAATAGAAATTTGAAATAGGTAATATTTGATAATATAATTTCTTTTGTTCGGTAACATTATAATATGCAAGTTTAAAAAGATATATGAAATGATTTGTTAAATTAAAGGTGTTATTACTCAGTTATTTAAGTTCATACACATGATTGCATATTACTTACTGTTACCTACAGAAATAGAAATGCTAATTGTAGAAGATGAAGATGAGAAGTTCAGAATAAGAAAAGGAGCCAATCCAATTACTCATCAAGTTTCTTGTGCTTAAGTACATGGTTACAGCTTAACTACCCTCCTGAAGTTTGTTAATAATTTGTTTTGTTATATACAGTTTCCAGTTTGAAGAATTAGGTGTGAATTTATAAGTATGCATGTGAATAGAAAGGTTTTTTCTTTGGCATTTGATTAACTAATTTAGTGACTGATAAAATAAGATAAAATTTCTAGAGTAATACAACCATACTGAATCTCACTTCGATTGACAAGTTGTCAACCATGACAAGCTGTGATAACGAATCTCAGTTTGATTGACAAGTTGTCAACCATGGGGTGCTAATTAACAACAGGATAACCCATTTTCCCAGATAGACATTTCAAAAGACAGGTTTCAAACCTAAAATGTGTTCCAATGAGATCAAAAAACAAATATTTATACAGCAATACGGCATCTTTATTCTGACAATGAACAGACTTTATACCTGGTACAGGGGATGGAGATGGAGGGACCACACGAGTGATTTTCCCATGATGAAAACGATGGCGATGTCGCCGCCGTGAGTTGCCAACAGAGAAACCTGAAACAGGACCTAAATTTTATAAGCGCATTTTAGTGAACACATATCTAAAAAAAGAAGTAAACATGCAACTTGGGAGTACCTTGAATTGTTGGAGAAGGAGCAGGTACAATTGAAGGTTTCATAAAGGGCTCAGGTGAATGTGCATATGATGTTATAGCTGGAACAGCTAATGAACTCATAGACATTAACCTCACTGAAAATCAAAAGAGAAAAATCAGACAACTGTTTCATCACTGTATATGAGGATGCCAAATTTATTTATTATGAAACTTCTCGGAAAAGAAATTGTCGACACAAAATGCAGTCTGCCTACAAAATTAAACTGAAAT
The DNA here is from genome assembly GCA_009363875.1 of Mikania micrantha. Taxonomy (NCBI): domain Eukaryota; kingdom Viridiplantae; phylum Streptophyta; class Magnoliopsida; order Asterales; family Asteraceae; genus Mikania; species Mikania micrantha. Next base: position 71,050,566 of record CM018684.1, read on the forward strand.
AAGCAATACATACACCTAAAGTACAAAGTTTCAAACAGTTTATAATCCATATGACTATATGAGTAAGAATATGTCGCTTAACAACATAGCCAGAATGAAGTTAAAGTACATATTATATGTAGGCAATTAATGATATTCATGATATATACACACCAACAAAAACTGATTTTGATTAGCAAATCAAACCTTTGATTGATTAGGGAAACACAAAAAACACCGGAAACATTATCATAGAACCATATCATAATATGCGCAAATGAAAAGCTTACTTCATTCATTTAAAATTAAAAGTAAATCGCATTTTAACTTTGCATGACATGCACTATGCAATAATTGGTGACTCAGCATGAAACAGCCCATTTATTGAGCATAAAAAACAAGATAAAGAAATTACTGAAAGAATAAAAAAATATAGCAATATATTATAATAAACATAATATTTCCATCTTTCGATATGGCATACATGAAATACATACCTTTGAAATGTTCAAAACCAATTTTTTTCACAAACATAGGTTGGCTTGGCAGCATGGATGGAGACAAGTTGATGCTCAGGAAAGGAATGCCTGAAAATGAAATAGACAGATAATTGCAATAACATAATATAGCACCGTCATTGTGAAAAAATCCAAGAATAAAGGTTAGATGACTTAAATGTAAGTACATAGCCATTGAACATTACAAGAAAAATTAATTTCGTCTTTCATAAAAAATAAAGATCAGATTATTCAAATGCAAAACTGCACATATACATAGGCTATTTCAAACATATCAGTTTGTTTTCCACAAATATATATGGTGTGATTCTCTTTTAGTTAAACGCATGTTAAATATTATGTTTGTTAAAATAATTTGGATTTCTAAGGTAACAGAATCATTGACATACCAATTTAAGTTTCCTCATTGGAATGTGGATATTGCTATGTAGAAAGGGGGATGTTAGCAAGCAATACACAAAAAACATGCTAGCATGAATTTCATTGTTTGTAACTTTGTATATTCCCACACTTCAAAAACTAAACAGCTCTCAGCAAATGTAAAACACCAACAGAAAATGTCATGAAAAATATCACATGAAAATAGCCATGTTAATATACAGTTGGTGCCACCACTGTTCCAACAATCTTTGACTTTGAAAGTCAAACGAGTTACTCTTGCCATTCGCAACTGGTATTGAGTTTCAGAATACAGGAACAAATAGTCAAGTAATCTTCATAAGAAATCAAGTATCAAGAGTACAAGAACGATTTTGGTAAACTATTCATACAATTGATACCAATTATACATTTTAAACAAATTTAATTTAGCATTAAATCGTATCATATTCTTGTTTTTAAGGAAAGGGGTATTCAAAGGAAACATATGATTTCCATATTAAGCAGGTTTCATCAAAACGTGCAATAAGAACATAAAAACAAGCAAGGCCGAAATTCTCGCTCAAATACAATCAATCAACGGTCGGCATTCGGCAAAACCAAAATTGCAGTCAATTAGTCGAATCATAATTTTCTACACACCACTTTCACTTCCATTCCGCATTTCTTCTTCGACGCAATTCATCCAACAATGAATCAAACTATTAAAGAACAAAGCCCTAAATAATATACAGAAGAAGACAAAAAAATAAAAACAAATCAACTACAGCATCGTTACCGTAACTACCTGCAGTGGAACCGAGAGTGACGAGAGGAAAAATAAACAACAGCATTAGAGAAGACAGCATCTTGTAACGAAACACATAAACACCATCGTCAAAACACTAAATCTCGAATTAATCCTGCAATACTGAACTCTGAGCTAGGGTTTTGCACTCGGAGTAAACTCCACCGACAAACGCCACAATCAATTCGGTCAACTATACGTAAGCACACCATCACCGGCGACTCTTCCGGCGTAAAATCAACCGAAAACCTATCTCAAACACCGCAATGCAGATCCATAAACTCCGGAGACTATCAGAAGCAGACAAACCGTAGAAACCGAGTGAACTATAGAGAGAGAAACGAGATCTAGAGAGAGAGAAAAAGGGTTTTTAGTGTGTGTTTGTGCGTGAGAGAGAGGATGAAGAGCAAATGACAGTATTCAGCTGGGATGGGAAGAAACAGGGGAGATGAAGGGGGTGGGAGGGGCTGCGAGTGAGGTGGGGTCAGCTATTATTGCACGCTCCAGGTCTAGCAGTGTACGTAATGAGTATTTAGCTCACGCGTGTATGAAGCGCGTGTTGGACACGAGTGGAAAAGAAAAGACTGAACAAAGGATTAAAGAAAGAATAGAAGCGTCTTCTTTTTTTGTTTTTGGTGATAAGTCGTTAATTCGCCTTTATAGATTTTAATACTTTTGTTTGACTTGTTTTTTTGAAACAGAAGCAATAATTAATATTTAAATTTGATTAAATTCCAATTAATTTATTTATTTACTTGATGGTTTTGTTTCTTAAAAAGAAGCAATAAAAACAATTATCTTTTTTTAACATTAATATTATACGTCTTGTATAAGTTAATATACCTATATAACTATATAAGAATCATCAACGCATATTACTCCACCTAACTACATATTTTGTATTGTTATACATTATGTATAGTATGAGTTACATATAAGGTTTTTTTAATTATGTAGTTCATATGAATTGTTTTTTTAACACAATGTTATTACAACACACATATGTATGTTTTTTAAATTAAACATATTTATTAAATTAAATGGTAACATTTTTAACAACACTGTATTTTAAAAACAGTTTTTATTAACTATTTTGATTAATAACAATTTTAAATTCTTTTATTTAAATTGTAATTAATAAAAAATTTTTCCAGCTTTTTTCGCATAAACAACACTTTTTATAACATATATACAACATACTAAATTAAAAGTATTTATTCAAGTATTGCTCAGTTAACATCTACAACATCTATGTGCTTATCATGTTACATAGTCATCACAAATATGCTCCCTTTTAGATGTCAAACATTATAATGTTAATGTTTGTTGTTTCTTAGGAGGTGCTACCCAATATTATTTGAAGTTTTTCACATTCCATGAAGTTAATCTTTTATCAACGTAAATACATTAATATCTTAAAACTATAAAATGGTTTATTTTTTTTTAAATTAGGCATCAACAGGTTAAATATTTTAATGTATAGGGGAAAGTTATGAAAAAAAATCATTTATGTCATATGCATACGTATATACGTATATTTTTATCATATTGTGCATGTGTTATAGGTGATGGTCTTGTAACAAGGCTAGTTTGAACCCAAGGCTGAGAGGAATAGTTATATGCAATTACTTGTAGTTGGCCTATTCAAAAACAATAAGAATGGTGTATGTGGTGGTTATACATGTAGTTGAAATACTTTGCTAAATGGGTGGTTTAACCATACAAGTTATGGTAAAAAAGTGCTTTAATGTCAAAATTATTTTTCAACTCATTTAAATATTGTTTACTGTAAGACCCCAAACCCGGGAGGTCCCACAGTTGGTCATTCATAGTATTAACATATGTGACAACTAGTACCTGACCGGCCGGCAAGTCCGTACGGTGCGTGTACTTTCAACAGTAACTACGTGTGATTACATGTGTATACACAGTATTTGTATTAACTGAATTCAGATTTACAATAAAACAGTTGTATGTATTTTTGTGTAAACTTAAATACTGTAAGTACAACACTCAATTGAAACATTAGTTGTGTGTATTTAAGTGAAAACCTAAGTACAGTTAACACAACTAAACATGAGAAACAACGATGTTCAAGCAAATGACAAAAACAAATCGGTTGCGATCTGATATCCATAGATGACAGGAATCAGATGGGCGACGATTCAATGTGAAAACAATGTGATATCAGGGTGTTTAGTTGAGTCCGACAGTGAGGAAACACAATTCAAACATAAGTTGCAGTGTCGTTTCAGAATAACGAACTGACAGTGTGTTTGCGTGGGTGACGATTCACACAAACATATCTGTGAGTTTAACGTTCTGAAATGATGACTGGAAAGTAGAAAAACAAAAGTTAGAAAGCCAAACCATATACGTGTTCGTTCGAATGACGATTCGAACGAATGCGCGCGATGGTGACGCGATCTGACGTAACGATAACGAAACACGACACGAACGATATTAATTAAATAAAATAAAATAAATAACACTTTTACAATTTTGAAACTCATCAATTAATTTAAAATAGTCTTCTTTTATTTATTACAATTAATTACGCGTAAAGTTCCGGATACGTGACGAAATCTCGAACTGAGCAACCGAAATAAACCCGAATACCCGCGGAGTATAAAAACCCCCTTTCAAGCATTAAATTCCATTTATCATCTTCACCTACACCTCTCTCTCTCTCTAAATTCGGAATCCACCCATCCACCACCATTAATCACCTTCAAAGCTTCATATATCACTCGTTTGTGTACCAAATTGGGTGTTCTTGGTGTCCACGCGAAGCTCTTGATGTCCTCTACGTGAAAGTACAACAGATCGGAAATCGAGGTATGATGCGTCAAAGACCTGCGAAAATAGGGTTTTCAGGGGTGTGTATGACCATGGGTGTTAATCGGACCTGGAACCTACCCACGACCATTATACTTTCGAGAACCACAGGATTCATGACACCACCGTATAAACAACCTTCTAACCTACCTAACCGATGAGGATGATGATGCTGGAAGCGAAACAGGTTCGGGATTTGCTGTGCATGGAGCCGAACCTTGTTGGGATCTCACGAACCTACGTGAGTCTGAACGAACCCTGTCTAGCAGCCATCAGACGAACATGTGGTCATCCTTCACGAACCTTGCCTCTCGACCAACCCCTTGATCCTAGCCGAACCCATCTCACAGTCAACGAACCTTCTTCTTCACTGCCGAACCATGTGCTGCGATCTAACCAGCCGAACCAGGATGATGTCACGAACCCACATAGACGAACCCTTTTGGGACCAATTAGCCGAACCCTTCGAGAATAATGGCCGAACGCTTTCGTGGGTGACGAACCCATAATGACCCACGAACCCTAGCACACCGAACGTCAGCCTAACCATGCACTACCCTGCCGAACCCTGGCTTCGTAACTCACCACAGGCGAACCTAATTCCACCGAACCAAAGGGTTCGCTGCCATGTTGCCCAATCAGTCGAGTTCTGGCAGCCCACTTAACCTACAGACCCAAACCACTAGCCTCGTTGGATTCCTTCGACCCAATAATGACAACAATCGGCCCAGAGTAGCCATTAGGCCCAGCAGGTATTTCGATCCAACATAGCCCTTAACCGGCCCAACACTACTCCTCGGCCCACGTCCTTGCAATCGGCCCAAGTGAATTCTTTTGGCCCATGTAATCTTCGGCCCAAGGCCACTCACAAACATAACCCAACTACATGAATCGACCTAGTAGGGTGTTGTGGCCCAAATTCTATTGGCCCAAGTGTAAACAAAGGCCCACAAAACCCATGCACCCTTACGGCCCAAGACTCAACTGTATTCGGCCCGATTGATTTTGGATCATGATGTAACGATGTAATCTAACACAATAGGACTATAACTATGGGATAACTATAGGAATCAAGTGAGAACAAGATCATAAGACAAAACTCAAAATATAAACCTAAGTCATATTAATGACTTGAATTTAGCATAACGTACAATTTTGATCACATAATAACCTTAAGCTAATGAAAGCAAATGTTAGATAACATGAACAACAAACAAGGTCCGAATCATTACCGAGACTCACATGTGTTAGCCAACTTTAGGGCTAACACGTACACGCGCACAAAACCTTACAATTTATACTTATAAGTACAAACGATGTGAAATCAATACAGGAGCGTGAAAACTACCACAAGAACAATCAAAGAGCGCGTGCATTCTTCTTTTAAGCTAAGTCAACCCTACAACAACAAGGTGAGTTCATATGCCCCTTTTACTTTAATCTTAACTTATTTTCAACCTTCGGGGCTGAGAAACATGTTTATTTTTATTTATTTAAAATTTCTACTTAACATGTTATATATACTTTGATTTAGATAATACTTAATTGTTTGTTATCACTTATCATTGTATGCATGCTTGTATGATCATGACATGACAGGGATGATCAGATGAACAAGATAATATATCTTATAAATTCATCAACACATTAGAATAATATAGTTATAAGATTTTATCTTATAACACTCAGTTATTCTTACATAAACAGACAATGGAACAATCACAGGCAAACATATGTAGGTTATAAAGATATTACATATCTTTGTAATAACCTTCAACACAAGAGTTAAGTAAGTGTAATAGGATAAATCCTTTAACACTTAGCTTTACAACTCAACGCATATTACAAGAGAACATGGAACAAATAATGATAATCATGATAATGTAACTTCATGATAACAACATTATTCATTCAAACGATTAACATAATTGTAACATCCGTCAACATTGGAGCAGACACGCGAGACCCTGTAAGGCCCAACAAGGATTCGATTATATTTCTAGGCTCAACTAAAGTATTCGGAGCCCAGACAAATCCACATTCATTATTACGTATGTGTCAAAAGGACCATATCATATCATATCAGTTCATGACTTGTAGTTACTCTGGAATCTGGTGTTAGTAGATCTCAAAGAAACATTCATCACATGATGCTTATTCAAATAGATGACCAACCGATTTCATGTTTAGAATCATAACTCGAAAATGAAGAGAATGAGTGGAAGCGAAATTTCGAAACGAGGCTCCGATTTCAAGATACACCGAATCGAATATAGCGTTAAATAAGAGGTCAAATATTTTGAACTCTTTAGGTCTTGAGATTATAACCATTGGAAAGAGCTCGAAAAATCGTGAACGTAGGCGAAAACCGTGCGCAAAACGGAGTTCGTATGCTCCCGGAATCGCGAAAACAAAATCGAGTCTAACTAAGGCGGTGGAGGTACGCGAAGAAAACTCTCCGCGGTACGCGACGGATGCAGATGGCGTAAAAATCTGATTTTCTTGATCAGATTGCTTCCAGAACTCATTTTTTTCATTTATTTCGACCTTGTACGACTTTCAGACGACCAAACCTTCAGTTTTCAGCCCTCAAACTCTATTTTGAAGCCATCAGAAGCCATAGATCGCACCAGGGATCATATCTACAAGTCTAGATCGTTGTTTTAACCGTAGAAATCCGTCAGATCAGGTAACGGTTCGTTTTAACCCTCTAGCTTCATAATTATTGATTAGATCTTGATTTTGAACGTAATGAGATAGTTAGGATTGTTGATTATTCCCTAGATGATGGCTAGGATTGATTATAAACGAAGAACACGATGTGTTAACGGGTAAATCCTTGTTTTGATCCGTTGTAATGCCCGGTTTTCATGAAATCATAACTATGATTATAATGGTTTAAACCATTTGATTGTAACAATGATTGTGATTATCTTGATCATTTCTTGAAATGCTAGGTTTCATCCAAGTGTTTCAAACTAATGATAAGCATAAAGATAATCATTGGAATAATGATCTGATGTTTATGATAACAATCAGATTAGTACATTGAGCATGGTTATTAAGCCTATTTTAATATCACATTCTCATGTTTCATGATACCTAAATGATCAATAACAAGGATTGATTATTCCTAAGCCAGAAATTCATCTAGGAATCGTCTTAAGTGAAATAATCAACAACAACATCTATTTGATTAATCTGAAAACGTTGTGACTAATTCAGTTAGTCATAAATTGTTATAGGAACCATATAGGATTTCCTATCAGCTGAACATCAAGATCATCATCATCCGCATATAACAGTGAGTTTCATAGTCCCCTTTTCTTTAAATGTTTATTAAAACTCGGGGTGGAACATGTAGATACCTTTTCAAAACATATTTTATCAATCATCGTGAAATCTTATATCATTATCATGAGGAACGTCATGATAAACATTTATCAAATACCATGAAATCTTATCTCATTATCATGAGGAACATCATGATAAACATTTATTAAACATTATGAAATCATATATCATTATCATGAGGAACGTCATGATAAACAATCATCAAATAAATCTTTTAACATGCGTATCACGGTTATGACAAGGGTTGGTGCGCCACTCCGGCATGGCTAGCTAAGTCACCCATAACCAATTAGATGCGTGCAAATGAACATTATCAACTTATTAAAAACAAGCGTATCACTTGGGAACTTTGGTTATGTGGAGGCTATTTGGGACTATTCTTATGTGAACATCATTAACTTGTTATCAAGCCCTTGGTTGTACTGATATGATCATATGCGGGAACTCAAGAACATTATTCTTACGGCGTTCCGGCAGGTAGCTGGACGTTGAAACTACGGCGTTTGGGGGTCGCCAAACGTTAGCATTATTCTTTAGGTTTGATGTTTGCATGCCCAGGTGGATTCAATTTCAAAGTACCTACTTGATCACTTGTGAATACTATATCATGAAAATCAATGTTTGAACAATCATTTTAATCAACAAAACCTATGATTCTCACTCAACTATTCGTAGTTGACTTTTTATGCTACATGTTCCAGGTTACAATTCACCCACCAGCTCAAGAACGGTGGATCAAGTACACAGGTAAACCAGAAGTCAAGGAGAGATCTTCAATTATGGCTAAGCAATCATTACGTCACGCGCCGTGGATTCCGCACGCGGCGTGGGGTGTGACAATAATGTAATAAGACAAGCTCTTATTTAACTTCGTTAATAACAAGGAGAACATATGACAATGAGAACAATATCAAAGATGAATACAATTACAATTAGTTACTATTGACCTGTTGTATTATATCACTTCAATCATGTGCCAATTGTACAAGTTGATCATGTAAGTCCCTATAATTCGCTAACCAGTTAGTTTGACGTGACTAAACCGACGATAGCATAGTGGTACCATAGGTTTGACAAACCTCTAGCTTGTAGGGCTAGTATGTTGATCATATTGATTCATTGGCCGGTAACGTATGACCGGTGACAGGGCGACTTCAAGTCAGGTTCTGGAAAGCGACACATGGTGATATTAATAGGCAGTGATAAGTAATTAATCCATCATTTCTTGTTGACTAGTAGACTGAGTAATGTATATTCTCATGCCATATTGCTAGTAACTGTTTCGATGAGGTCTATGGGTATACAAAGTGGTAGAGGTAAATAGGATGCATTGAAATCTGATTACGTGAGGATTTCAATGGATTCCTTTTAGGCTCTATGCACTATAGTTCAAGAACAAATTACAAGTGGTTAACTAACACTCTTAATATTTAAAAGTGAAACAACAGTTAACCCCACAACTATAGAATAATACAAGGAACAGATTGATAAATCTAATATCCTTAACATATAATGGTTATCTAACTTCGGTTCGATAACTACAATTACATCATTATATTATTCTATACAAGTTATTACAGGTGATTCAAGAATGGTATGGACATGTGGATTTGGGAATGGAAATCAATAGTTGCATTGCAAGTTGTGAGGAGTTCTAGTAGTGATGTGGTGGGATGTTGGCTAGGGCTTAGCTCCCTTACATATGCCCTATATATAAGCATCACTACTAGGATGATATACTATTTGTAAATATAACTATTGAGAAGCCATTGGGTGAACAAGTGAAACAAATGACATACAAGTAACATTATAACATTGTGATTGTGCATGTGAATGAATCAAGGTTTTCAATTAACTTACTTATGAACTCACCAACCTAGTGTTGACTTTGTTTAAATACATGTTTTCTCAGGTGATGAACAGGTGTAGATACATACATGCAAGGATTAAGCTAGTGGACTTTTAGAAGACCTAGCTTTATTTTGTGTTGCATGCTTTTGGTGACAAGAACAATGAATCATCTTTTGTATATTTTGTACATATACAAGATATAGTTATATTGATTCTTTTGATAGACTTACTCGATTAAATTATGAACGATACATTGTAATTTAATCTTGTAATTATATATCATGGATGTGTTAGCATTTCTCATGTATATTATCATGTGCTATGTAAACAATCTGATCATTTGATTATCACTCAAGATATCGCGCCCCAGGAACCTTCCGCCCGATGGGAAAACACGATCCGTTCCCGCCGGCCCGAGGTGTGACAACATAGTTCAAATACAACTGAAAGGTCTTAACATTGCAGCGGAAAGTCATAACCATCAAATCATAGCGATAATTAAACAAAACCAAACAAGTTCAAACAGAATTTAAAATGTCTAAAACAGAAATGCTAGTCTTTAAACAATATGGGTAGCTTCTGCAATCCACCAAGAGATCTCATCCTAGCATAGATACCTGAAATTCAATCTAATATATATGCAAAAGTTAGCGTTGCTGAATGAGTCCTACGTTTTATCATAAAAATTCATAATTAATATTTATTAACATAATAAGCACAAATAAACACATAAAATAGTCAATGCACGAGTCTACGATCCATAGTTGCCCAAGGGCAGAGCAACATCAAGTCGTGGTACTGCTAGGGACTCTCTTCATCCTACACCAGGTTACTTCTTCCCTGATGTGACACAAAGGTTACTTCTTCCCTTTATGTCATTAATAGGACTTCTTGTTTAGTCAAATTATAGGTTACTTCTTCCGTATAATAAGACCCTGCGTAATGACCGGACTCGTACATGACCATAAATCACATAACACATTCATCTCATAGCATCATTTTTATACACTGAATCATTTATAAGGCCTCAAATAGCAACATTAACTTGTACACGAAATAAAACAGTATCCATGTAATTAATAAATATCTAAAATAATAACTTATCATTACCTCATGAAAATTATATAAACTAACATGTATATTAGCCAAAAACGTTTAAAATTATAAACATTTAAAAGAGGGCATCTAGAACTCACCTGGTTGTAATGCTCGGATCACACAAAAGAACTAGACAAAATAGTAAGTGCAAACTTGAGAATAATGTCAATAACCTACACATTCAAATCACACATTAATACATACTTAACTATCTTAAGTCATGTGGTTTAATGAGTTTTAGATTAATCCTAACGGACCTATGAAGTTATACTTCTAACTCTCATATATATAATATACTATTGACATCCTTAAACACCAATTCTCAAGTTCATATTCTTGAACTTATTCATCATCACATGCACAAATATATTTGAAGTAAACTGACATTCACGTGCAACCCTTAATCCTTCACAATCTCACACACACACTCATGCACGTCACTCACACACACTTATATTATTTCTCCTATTATATCCCATTCCAACACACAACACCCATGAGTTTCACACACACACCGGTTGATATTTACGCAATTATCACGATCAGTTGACGTTTTACGCATGTACATACATATCATTCATACTCATGCAAACCTAACCATCTTTATAGTTCATTATCCTCCGTTTCATGTTCTAATTCGCTCACGTGTTGAGCTCTCGCTATTCACACGGTTAGGATCATCATCTTGAAGATAATTACCAACACAACCCGTATGAAACCCCAACCAGTTTCTTGTTGATTACACGTGTTTGCCAGCAGAATTTGCACCAAAACAAATATCGTAATCAACCGAATATTAAGGAAGAAGCAAAAGTATGTACCTGAATGTGTTTAACCGTCTCTTCAACACCGGCCCAATTCACGATTACTAATCGATTAACAAACGTAAACCAGAAAAACCTAGTAATCATGCGCACGTTAAAAACTGTACGGTATAATAAACAAACATTACTGATGAGTTCCATAGATCGAACATTGCCAGTACAAATGGATACGTTGAAAGCTATTATATTTTCTCTTTCGTTCTTCTTGGTCGTCGCTCAAACAAAAGTGTATATAATTGCCGTTCAAAATCCAGATCGTGAGATGGTGGAGGCGCATTACGTGTGTTCCCTAGTTTATTAAAGGAGAGAAGAGAAAGGAAAAGAATTGAAAGGAAAGGAAAAGAAAATAATTGGTTTCTTTCCTTCTGATTCCTTCCAAATAGGAAGGAAAGAAAAACTAGGTAATTTTGCCTAGGTTTCCTTCCACTTCCCTTCCTTTCTCTCATTAAATGAAACTCGGGAACACAACATGTTTTATTTTCTTTTCCCTTCACTCGTTAAATGAAACTCGGGAACACAAAAACGTTTCTTATTTCCTTCCATTTCCTTTCTTTTCTCTTCTTAAATGAACTCAGAAACATTGGGTATGGGAAGTTATCTACCTTATTTACACTTAGACACCTTGAATTAATTTCAAGGTCTTTGAGAAAAGAACACATTTAATCCCCTTCTTTCTCTTCTTTTTTTTAACCTTAAACATTCGAAACATTTACAACAACGAAAACTGAGTGTCACCATTTGTTCACAATCTCGTACAAAACCATAATAGAAAGGAAATGCCAGAATTTGTGGTGTTACATTTACCATCTTTACACTAACATATTTTAAATTACTGATATAGTTCATGTGGTTTGTTAGTATTTCACTTTTGGTCCCTATGTTTCATAAATGACCATTATGGTCCTTAACATTTGACATTTGTAACCCAAATAGTCCTTATGTGAGGGTAATTTGGTCAATTACATAAGGAAAATGTTGGGTCTAGAAAAGTCAAGACCAACGGTTAATTTGGATAGATGGAATGTAAACAAAAAGTATTATGTATTTGTTGATTAGGGAGCAACAAGTCACCGCGAAAGCCACTGAAAAGCTCAAGATTATGAAGACACTCGAGATGACCCGAAGACTTTAGCAAATGATAATACGATTTATTTGTTTATTATTTATTATCATTTGTTGCACTTTATTTATTTCTAGGGTTTGGGTCATGTGACATATAAATAGAGGATGTTCTCTATTTTGTCAAAATAACACAGACAAGAGAGTGTGTGAGGGTGTGCTTCAATGTAATCCTGAGAGAGCTCTCCCCCATGAACTCCATGGATTCTTTATCCATGGAGTTTGAGAGCATGTGAGGGGTAGATAATGTAATCTTGTTGACTAATGAATCTTATTTCTTTACATTGTTAGTCGTTACATTACATCTCAGATTTGTTCTTGATTGTGTTCTACAACATCTTCATTTATCTTCAAGACTTTCTTTGTTCTTCAACTGCTTAATCTTCACAAATCGGGTAGGTCCTATTTCGCAACGGTTTTTACAGAAAATGTGGTGACCTAAGGACTATACGTGTTACTAATGTCAAAATTTAAGGACCATATGGGTAATTTATGAAACCTATAGGCCAAGAGTGAAATACTAGCAAACTACAAAGATCATATATCATATATGTAATTTACTCAACATATTATTTTCATGCATTTTACAACTAATGATGATGTGTTTGACTATGGTGAGATGCACAGATGATTACGACTCCTTGTGCATGAAATAACCTTACAACAAAAACATATAAAGCAAAGTTAGGTGCTAAAAGGATTATGCCTACCGATACCTAAGAAATAAATGATGATGTTGAATTTTAGCATAACTGTTAGAGATACAATAATACTATAAATCTTTGTATAATACAATGTTCCAAATGAAAAAAAAAAAATTTGATATTTAATTCCTTATTTATGAGATTATATTAGGTTCTTGAAATCATTACTTGTATAAAAAACAATTTTGTAAAAAAGAAATTCTGCTGGCATATTTAATTGTAAAAACATGAACAAAAGAATTTACAATACCAACCGATCGTATGCTTAATGTGTCCTAAAACCAAAGTATGACAATATGATCAAAAAGGTACATAACATTAATTACTAGTAATAATAAACTAATTTTATGAAATTTTTATATATTACTTACCCTTATTCACACGATTGAGACATTCGTCGTTCAAAAAAAAAAAAAAAAACTTACCCTTATTGACTATACGTGTATATTTGTTTAAGTTTGTCATACTCTAGTCTCTTTGAGATACTTCAACACTAGATAGTATTTGATACTATGTGTTAATAGTAAAGATACATCAAATCGAACTTTAATACAAAAGAATTTTCTTATCTTTCTTTTACTTTTTATGTTGTTTATAACATCAACATGAAACCTTATTAATAACAAACCTTCAGAGTTGGATGAAATACAAATATACAAGTATACAAAATAAATACATGGGGCAGTATTTAGGGAAAATTACCAAACTAGTCATTGTCGACCATTTTTCTGTACTTTTTGTAAACATACGGGCCTACATGTCTGCGGCTTTGTTTGCATCTAAATGGGTGTCTAGGGCCCCTTTTCTACCGGCGTCTTAGACGTTTTTTTCTTTACTTTTTGTAAACATACGGGCCCACATGTCGGTGGCTTTGTCGGGATCTAAATGGGTGTCTAAGACCCATTTTCTACCGACGTCTTAGACGCCGCTTTAGACGCCACTTTAGATGCCCATGTGGGCCCGTATGTTTACAAAAAACGCAGAAAAATGGCGTTTAAAGTGGCGTCTAAGACGCCGGTAGAAAAGGGGTCTTAGACACCCGTATGTTTACAAAAAGTACAGAAAAAAGGAGTCTAAAGGAGTGTCTTATACGCCGGAATTTGATTGATTATTTTGGTAAAAATGTGGTCAACAATGATTAGTTTGATAATTTTTCCCAATATTTATGATAACACTCATTCTACGTAAATCTGTAAGCGCTCACTCTAATGTGCATTTTTTTAAATGTTGAACTATAAGTTTATTTAGCTTGTCTTTATAGTGGCTTCCCTTGTATCTATTCAGGGTTTTTTTGTAAAGAGTAAACGCATAAATTAAAATTTTATATATGATATATTAGGTATCACGCCCCATTTGCGGTGCATGTATATAATGTATATATGTGTTGGTCCTTAAGGGGCAAAAGTAAAATTGCCCAAATTTTAACGTTATTTCACTTATTTTGTGAAAATAATCGTTAAAAGCGTTGAGATGATTAACCTCAAACGATGACTTTGAGCCAGTGACTCCTTCAGAGCAGCCTCTCTATCCCAACTGAAATAGGGGTATGGTTTGTCTCTATCCTTCCCCCCATACCCTACTCTAAGTGGGATTTTTACTGAGTATGCTTGTTGTTGTTGTTAGATTAAATACATCAATATAATTTATTGTGCGTAAAATAATTTTTTATAACTAAGAGTAGTTATTTAATTATGTTTATTTTCATATATATTCATATTCTAAATGTAGTTTTATAATTATTTAGTAGTGCATGATCCTTTGTTACTTATAAGAGACCATATGATTATTGTCCCTCCTTTGCTGGCCCTTCTTATTACCATACATCTCAAATGTTTGTTGGTTAACAAGTCTCCTATCATATGATAACTTTTTTTCTCTTTTTCATGTCTTTTTCATATGGCAGTATACGTATATGCATATTATGTTTTCTATCAAAGAGTTTTATCAGTGTTTAGATCCTGTCTTTGCATTTATCATCATTACTGTCTCCTACAAACACAGTTGTATCTCTAGTCAAATGTTATTATACTTATGGTTTATCTCACCAGGGGAAGGATTCATTGTTAATACACCTTAACTGTGATAACCCAAATAACTCTCACAAGATCAACCCAAATATTTGGTTTTTTTTTCATGACCTTTATTACACTAGTTCAAGACTATGTTATTTTATGTCTATGAGCTAATTCACGAGCGTACGCGAAATTGCACTAGTGTAAAGTTTTGGCATTTTTTCGTAACATTTAAAA
Organism: Mikania micrantha; assembly: GCA_009363875.1. Lineage (NCBI taxonomy): Eukaryota > Viridiplantae > Streptophyta > Magnoliopsida > Asterales > Asteraceae > Mikania > Mikania micrantha. The sequence continues at coordinate 71,066,265 of CM018684.1, forward strand.
TTTGTCAAAACTTTATACTAGTGCAATTTCGCGTATGCGCGTGAATTAGCTCATACACATAAAAGAACATAGTCTTATACATGTATAATAAAGATCATGGAAAAAAAAACAAAAATTTGGGTTGATCTTGTGAAAGTTATTTAGGTTACCACAATTAAGAAGAGTTATTATTTGAACCAAATCCTATCTCACTACATATTGGTTTATTCTCTCATGTTAAGGTGGTTTGTCTTTATATTCGTGTTTACTTTTTTTTGCTTTCAAACTTCATATTTTTTTCATAACAACCCAAGAAACAACATATTAGTATTATTAAACATAACTACTAGTTGACATCATATCATATAAAACAATCATTGTGTGGAGTATGTAATCTTGTTATTTTTACCATGAGCTGCCATTTTTACCTATAAAAAAATTAACTTTATGTATATCACACAATTTTTTCAAGATTTAAAATTGGTAGCTAAAGATGAATTTAATTATTAACTCTCTAAGGTGTGATATAATATAAAAATATACATTAGAATTATTTTTAATCAATTTTAAAACCAACATTAATTTACCATCAAATTTTTTTGTTCATTCAACCTCCCTTAAAATTCTAAACTCATTACTAAGAGACTCACTAAGATTTTGATTTAATTAACCTATTATATATATATATACATCAATGTTTTTAAACCTGGACCGGACCGGCCGGTTGGACCGGGATTCAGTAGGCATAGCGGCCGGTTCAGCTGCCAAAACCGTTTCTGTAATAACCGTGCGGTCGGACCGGAAAACCGGTGGTCGGACCGGTGGTTGAACCGTTTTGTTAATATTTTTTGATTTTTTTTTGATTTTTTATATATATATTTATAAAATGTATATAAAATCATCCGGTTATTAAATCCGGTCCGACCTCTGACCAGTAAGGAGACCGGTTCGACGTCCGGTCCGGTTATGAAAACATTGATATACATATATATATATATATACGGTTTGTATCATGTGAAAACTCAATCTTAAATATAAAATCCTAAACTTTATCTAGGTCATTTATTTGAAATCTTGAAAATAAATATGTGGTTTACATTAACACACATTAAAATTGTTTTGTTTATTTAAAACTAAATTTTTTATTCAGGTTTGATGTGAATCAAATATTTATTCTCAATATTTCAAATCAATGGCCCAGATAAAGTTTAAGAGTTTCTCTATAAGATCGTTTTTTCACAGAATACATTCCATATATACACATACACACATATACATATATGCACACACAAAAACATGTTTCCAATAATATAATTTAGGCTCACATGAATCGAGGATTAGCAACCTAGTGATAAGAGATATATCTTCCATATTTTCTACAGTTACTAGATTCACACATGCTAATATTCAATCCTAACAACGGGTCGTTTGGTAATGTTGGAATCATTAAGTGTTGAATATTTAAGATGGTTAGAACCATTATGTGTTGAACAAGTTAAGATTGTCGAGCTTGTCGATCTGAACCATCGTTGTTCTATTCGGTCTGAATCATTGCCTTCTTCGGTCCTCGTCTCCCTCAGCCGCTCGTTTTTTCCCATTCAAACTTGTTTTCAGACCTTCATCCAACATTTTCATTCCATTCAGATGTGTTTTTATGCTGAAACAAACGGTTTGAATCTAAGCCATTAATATTCAGACCCATTCATACTCATTTAAATGTTATCAAACAGCCCCTACATCAATGGAGTTGATTCTTGGGATAGGGCCGAGTCCACCTATAAAAGTTGAATAATTTGTTCTTTGTTGCAAATTGTAAGCTCCATATGATGAAAAATAGCCCATATATGTACGTTGAACAACATCAACATAGCACATTTACACATGAACACTTATTTTTATGGTTTTTTAAACTTTATTTCTTCAATTATATTTTAATTAGTAGATATATTTTTTTTGAACGCCAGTTAAACTAACCCAACGTGCTATCTTCAGTTTCCTGGCGAGTGATAGCCAAGATCGGATTACTCCAATCTCCGGTGTAGGTTAGTGTGCCCCCCAGATGCGCGGGAACCGGATTGAATCCGTAAACCCTCGCCCCTCATTAGGTTCGAACCCGGGATAAAGCCCAGATTCGTTCCATCACCTGGATATCCATTAATTAGTAGATATATGGACAAAGAAAAAAAATACATAGAAGATTGTCAAACAAATCTCAGTTATTTGTTTAACGACACCCACTCAGATTTTCCATATCCGCTTATAAAACTATTTTAATAACTAAAATATAAAATTTAAGCGGGACCCATATATATAATTATATGCCTATATGGTGTTAGTTTTGTTCTTTGAGCCTTCCTGATCGGACTAGTTTTGACCACATATCCAATGATCCAAGATTCTTAAATTAGATCTGTGAATATAATATATATTATATATACACACAAGTCGTTGAATAAAATGTAATTATTTTTTATTGTACTAAGTGTATAATTTTGCTAAGACAAAGCAAAATCTTTTGTTTTTTGAAATTCATTATTACACATGAATAACATTTTTGTCTTTTATGTGTGTGTAATTTCATATGCGTTTATGATTTAAACATGTGTCGCTTTTTTTTTAACTTTACGAGTGACATATGTGCAGTGTAAAAAAAGGAAATACTACACATGTGTTATAATCTAAACACATATGAATGTACACATACACATAAGAGATAAAAGTTTTGTACACCTCTAATGATGATATTCAAAAGAAAAAAGAAAATAATGATTTGGATTCATTTTGATGGAATTATACGGCTTAACACATTAAAAGTGAGTTATGAAAAATTCAATCCCATATAAGAAATAGCCTTTTACAATAGATTCTTGAAGATACAATGCTTACCGAAATTCGTATTGATGGGTAAATAAAATACAAAGTTATAATTTGATATTATATGACCATACCCAAAAAATAACAATATAGCAATATATTTATATAACATAACTATTTAGATGATATTATAAGATATAATGTAAAATAACCTTATCTATATCCTCTAATGAAATAGTGGTTGTTTTGAATACTTGTTTATACATTACAATATATTTATCGGACATGAGCTAACACTAAACGTAATTTACTAATTTCAAGTAATTATGGAACATTTGAACCGGAATTTTCTCATTCTTTGATAAAGACATGATAAGAGTCAATGATTGGAGAATCTTTTACATGGCAAATTATAAGACTTGTCCACATTGTTTGACAAATTCAGGTGAAAATTGATTAATGAATAAATTTATCATTATTTAGATGCTTAACATGTTGACCAAGGCATATATTTGTAATGCTTTTTATTTATTTATTTTTAAATTCGTTATCTAATTAACCAAACTCCTTTTGATGTTAAGGAAATGCATTAATATCATCAGTTTATATTATAATATTGCGTCAACATAAACATATAGATCAACTACAATTAACTATAATTGTATTTTTTTAGATGATCATAAAGTCAAATCAGTTATAATATAAACAACTCGACTATAGTTTTAGTCCATATTCATCTTGCTAGCTGTATATAATACAATTATTATTTTTTATTTATGTTTTGATAAAATTGCTCTTTAACATTTATAATACATCATTTTTTATTACATCCAGTGCTGGCGTATAGGTTTCCTTATTATCAATTATAGGCTTTGCATAAATCTGTGTACAATAACTTAGTCTATAAATCGCTTAGTTTCAAGCTTTCGTATAAAATATTTGTTTATATATAACATACTAGATTAGTCACCCGTGTAATTGCACGGGTTGATTGCAAACTCATATTGAATAATAGTAATGATAACAAAATTAAGTTTTAGTAATCATTTCAAGCATTGTATAATATACAAATGTGTTATCAACGTTGATTTTGTTAAAATTCCATGTCTTTTAGGTACGATATACGTTATAAATATCTCTTTATTTCCAGGCATATGAGAATTACATGGAACCATCTTGTTTTGTGTATACTTAATCTATACTTCTAGTTTAACTAACTTGATTTTACCATCTTGTTTAATTGCTTATGTTTTCAATAGTTTTAATTATTGGAGTTGCATAGCCTGTCACACTTATAACGTGTTATAGACTCCTTACCTATAAATGATCGTTCTTCTACTAAACTTTTAGCGCGTAATTTTCAGTTTGAGAATCAAGATGATGTAACAATAATTAACTCCAACATGTTTACTTTACAAATGCTTTTAATATCATTTTAATGCTATAAATGTTGATTCGTTAATACTAAAAACCGATAAACATACGTAAACGCTTTCGCCTTTGATGGCTCTAATAGATAGTTATTCACACTTTACATATATTCTGAACCTTTTTAAGGTTGAATCTTGTGTGAAACAATTGCAACTTATATTGCACTACAAGAAATTTAATGATGAAATATCCGGTTAAAAAAAATAAATTACAATATGAATGAAGTATTATAAATCAGTTAACTTGATATGAAAGTATTTTTACATGTGCATAACATGTTTATAAACATAAGTTTGCTCTCATAACTTTAGGATCAACATTAATACATTTGTTTAGTAAGGGTGAACATACATTGAACTATAATCGAAAACCAAAACATAATGAACAAGAATTAACTAAAAACTGACCAAACCGGTTGATTTGTTTAAATGCATCGTCATAACTGGTGCAATTTTTATGTAATTATCGCATAATATCATATAATTTTCATGTAATTCCAAGTATATTTCAATATAATTGAGCGAGAAACACTATAACCAAGCTTGGGACTTCAAACTTACTTATTTTAGCTTGAAATACTATAACGAAACCATTTTTGTTATGTATTTAAGCTTGAAACAATTAATTGAATGTAACTAAAACCGAACCATTAATGACGACTAATCAAACCAGTCATAACACCTAACTATCAATCGACTATGATTATAGTTCTGAAAAACGTTATAACCAACCAACTGACTAATCATGAAATAGATTATAATCAGAGTAAATTGTGGTTTTGACCCATGTGGTTTAAATGTTTTAACTATTTCAACCCAAAACAAAATATTATATAAATGCAACCAATGTGGTTTACAAACTAATGGTTTTGTCCCTTAACCATAGTTACGTTTGGGGGTTTAAATCGTTAGAATAGTTAAGTTTGGTGACCAAGATTGTTAGTTGTTTAAACTACATGAGCTCTATTAATATAAAATTTTAATTTTGGTAACACTTAAACCAACCTATAACTAACTTTACACACCTCAGGTTCAAGTCAACTTAGGTTATGGGTTTTTGGTCCACGATAAACAAGAACGCACTACACACACCACCACCACCACCATATTATTATTATTGTTGTTAACAATTTCAGGTTGAATGAGTGATTTAAGATTAAACGGGCACACATCCAAAGGCAGACCCAAAAGTCACCTATCCACCCACCAGAGAAGCGGAACCGGATAAATCTGTAAACACTATTCTTGCTTAGATTTGAACCGTTGACCTTAATGAGGTGCAACTTCTCTTTTTCATCATAATAACATTAGGCTATAAACACTTTGTACCATACGAGTATTATTATACGGTTGCAATTGTTATACGTCCTTCTCGAGTTAATTTATCCGAATAATATAAACCAACACGCATCTGATAAATGAAGGGTTATGAACAAAATTGGTTAACCCCCTTTTTCGCTCTCGAAAATCGAATCGATTTCACATCCATCCACCGGATTTTTGTCTCTCTGAATCATCATTCTCGCTTAGGGTTTTATTATATTCACCGATTTAGCTACCACTGCATGGAATTCATCGATAAACTGCAATATCACTCGTCGAACACAATTCAATCGACCACGGCACTTCAAACTGACTCAGGTTTCATCTGTCTTCAATCCTGTTACTGATCGATACATTTCTCAATGCATCGGTTGGATTTTTCAGTATTAGTTCTGAATTTGATTGAATGTCAAGTAGAATTAATTAACGCAATTAGGAACCTGCAGTCAACGCCATCATCAGAATGCAATCAGGTAGTTGATGGTGTTATCAGTGGTTATATTATTAAATCCATAATGTAAGAAGATTTTACATGAACCAATTATAGGATGTTGACTCACGAATAATATATATGTTTTAGGGGAATTACTGTTATAATCAGGATCTTTTGGATTCAGTATGTGTAAACCTAAAAACAGCATGCAAAAACCGTGCCAGACTACCGATAAATTTCACTTTGTTTAGGGCAGAGTGAGGCAAAATTTTCCTGTCTCAGTGGATAAGAGGCTGCTTCCATTGAGAAACTCTGGCTCCTACAAACAACATTCATATATAGAAATTTAAGTAATTAACCTCTCATAATGGCAAAAAAATAAAGTTCTTTTTTGTCCCCCCCCCCCCCCTGCAGTTATTGTCTTGTTGGTATCAAAATGACAGTTGAGTTGCTATGTGTTTCGATCAATGGAAAGTGGAAGATATGAGAATCTTGGACCATAGAAAGAACTTGTTTAGTAATGGAGAATTTAACGACAATGATTGGCCCAAAAGGAGTAATAAAAAAACATGAGTTTGTTAGGATTATTATTCAGTGTTTATATTCGTTAGGCTATGGCAAATCTGCTGCTTCTTTGGAATCAGAATCTGGGATTTCATGCAAATCTTCAGAATTTAAACTGCTTGAATCATTGGTCCTTGGTGCTGATTGGGAGGGCTGTATTGCTAACCTTTATGGGATCAAAGAAATGACAGATGAACAAAGAGACACTGCTTTGTTTCTTGTTTTGAAACAGTACTTTTTGGAGTGTTTGGGTCGAGGTGATGATTCTTTAGCTTTATCCCTTTTACGTAAACAAATTTCAAATTTGAAAGAGGGCAGAGAGAAACTTCACATGCTTGCTTTTGGTTTGCTTTCACTGGGAGAGCTTGGTTTAAATAAACTTTATGATAACAATGATGTTTTTCAAGGATTGAGAAAATTTCTTATAAATGAGTTGGAAAATTTGATTCCACCACCAATCACCGTGCCTGATAAAAGATTGGAACATTTGGTTGAAAAGGTGGTTGGTTCCCAAATTGATTCATGTATCTACCATAATACTCTTGATCAAGTATCAATCTATAAGGACCATCGATGTGGCCGAGATCAAATCCCTACAGAAACTGTTCAGGTGTGCCAATTAATCTAGAAGCCACATGTGTTATGAATTATGATATAAATTTCTACTTGTTTTTATCTTGTTTAATTATTCATGAATGGCCTCACATGATATATGATTCTAGTGTTGTAAAAATTGGGATTAATCGCTAGTCGGCCCTAAGCTGATTAAATTTTGCCTAGTCGGCCCACTAATCGGTAGTCGGCTCTAGCCGGGATTAATCGGTCAAGTTCAAAAAAATTGGTCAACCCAGTTTTAAGGCCAAAATTTCGGTCCAGCCCAAAGAAATTGTGGTTTTTCTCTAACCTAATAACTAAAAGCCTTTGTCCAGCCCATTTTAAACATGTTTTGGCCTATTAATTGGTTTTTTAATTGTGTTTTGGCAAGAAAATATACTTATAGGCTTTTTAATTTGTGAAAATCTTTGATGTATTGAAGAACTAATATTTATTTTGAAAATTGTATATATATTTTTGTGTGTGTATATATATTATATATATAATTTTGTAAAATTATATGTAAATTTCCAATCCGATTAATCCCTAGTCCCCATCTTGCCCGACTACCGATTAACGATTTTTACAACCATGTATGATTCCAAATATCATGTAAAGTTGACATGTGGATGTCTAGTTATAAACTCATATAAATAAATCAATTTTTATTTGAAATTGTTGCAGATTTTGTCCGCCCACAAGAATGAAGTTTGGTTTGTTCAGTTCTCTAACAACGGGAACTATTTAGCATCTTCATCAAGTGATTGTACAGCCATCATATGGAAGGTAACTGTTACCTCTTGGAGAATCCACATGTACTTTTAATTGATATCATGGAGACTATTAGTGGTTCTATTTTGGTACTTGTTTTGTTATTTCAATATATATTATAGGGGGATCTAGATTGTTCCAACGTGATGCTTTTGTTTTTAAAAAGGACAGATATTAAATTCTAATTACTGTTCCTGTTTACTGAAGTAAGTTGCTAATATGCTATATTGACATGTCGGTAAATGCTTGTTTTCTTTTTGAAGTTTAAGTTAATCTTTAACATTGTTTACATATTATTTAGACCTGATATATGCAGCAATTTATTAATAAACCATAGTTCCTTAATAGAATTGGGTTTTTCTCATGTCAGTTAAGAATTATGTTTTATGTTTTTTAAATTACCTCTGCAAAATTAGGAACAAAACAAGTGCACTGAAAGAAATAACAGTCTTCTCATATCATAAAATCTTATTCAAATGATAAATCATGTGAAGAAGTTCTAAACCCAAAATTTCAATCGTCTTCTTGTCTTCTTGATCATAAAGATGTCAACAGTATAAGCTTTAGGCCAAGTTATCTTCGGAAGTCCAAAACATGTGTTTCTTATATTTTTAAGCCATGTGTTTCATATATATGATGGTAAATGTATTCCAATCTTTTCGTTTAGACATCCTCATCACAAGGAATTATTTACTCACTCCAATAGTCTCACTTGGTATAGCTGTGATGCTATTAACAAACTACGGTCAGTATAAGCTAGGGTCATATGAGTACATGTACTTCCCTTTTATCTGTTCAAATAAAAAAAGTCTTTGTAATGCTAACAATAAGAAATTGGTCTTCTCTTGGTAAAAATTAAGTTGAATTAGTTATAGATATCTACTGGAATGAATATATCAGATGGAAATTCTATTTCTTTTCAGCTTGAATTCTTTTATTCCAAATCTCCAATATAATAGTTTGAAAGAAGCATATATATCTTCCTCAAGTAGTATGTACAAATTATAATTTTTTGTTGCTCTTGTGTTATTGGCACAGGATGCCTAAGCTGTGAATAAAGCACTGCAACCAATTTCTCTAAAACTGGCATAAAATATGAATGCATAATACATTGTTTCATATTATCTTTTTCATTCACCAGTTTTAGGAAACTGATTGTTGTTCAATTGTTCAGGAAATTTAAACTTCTTAAGTATGCACAACAGGGGAGTTGGGCACTTAATCTCATAGTGGCTTGAGTGCCTCCAACTGCCAACTCAGGTGAGACATATGTGTTTGGTTTGACACTCCGGCCCAATCCAACACACTGTAGAAACTTGTATATGCATGTTGATTTTTTCAACTGTAGTACAACCAATTGGCAGAGACATCTATATTACAACATAAAAAATTCTTTGGGATGTTTCAAGTCATAAGATAAACCATGATTATTTGATGTTTAAACTTGAGCATCTCTTTTATCTGATTTAGGAAAAATGGAACTTGTATTCTTGAAGCTTGACTAAATTGCTATAGGACATAAGTCCAATATTGTAATGAAAACATACAAAACAAACACTTATATCATTTGTATCCATTTTTAAATATCAATACTTATTTAAGGTGTAATATATTGTTTCTCTTTAACCTTGATTGATTATCATTTTGGAAGAGGGGTCAACTTCTCTTATAAATTCAACTTGTTTATTCTTTATCAAGTGGGAAATCTTTGTATTTTTGTATTCGAGGAAACAAGTAAGCAGCTAACAAGAAAGTACCTTGTTTTCTTCACCCTTCTTCTTGAAATTGTTGGTGCAGGTACGAGATGATTCCAAATTGGTTTTAGAACATACATTAAAAAGTCACCAAAATCCCGTTTCTTTTGTAGCATGGAGCCCAGATGACACAATGCTGCTGACATGTGGTAGCTCAGAAGTCCTTAGGCTTTGGGATGTAGACACGGGTACATGTAAGCACACATTTGGTGACAATGGCTTCATAGTCAGCTCATGTGCTTGGTTCCCTTGCTCAACCCGGCTCGTTTGTGGTAGTTTTGACCCGAAAAAGGGCATATGCATGTGGGATTGTGAAGGAAATGAAATAAAGGCATGGAGAGGAATAAGGATGCCTAAAATTTCAGATATTGCTGTTACACCAAATGGAGAATATTTAATTAGTATCTTTTCAGATCACGATATTCGGATATTAAATGTGAGCATGAATACCGAACGGGTTATTTCTGAAGAGCATCCGATAACGTCTCTTTCTGTTTCAGGAGATAGCAAATATTTGATTGTTAGTTTAAACAGTCAAGAGATTCATATGTGGGATGTTGATGGGTGTTTGGAAAGACCACTGAGGTATAAGGGACATAGGCAACACAAGTATGTCATACGTTCTTGCTTTGGTGGTGCCAATGGACTGTTTATTGCCAGTGGCAGTGAGAATCCACAGGTACGCTTCCCCCCCCCCCCTCTCTCTCTCTCTCTCTCTCAGTAAGCCATCTAAATAGTTTTAAGAAGTGTTATTGAGGCATGACATTTTTGTAATAATGTATGACACTAGTTATTTGTAGAAAAGCTAAAAAATTTCAAAGAAAAAGCGCCCAGGCTAATCTGGCTTGAACAAAAATGACATATTTTAATCCAAATTGGCTTCGCAACCTGTACATTTTACCACCTCTACTTGTATTTCATTGCCACCTTAAGAACCAGGAATATCTTATGAAACCAATTGCATAGATTTAGAACAGTTTCAGTATCTATGAATTATGACCTTTCTGCCTGAGACAAGATTATTAAAATACTCTGTGATTGTTGACTTTTACTTTTTAGTATTCATTGGTCTTCTAGATACTAGGTAAGTTTGTTTGTTTGTTATTGGTCTTCTAGATACCCTTCTTGATTGTTATTCACAGGATTCATCGAGTAGATAAGCAAAGGGTGTTTGGATGCGCACTTAAAGGCTAAAGCGACTCTTGTCACTTGAAATCAAAATTAACTTTTTTTTTTAATGCTTACAAAATCTGATTTTGACTATTCACGGTCAAAATAATAAAATTTGTTGAAGCATGGAAGGGGCTGCTGGTAGAAAAGTTGTTGGTTATAACTGAGAAACACAAAATTAACCAACCAAAAACCACACCCAGTAAATCACACTCGTAACATGATTATTTGCAGGATCTTGGAATGGGGGGAGGTAAGATATCTTACCACTATCAATGGGAAAAGACATGTTGCTTTCGAAAACACAAAATTACCCATGATCATTTAATTATCTTGTCCTAATTTGGTTTTGCAATTTGCAAAATTCACTTTGAAAAAACATAAAAAAATATAAACCATAAAATATTTAGCTCAAATGAGTTGATAGTAAAGGTAGTTATGTTATGCATAAACCTCCTGATTCTTGAAGCATTCTATTCAAAAGTTTATATTATTATTGAAATGATATTTGCTACATGGCACACTATATTATACATAGCCTTAAAAGGCAATGTCGGCGCAAGAGATTAAAAGCAATATTCGTTTGGTACTATAAGTTAAAGCTCATGGTAGATATGCGTGCTTGATTTCTTGAAGAACCTTTTATTTTAAAAGGTTACACTTTGGCTCCTCAATGTACTATCATGACATGCCTATTTATATTGTTTTTTGGTGTAAATTTCATTCAACATGGAGTTGTGCATCATAATGAGCAAGTCATTGAAGTACAAATGCACAATTCATCAAAGCTTTTTGCATAAAGTTGGAAGTCGTTAATTTATTTCACAATTTAATGAACCGCAATGTGTAAACGTTTTCGAAGTCCTAGTTTTTTCATGGTTTCTTGCACCGCAACGTGTAGGTTTTACTGATGGTTAATTATTAGAAATCTAAGATTAGCTAAACACTGGACACAGTATTTTGGTCTACTAAATCAACTCGTGTTGAACTGTTGACCATTTGACCCATTACCCAACCCGCAGGTTTATATCTGGAATAGGCGTATTTCTGATCCAATCGAGGTGCTTTCTGGCCATTCAATGACTGTAAACTGTGTGAGCTGGAATCCCAAGAGACATCAAATGCTAGCATCTGCCAGTGATGATCAAACGATCCGCATATGGGGTCCACAGTCAGAATGCAACAAGGATTTGTAGATGGTCAAAACATATTTTGTTTTCTTGATGTTTTATGCTGATGCCCAGTAGTTAAGCATCCATATGTTTTTGTCTTTTGTTAATAGTACAGTTTCTGCGATTGGTTTCAATTGTTTGCCTCTTTTTGGTTGTTTTATAGTTAATAAAAACATTTGTATGATTTTTGAAGGATGCTTATTTCTAGTATGAGCAGTTTTATAAATGGGAGTTTATTAATATCTATAAATATTAATTTTGGGTTGTAACTTGTAAGATTCTTTTATGTTATTTTTTACTGGTATAATTTAATATACCAAATGTAAAATATTATTTAGTGGAACAAAAGGTTAAAATGATGTAACTAGAATGATGAAGGATTGGAGAAGATGGAAGTTAGAAATAAATGTATTTGGTTTTTGTTTTTAGCAAATTGAATAAACATAAGCTTTGTTTGGCAAAATCATGATTCATGCATGGTTTTTATTTTAAGCAAATTGTATAAATATAAGTATTGTTTATAAAATTAGTTATTTTGGATTTTTGGTTATTTTAATGCATAATTGTCTCAAAGTTTCTATACTTTAATAATTTAAATTATGACTTATTGAATTAACTGATGGTGTTCTCAACTTATACTTTTGTTAGCATTCTTGGTATTATAATTATCAAAGATTTACGCTCGACTCAAACTTGATTTCGCCTAGAATGATGACAGGGAATGAATTTGAGGAAACCTATAGGCTAATTCCTATGGAAATCAAGTGTAAATTGAATCTACATCTTTGATGATTATGTACGATCATCTTTTACAACAAAGGTGACAATTAAGAGTGTCATTAGTCAAACTAAAAGTATGAATTATAATAACTTAGTATTGTCATCATTTGAATTATTAAAATCAATTTTATCTTATATCATTGATATGTAAATAAATGGAATTTATGAATTCTCAGCGTTGCCTGCTTTATAAATGAATTATGAATCTGAGCATTAAGTGTTCTTTTTTTTTTTTCCCTTCCCTTTGAGTTTGTATAAACATAAGCAGGAGAATGTTTCATAAGTATATGTACATAAATCAGTTCGGTTCGGTTAAAGTTTGATTATAAAACACTCTTAAGCAAAACTAATTTATTGGTTAATTAAATAATCTTAAACATAACCGTCCATTACTCTCGGTTATATGTGAATTCGAATCCGTGGCAGTTTGGTTATCTATAAATTTTGGTTAATGGTTAATGTTTCTAATCACCACCTGTTTCCACCAACTCAAGCCGCTAGGCGCTGTGGATTAACAATTCCAGAAATCAACTCATGATTCAGTGACAAACGTAGATATACAACAACAATGATAGTCAAGTTTCAATATTTAGGCGTCGTATTCATAACCTTTTAAGAATATACAACACATTTGATGAATAATCGAACATAAACGAACGCACTACTGGACGTTTATGAACACAAATGAACGAACATGACCTCTGTACGTGTTCATTCCTTTAACTAAACGAACAAAATTTCTTGTTCGTGATCGTTCATTTATTAAACTAACGAACCTAAACGATTTTCAACCAAACGATTCACAAATTGTTCGTTGAACAAATAAAAGCCTTGTACAACCTTGTACGATACTTAACAAATAAAAGACGCATGACCGCTTAGATCTGACCTGCATGCCATGTAATGTAATAAGACATTATTACATTAAAGCTAGACGTAGCCAACGTACCCGGAAACGGAACCGAGGAACCGAACCGGAACCGGTTGTACGCGAACCGGTGGTACGGGGCGGTTCCGGTTTTTCAGAGAAATTGGAACCGGAACCGGTTCCACTCTTAAACCGGCCAAACCTGAATCAGAACCGGCAAAAAATCGGTTAAACTGGTCAGAAACCGAAACCGGAACCGGTTCTTGACTTTGTTGATCGGAACCGGTTCCGGTTCCAAAAAAAAACCCCGATTTGGCCACCTCTAATTAAAGCCTTCAACTCTTAAAGGGTTTACCTTAATGGGCTTTTGGAAATTGAATTTATTAACTATAACGGGCTTAAATGAGCCCAAACTATTTACATATTTATTTACAGGCTTGGAGCTGGACTGATTGATTGTGGTAGAAACCTTTTTCTAATTTTATAATTCTTTACTTTAGTAGAAGAATAATTTACTAGGCAAGATCGATCGATCGATCGAGCGTGAGAGGATCATTTGTTGCATATCATTCGGACATCGTCTCGGATTAAGCTCGCTCGCTAGGTTTCTCTGATCAAAATTCCATTTCTTAAATCCAATCCAACAGAGAAACCGATGCAGATCGACTGTTAAAACCAGGGTTTATGTCTTAGATTCACAATACTTCATAAACAATCCTCTTCCATATAAACATGAAGACGACTGCATATCCAGATGATCTCTCGTCTTCATCTGCATCTACACCTTCGCCGCCAAATCAAAAGTGAGATCGAATTATCCTTCTGTTCATGATTATTTGCGATTTTGATTCGATAATTTCAGTTTCTTAATGTGCAATATAAGAATCTCTATTGATTTGTTGCTGAATTTTGATGTTTTAATCAAGCACTTGATTGTAGGTTGTGTAAATTCGATGTGTTGATAAAGTTCAGTGCTCCGATTCGATTTTATCTCATGAGATGGAGTGTCTAATTTCATTTTATTTCTTAGAAATCTAGCTAGATCTTTATAATCATCGAACCCATGTCTTCGATCACTAATGCTATATGTGATACCTAATGATGCTATATGAGATTAGGACTGTCGTTTTCTGAAAATAGTATAACCCTACTTCCTATGTTTTTGTTCCCTGCTTGTAACACAGATAAGTTTTTTGTTTTGTGTTTTGGTTGTCTTGCACTTTTAGTTGGTTTGTTTATTGAGTCAGTCAAAGGATTTCTTTTTCAGTTGCATCCTCAAGTCAGCCAATTGGTCCAGTTTCTATTGTTGTTTTTATAGGCTTTTGCCTCTTTTATGTTCACATACTGATGTTGTAACTTTGAAAAAATTAATTATTTTTATTAATGTTCAAAGCAATCACAATTGCTTTATGATAACTTTGTATGTTCTAACTGGCTAATTGGTTAATTTTTCAGTAGTAGAAATGTGTTTGAAATGTTGAGCAAGAGGGAGATATCTCCAAGAATAAAAAGATATTTGTCAAGAAGTTCTGGGGGGAGAACTTTTGATCCCAACCACCGAACATATGTTAAGCCGAAAAGTGAAAGGGCAAGGGATTCA
Organism: Mikania micrantha; assembly: GCA_009363875.1. NCBI lineage: Eukaryota > Viridiplantae > Streptophyta > Magnoliopsida > Asterales > Asteraceae > Mikania > Mikania micrantha. Next base: position 71,081,517 of record CM018684.1, read on the forward strand.
AGGCATGAACTTCTTTCATGGTAATGCCCAAAATTTTATTTATGTTGCTCATACAGTCATACTGCCATATATTTGTCTTAAAGATGATAATTTTGTTTCATTAGATTGTCAGTGAGTTGATTTGGGTTGTATTTTATCTTTAAGATGCCAAATGGATAAAGAAAATTGCTTAAATGGAAACAGCTTACACTGGTAGCGAGTTCCCCAGAGTGTATTTTAAATGCACAAAACATCATAAATCATTTATTGAAATCACGGTATTAGTAATTGATAATTTATAACAAACTTTCGCTAACTATTTACAAAGAACCAAAGACTCTAAAGCTTCTGTCAACCCAACCAGCACAAAAGCTGCATGATTTGAATACTTGACATGTTATATAATGCTGGGCCCGCTCTTTTTCCACCTCTTAGGTTGTCTATTTGTTGTAAACTAAAAAAAGTAAAGATGAAAATTATTTGTTTCCATTGTTACTTTCTTGCATAGGGTGGAAGCTGAGTCCTTGGGATGTTTATCAGCCACATATTGTTCATTAATGCCTTCACCGAGGTCAACTATTGCAGCAGCTTTTAGTCCTGAAGGGAAAATTCTTGCTTCTACGCAGTATGTTATTGGTTGCCTTTAATTTTGTTATCAGTACTTATTTATTTATTAATTAAATTCATTCATTTTGGGGTTGACAGTGGTGATCATACTGTGAAAATAATTGACTGTCAAACTGGGAAATGTTTAAAGGTTTTGAGTGGACATCGAAGAACACCTTGGGTGGTAAGTATGGCTGCTGGCTTGTTCTTGGAACATGTGACATATTAGTCGTTTTTATTTACTTTGTGGTCTGCTAGGCTCTTAGCTGTATCCAAAATGATGTAGTTTAAAATTTTGGTTCATTTCTATCATGCTTTATGCATCTAATATTAGCAATTCGATTCATTGTCTTGAAAAATTCAGATTTAGAGTCTATATCTGAATATAAAACGTCAATTAAACATTCAATGTTTTGTCAGTCCGTTAATGTGCTGGTACTGATTATACAGGTTAGGTTCAACCCATTGCGACCAGAAATACTTGCTAGTGGAAGTTTGGACCATGAAGTTCGTCTATGGAATGCAGTTACATCAGAATGCATAGGATCCTGTGATTTTTGTAATTACTAAGCATTTTTTTTTTCTTACTAAATCAAGTATGAATTAGGGAGTTATGGGTTTGTTTTGTAATTGATTAAGCAAGTGGAAACTGTTTTAAGCGTTTACCATTTAGGATATACCGATACATGGTTACATGCTTTAGAGGTGGCAGTTTTGACCATTTACCTATAATTGGGTCAAACTGAGTTATCTTTAATCTCTAGTTGGTCAAATGGGTTAAGCTAAAGGTCTGTTCAAACTTCAAAGTCATTTGAAGTGTGTCCAAATTCATAAAAACCCCTTACTATTTTAGTATAGTTTTTATATTCATATTTTGCATTGGTTATGCAGTTTTGTTATTATCTTACATCTATAATATTTATGTAATATCACAGATCGACCTATTGCTTCCATTGCATTCCATTCTGAAGGTGAACTGCTTGCAGTTGCTGCAGGCCATAAGGTCTTGATACCAACTTAACTTCACTCATGCTTGTCAGTTTTTTTGGGTCTATATATACAGTTTTGGTGACTTTACATCCATTATATTGACTGTATATTTTAAATTTCAGCTGTATTTATGGCAGTACAACAGTAGAGGTGAGACCTCTTCACCTGTTATTATATTGAGGACAAGACGCTCTCTTCGTGCTGTGCATTTCCATCCACATTCTGCTCCACTTCTATTAACTGCCGAGGTAACCTCAAATGAGCTGAATGGATCAAACGTGTAGAAAGTCGGCTGTAACGATTGTATTCCAACCCAATTTTATTTGTACTAAAATGACCTGTTTTGGCCTAGTACCCAGAACATACAATTCTCGTTTTAAGTTTGGAATTATTTGAAACTTCTACTTTGTTTTAAATAATCAAACTGTTTTGCAGGTCAACGATCTTGACTCAGATTCTGCAATGGCACCTGCAACATCTCAGGGTTATATGCATTACCCCCCTCCTGCTGTATATATGGGCAATATGCATCGCATTGACCGTCTGAGTTTAGCAGCTGAATTACCATTAGTACCCTTGCAATTAATGCAGACTGATAGTGCTTCAAACATGGATATATCTGGTAGTGAAGATATGTGGTTGAGCCAGTCGGGTCAGGATTCAAGTTTGGACCCATTAAGAGATCGTGTACGATGGGAATTACCGTTTATGCAAGGATGGTTAATGGGTCACAATCAAGCAGGCCCTCCACCGACTTTTCCTCTTAGGAGTAGTCCACATAGATATACGGTTGCAACTGAGCCACCATACAACATAAATCTTGGTCAAAACAATGAGTTAACTGATGGGGTTGACTCATTTCCTATGATGAGTAGAATACAATCTCAAATATCTGCATCACTGACTGCCACTGCAGCTGCTGAGTTGCCTAGTACTGTAAAACTAAAAATTTGGTCTCATGATTTAAAAAATCCATTTGCCTTGCTCAAGCCTGACAGCTGTCGTTTCATAATACCACATGCTGTTCTTTGCAGGTAAGATTTTAGTGTTGTATAATTATAAACTTAACAATTGGGGTCCATAATTTAATTCTGGTTTTGGTGTAAATTTGTACTTTTAAGTGCTAATTTCATAAAGATAACCCATCTTTGGTCCAACCTCTGTTCCAGGTAACCATATTTTCCTGCCTGAAATAAAACCATTGAACTTTCAAAAAAACTCGATTAAAATTCTAGTTATGGTAATATCTGTGTACATAGGTCAAAAAATTCTATGAAATGTCTAGTTATGGTAATATGTGTGCACATAGGTAAAAAATGATGACATGGCTACTGACTTGTCAATAAGTTTGATCATGCTGACTTTTTTCTTACGTTTCTGGCTTCTGGAAATAGAAATTGGATCAAAGTTGGTTTCGATATTATGAATCTACACTTTTTTAAGCAGTAATTTCTTGATATCCTAATATGATATCCTTCTAATTTCATAATATCATATTTATCCTGTTTAAATGCAAAAGTCTTATATTTACCCATTTCATAGTAAACATAATAAGACTATTTATTTCTAAGTTGTAACAACCTGGTTCGGTTCACTGAATAAACAATGAGAATATTATGCGCTGTGACGATGTTGCAGTGAAATGGGCGCCCATTTTTCACCTTGTGGGAGATATCTAGCTGCTTGTGTTGCATGTGTACTTCCTCAGATTGAAGCTGATTCTGGGATATCAACACACCTCCATCAAGATGTGAGCAGGGCCGGAACATCTCCTACACGCCATCCAATCTCTTCTCGCCATGTCATCTATGAACTTAGAATATATTCACTTGAGGATGCCACGTAAGATTTGATTATTTTTACAGATGATTGCAACTTTCTTGTTGTATGCTAAATAGTAATCTGACAGTTACTATATTCATATAGCTTTGGTTTGGTACTTATATCGAGACCAATTAGAGCTGCTCACTGTTTAACTTCGGTCCAGGTAAGTTTATTTACATTCTTCGTTAATTTCTTTATTTTATACTAAAATTAGAGTTAATTGCCAACGAACATTTAATTTACTTTTAGTCCTTGGACTACAATAAGCGTTGAAAAATTCTTAAATCTAAATTATGTGCCTCTTAATACAATTGTCTTTTCTTTTATTTTTTTTTGGCTCATTTTGATGTGGATCTTTAACTTTTACATAATTAGTCATGTATTAAAGATGCCCTGAAATCTCTTATCTTCTGTCTCTTGCAGTTTTCACCTAGTTCTGAGCACATACTACTTGCTTATGGTCGCCGTCATAGTTCCCTTCTCAAAAGCATTGATATCAATGGTGATACCTCTTTGTCAATTTACACAGTTTTGGAGGTAAATATTCCACTATTTTCACTTATTTATCCTACAAATACCAGATATCGCAGAACTGTTTGGTTCTATACAAGTTTTTTATGCTATTATACCTGTCAGTTATCTAATATTTAATTGAATATAAACCGTACATCTTTTATAAAATTGATTTTGAATATAAATTTCAGGTATACAGAGTTTCAGATATGGAACTCGTGAGTGTACTTCCTAGTGCAGAAGATGAGGTGAATGTCGCTTGCTTTCACCCTTTCTCTGGTGGAGGTATTGTTTATGGGACAAAGGTCTGTTTCCTTCATACTTTTTTTAGAGATCACAATTTTTAATGATTTATATGTAAAATACATTAGCGTTTATAATTATGTATCTTTCAGGAAGGCAAGCTTAGAATCCTTCAATTTAATGGGGGTCGCGGAACAAGTTTTACCAGATCTGATAACTTTCTCGAATCACAAATGATCGATGCTGAATATTAGTGTACAGGTCATCTCTAGTTTAGTTACTTCCATGTTATGTGAAATTCTGCTTCAGCCTTTTTTAAATGGCTTTGAGAACTTATAGTACGCTTGGCTTATTTTTGGCAATAAATTATTACTTCTGTAGTGTTTTAAAAATGACATCCCATCAACATACATAACTTTTAGATTAAATGGAATTCTGTAACCATTGACACGAAAAAATGTGATGTCACAATAGAACTTAGAACATTTTATTCGAAAATAAAAATTGTTTTGTTTATAATGAAACGATGAACCGCCATTTTGCTTACAGGAACTTGCACCCGCTCACCTAACTGATGCTGCTAGGGTGCTGGCTGGATTTGGTTCCATGGACTGCTGCTTTAGTTTTTTTTGTTTTTTTTTTTAATTTTTTTTATTTTAACTCTCACACCTTTGACCGTTTTCTTGTATGATTGACCATGTGCAATATGTTTATTAACAAGGTAGTTTGTACGCCTGAGATGTGGCCATTCCCAATTACTACATTCGGTTGTATGTAGGTTTAAGTGATCCCCCATGTAGTGTAATTATTGCACAAATTTGTTTATCTTTGTTAACCTGTAAAAATTCTCTCCAAACGTTAATCAGTAAATGGTGTTTTTTTTTTGTTTGCTTTATCTTCAAGTCATACTTGTATACATGATCATGATCAAAATAACGTGTACCATCTACTATGCATGAAGTACAAGTGAATGGACTTTGTTGGATTCTAGGGTTCGTTTTTCTCTCTTCTGCAAGTGGATCTATTTTTTGTGTTTTGATACAATAATTAAGTTTACAAGTGTGTTTGTGAATTTGATCGTCTTGTTTTAAATAAAAATTTAAAAGTTTTTGGGAGGCATACAACAAATAAAACTTGGTTGAAGGTTTGTCATTCTAGCATATGTTAGCATTTTTTAGGCAGCGTACTTGGTATTTCAGGAACACACCCCTAGTCTCCTAAATTTTAGAGGGAAACCTATCTTTTAAGCTATGTTACTATGAAAAACCTTCTGGTTATTCAGGAGCAAATTGCTTTCAAAAAGACCTGAACCCAAAAAATCGCATAAGAGAAGTCAATGAGGTACCTCTAGGTTAGTAAAATAAATGTTAATGCATTAGGAAAATATTTATTGTTTGTGTAATCTAACCTAAACAACTTAATTTATTTTTATTGTATGTAGGATGATGAAGTTTTATGTGTGTTTTAAGAAGTGTTATAAAGATTTGAGTGACATAAAAGTATGTCTACAAAACGAATATGTTAGCTTGACACAATTTAGATGATTCATGTAGATGATGGTATAAAAGAAATGGTTAAATGGATGGTATTATGTGTAAATGAAATCCTAAGCACAAAGTATTTGTGAAAATGCCCAAATGAAACTTTTATCTAAAAGAATGTTAGATTGATAGAAACTTGCATAAGTGATTCATAGTACAACAATAAGATGTAATGAAAGTGGAAACTGGTCAAATGGGTTGAGATATAAATTTGGTTATGTGTTGGATCAAACCTTGGATGTATCTATAATGTGTGATCTTGGAAGTGGAAGTGGAAGACAACGACCTGGAAATGAATTAGTCGATTATCAATCCTACAGGACAAGGTTAGTAACCCACCCTCATATTTGAAAATATACATGTGTGATATCGTATTCAATTGTGGCATTCAAGGTCTTAAATTGATGTATGTCACAATCCTTTGAAATTGAAAACCTGTGTATATGTATGCATTTAGGTATGTAAAAGTTTGGTTTAAATTTAAATTGATAAAAACCAAGTTTTGAAAGAATAATCCACATTCCTGTGAAGGATCCTTGTTCACGAGGAGGTTGAATAATCCACCCACATTCATGTTAAGGATCCTCATTCGTTAACAAGTTGAGTAATCCACATTCGTGTGAAGGATCCTCAATTATAAAGAGGTATCTCAGTTATCGTTTTATCATTTCTCGATAAAAAAAAGTTCATTTTAGATCTATAATCTTCTAAACTTTACTTAGTGTGCCTCTGGTAGCGGGCTCGCAAGACAGGCTAGTAGCTCAGTGGTAGAGCGCCCCCTGATAATTGCGTCGAACAGGCCAAGGGACAGTCACAAGTAGACAGTTTCTATGAGTTAAGTGTTTAATAACTCTCGTTCATGAGGGGGGAAAAGGTGTGTGAATTATATAGCAAATGAGAATAATATAAGACACTATTTTGGTATTGGGTATAGTGACTCATTAGCCATGTTTAAATTCTCAAACCTTATACTTTCTTGATGCATTGAATTGAAGATTATGTAGTTGTGTAAATTGGATTTTCAAAACTTGTTTGAATCTCAATACATTTATTGTGATGAACTTATGTGTATCAGGGTGAGAAGGAAAGGTCAGGATCTATCAGAAATGTTTCAGTATGCGAAATCAGCCAAAGTTCCTGCAGTGGGCGTGTCATATGCTGCAGTTAATAAGCATAGGGTATGCCCAAATAGAAAAACCAACTGAATTAGCAAACCGACTGGAACAACTACAATGAACCGGTTGGTTTTAAGTGTTCCAGTCAGACCAATTGAAAAACCACCAACGCGTGCTTCTTCCCTTTGTCGGTTGACCCGTTTTTGACATCAAACCAGCCAATTCAGTTGCCAGTCCAGTTTTCAAAACACTGGTTACGAGTTAGAGAGATGCATCTCATGCTTTAACTGATCTATTTTAATGGTGGCATAACTATTTTTATAGTTTCACGTGTTGGAGCCGGGTCACTCGTTAAGTAGTAGCTCTTTCTTCAAGAATAACAGTAAAATTTGCTTAAATTTCACCCTCCATAGTTCGTGTCAATAGCTTTGCTATGAGTGAAATTTACTGGGTTAAACAATCGTTGTTGTAAAAGTAGTTTTAAGCGCAAATCAAAATTGACAATCTCTTCATCTAATGTAAAGTTTGATCAAACTACTTTCACAAGAAACATGATAGGATTTAAACACACAGTCACACACAATCACAATACAATATGAAATCAACACCAATTTAGAGGATTGAACTAGTATAGATTGAAATCCACGATTACAAAGAATGAAAAGAAGAAAACAAATAACCAGGGTAAACCCTCTCTCTCACAAAGTAAGAGCCTCAGATCTAACAACCAAATCCCTACCTCCTCATTCCCTTATTCCCTCTATTTATATTCTTCTATATCACGTAACAAACTCTTAGTTAGTTTTACTATTGACACCTTTGCCCCTCCTAGAATAGACTTGTAACCTTTTAGGACCTTGTGCTTTACTAATAATAAGAGCATTCGTATCATTACTCCCCCTTGTGATAAAGGCTTGACCTCAAGCCTTGTAGCAGGAAATTGACCCTTGACCCGTTCTTACTGTCTCTAAGCATTCTCAGCTTTAAAAAGTCCTTGACGTGACGTTCAATTGTTGTTTTTTGGATATGAGGATACCGATAAGGGCGAACACAAATAGGAAGATCAGATGTCCATTGCAAGGAATGATCATGGGATCTGGACAAAGGAAGACCAGTGGGTTCATCAAATACACCAGCCCTTTGAGTTAACACCAAACGTATCGCATGTTGTTGACTCATGGAGAATATTAAAGGGGTCAACGAAAACATAACAGGGGCAAAATCACTAAAATCCAAGCCACCCAACCCTTGTTGCAAAGCAACAGTAGAAGGTTTAGCTGGAAAGATGCCCTGTAACCGAACTATGGTACCCTCATGCGAAAATTGCATCCACGAATGCTTCCAGTCATGAGTTACTTCGCCCAAAGAAGATAGCCATGCCATTCCCATGATCAAATCTACTTTACCCATATCAAAAACTAATACATCAATCAAAAATATAGAAGAACCAATAGTGATAGGCAACTGCAAGCACTGTTCATTCACAAATACCGAATAGCCATTACCCAAAGTAATGTGGAGACATGCAAACACTGAAATTGACAAACCCAAAGCTCCCACCAAGCGTCGAGAAATAAAATTGTGGGTAGCACCACTATCAACCATTAAACTTACCATGATACTATTTATTTTACCTTCAAACTTCAGTGTTTTTGCACCACCACAGAGATTAATAACCCCATCTGAAACAAGGGCCAAGCAAGTGCCTAAAGCTTTAACCTCCCCAGGTGGTTCCGCCTGAAAATCCACATGTTCCAATCGAAGATTATAACCCTCCAACAATTCATATTCATCCTCTCCCAAGAGAAGAACCCGTAATTTCCCTTCCGGACACTTGTGCGCAGGGCCATACTGTTGCCCACAACGGAAACATAGCCCTTTCTTTCTACGTTCCTCCCATTCGGTTCTGGATAACGATCGCACCCCCTATCCTTGTTAAACACTGCCGCACCATCTCCCTGAGAATAAGAAGAATGTTGCGGTGTCCACGTAGGTCTTGAGGAGTCCGAACGAAAAGAGGAAGACCGGTCCACTGATTTTGGGCCTAAAAAGGACTTAGGCTCAACTGGGCCCAAATTAGAGGATCCATTAAGCGAGTGCGCAGAAATGGAATTCATCGGAGAGAGATATCTGAAACGCGATTGAGAAATATCAGCGGCCGATAAATTGGGGCGAAGCATGCTTTCTACATCCTTGGCCAAGTACATGGCATCTAAACGAGACAGAGGCCGATATTGGCGTACCCATTGCTTGACATCATCCTTCAATCCGGCAATGAAGTAACCCAACGCCTGTGATTCTGGCAATCGAGGGACCAACGACAACAAATATTCAAAATCATCGATATAATCGTAAATCGAATCACGTTGTTTGATGGCCGATAACTGCTCATAAGGATTTTGGATTTCTAATCCACTAAAGCGTTGTAAGAGTTCAGATTGGAAATCAATCCAGGATAACGAGTCACGAACCTGAGTGATAATCGTAAACCAATGTTGCGCCACCCCCACCATGCTCAATTGGGCTAAACGAAGACGCCGTTCATCCGGCGTATCATTGATGTCGAAATAGAGATTTGCCTTCTGAATCCACCCTTGCGGATCAAACCCACTGAACTCCGGCAATTTCACCTTCTTCACCGCCCAAGGAACCCCCGATGAACGATCCCCGGAATCCCACTGATGATCCGGATTGTTGAAAATTCCCCCAGAAGACCGAGATCCCGACGTTCCATCCATCTTCTGGTTTTCTTGTGTTTTCACCCATGCCAACATTATTTGACGAAACTCCACATTAGCTACTTGATCGGCTTCCAATGTTTGCAAGCTCATCTTCATCTCCTTGATCTCATCATTGATTTTCTATATTTGCTGGTCTTGAGCATCCAATCGCGCCACGGTTCGTGTTTCCATAGGAGCAGCAGGTCGATGGCAAGTCGGACCAATGATAGGATTTAAACACACAGTCACACACAGTCACAATACAATATGAAATCAACGCCAATTTAGAGGATTGAACTAGTATAGATTGAAATCCACGATTACAGAGAATGAAAAGAAGAAAACAAATAACCAGGGTAAACCATCTCTCTCACAAAGTAAGAGCCTCAAATCTAACAACCAAATCCCTACCTCCTCATTCCCTTATTCCCACTATTTATATTCTTCTATATCACGTAACAAACTCTTAGTTACTTTTACTATTGACACCTTTGCCCCTCCTAGAATAGACTTGTAACCTTTTAGGACATTGTGCTTTACTAATAATAAGAGCATTCGTATCAAAACATTACATGAATTTGCATATGCTAAATAAGCCATTCTACTTGACTTGTTCATCTAATTAACATATTAATGTACACATATTACAGCAAAAAATCGATAATCTTGTGCTTACAGACAGCAGGGCACCGATCATCGGACGTAATTTGGTTCAGGATGGAAGAGACCAATTTCCAGATTTGAAGTCTTTATAGAAACTTGATCTCTTTGAAACAACAAAAAACACTACATCCATGAAAAAATAAATACATAAATAAAAAACAGAAGGAAAACGATAGATACGTGAGGTTTAAACATGAAAGAACACAAGCGTGTTTAAGTTTTTATGGTTACAAACCAGGGATTCCAGGGATAACAAGATTTGATTCTGCGAGAACTGCATGAAGAGTTCTTCTTTCGTTCACTTTAACCCATTTGGAACGGTTGTTTCCTAAAGTGCATTACAACAATAGAAACTAAAAATGAGAGGTGGTTAAACAGGTTGGCAGTTAACCGGTTAGAACAGCTCGATTCAGTTTGGGCTGACCGATCAACACTTTTTTAGAACATTTTTCAAAACTTCATAAATAATAAATTGAAAATATGTTAAATAAGCTTAGAAAAAAATCATATGCACAAGATAATAGTTTAATCTAGGTTTTGAGCAATTGAAAACACTTTAATTGACTTTCGAACGGCATTTGACCCATTAAAGATGAGATACAACCAAAAGTGACCCATAATTAGACAAATGCGGGACTTTTTTTACAAAAATATATATTTATTTGCTACCGCCTCGGACTTACGCCTCGTTTCGCTTTGAGGCGTACGCCTCGTGAGCCAGAGTGAAAACGCCTCGAGGCGCGATTCCGTTCTTTTAAACCTTGGTTATAACAACAGATAGAAGTAAAAATATAGATAAGCATACCAACTGAAGACATATTTTTAGGGGAAGATTTAACTGCATCTGTCTCATCATCACCAAAAGTATCAAGATGTGAAGCAACTGTACCCTGTAAGAAATTGCTAATAATTTCTTTCTTTGACAAACAAACCCCTGATCCTGCCTGGTGAATAAAAATCAAAACAAAATTTAAAAAGCAAAAAATAACAAAATATAAAAAGTTAATAATAAAATTGTAAATCACATAGACCGCAATTTCTTACCTCATAGTACAACTCTATAGCATCACGAGTATAAGCGTTTTCTTTGTCCCATGGCAATGGTTCAGCACTGTCTGAAAACATGTTTTGAAGCTAAGGATCCACAAGTTCATTACCGAGTTGGCCAAATGGGCAGGTTGTGTAACAAGTCAAATGTGGTTTTTAGAGTGTACCCAATGCTTGATTTAGCTCCCACTTTGCGTAGGGGCAGGGAGAGGCCGAATCGCTTCGCGATTTGAATTTTGATATATGCACCCTTACCCTACATATAAGAGGCTTTTCCCATAATTTGAACCCATAAGAACCTCAAGGTCAAATGTGGTTTTTAGTGTGCCAGATATGATTACAAAGATTAAATTTTTTTGCATTAAGAATCTAACTTTTTAAATAAAATGATTTAGAAGGTTTTATTTGTTACAACTTACAAATGTGCGACCATTGATTTTTTGCCTGTTTCCTATTCTAATTTCTTTTGATTTAGTGATTCTACTATTTGGCATCACACATAGATCAATCGACCCATTCATAAGTACATGGGTTGAAACCACCGCTTTTAATCCACAAATAAAACTATCCACACACAATTTTAGTGTTCATTCACATCATTTTTTCCCCAATTTTAGTAATTTTCTGATCAGAGAAATGAGTGAGAAAGGATATCAAGTCAAGATGAGCTGAAAACATATCTGTCTCACAGAAATCCTCAATGAAGTCACTAGACATAACCTCTGCATAAAGAAGCAAAACGGGCCAATGAAGTATACAATCTTTATCTAAGATCGGCTTTTTTAATCCAGTCAATTCTTGAAACAAAGCCTTTCCAATCTTTAGTCCTCTTTCTTCAATTGCTGAAACTAGGTCCTGCAAAATCAGATTAGAAAACTGTAAAAAAAAAACAAAAGAAAAGAGGCAAAAAACCAAAATGAACAAGAACAACAAGACAAGAGGGTTATTATTAGAGTTCACAATTTTAAACAATACACGAATGAATAGCTCGATTTGTCTTCTAACGAACGAAGAGGTTAAAACTTGAAAGCCGACAGAATCCTACTTCTAATGCATACAACATTATGAAATCGATTTATTAAAAATATGTAACATATATGTACTACTATTCTTCTTGTAATCATTTTTAACACATCATATATTTATTAACCTTTTTGTAAACCAAAAAAAAGGACCAAAATTTTTTGAGTCGAACCCATTGCTAATCCTCCAAACATAACTACATGAGCAAGATGCAAGACCTTAGCTGTTTTCAGAGCTTGGGAAACTTGAACCTCACGTTGTTGAAATTCTGATATTTGCAAATTAATTTGTTTATTTAGTTTCTTTAGTTCTTCGTTATCTGGATTCTGAGCAAGTCCTTTTTCACTAAAGGCCTTGGCTTCAACCAACTTACTGAGAGACAATGATGCTTTAGCTGCTCTATAAAAAGCCTATGCATTCAACAAACACACAAGCACATAATCACATATTAATAAAAATTTGAGAAGAAATACAAAAAAAATCAAGTAAGCAACAAACTAAACAAAAAATAAAAACCTTAACATTTGTTGGGGACAGTTTTATGGCTTCCTCTGAATCTGAAAGAGCACGCCCATAGTTTCCAAGTAGTAAATTAACATGTGCTCTATTAGAAAAAAGTATCGAGGTCTCGGTGTCACTTAAGGCCTTCTGGTTTATGGCTCGCGTATAACAATTAATAGCCTGTGAATAATGTTTCTTCCCCATCTTCACATACTTGTTACCTTCTTCCTATATTCCCAAACAAACCAATGAGATTCACCAAAATGAACACCAGCAGTAGAAGTATACAAAAATAACTACAAATTTTGTATTTTTTTGACAGTTAAGACCCTTGCTATTCAATTATTCACATCACAGAATTTAGAAGAATAAGAACAATAAGCACATGAGTTTTTGTACAATTCCTCCCACAACACTTTGTAAATATAAACAAACTTACCCAATAAATTTTCACTACTCAGTAGGGTCTAGGAGGGAAGGATGAAGACAAACCTTACCCCTATCCTAATTGGGAAGAGAGACTGCTTCGAAGGAGTCATGGCTCAAGTATATCGTTTGAAGTTAATCATCCCAACGCTTTTAACGTTATTTTCACAAAATAAGTAAAATAACGTTAAAATTAGTTCATTTTACTTTTGCCCCTTGAGGGCCCACACACATATACATTATATGTATGCACCGCAAATGAGACGTAACATTTTGTAAATATAAGTCAATGAAAACCCATACCATTATAATTACCCAATAATAAGTAAAACCTTAATGACCAAGTAACCTACTTTGACTTATTTTAGGAAAACCAAATCAAACAAACCAAACTCAATCTCTGCTTACCAAATAACCAAACAAATATAACAATGTAATAAATTCAACTTACTAATAACAAACATAACCCAAAACAGACCCTAAAGACCCCTTTCATATGTGAATTTAACGATTAAGTTCAACATTTTTTACCTCAAAATTTATCCGAATTATATTTTGTTAAAGCATAAAACTTAATAATTAAATCTACTTGTACCCCGTACATGAAAACAGAATATTTCCACCGACGAATAACCAAAAGCCTAAACTATAACTATGAACTAATAACTATGTAGAATTTCTAGGCTTCACATAGATGTCTTCTTCCCTGATACAACTTTAAGATCAATGAAAACAGAAAATTATTTGTTTATCAACTAGTTTAACCATCATAATCAGAACCAAATAGTGAATTAGATCCAATTTTCTGTATATTAATCCATAATAACAGGTTATAGCTACTACTTTTTATCTCTTCAAAAAATGATCTAGCTTTTTGATCATAATTACATTTTAATTAAGCATAAAACATTAATAACATTGTAAATGCACATAACAATAGAATAATTATACGGATAAAAAACCTAAAACCGAAACGATAAAATTGACCTGATAATTTGTTTGAATTTCTAGGGTTCACAGAGATGTTTTCCTCTCTGGTACAACTTTAAGATAAATCAAAGCATACAATTATTTGATAATTTAGCTGGTTTAACCATCTTAATAATAAACCAGCAACTGTATAAGAACTAGATTTGCTGCATTTATCATTTCACCTGCTTATAACCACCAGTTTTTTCACCTCAGATCAGAAGTACTTAGTTTAAGCATAAATGTCAACTACTTCAAACTATGCAATTACATTACAAAACAACCAGAATTGCCAAAAGAAACAAAATGAAAACCTAAACAACAGCTAGTGATCTGATAAAGCAATTTCATGCAATTATTACTATTTACCATCATTTACTCCAGCACAACTGTCAGTTACACCTAGGTTGTTATGCAACTCTCTATGCAAATCTCACATTGGTCGTAAATAAGTAAGATGTTGGGTTTATAAGGAATGATCTGCTTCAAGTATCAACAAAGCCCTTTAAAGGTAGAATTAGGAGTCGGAGCCATGCATTTAACCCCATCACTATTCGCCCTGCATTTCTGGACATATTGGTCACGGATGAGAGGAAAACTTCATAGTTAAGCGTGCTCAGGTAATAGTAATCTATGAATGGGCAACCTTCATGTGATGTCTTGTCTTTTAAGAACGACTAACTCACACTCACGCATCTTTCCAAGGCCGAGTACTCACTCCAATGAGTTGTTTCGAGGTCAAGCCCCGAGTACTCGCTCCAAGGAGCTGTTCCGAACTCGAAGCACCTAGCAACTTTTGTAACCTTGCTTTTAATACATCGTACGATTGTCTATTTAAACAAATAAATGATTCACACATTCTTTAATGCTACTCCTAAATCTAAACCGTTTATCCACCACCAGACATTGAACCCTCAACCACCACACACTTTGGTACCGATAGGCCACATGCCCGCAAGACCCTACTTTTATGAGGGTAATACTAATGGGTTTATCAAGCACGATTAACGAAATCATACAATCAGTTCGATAATCAAGTGGGTAAACTAAGATTACAAGAATCCAAAAGCTGAAAGTAGAAAGAGTGTTACTTTGAGTTCAATAGCAGCTGATTCCTTAAGAGCAGATATAGCATCAAGGTCTGCTAATTCACTCTCCGTTTGAGGTTCTGCGCCCTTTTCCATCAACAACGCCATCGTTTTCTTCCGATCAACACTGAACCGATGGAGGGGGAAAATGGTGATCGTTAATGGGCTGGATGAGCCGTTTACAACAAAATTATTGGAATCAATTTGCCCACCAGAGATGGGCTCGTGTTAATGCGATTACACATTTACATAATTACATGTGCAAAAATCCGGTTCCGGGCACCAATGTTTTAAAAACCGGTTCGAACCGGCCGGTTCAACCGGATGCCGTCAACTAATTCGGTATGAAACAATCCGTTATTATGCAGGTTCTTTTGATCGATTGTGTCGGCGATTTAATCCGGTTTTACCGGTATTTTCAGTTTTAAAAAAACACAAAATTTAGGCTTTTAAGAGATTTTTGGATTTTAAGCGATCGTGAACTTGATGCGTTTAACACGCCAATGTCATAATCCTATTATACACTTTAATTTAAAAAAAAAATTATTAGAATTTGAGTACTT
Source organism: Mikania micrantha (assembly GCA_009363875.1). NCBI lineage: Eukaryota > Viridiplantae > Streptophyta > Magnoliopsida > Asterales > Asteraceae > Mikania > Mikania micrantha. Next base: position 71,097,328 of record CM018684.1, read on the forward strand.
TAAGATTGTTTTGGATGAATTTGAGTTTTGAATTGTTTTCGGATGAATTTGTATACTTTTTGAAAACTTATTTGAGTATAAGTTGTATTTCTATAGAATTCTATGGTTAATTAGTGTGTCCGATTAAACCGTCTGGTACAACTCGCTTCAACCGGTTGAACCATTTTTGAGTCAAATCCGGTGCACCTAAAACACCGATTTTTAAAAGACTGTCGGGCACCGGTTTGCTTTGCAACGGGCTTGATCACGAGGAAAAATCGGATTTGGCCTGTTTGTAATTAGGTTTTAACACCGTCTTTCATCCTTATGTTTCTAGTCAAAGTTAAAACCGATCCAATAAAATTAGCCTAGTAGTTAAGACTTGGTTGTTTCTTCTTAGATACCAGGGTTCAAATCTCACTAGTAATACTTTGATAGATACCATGTGAAGGGATGCATCTTGAGCTTAATCTCGGGTTCTGAACTAATGGGGGCGATGGTTAACCTATTCCATGGAGTTCTCGCGCATCAGGGTGTACGGTCTCACAGTCGGCGATCGAGGAATCGATCTTAATTACCAACCACCAGAATAACTGAAGGTAGCATGACGAGACCATCTCCCGTTAAAAAAAAAAAGTTATGTTAAAACCGAGTTCAACCAAACCGGTTTTAAAATCGGGTCTAGATCAAACCGGGTTCAGTTGATTAGTTATCAACCTATGTTATTTTCTACTTTTAAATTCGATTGTTTATTTATCAGTATTGTTTTAGTGTATTTGCCCGAGTTAAGAACTTAACAAAATTATTCATTTATCAATCTTATGTTGTATAATTAAAGTTATCATTAGTGTTTGTATTTTATTTTAGTTTATACATGATTTATATATTTTGTTTTTTCGTATGCATAGATGTAGACAAATATAACACTTTTATAGTTTAAATTAAGTCTTAACTGTTTAACTTAAGTGCACGAGTTTTTTTTTCAAGTTCTATGTTAATATGTTTAAAACTCAAGCTGCGAGTGATTTTATAACATCAAGTTTAATCTTACTTGGTTTATTTATTATTTAATTAATTATTGTTTGTATGTAATTATTACACACACAGAATTATATTGATGTTGATTAACTGATATAAATTCATATAACTAACTATTACACACTAAAGCTATAATCATATGTGTGTGTATTAGGGGTTAACCCAAACTTAAATAACCGAAAACAAATATAAACCGACATGTTTGGTATCAGTTTTCTAAAAAAAACCAAAAGTTTGGGTTTGGTTTTACCTAATATAAAAACCAAAAATATCAAATACATGTATATGTGTGTATATATATTACCTTTCAAATCGACCCATATACACCCCTAGTATATATAATTATACAATATTTATTTTTTTCTTCATAGAAATTCAAAAAAAAAAATTAAAACAAAATCTTTAATTAATCAAACTTTTAAAAAATTAACGTTAAAAAAGTAATATAATTATTTTATTATTTAATATATAAAATTAAATAGGGAAAATGTCATAAAAATGTAACCAACTTTCAGTTTTGTTCCACTTAGGTCACTCATACTTTTTTGGTTCCGATTAAGTCACTCATACTTTTTTTTTTTGTTCCGATTAAGTCACTCATACTTTTTTTTTTCCGATTAGGTCACTTTATTTTAAAATAGTGTTATAATCACAAACATTTTACTTACAATATGAGTAACCTAATTGAAACAAAAATAAAAGTAAAGTGACCTAATCGGGACAAAAAAAAAGTATGAGTGACTTAATCGGCACCAAAAAAAAGTATGAGTGACTTAATTTGAACAAAAAAAAGTATGAGTAACCTAATTGAAACAAAGCTGAAAGTTTGTTACATTTTTATAAAGTTACACCTGTAAAATTATACTAAATTTTAACTATATTTTATATTAAAAAATCATGTAACATTCTTTAAAATTTCTATTAGTAAATAACTCATAATTGTTCATTTAAGCATATAATAATAGGGTGCTATGTTACCATAGTGTAATAAATTAATAACACATAAAGCTCATATTTAAACTTTGAGTTTAAGCCTGGCCGTTAAATAAAAAATCGTCTAGAATTGCAACATAAAAGTCAAGATGGCCGAGTTGGTCTAAGGCGCCAGTTTCAGGTACTGGTCCGAAAGGGCATGGGTTCGAATCCCATTCTTGACATTTACAAAGTTGCTTTTTTGTGAGGTTAGGTTTCTACTTCACGAATAATGACAATTTTGTCGATTGAAGCATTTATTAACAATAATTATGCAATATTAAAAAGTACCTTTTTTTAGTAGATTAGGCTTTTTACGAATAATGACAATTTTGTTCTTGTGCTTGAAGCATTTATAGCAATAATAATACAATATTGTTTGGTTGTCACTTTGATAAAACATTTTATTTGATAAATTTTAGTCATTTTTTTAACGGTCAAAAAATACACCCCGTCAACTAGGTCAACTCAATAGCGAATGGATCACTCACGCCTGTAAAACACGGTCAACCGAGTAAACCCAATGACGAAAGATCATTCACGCCTGTTAAGCACATGCAACGTTGTTGACCCGGCTCTCCTCAATTTCAATAGATCTCTACAGTTTGAAGACCCAATGTAGTAAGACCTTTGACCCACCTGAAATATATTGTTCCAAATGAGACTTGAATGCATAACATTTATATCGGAAAACCATAATATTGTATTTTTCCAAACCAATTGATATAAGTTTTATTTTTTAGAAAAATTAATCATGTGGGAGAAAACTGTCATGAATGTATTACTCTCCAACAACTTTTCCTTCAAAATTTTGAATTTTTAGCTCAAATTTGTTTACACATATATAATTGTTAATAATCTTTTTAAAATTTCATGAATTACACATTTTTAAACATAATTAGATCAATGAAATATAAAAACAATTAACATAACATTAAAATAAAAAAATAAAATATTTGAAAAAATATTATACAAGTAAAATATTCATAAAAATAATACAAACTTAAAAACTTTTCAGGCATTGGATATCAGCTTGTGAACAAATGGCAACACGTTCGTTTTTTAAGTAGTTTTTATTGATTGATAAATGTCACCTTAATATAATAAATTAGTATACACGGTTTTTTTTATTCTATTCATCTAAAAAATTAGAAGAAAAAATTAATGAAACCAACCAAAGTTGTTAATTATTTACCAAATTACCAGTTATATATTTTATGCGTAAAACTATGGTAGCGTTTGGTATATATGAATAAATGGTATAATGGAATGAGTCATTATGTTGTAATGAAAGATACATGTTTTCTAACTAAATACAACTATAATGTATTATTTTATAAGAAATGTGGTTCCTTCGCTTTAAATACATTTTCATTCGTTTATGTACGTGTGTTTTTTTCATTCTTCTCTTGAAGGAATGATCCGACGAATGGCCCGACTCATAACTAAAACCATGACTCGAGCCTTGACCTAAACCATGACCCGACCCGAACCATGACGCGAACGATGATTCTAACTATGATCCGAATCATAACCAAACCCATGACCAAAATAATGACCCAAACCATGATTGAACCATGACTCAAACAATTACCAGACCCGTGGCTCAATCAACAACCCAACCCATGGATCAAACAATAACCCGACCCATGAACCAAATCATGACTTGATCCACAACCAAACCATGACCCGATCCACAAACAAAACTATGATCCGATCCATGAACTGCCCAATGACACGATCCATGAGCTAAATAAAACACATGATCCGACCCACGACCCGACACATGATTCGAACAATGATTAATACCACGACTCGATCCATAAATTGTATTTCAGTACTTCATATTCTCATGTTTACCAAACAAAATGAAGTAATGACTCATTTCTTTAACAAAGATAACCAAACAATACAACAGAATGCCAATGATCAATTTGTTTCCCTTGTCCATTAATGACTCATTACCACGTCTATTTTATTCATTCATATCAAACAAATATAATGTTATATTATATAAAATTGATCAAAGTACAACTTGCAATAATCTAACAATATATTTCGGAAAAGAGGGATCTAGCTATTAAATTAGCAAACATTAAATCATTTTAATATAAAGTTATAAATATTATAAAAATTTATAATATATGACAATTTAAAACAAAATATTAATTTTTTATGAATTTTTAAATACATAATTTTATTTAATAAATTTACGTGTAATAAAATTTTGAAAAATAAAATAGCAAATACAAAAGATGGTTCTTTTTGTTTTTCTGAAACCAATTATGTTGTTTTGTTGCTTTAAAATACATCAAACTAATATAATTTACATGTGAAATTTAAAATTTGAAATACATGAAATCAAATACAACAGTATTCTTACTCTTACATTCTTCCCTCAGATTTTACACCTCCTAAACATTTCGCCATTTCGTATAAGTATATACGAGACATTTAATGATCAATTGTTATTCGTCGAGATATTTTATTGTTGTTGATTGGTTTTGTATATATACTTCGTATAAGCCTATAAAATACGTATAATGTTAGTCAAATGATGAATTAAAAAATGTGATTAAACAACTAGTTCATTTACCAAAGACATTACAATCTATCGTTATCTTGGTGGTGAGATAAAATTCAAAAATCAAATGGTCTTGGTTTCGAATATTGAGTTTTCTTCGGAACTGATGACCTGATGATAAATATGATTGGATAATACTGTTAATGACATGATGATACTCAAATAACGTACGAGTAATCCAAAAAATTAGGCGTTCAAAAAATATCCCGTCCATTTAGCAAACAAGCACGACATTGTTTCCGGAGGTTGTGGCGTCAAATCTACACGTGACGTGTATTTACTTACTTACAGCTAGTGGCGAGCGCGACACGCTGAGAAAAAAAATCGTGCACACAAACCATTGACTATTCCTAAAATGCGCCAATCACGCTACCGTACACTTCATCTTCTTCCTTGGTCTGCCTCACTATTCACTTGAAAAAATTTATTATCAACTCGAAATCACCTTCAATCCAGTCCATCTGTTCAATCCAATCAAATTTGAATCACGTTCACTTGAATTTTATATAATTGCGAGTGATTGTTTCATTTGATTGCGTTCATCCGAGGCCTGTGTATCACTATTCTGTTTATTCAAAACCCTTCCATACGCCATTCATCTCGATCGATGTGTAATAATCGTTTCGTGTTCCGGAAATCTAATATATGTGTAATCGTGTTAGTCTCTGCGTTCTTATGGTTATGCTTGTTGCACTTCAATATTGGAGTTTTCGAAGGCAAAATCTTATGGAACAACAGTCAGCAAATCAATTCCAATTTAAACGAACCTATTGTTACGGAAAACGTACCTGCAATTAATCTAGAAAAGGAGGATTTCGAGCCTGCAGCTTCTCAATATGAAAACCCTAAGTTTTTCCCCTTTATGAAGGCGATGAGAACTGTAGACAATAACAGCGATCCGTGTGGCGGGAGGTATGTTTATGTTTATGATCTTCCGTCACGATTTAATGAAGATATAGTGAAGGAATGTGAACGTAATCAAAAGTGGTTAGCTATGTGTAAATTCACCATGAACGGTGGGTTCGGACCACCATTGAAGAACACCGAAGGTGTGTTTTCTGATCATGGATGGTATGCCACAGATCAGTTCAATGTTGAGGTTATCTTTTACAACAGAATCAAACGGTATGAATGCTTGACCAATGATTCATCAATGGCTGCCGCTTTTTACGTCCCGTTTTATCTAGGATTTGATTTTGCAAGATATATTACAGGGTTTAACACCTCCATAAGAGATGCAAGTTCTTTTGAGCTTGTTGAATGGTTGCAGAACAGAGATGAATGGAAAATCATGAATGGGAAAGATCATTTTCTTGTTGCAAGTAGACCTACATGGGATTTCAGACGAAAAACCGATGAAGATAATGATTGGGGGAACAAGTTTTTGTTCTTACCAGCAGCTAGAAACATGTCGATTCTTCTCATCGAATCGAGCCCGTATCATTCAAACGATTTTGCGATTCCTTATCCGACTTACTTCCATCCATCTAAAGATTCTGAAGTTTTCGATTGGCAGGACCGGATGAGGAAAACAGAGCGAAAATGGTTGTTTAGCTTCGCGGGTGCTCCTCGGCCAGGTGATCCCAACTCGATCAGGAGTCTTTTGATCGATCAATGCAATAATTCACGTGTCGGGAGGCTTTTGGAATGCGGAAGTGACGAAAGAAAGTGCCATTCGCCGAGTAATGTGATGAAGATGTTTCAAAGCTCGGATTTTTGCTTACAACCCGAAGGCGATTCATCGACGAGAAGATCAGCTTTTGATTCGATCTTGGCGGGTTGTATCCCAGTGTTCTTTCACCCGGGTTCGTTTTACACGCAGTACACTTGGCACATCCCCAAAAACTACACAAAATACTCATTTTTCATTTCCAACGATGATATTCGCAAGAATGTAAGCATTGAGCATCGACTCAATCAAATTGATCCTAAAACTATCAAGATGATGAGGGAGGAGGTCATAAATTTGATTCCTCGATTGATTTACGCTGATCCGGGATCCAAATTGGAGACCTTAGAAGATGCATTTGATGTATCTTTGAAAGGGATTATCCGCAAGGTAACCAAACTGAGACAAGATATAATCGATGGGCGAATGAATGATGATTTGGTTGAAGAATGTAGTTGGAAGTATGCGTTATTAGAACAAGGTGTCGATGCAGGCGTTTGCGATTGGGATTCCTTCTTCTACACGCCAAAATCGAATAATGGAAGTGCAGATTGTTTGATCAACAAGCAACAACATCATACTTAACCAACGTTAATGGAGCATGGAGGTATTTTATTATGATTTGCTCATTGTTTTGTTGAATTTGGAAGCAAATTTTCTTGTAATTTTGGCCCAAAATACGTAGCTATTTTTTCTTGCAATTTAGAGAATGCTTCATCTTTTGACAATTGATATTTAAGAGTATGTGTAGTGAGGCGTAAGAAGGGGCTTGACCACCCTCAATCACGCCATCACCCCTTATAATACCACTACACATTGTCGCGTGACCAATCCTTGGTTTCTAATACGTGACTATGGTCACGGCGTGGAGGAAGAAATGGAAAAAAAGAGGGGTTGATAGGGGCTTGATGATGGGATGATAATAAGGCATGTGGTAATGACGTGAAGTGATGAGGGTGTGATGTTGTTATTTGTTTATGTGACGTCTACGTGGAGTGATGTGAGCTTTACACTGCCAATAGCCTAATACTTAAGAAGAAAAAAATATGTAATTACTAATCATAATCTAGAAATTATAAAGCAATTAAACAATTTAATATACTTGATTATAAACAAAATTTTGAATTCAAATTATATTCTTTTAATTTTAAATTTTTATTAAATATTTAGCTATGTATTTCTTAGGAATAATATACATATATAATCATATTTATAACTCTAATTACATATACATCCAAGTTAAAAGTTAAATGAAATGTATTACTTTATTTTATAATTTTCATTATTTAGACAAGAGAATATATGTAATTTAAAACTTTAGATAAGAACATATATGTAATTTAAATGATTAGATAGATGATATATGAAATTTATTTTTTAAGTCGGGTATATATGTAAGATATATTTACGAATTAAGGTTGTATAATTTGGGTCGGGTGACCGTGAAAAAAAAATGGAGCAACCACATCATCAAATTATTGAGCTCGAAGACTTGCGTTGTCACAAATATAAATTCGAAACTTAAATAATTTCCGTCCCACCGACATGAAGCAACCTCACGTATAGCAAAGGAGCAAACGATGGTCGCCGCGGGAGCTCGAATCTCAATGACACCCCGATACACGTGGATCCCTTTTTGGCTCCTACAAAACCATCGTTGAACCGAAATAGTTTTTGACTCTTTGGAGTTTCTGTTGCAATAAAATGGTGATATTTGCTTATTCAAAACCTAAAACCTAAATTTTGGTTTTTGGGTTTTTTAAATCCGTTTAAGTTCAGTTTTTCGGCTTTTCTACCTAGATCTATAATTTTTTAGCTTATAGAAAAATGACTCAAAATATTGTATTTGTAATAAAAGTATTTAAACTACAACACCACTTAACATTTAAAGTTATATATGTATAAATCTTTAAATTTAGTTACAGTTTTTATATTTTGGGTATCATGACAACTCTAATCCATGAATATGGCTTTTGTTATCAAAAACCAAGAAAAATAAATATAATACGACTTATAAATTATGGAATTTTTGAAAGGTATTACACACATATACATTCATAAATACATGCATATTCGGTTTTTTTCAGTTTTTATTTTAGGTAAGACCAAACACAAACTCAAACTTTCGATTTTAAAATATATATATCAAACCCGTCGATTTTTATGTGGGTTCGGTTCGGTTTCATGGAGACTATGGTTTATGGTGGATTACGACTTATGAGGGACCATTAATTTGACCACAACTCAAGTTGCAAACTTGGAATTATTTTAGGAGACGATCGCGTCATATTTCGACACGTGGCGTACAACCACAGGCCACCGACGAAATTCTTACAAGAAGACATAAAACAAACACGTTGTACATAGAATGCACCTATCAGGCTAACTTACGCTTCATCTTCTTCAATCGAATACCCTAGTATTCATAGAACAACACATCACATCCATAGCTCCACTTCATATCTTTTTTTTGAACGGTACCCGACAAATCAATTCACAGTTGATGTCATTTTCTACAACAGAATGAAACAATATGAATGCTTAACCAACGATTCAACCATGGCTGCTGCCATTTTTGTCCCGATTTGCAGGATTTGATGCTGCAAGATACCTTTGGGGGTGTAATGTTTCTGCAAGAGACACTGCATCTCTTGATCTTGTTGATTGGTTGCAGGAGAGAGATGAATGAAAGATCATGAATGGCAAAGATCATTTTTTTGGTTGGAGGTAGAATCGATTTCAGAAGATTAACCTATGAAGAAACCGATTGGGGGATCAACTACTTGTTTTTACCGGCTGCCAGAAACATGTTGGTTCTTCTTGTCGAATCAAGTCCTCGGACCAATGTTTTCAGGACCAGACCGGACGGACCAATGTTTTCAGAACTAGACCGAACATTGAATAAGACGTCTTACTTGTTACTGGTCGGACCGGTTGAACCGGATGACATAATGAATATATATCACTCCAAAAAAATTAACAATTATAAACACATTTAATCAAGCATAAATAATGTTTAAATAAACATAATTATGTCAAAAAATATAGGATGGGGCGAAACTAAAATTTTTGACAAAAATATACTTTCGATCAAAAATATTAACATTATGAACATAAAAAGATTTGACCATGCCCGCAAAACTCAAATAATTTTGCAATTTAATACCCGATTTATTTTCATCCTTTTAAACATTAAGACATTTCATATTAGGGTAAATTGGACCTCATGGTGTATTTTTTTTTTTTAAATTTCTTTCTGTCTCTAGCAAATTGTTAGTTTTGTATTAATATAAATTTTGATTGGGTGTTCAAAAAAGATCTAAAGAATGTAATTGACTTTTGGAGGTTCACGTGAGGAAACCAAAGTGTTTGCGCACTTTCTATTTTTAGGTGCATAACCTTTTTTTTTTTTTTTTTTTTTTAACAAAAACAACATGCCGACTAGCATGTATGTAAGGGAAATCTTTTACCACACTCATATCACTTATATAGTATGAATCCAAAAGAAAATCTATATTGTGGTAAACTTTAGAGTTAGCATTTAAATCTGAGATAACTATAGACTCCAAGTACTATTTATCATTTTACATAGGCATGTAAACGAATCGACGGAAAGTTCATTTATGTTTGTTTAACTAAATGAATGAATATGGACACACCTACTATTCGTTTCTTTATGTTCATGAATTGTTCGTTTATTTATGTTCATTTATTTATGTTCGTTTATTTGTGTCCGTTAATGTTCATTAACTATGTTATGTTAGTTTATGTTCGGTTAACTATCTAATTTACGGATGATATGTATTTACATTTAAGAGACTTGTCGTCTGTGTTCGTTTATGCTTGTTCAACAGTGTTCGTTTATGTTTGTTCAATAATGTTCATGTTCGTTTATTATTGTTCAATAGTGTCAAATGATGTTCATTTATGCTTGTTCGTTTATTTTGGTCCCTTTGTGTTTATGAACAGTTCGTTTAATTTATTAATGAGTGAATACAAATGAACACGAACATATTCATTTTCTTAATAAACTATCACGAACACAAAATTCATGTTTGTTAATGTGTTCGTGTTCGTTTGGTTCATTTACAAGCCTAAGTTTACATGTTATTGAATCATAAAATCTTACTATTATAATAAACAAAATTTTCATTTTTCACTTGTCACATTCTAAGACCATAATACCATTTGTCAATTTTTTATGCAATCATTTAATTCTCTTTTATTAAATAAAGGGTTATTGGATTTAAATACTCCAAACTTTAACATGTTGGCCGGCAATACTCCTGTGAGTAAATAATTAACGATTCAAGTGATATCTCAAAGTTAGAGATATCCACAATATATAGATAGAAATATTACAAGAAAGGGTATACAAAATATACAAATTACATCTAAGTACAAAACTACAAGATTATAACAAAGTACTGCTAATATCCCCCCTCAAGCGTACAGGTGGAGGTCTGTAACGACCCATTTTGGGGAAATATTGAAATATAATATAATTGGCGGAAAAATTATTTATATTTTAATTCGGTGGGTGTTTTAATAACAATTGGGTTGTTACAGTTAACTAGTAACTAGCTTGATTTGGTTAGTTAAACTAGTTAAGGGTTTTAAAAATTTGAGGGATCAAATGTGACAATTGGCGAAAGATGGAATTAGATGGGATAAGACTTTGACTATGGTCAAAGTTCATATTCCCATTTTATTTATGTATGTGTCGTTCAAGAGAAGAGGAAGAAAGGAGAAAAACCCTAAACCACAAGATTGATCAAATTGGTGCTCGATTTACGGTTTGATCTTGAATACGAGCATATAGTTGAGTTCTACTAGCATCAAACTACATCTAGGTATGTAATTTTTGGAGTTTTGTTGAGATTTACGTGGGTCTTCCATGGGGTGTGGGTTTGATGGGTCAAATCCGAAATTGGAGGTTTATATGGGGTTATACGTTGTAAATCATCATGTAGATCATCTAAGAACAACCTTTTGGTCATTCTATGGAGTTTGACAAAGTTAGATGAAAATGGTGTTCTTATGGTTCATGAAGAAGATGAACTAGGAGGCTTAAAATGAGTGTTGGATAATGGCTTAGATGATAACATGATGATTTCTAACATTTAAAGTCGAATAACAATGGTGAATTGTGGTGATATTTGGAGTTGGATGATTAGAAACCTAAATGGGGGATCAATGGGGTTTGGATGTAGTTGATTTGTGTAGGTGAAATTCCTGCACACAAGTTGTTTGATGAAATGTCAACAACTTGATTTTTACCTAATAATGTGTTCAAAGGGATGGGTGAGGTTAATTGATTGATATGATCACAAAAGGTGAAAATTTTGTGATTAGGGGGTAATTTGACTATAACCTAGGTGTAATTGGTGATGATAGTCAATTGGATGAAATTTGACTAGTTATAGTCAAATCTTGTATTGAACCTATTAGTTGTGATAATAGGAAATGATAGTGGGAGGAGATTTTGGTGGTGGATCACTTGTCGGGACAAGGTGATGGTGGTGAAAGCCAAGGATCAAGTCAAAGACCGGAAAAGGCCAAGTTGACTTTGGTGAGGATCCTACGGGCTAAGGTGAGTAACCTACTCACTAATTATGCAACCATAAGTCATATTAGCGTTGTTATGGGGGTGTTTAAAGTTGATTAATTGGTGAATACTAGGTGTGTGTAGCATAAAAGCAATGTATGTAGAAAATGCATTGCTATGCTAGAATTTGATGAATTGGTTTTGATTTGGTGTTTGGAGATTTTAATTGGTGCATATTGTGTATATGGGTGTATATATAATTGAATTGGTGTTCAACTTGGCAATGTATGAGGAATATGCGTTGTTAAGTTAGTATATGTATATAATACCACATATAGTGGCAATTGGAGTGTTTGACTTAGTTGTTGGTCAAATGGTGATTAAATTGGAGTATATTAGTGTGTAGATATATGAATTTGGGGTTTGGTGTATAGTTGATTATATGTGTTGAAATGTATGTTGACTTGGTGTTGGTCAACAACATGCAATTATGTGGGATATGCATGTTGGGTGTTAGGTGTTTGTTTTAGTGCATGACTTATTGGTGTTTGGTGACCAATTGATGCATAATTGGTGTGTGTGTGTGTATTTAGGGGTTATGGTGATCAATTGGTGTATAATTGATGTATGTATGAATTTGGGTGTTTGGTGATTAAATTGGTGATTTGGTGTTTGTATATTGGGGGTGTGACAATAACATGCAATAGGTGTTATATTTGCTTAGTTATTGTAATGGAGTTAGTATAAAAAGTGGTGTGGTGAAATAAGAATGATTCACAAGGGGTGTGAACTTCTTATTAGAAGTTTGACTGAAAATAGTCAAACAATTCCAATTGGTGTTTGTGTGTTGTTGTTTGTCAATAACGTGCAATAGGTGTTATATTTGTTTAGTTATTGTAAATTTGTATGTTTACCATTGGTGAGGAGAAATGAGAATGATTCACAAGTGATGTAAACTTCTTATTTGAAGTTTGACTAAGATGGGTCAAACAATGCACAAGTGGTGGGAATTTGGAGATGGGTTGATTCACAAGTGGTGTGAACTTCCCATGGTGAATTTTATGGTGTTTAGGTAAATCACAAGTGGTGTGATTACCTACCTTGAAAATCCTTGGTGAAAAAGGATGTCTCAAGAAAATAGTGTGAAATTTGACTTTTACTTGGTGATTTTATGTTCTAACACTTAATTGGTGTTTTAAAGTGTTATGAATATGATTTTCATGTGTTGAGTATATTGTGGTGGTTGTACAATTTGAAATTCTTGGTGAAAAAGAATGAGGGGAGAGAACAAAGAAAATATGTATGTATGGAAGGAGTTTCAACATGGTCATGTTCCCTGGAACACGCCCATGTTCATCTGCAGGTCTGATGTTGAAAAACCTTCTGACATGACCGTGTTCCCTCGGAACACGGCCGTGTTGCATCTGTATCTCTGAAAATGTCATAAATTGACATATTTCAGCTTTGACTCGCATTTCCATTGGTAAATCCAATTGGTTTGGGCATGGAAGGGAGATTTAAGGTGTTTGGGTGAAAACGACCCGTTAGTAAATCGTTTTGCGGTCGGGTCGAATAATATTACCAAATTATATTTGGGGGATTTTGGTATTGTATCCATATGGTGTTATGGAATACAATTGGGGAAATCGTGGGGTGATCTCACTTAGTTCTCATGAACTAACACTTGATTGTTTGGTGTGTCTTCAGGTTTTAAATAGATACGAATTGGAGACACGAGCTCGAGATTGGAAGAAATGGATCGAACTATCGTTTGTAAACTTATGGTTTGGTGTAAATTACATATAGGGTTTGTATGTAATGTTTTTATATGTGGTGAAAATATTAAATCATATGCTTTAGAAATTTGTAAATGGTTAATATGTTTTGTAAACCAAACATAAATGAGGATTTTTCTGGGACCTAACTTGGAGGGTGATTTTAAAACACGTGTCACACGTGGCACGTGTGGTTGAACTTTGGGGGTTACAAGGTCCGAGGCGGAGACAGTTCCGAAACTGTTCAAATTGAGGACGAGGTAGACTCTTAGTGAAGATGTCAGCCACCTGAAGCGTGGTTGGAATAAACTTTGTGTGCAGCTTTTCGGATGTAACAAGTTCGCGAATAAAATGATAGTCGAGATCAATGTGCTTGGCACGTTTATGAGAGACAGGATTTTGAGTGAGGAATAAGGCACTTTTATTATCACACATAATAGTAGGACGTTCAGGAGGGAGAGCATATAGCTCTTGAAGCAAATGGGTTATCCAAATGATTTCAGCAGCAGTGTTTGCCATTGCACGATATTCAGATTCGCAGTTGGAGCGGGCGATAATATGTCACACCCCCAAATTCCCACTTGTGGCAAATGTCCACGTGGATGTGACGTGTCCAGAATCACAGCTCAAGGTCATATAGAACACCTCTATATGCGTTTACAAATCCAATGTTTGACACATACACAATTAAAATAGTTTGCAGCGGAAAAAGTATTTCATCATATAGCAGCGGAATATTCAAATGTTTGACATATGCAGCGGAAAATCAAAAGTTGTTAAACACTACGATGTTTGATAAAGATACATATTCATAATAAACAGTGTTTGCATGAAAACATAAATAAATGCATGTAGGTCCTATGCCTGATCCCCTACGTGCATTCCTGGCATCCATAGCCTGCTAGTTACCTGAGAATACAAGTTTGAAAACAAGTGTCAACACAATGGTTGGTGAGTTCACAGGTTTTGATATACATATAGTAATGAAAAGTGTGTCATGCTGTTATCAATGTTAGTACCGAGCCCTAGGCCCAAAGTGTCAGTGCGTCACTACCGAACTAGACTTGTTTGCTCTTGCCTCCGCTATGCCTCGTATACATAGCAAGTTAGGTCAGAATTTGCACGGGTTATGACACTCAGTCAACATGGTGCCCCGTGGGGTTAGTCATTCCCTAATGGATCCATCCAAATCTACCACGTTGTTCGTACATTAACGGTAAGACTTTGTGAGGGCTTGTAACGAGTTCAACACTTAATGTTTGTCCAATAAACCAGCATACACAATAGTGTTTGTACAGTAATAATGTTTGACTCGATGCAACTAGTATTCTCCCCCTATTTAAAAGCATTTGAAAAAGAGTAAAGAGGGGCCGTAAACTCACCTTAGTGATGAAGTAGTGTGTAAGCGTAAGCTCCTGAACGTCAAGTAGCACGTCTCGGTCACCGGCAACCTATATCGTATACCGTATGTGAGTTCGTGTTAGTGACCGTGCTAGTGTTCGTGTTAGTGCTCATGTTTGTGTCCAACAACCCTTAGTTGTTCATGTTTGTCCATGTCGGTCCACAATGACCGTGTTTGCTCGTGTTGGTCCACTTTGACCGTGTTTGACCATGTTTGACCGAAGTTGACCGTGTTTGACCAAAGTTGACCGTGTTTGACCAAAGTTGACCGTGTTTGACCAAAGTTGATCGTGTCAAGTCAACGACCCGTTGGTGAACCGTGTGACGGTTGTGAATCGTGTAGCAATCGTGTAAGTGTTTGTCGTGTGCAAAACGCGCATGTCGCGTCTATGGACAACTTACTATTTATAGTAAGTTTCCATTTATGGAAAGTTCACAAAGCATATCGGTGTTAGAGTTCTAGCATGCTCAATGGTCCTACGGGGTCATGTTAACACGTAACACATTATCATACAAGGTCATATACGTCGTTTATAGCAAGTTAGCACATAAAAGTTTCCTAAAATGGAAAGTTTCCATTTCTAGCATACGCGATATCGGAAACCATCTAACTTAACATCTAGTCAACATGTTACAACATAACAAGTCACTTAGCATGCTCAAATCACACAATATGATTACAATTCGGTTTTTGTAAAAATAAAGTTACTATAAATAGTAACTTTATTGTTTTGTATAGAAATAACCATTTTAATATTTCTAATCCTATTTTCATGTTACTAATCATCATAATAAACCACTTAACATCATTTAATCATGTCATCTTAACCCAAATCATCATTTAACAATATTTCATTCACAAAAGTTACTATATATAGTAATATTGCTAAAAATGACCATAAACATTATCAAGATCACATTCTAAGCATTCTAATCATCATCATATCATCCCAATATCAAATCCACATACATGCATGTTCATCATTTCACCCATAACATCCTTTTGACAACATAAAGTTTCTAATAATAGAAAGTTTATCAAAAATCATCTTTTTAATCGTTTCAACATCATCTAGCCATGTAATCATCTTCCAACATCATCAAGAAATATATCTAAACATTAAAAGTCATCCCACATGCCATGGATCATACATGCATGTGGGTTTTTCACTTGATAATGACCAAATCGTGCATTCCAACGACACACATCATCATGGATCGTCACAAAACTCAATCTAAACATCATAGATCATCAAGAAACTCATCCTAATCAACAAACCCAGAAATAAAATTCGTGCATGTGCCTCAAAGGTGCTTGCATGCAAGTTTCAAGCCATGCATGTGTGCTTGTGAGTGTTTCTAGGCTACAAGGAAGGACATACTACCTTTGAGTGCTCCTAAAAGACTGAGATGATGATGAGATCGAGCTAGAAGGCTTCTAAGTGCTTCTGGACAGCAGCTCCTTCGAATAGCAAGATGGTGGTGATGGTTCTTCGACTTCTAGGAGGTTGATGAGCTTCAACCCTTCAAGTTCTAAGCTTTTTGCAGGTCTCTAATGGCTTCCAGATGGTTTTCTGATGAAGAAGACGAAGATTGAGTGTCTGGGAATCGAGAATAAGAGACTAGGGTGGCTTGATATGATTACAATCTTGGATTTATAAGATTTTGTCGCAGAGACTGCGTCGCGTACCGCGGAGAAGGTTCAAAAACATGCTCCGCGTACCGCGGCGGATTTCGGGAGTCAACTCTCCGCGGTGTTTGTCGCGTACCGCGGTGGTCTTCTTGTTGGGCCATCGCGTACCGCGATGGGCTCCCAGAGAGCCCAATAAGCCCTTTTGAATGGGTTTGATCCGTTCGTCGTCGTTTTCCCGCTTCCGAACTATCGTTTGGCCTTGTTTGAACTCCCTAGTTCAATGTGTGAGTGTCTCGTGAGGTTTAGAGTGTTGTGCTACACAATGTGCTTGATGTTCACCAACGTTCGTGTGTTTTGACACGTGTGTGTGCTTGTCGATAATTCCACGAATTATCTAGTCATGTGTTAGTGTTCGTACCGTCGTGCCACGTGTCACACTAAATTAATCTAATTCTAGTGCCACGTATACACAATGCATTTAAATAAACATTTAAATAAATAAGATGCTGACCTGGAAATTACGGGGTGTCACATCCTCCCCATGTTAGAAAGAATTTCGTCCCGAAATTCAACTTGTGTTGTTAGTGTTTGTCTGTTCCGCGAACAGGTGTGGGTACTTTTGTTTCATCTGGTCTTCACGTTCCCACGTGAATTCCGGTCCGCGTCGTGAATTCCATCGCACCTTTACTATCGGTATTTTGCTGAGCTTGAGCTTCTTGGTTTCCCGGTCCATAATCTCCACCGGTTCCTCAACGAAGTTCAATTGTTCGTCGATTTGTATCTCCTCGAGAGGAATAACATGTGTTTCATCAGATAGACACTTTTTGAGGTTCGAGATGTGGAATACGTTGTGCACGCTGCTCAGTTCAACTGGCAGGTTTAGTTCGTAGGCTACAGGGCCTATTCGTTTCGTTATCTCGAACGGTCCGATGTAACGAGGGTTCAATTTTCCTCGTTTGCCAAACCGAATGACACCTTTCCAGGGTGAGACCTTGAGTAACACTCTGTCTCCCACCTGGAACTCTAACGGTTTGCGTCGCTTGTCGGCGTAGCTTTTCTGTCTGTCTCGAGCTGCTGCCATTCGTTTGCGTATTTGCACGATCTTCTCAGTTGTCTCGTGCACCAGTTCTGGACCAGTCAGTTGGCTGTCTCCAACTTCCGCCCAGCAGATGGGTGATCGACACTTACGTCCGTAAAGTGCCTCGAATGGTGCAGCTTGAATGCTAGTGTGGTAGCTATTGTTATAGGAGAACTCAACTAATGGTAGATGAGTTTCCCAGCTATTTCCAAAGTCAATGACACATGCCCGGAGCATGTCCTCCAGTGTCTGTATCGTTCGCTCACTTTGCCCGTCCGTCTGCGGGTGGTAAGCAGTACTCATGTCCAATCTCGTGCCCAAAGCCTTATGCAAGGACTTCCAGAAATGCGACGTGAATCGACTGTCGCGATCAGATATGATGGAGATTGGCACTCCATGCCGAGTGACCACTTCCTTTAAGTAAATTCGGGTGAGTTTGTCTAGCTTGTCAGTCTCCTTAATGGGTAGGAAATGTGCAGACTTTGTCAGTCGGTCTACGATAACCCAGATGGTATCGCAACCACTTGCCGTCTTTGGCAGTTTAGTGATGAAATCCATGGAAATCTGCTCCCATTTCCACATTGGTAGTTCCGGTTGTTGAAGTAACCCTGATGGCTTCTGGTACTCAACTTTGACTTTTGAGCACGTTAGGCATTTACTCACGTATGTTGCTATTTCGGCTTTCATGTTTGGCCACCAATAGGTTGTCTTCAAATCGTGATACATCTTATCAGAGCCTGGGTGTACGGAATACCGGCTCTTGTGAGCTTCATCCATCACTACTTCTCTCAATCCTCCGTAGCGTGGAATCCAGATTCGATCCATTAAATAGTAAGCTCCGTCGTCCTTTGCCTTTATTTGCTTATCCATGCCACGCATGGCTTCAAGAGTGAGGTTTTCAGTTTTCAGAGCTTCCTGTTGTGCTATCCGAATTTGATTCGGCAGTTCGGAATGGATCGTAAGTTGTAGTGCGCGCACGCGTTTTGTTGTTTCTTTTCGGCTCAACGCGTCGGCCACTACGTTGGCTTTGCCGGGATGATACTTGATGGCGCAATCATAATCACTTATTAGTTCAACCCATCTTCGTTGTCTCATGTTCAACTCTTTCTGGTCGAAGATGTGTTGTAGGCTCTTATGATCGGTAAAGATTGTACATTTCGTGCCGTACAAGTAGTGTCGCCAGATCTTCAAGGCAAAAACCACGGCTCCCAACTCAAGGTCATGAGTCGTGTAGTTCTTCTCATGCACCTTCAGTTGACGTGAAGCGTATGCGATCACTTTCTCGCGTTGCATCAGCACACAACCGAGTCCTTGTTTCGAAGCGTCGCAATACACCACGAAGTCATCACATCCTTCCGGTAGGGATAGGATGGGTGCAGTGCATAGTTTCTGTTTCAACAAGTTGAAAGCAGCTTCCTGTTTGTCTCCCCAATCAAATTTCTTATCCTTATGAGTCAAGGAGGTCAGTGATTGAGCAATCTTCGAGAATCCTTCGATGAATCTTCGGTAGTACCCGGCCAGACCTAGGAATTGTCGCACCTCAGTCGGAGTCTTGGGTGCTTCCCAGTTCTTAATTGCTTCGATTTTGGCTGGGTCTACGTGTATCCCCCGTTCATTAACCACGTGTCCAAGGAATTGGACTTCGCGAATCCAAAAGTCGCATTTTGAAAGCTTTGCGTACAACTGCTCTTTCTTTAATAGTTCTAAGACTAGCCTCAAATGCTCGGCATGTTCTTCTCGATTCTTCGAGTAAATCAGAATGTCGTCAATGAACACTATTACGAATTTGTCAAGGTAAGGTTTGCACACTCTATTCATGAGATCCATGAACACGGCTGGTGCGTTGGTCAGTCCAAAGGGCATAACCAAGAATTCGTAGTGTCCGTATCGAGTTCGGAAGGCAGTCTTAGGAATATCGTTTTCCTGTATCCTTAGTTGGTGGTAACCCGATCTTAAATCGATTTTCGAATAGTAGCTTGACCCTTGCAACTGGTCAAACAGATCGTCTATTCGCGGTAAGGGATATCGATTCTTGATCGTCACCTTGTTCAGCTCTCTGTAGTCGATACACATACGGAATGACCCGTCTTTCTTCTTTACGAACAAGACCGGTGCTCCCCAAGGTGAGAAGCTCGGTCTGATAAATCCCTTGTCTAACAGCTCCTGCAACTGGTTAGACAGTTCTTGCATCTCAGTCGGTGCTAGTCGGTATGGAGCTTTGGCAATCGGTGCTGCTCCAGGGGTAAGATCTATCTGGAACTCGACTTGTCGTTTCGGAGGTAATCCAGGTAGATCCTCGGGAAACACTTCGAGAAAATCACGGACTACGGAGATGTCCTCAATCTTCCTCCCCTTCTTTGGTTGCTCTGCGATGAGGGCTAGTATGGCAGTGTATCCCTTTTGTAGGTACTTGTTCGCCTTCATGCACGACATGATGTTCAGAGGTACTCCCCGTCTTTCCCCCTGAATCGAGATCTGTTCTCCGTTCTGCAACGTCACTCGTACGATCTTCTCGTTGCATACGATCTCAGCCTGGTTAGTGGATAACCAATCCATTCCAACGACCACATCAAAGCTTCCGAGAGTCACAGGCATTAAATCGATTTCGAGTTCATGATCCGCCAAAACCATGACGCATCCTCGGAAGATGTGTTGTGTTTTAATCAGTTTGCCGTCAGCTAACTCTACGGTATACTTATAATCTAGTGGTGTTGGGGTAATGTCTAACAATTCACTAAACTCACTAGATATAAAACTCCTATCGGCACCGGTATCAAATAATATGCTAGCGTAGACATTATTTAAAAGAAACGTACCGGTTACGATGTTTGGATCACCCTTGGCTTCCCCCGAGCCAATCACGAATGCTCGGCCTTTGGCCGCTCCCCCTCCGGCCTTCTTTAGTTGAGGGCAATCCCTCCTCATGTGGCCCGGCTTGCCACATTCATAACACCCCTTAAGAGTGTTTTGATTGTTGTTGTGCTGATTTTGTTGGTTGTTGGGATTGTTGTTGTTGATAGGAAATCTTGATCTGCAATCTTTGGCCATGTGACCATGCCTCCCGCACTTCAGGCATCGGTATCGTTCGCATTGCCCGGTGTGATGGTATGAGCATCGGTTGCACAGTGGGTATTTCCCTTGGTATACACCCTTCCCCTTGTCATCGGGTTGGGTGGCAGTGAAAGCTCTGGCTGGTGCAGATCTTTGTTGTTGTTGAGGTTGATGAGTTTGAGGGTGGCTGGGTTCCCACTTCCTCTTCTGGCTTTCTTGAGGCTTCACGTGTTCGCCTCGTTTCGGTAGCTTGCCCTGTGCTACGGCTTGATCAGTCAGCTTATGAGCCAGTCTGATCAGTGGTTGGATGGTGGTGATGTCAGATGCCATTGCTATGCTTTGAAATTGCTCGGGCAGTCCACTGATGAACTGCTCGATCTTCTTGTATTCCGGCGTCACCATAGCCGGGCATAGCTTGCATAGTTCGTGAAATCGAGTGCAGTACTGCTCGATCTCAGATCCCACCATCTTATGCACCCAGAATTCAGCTTCCAACTTCCTGATCTCATCACGAGGACAATATTCGTCTTGCAGTAGCCGGGTGAAGTCAGCCCATGACATGGAGTTGGCACCGTCCAACCCCAGGGTTTGAACATGGGTATTCCACCATGTGAGGGCCGGTCCTTCCAGTGTACCGGTTGCGTATTTAACCTTATTCTCTTCAGCACAGTCGCACATGGCGAACACAGATTCAACTTTCTCCACCCAGCGAAGCATCCCAACAGCTCCCTCAGTCCCCTTGAACTTGTGGGGGTGGCAGTTCAGAAAGGATTTGAAAGAACATCCTTTGTTGTTGTTCCCTTGCGATCCTGCTGGTCAGAAACCAATGTCGTGTGTTAGTGCGTGACATCTACACTGTGTTAGTCATGTTAGGCAAGTGTTAGTACCGTTGTTAGTGCCACTAGTCTCGCTGGCGTGCTTGTTTGCCTCGTACTCCGCAAGCATCCTGTTGAATCTGCGTTCAACCATCATGTTGATCCTTGCCTTTTCGGCCTTACGTTTGAGTCTCAGGGCATTAGCTCCTCTTTCCGACATATTATATACGGAAGGTTAGAATGTTAGTTAGCATGAGTTAGAGTGTTAGCCAATGTTATGAGAGAAGGTAAGTCAGATGTCATGTCAGAAGTCAGGTCACATGTCATGATAGTAGTCAAGTAAGATGTTATGTCATCAAGTAGTCATGGTCATAAATGCGATAAGTAAAACAAAACAAAATTCTCATTAATAATAAGCTTGAAGTACAATAATTTCAAAAGGAAATACATAATAAGTTCCTCGAGCACATCCCGCTCGTCTAGGCCAAAATAAGAAAAATACAAAATAAAAGAGTCCCCTAGTCCGAATCCATAGAGACGTGCGAAATGTCGCTGGCAGCGTCTCCGTCATCATCATCCTCCTCCGGATCCTCATTAGGATCCTCATCAAGGTCCTCATCTTCGAGGTCCTCGGCCTCGAACTCGGGACCATCCTCCTGAGGTGGTTCCTCAATAAACTGTGCAGCCCATGCATTAAGCATGGCATCACTGGCCTGCACCATGGCCTGAGTCTCGGTGATGTCTGTCCGATTCTCGGTTATACGCACGTCGTGTTCCTGCACGACATCGACGACCTGTCCATGCTCGGTCAGTAGTTGGGACATTTGGAGTCGTAGAGCCTCCATCTGGGCTTCCAGTCTGTTGTTGCGCTCCTCCAGTCTCTCGTTCTGCCTCTCCAATCGATCGCTCTTCTCGCGAAGAACTCGGACCTCGTCTGTTAGCTCCCTACCCCTCCAGACTTCCCGTCGGGTGCAAGCAACATGTGCCGCGAAGGCCTGCTCCATCGGCACTCCGAACGGTGGTAGTCGGTGTCCTGGAGTGGTGTCGCCGGGATATCGATATGGAGGTACTCTCTCCTCGACGATCCAACTCTGGAGTATGGTGGGAAGCCATCCCCAATATCTGGCCCGTGCTGCGTCCCTCGCCCGCCGGTCCATCTCGGCGTCAACCTGTGATACTATATTGTGGACCCGGCGTCGGCTCTCTGCGGCCATGTCATCAGTGATCGGGTGTCGGTCTGCGTTCCTGCCGGTACTGTCATTGTTGGCCATCCTGTAAGTTTTAAGTTAGTAAGCAATAGTTTAATAAGTAACAATGTCATCAGTGTGCAAGTTCTACGTGTAGTGTCTAAAGTTGAGCAATGGCTATAGTCTAAGTTCACTACATGCAAACCTAGTTCTCTATAACCAAGGCTCTGATACCAGTCTGTCACACCCCCAAATTCCCACTTGTGGCAAATGTCCACGTGGATGTGACGTGTCCAGAATCACAGCTCAAGGTCATATAGAACACCTCTATATGCGTTTACAAATCCAATGTTTGACACATACACAATTAAAATAGTTTGCAGCGGAAAAAGTATTTCATCATATAGCAGCGGAATATTCAAATGTTTGACATATGCAGCGGAAAATCAAAAGTTGTTAAACACTACGATGTTTGATAAAGATACATATTCATAATAAACAGTGTTTGCATGAAAACATAAATAAATGCATGTAGGTCCTATGCCTGATCCCCTACGTGCATTCCTGGCATCCATAGCCTGCTAGTTACCTGAGAATACAAGTTTGAAAACAAGTGTCAACACAATGGTTGGTGAGTTCACAGGTTTTGATATACATATAGTAATGAAAAGTGTGTCATGCTGTTTATCAATGTTAGTACCGAGCCCTAGGCCCAAAGTGTCAGTGCGTCACTACCGAACTAGACTTGTTTGCTCTTGCCTCCGCTATGCCTCGTATACATAGCAAGTTAGGTCAGAATTTGCACGGGTTATGACACTCAGTCAACATGGTGCCCCGTGGGGTTAGTCATTCCCTAATGGATCCATCCAAATCTACCACGTTGTTCGTACATTAACGGTAAGACTTTGTGAGGGCTTGTAACGAGTTCAACACTTAATGTTTGTCCAATAAACCAGCATACACAATAGTGTTTGTACAGTAATAATGTTTGACTCGATGCAACTAGTATTCTCCCCCTATTTAAAAGCATTTGAAAAAGAGTAAAGAGGGGCCGTAAACTCACCTTAGTGATGAAGTAGTGTGTAAGCGTAAGCTCCTGAACGTCAAGTAGCACGTCTCGGTCACCGGCAACCTATATCGTATACCGTATGTGAGTTCGTGTTAGTGACCGTGCTAGTGTTCGTGTTAGTGCTCATGTTTGTGTCCAACAACCCTTAGTTGTTCATGTTTGTCCATGTCGGTCCACAATGACCGTGTTTGCTCGTGTTGGTCCACTTTGACCGTGTTTGACCATGTTTGACCGAAGTTGACCGTGTTTGACCAAAGTTGACCGTGTTTGACCAAAGTTGATCGTGTCAAGTCAACGACCCGTTGGTGAACCGTGTGACGGTTGTGAATCGTGTAGCAATCGTGTAAGTGTTTGTCGTGTGCAAAACGCGCATGTCGCGTCTATGGACAACTTACTATTTATAGTAAGTTTCCATTTATGGAAAGTTCACAAAGCATATCGGTGTTAGAGTTCTAGCATGCTCAATGGTCCTACGGGGTCATGTTAACACGTAACACATTATCATACAAGGTCATATACGTCGTTTATAGCAAGTTAGCACATAAAAGTTTCCTAAAATGGAAAGTTTCCATTTCTAGCATACGCGATATCGGAAACCATCTAACTTAACATCTAGTCAACATGTTACAACATAACAAGTCACTTAGCATGCTCAAATCACACAATATGATTACAATTCGGTTTTTGTAAAAATAAAGTTACTATAAATAGTAACTTTATTGTTTTGTATAGAAATAACCATTTTAATATTTCTAATCCTATTTTCATGTTACTAATAATCATAATAAACCACTTAACATCATTTAATCATGTCATCTTAACCCAAATCATCATTTAACAATATTTCATTCACAAAAGTTACTATATATAGTAATATTGCTAAAAATGACCATAAACATTATCAAGATCACATTCTAAGCATTCTAATCATCATCATATCATCCCAATATCAAATCCACATACATGCATGTTCATCATTTCACCCATAACATCCTTTTGACAACATAAAGTTTCTAATAATAGAAAGTTTATCAAAAATCATCTTTTTAATCGTTTCAACATCATCTAGCCATGTAATCATCTTCCAACATCATCAAGAAATATATCTAAACATTAAAAGTCATCCCACATGCCATGGATCATACATGCATGTGGGTTTTTCACTTGATAATGACCAAATCGTGCATTCCAACGACACACATCATCATGGATCGTCACAAAACTCAATCTAAACATCTTAGATCATCAAGAAACTCATCCTAATCAACAAACCCAGAAATAAAATTCGTGCATGTGCCTCAAAGGTGCTTGCATGCAAGTTTCAAGCCATGCATGTGTGCTTGTGAGTGTTTCTAGGCTACAAGGAAGGACATACTACCTTTGAGTGCTCCTAAAAGACTGAGATGATGATGAGATCGAGCTAGAAGGCTTCTAAGTGCTTCTGGACAGCAGCTCCTTCGAATAGCAAGATGGTGGTGATGGTTCTTCGACTTCTAGGAGGTTGATGAGCTTCAACCCTTCAAGTTCTAAGCTTTTTGCAGGTCTCTAATGGCTTCCAGATGGTTTTCTGATGAAGAAGACGAAGATTGAGTGTCTGGGAATCGAGAATAAGAGACTAGGGTGGCTTGATATGATTACAATCTTGGATTTATAAGATTTTGTCGCAGAGACTGCGTCGCGTACCGCGGAGAAGGTTCAAAAACATGCTCCGCGTACCGCGGCGGATTTCGGGAGTCAACTCTCCGCGGTGTTTGTCGCGTACCGCGGTGGTCTTCTTGTTGGGCCATCGCGTACCGCGATGGGCTCCCAGAGAGCCCAATAAGCCCTTTTGAATGGGTTTGATCCGTTCGTCGTCGTTTTCCCGCTTCCGAACTATCGTTTGGCCTTGTTTGAACTCCCTAGTTCAATGTGTGAGTGTCTCGTGAGGTTTAGAGTGTTGTGCTACACAATGTGCTTGATGTTCACCAACGTTCGTGTGTTTTGACACGTGTGTGTGCTTGTCGATAATTCCACGAATTATCTAGTCATGTGTTAGTGTTCGTACCGTCGTGCCACGTGTCACACTAAATTAATCTAATTCTAGTGCCACGTATACACAATGCATTTAAATAAACATTTAAATAAATAAGATGCTGACCTGGAAATTACGGGGTGTCACATAATAGGCTGCTTTTTAGCACTCCAGGAGATTAAATTCCCTCCTAAGAAAATAGAATAACCATATGTGGATCGTCTAGTCTCAAGACATCTGGCCCAGTCAGCATCGGAGTATCCAAGCAGAGAGGTGTGTGTTGGTCTACTAAAATGAAGACCGTACGAAAGCATGCCTTTGACATATCTTAGGATGCGTTTAACAGCTTGATAGTGACATATAGCCGGGACTGTAAGAATTGACTAACTTGATTTACAGCATAAGAAATGTCTGGTTGAGTGATGGTTAAGTACTGTAGAGCACCCACAATGGAACGATATTGTGTTATATCTGGGAACGCATCTCCATCTGATGTAAACGAAACATTTGTTGCAAGAGGAGTGGGCGCCGGTTTAGCATTGTGACAATCCGGTATTTTCGAATAAACCTCGTTAACTGAAAGTAACGAAATCACAAATATGAGGCCCAAGGTAGGCCCAATTGTACTTTATGAGGCCCAAATGGATAGAAGGTAGGCCCAATTGTACCTTATGAGGCCCAAATGGATAAAAGGTAGGCCCAATTGTATTTATGAGGCCCAAAAGGATTAACCTAGCCAATAATGGTTCAATTGGCCCAATTAGTGACAATTCGGGATTTTTGGTTCAACTTTGTAAACCGAAATGTTATGTAATTGAACAAAATCAAACCTAAGGGATTAGTATTAGCTGAAATCAGTCCTAATACACTTTAATTACAAGTTTAGACATGTAATTAGTTAAAAAAGGTTCAATTTTGACTTTAGGAGTCAAAATTCGAGTGTTTAGTCAAAATAAGTTCGAAATTCAAATCATCAAGCAATTGTAGCCAAATTAAATCGGTTATACTCAACACATTAATGATTAGTAGCAGTTACCATGTGTTATTAACACAATTATTAGTCGAATTAAAGGCTAAATGATGCCAAAAGTCGTAACCGTTGCATGGTAGCATCAAAACCGCAAAATTCGACTTCACTTCTCATAATTGAAACTCCTAAACCTTTAGTCGACATCTTTAGAGTGTTCTGCATATCACAATTGCATCTCAGAAGCTGTGGATTGAAGAGCTTGAACGGGGGACGGCCGAAGAACACCTCCAAGTCGATCCACTACGATTCAAGATCAATCCGGGTAATGATTATCACCTACACATTCTAAAATTGCCGATTAAGAAAAGCCATATCATAATTTGTGCTTTTATTATAGAATTGTATGAGTTCGAATGATTAGGGCTCACATCAAGAACAATTTGGGGTTTGTTAATCAATTGAGTTTAAAAACTGAATTAAACTTCGCAGAGAGTTTCGAAATCACCTGTTTAAAGAATGTACTAGGATAATTTTAACTAATTATATCGAATTGGATCATCTCGAATTCTAGGGTTCATTTTAAGAATGGTTTTGGGGGAAACGGTTGAAATGAGGTTGAGATTCAAATTGATATACATGAATAGTTTCATAAGATACCGATTAATGAAATACACAAATCAATTTCATGAGATGATAGCGAATTGTAAATGATCGAGTTCTAGGGTTCATCATTTAAGTTGTTTTGGGGATTTTGATTTAAAAGGGTTCAAAAATCAAATTAATTGTTATGGTTAGTTTCAGATAGTTCCGATTGAGGGTAAGCATATGATAATTTTATCAAACTATAACGAATTGATGGGTTTCCTAATCTAGGGTTCTTGAGTTAAAACATTTTGGGGGTTTTGATTAGAACGAGTTTAAAAATGAAGTTAAACAACCCAGACAGTTTCGGAATTGGTTGTTTATTGATAACCCTCTATCAATTTTATAATGTAAGAACGAATTGAACGACTTTGAGTTGGGGTTTGAGAACTTGAGTTCGAAACTGTTAATGTCCGATTAATCAGGTTATCTTGGATTAGGGTTCGAATTAAGACCATATACGGAGTCGGTTAAACCTTTACAAGCAAAGCCCCATTGTCTAAGGGTTTATCAGGTTCGAAATCCGGACTAATTGAGGGTTAGTTGGTTCGGCTAAGGGTGAAACAAAGGGGAACCAATCAAGTTGTGTTTAAAACCAACTGAAACAGATTCATTATCAAATGTTGAAGCAGTTGAGTTGGTAGGGTGTGTGTGTTATGAGTGAGGGGTCGCGGGTTCGAGCCCGGCTCCTACTGGTTTTTGGGTTTTAAAGTATTTTCCATATTTTTATCATAACTTCTTCGTTTCAAGTCCGATTCGAGCCATTCAAATTGCGTTAGAACCAGAATTCAGTCCCGAATGTTTTAGAATAATAAAATTCATATTTTAATCCGAAAACGAAATCGCGTATAATTACGCTTGTTTAAATAAAATCATTAACGATGATATGATTTTATTAAACGATTTCAAGGGCACGCGTACATACGTATGCATATTCTTAACACTATAACATACGTGTGTTGACACGTATGTGATTTCAAGCATAAAACGACATTCCGAATAACACTAGGTTATTGTTACAACACAGGTTCTTCGTAGGAGGACTTTCTACACGAGTTTAAGTGTGTTTGATCATTCTGCAACAATCAAAGGTGCGTACACGACCCCTTTCTTATTTTAAACTGTTTTGGGGGAGAAAACATGTGCAACAAACACTTTTAGATACATATCACTTGCATGAGTTAGCTGTTTACATTATGTGACAACATAGCATTTACAAGTCCTTACACTTCGAACCGTTTAGTTTGCCGTAGCGCAAAGCGTGGTAGTTGGAAATAGATCTATTAGGTTTGACAAACCTCACTTGGTAGATGGGATCTACGCAAGTGTTTGACTGACCAAACATACATTACTATTGTTTGTGCTAGACAATAGTGGCAAGGCAAAACATGCGATAGCATGCACTAGTCAGCTTCGGTGTCGACCACTTATGTAAATAGTATAAATGACTAGCTATCATGACTATGCATGTGTGATTATGCTATCTGCAAACTTTATATTCAAACTGTGGTTTCAACATTTGTGAATGCTTAAACCTGTGTAATGCACCAACCTTTGTGTTGACTTGATTTACATGTTTTCTCAGGACGCTAAGGTACACAAGAAGCAGGCATGGACTAGGAGATTGAGTCGCATGCATGTCTTTACATTATAGTTATTTGGATTTGAACATTTGAAAACTTTGCATTGTAATTTACATTTTACAACTGTTATTGTTTTAAAACGCTTCCGCAAACTTTGAAAATTTTGATGTTACAGTTTTAGACCAAAGTATGTTTTGAAATTCATATAGAGGTCTTCGTTATGTCTAATGATCTGAGATCCTGGTTTGTCACGTTCCCAAACGGTATGATTCCGTTAGTTGAAAATTGGGGGTGTGACAAGCATGTAACATGCCTGCACGTTCCAAAATTTCTTTGGAATACCTGGATTGATTTAGAAAAAGTCCATCACCAGATGAGATAGCCTCAAGGCCCAAAAAGTAGCTAAGATGACCAAGATCTTTGATGGCAAATTCATTGTTTAACTTAAAGATGAAGCGAGTAATCACATCTTCCTGATTGCCTGTTAGAATTAAGTCATCAACATAGACAAGCAAGTACATGATACATGAGTCTCGTTTAAACACAAAAAGAGATGTGTCAGCCCTGCTACAAATGAAGCCATTGTTGAGCAAAAAAGTACTTAACCGATGAAACTAAGCACGAGGAGCCTGCTTAAGTCCATATAGGGCTTTATTTAACCTGCATACATAATTAGGAAATGCGGGGTTAGTAAAGCCAGGTGGTTGTTCCATGTAGACAGTTTCATGCAGATGACCATGCAAGAATTGTTGACATCCAATTGGTGCAGTTTCCAATTGTGAATAACTGCCAAAGAAAGGACAACACGAACAGTAGTAGCTTTAACCACCGGACTGAACGTGTGAGAGTAGTCTAAACCGGGAACTTGGCTGAATCCTTGCGCCACCATTCGCGCCTTATGACGTTCGATGGAGCCATCAGAGCGATATTTTGTACGGTAAAGCCATTTGGAACCAACGATGTGTCGATTTGAGGGACGTGGAACTAAAGACCAAGTGTTGTTGTTATGAAGAGCAGTAAGTTTGGTATGCATGGCATCAACCCATTTGGGATCTTTGACAGTGGTTTTGAAGGTTTTTGGATCAGAGGAAGTGAGCAGGGCATGATGTAAAGTGTGAGTGAGAAGCTGAGTTAGATCGGTGTGGTGTCGAGGTTTGAATATACCAGCTTTGGCTAGGGTAACCATGGGGTGCGTGGAGGTGGAAGGTGGTGGAGGGGTGGGAGAGGTGGTTTGTGGTGGAGGGATATCAGTTGTGGGGGGAGGATTGTTGAGGGTTGGAGAAGGTAGGTCCGTTGGAATAGGATCGTGGTTTTGAGGCTCGGTAACTGAAGGGGAATTGGGAGAGATGGTGATAGGAGTGTTTGGTGATGGGTCTGTAAGTGTCACACCCCGAGCCGGCGGGGTTGGATCGGAGTCCCCGTCCGGCGGAAGGTTCCCGGGGCGCGATATCGTGGGTGATAATCAAATGATCAGATTGTTTACATAGCATCAATGTTTAAGAATAACTAAAGCACAATCATACATTAAACTAGGATTACAAAGTTAAATTACAACATCAAAATTCAGTAATTTAACTAAGTAAACCTAACAAAAGAATCAAATGTTTATATCTTGTATATGTACAAGATATCAAAAGTAATGTGTATCATCAACAAAGATGTGCTTCCCAAAAGTCTACTAGGTCCTCTATCTGGGCAGCCTAGTATGCAAATCCTGAAGCCTTAGCTTATACCTATTCTTCACCTGAGAATGCATGTAAGAAAACAAAGTCAACACAATGGTTGGTGAGTTCATAAGGTTTATAAGTTTAAAATAGTTTTAACAAACCTCCTTCGGTAAAACCTTAACCTCATTAACTCCACATGTAATATCCAAATCGGTATGCTTATATATAGGGCATACCCCTGAGTCGAGCCTACAACCCGCCCAGACGCCATCCCACCACATACTAATCCGGATATGACATTGTTGTTAATAATAATTAAGCCATTTACCTACCAATCAACCCATTCCTCATCAAAGCTTTTGTTTTCTGTTTCAAGTTTACAAGTCTATAATGTTCACAAGTGTTAGTTTCAAAGTATGTTTATCAAGCATCATATTTTCACACGCACATAGTTTAGCTGTCCCTAATCTCATGCGTGAGTACAAGCTCTGCACTAGCAGTCGTTTAGCAATTACGTAGCTCACGGATAGATACAAGCTCTGCACTAGCAGTCGTTTAGCAATTACATATCTCATGAATTAGTTAAGCTTAGTCTAGCAATTACGTGTTTCTTATACAAGATACAAGCTCTGCACTAGCAGTTGTTTAGCAATTACGTATCTCATACATAGACACAAGACATGCATACACAAGTAATTCAGCAATTACATATCTCATATAAGCAGACAAAAGCTCTGGCCTACCAGTCGTTTAGCAATTACATGTCTCTTATATAGATAATAGCTTGGCATCGATATGGTTAAGTTTAGCAATTACATACCTCATATAAGCAGACAAAAGCTCTGGACTACCAGTCGTTTAGCAATTACATGTCTCTTATATAGATAATAGCTTAGCCTCGTTATGGTTAAGTTTCACATGTATCTCAATCCATAGGTACAAGCTCTGGACTACCAGTCGTTTAGCAATTACGTAGCCTATGATTAGATACATGTACAATGTTTCATGCGCAAGTAATAGTTTTAGGCATAAAGTTTCAAGTTCCCACACATTGTTTCATCACGAATTCCATAGGTTTGAATCAAGTCTCATGTTAAGCATACAGTTTTCACAAGCATAAAGTTTCACGTTCAAACATATAGTTCATAAGAATAAAGTTTCACATTCAAGCATATAGTTTCATAAGCATCAAGTCTCATGTTTAATCATATCGTTTCACAAGCATCTAGTCTCATGTTTAAGCATCCAGTCTTATAAGTATCCAAAATATGGTTTCAAGCCTCAAGTTTAAAGTATAAGTTTCAAGTCTATTGCTTTTCAAAGTATACTAAGTTCCACGTATAAGCACCAATACAAGTATCATGTTTATGTTTAAAAACATTAAATAACATTTCAATAGTTTTATGAAAATGTTTAACATGCTTCTCAGTCCCGAAGTAAAACAAATAAGTTTGAAAAGGGACAAATGAACTCACCCTGTGTTTGAAGTGGTTGACTAAGTAAAACAAGAATACGCTCGCTCTTTGTTTGCCCTTGGTTGTAATCTTCACGATCCTGTATTGATTTCATGATATTGTAGTTTATAAGTATAAGTTTATAAGAGTTTGTCGTGCGTGTAGGTGTTAGTCCTAAATTTGACTATCACTTGCAAGTCTTGTTTGTTATCCGACTTCGTTTGCTAATTAAAGCTTGTGCTCCCACTTAACCGCTTAGGTTGTTATCAGTCATGCCTTTAGATTGTATTTTTAGTTTCAACCCATTCTAGAAATCTTTCACTGTTTTAAGTTTACAAATTCTTTAACTTAGAATTCATTATCCTTTGGATTGTATTAATTAAAGTATGCCATACATAGTATTAAAACCAATTTGATCTTAAACATAGTTTACAACCTTTGGTTTAAGTGGGCCGGGTATCAATTAGGTCAAGTGTAGATGGACCTATCTATTATAATGGGCCAATTCGATAATTTCTTGGGCCGTAGACATAGATTAGTCACATAGGTTTGTAGGGCCATAGAATTGGGCCAAAGGATTTTCATTGTGCTCGGTCGAATGGCCTTGGGCTATCATAGGGTTTGGGCCATGTATGTGTGTGTGTGGGCCGAAAGCAAAAAGATTGGGCCGCAGCAAAAGGATTGGGCCTGTTAACACCCCCGGATGAAAAACGAACAACATGGGCCGAATTTAGTTTCTTGGATTAACAGTATAAGATCAACGAACCTATACATGGTTCGGCTTGGATTCTAAGGTTCGCTGAACATGTTGCTGGGTTCGGCCAAGGAAAGCCATTCAAGGTTCGCCATGGGTTCGGCATACAAGTAAGGTTCGATGATTAGAGGAGTTCGCTGCTGGCCGAAGGTTCGTGTACCTGCAGGGTTCGCTGCCATGAACAAGGGGTTCGGCTATCCAGGGTTCATAGGGTTTAACAGGGTTCGGCTAGAAGCATCTCATGCGTTCAGCTAAGGTTCGCAGCAGCCATGCAAAAAGGGTTCGGTGAGTGATGATGGTTCGGCTAGGGAGAGCATGGAGGTTCGTGGACTGGGCATCGGTTCGCTGGCAAGCTTCATCGCTGCTAGATTCGTGAGCTTGAAAAGGGTTCGGCTCATGCACTCGTAGGTTCGTGAAAGGTAGGGTTCGTAGCCCCCTTGAGGGTTCGGCTAAGGGAGTTCTCACGAACCCTGGTTCATGCTCAGCACCATCATCGGCTTCTACCCACTGAATAGCTCATCCTCATGGTGCTGCTGCATCTCAACATGTTCTCGAAGGGTGGGGGTTCGAAGGAGAAAGTCTATAACCGGTTTTTTTGTGTGTGTGTGTCGACCCATGTATATATAAAACCCTAATTTCGTGATGTTTCAAGCTTCAATACCTCGAGTTTGGCCAGACAAAATTCCAGATGAGTTGTACTTTATTGTAGATGGCTTCAAGATGGTCGTTTAGACACCGAATTTGCTCGATTTCAACCACAAATCAGGGAGATCTTGAAGTTAGAAGTTGGAAACTTGGGTGAAAATGGTGGTGACGGGTTTGAGAGAGTTTTAAAGAAAGAGAGATGATGAAAATGAATTTAATGCTTCATTTAGGGTTTAAATACCACGTGGGTATTCGGGTTCGTTTCGGTTGCTCGGTTCGTAGTTTCGTCACGTATCCGGCACGTTATGCGCGTTTATTGTAAATTAAATAAAAAGGATTATTTTTAACAGTTTGGGTGTTATTAAATTTTAATAATTATTTTAAATTTCGCTTAAGAATTTTATTTATCGAATTTCGTTATTTTCACGCGTTTTGTTTATTGGTTCGCGATTTAATAACATAGTTTAGTTTAAATTGTTTTATGATGAGTTTCAAAATTGTAAAATAGGAAATATTATATTTCCTTAAATTTATGATCGTTCGTATCGTTATTCGTTTTCGTTTTCGTTTCGTCAGATCGCGTCGCCATCGCGCGTATTTGTTCGAATCGTCATTCGAACGAACACGTCGATGGTTTGGCTTTCTGATTCTTGTTTTCTACTGTTCAGTCATTATTTCAGAACGTTAAACTATCAGAATCATTCGTACAGATCGTCACCTATACGAATAATTCGTCTGTTTAGCATTCCGTAACAATAACCGTTAAAGTTTTGGTTTGTTTAACCTCACATACGTTTATACACAATAGTATCAAATCAAGTATATGTGTCTCAACACTGTGTTGTCTGACATGTTTCTGACTGTTAAACCCTAAGGTTTCAGTCAGATTTCAGACAATCGTATAATAGTTTCGTATCAAGTATGCTGTATCAATAGTATAAACATAGTTTCACGTAATGTGTACCTGAGTTACTGTACGAGTTACTGTTGCGATCACTGTTCCGGCACGCGTCCGGCACTGGTGTTACAGTAAGCATGGGAGAGAGCAAGGAGGTGAAGACATGGGCATGGGGATGGCAGAGGAGTCAAAAGATGTGTTGTCAGTGAAGGTGGTGAGAGGAAGGGTATTTATGTCAATAGGTGAGGATGTGTTTTTGTATGGGAAAATATTTTCATCAAAGCGCGCTGGGCGGGTGACATATATACGTGATGTCTCAGGATCAAGACATCTGAACCCTGTATGTTTGGGGCTGTACCCAAGGAAAATGCAAGGAATGCTCCTGGGGGCAAGCTTATGTGGAGAATAGTCACGAATGTATGGGTAAACTCGACACCCAAAGCTCCGAAAACTAGTATAATCAAGGGTGCATGAGTATAGAATTTCGAATGGGGATTTATTTGCAAGAGTGGATGTTGGTAGATGGTTAATAATATAGATAGCTGTTGAGAATGCTTCCACCCAATAGGATGCTGGAAGGTAGGAACGAAAAAGCATTGCAAGCCGGTTTCGGTAATGTGGGGATGTTTTCTTTCCGCCCTCCCGTTTTGTTGAGGAGTGTACGGGCAGGAAAGTCTATGTAGAGTGCCATTTTCGTCAAACAAACGACGAACATTATGATTAACAAACTCAGTGTCGCCATCACTTTGAAAAATTTTTATTTTTCTTGAAAATTGAGTTTGAACAAAAGCCATAAAGGTTTTCAATGCATGGAAAAATTCTGATTTAGTATGAAGTGGGTAAAGCCACGAGAAACGGGAATAATCGTCTAAAAATATGACATAGTAACGATAATTGTCAACCGATGTTATTGGTGAAGGTCCCCATAGATCACAATGGATGAGATCCAAAGGGTGTAAGGCACGTTTAAGGTTGTTCGGAAAAAGGTAATCTTTGAGCCTTTGCAAGTTGACAAGGAGAACATAAAGTAGGTTTAGGTAAAAGGGATGTTAAAGATAAAAGTCCAAGTTGACATAACATTTTAATAATATCAAATGGGACATGCCCCAATCTATAATGCCATGTTTCAAAAGAGGCCTTCGGACATTTATTTTGAGCAATGAGAGCTTCATGGCTGGTATTAAGAACATATAATCCATCTTCAGTTCGTCCCTGAGCCAGCACTTGTTTTGAATGACGATCCTGAATAAAGAAATGAGGATATGAAAATAGGATATCAAGATTATAATCACGTGTGAGTTTGCTGACAGAAACTAAATTTTTGGAAAGACTGGGAACAACCAAAACATCACAAAGGTTGATTTT
This sequence comes from Mikania micrantha, assembly GCA_009363875.1. NCBI lineage: Eukaryota > Viridiplantae > Streptophyta > Magnoliopsida > Asterales > Asteraceae > Mikania > Mikania micrantha. Next base: position 71,133,116 of record CM018684.1, read on the forward strand.
ATTAAGAAGGGTTGTGTCTCCTTTGTGAGTTACAGGAAGGGACGTACCATTACCGAATGTGACAGTCTCGTTACCTGACGTCGGGGAGGTTATAGAAACGGAATCAGGTGAGGCCGTCATATGATCAGAGGCACCCAAGTCAACGTACCAGTCGGGTTCGGAGGATGACACATGGCATTGAGCATGAAATGCACGAGCAAGTTGATCGGTATTTGGGGAAGATTGAGCAGCAAAAGAAGCAAGATCTGGACATTTGGAGGCATAATGACCATCTGTGACACCTCGAAAATTCCAGGTCAGCAATTAATTTATTTTAATAATAATGTGTATTATTATTTCATACGTGGCACTAGAATAATTTTATTTAGTGTGACACGTGGCACAACAGACCAAACACACCGATAGTTCGAGGAACTATCGCACAACTCTTGCACGTGTCTTGAATGACGAACGTTGGTGAACGGATCGAACCACAGAACACCTTCATTGCACAATAGGTTCCGAGGAACCTAAGATAAGTAGAACCATGTTCATATGTTCCAAAACGATGATCGTACTCGAGAAATACGCGAAAAATGGGTCCAGAACAACAAAACAAGCTTATTGGGCCTGAAAAATGGGCCAGGCGGTACGCCTGACCCGGCACTCTGACCCCTGGCGATGCGCGCGGATGTGGAAAGGGCGCCTCTCAATCGGCTGGCCCGCCGTAACGCCTGGATACAAGGGTTCTCGACTGGCGTTACGCATGGCAACCTAAATCGCAGAAAAATCTTTTTGAGAAGAACAAAACCATCATTACCCTACTATACTCATTTTATACTTACCCACACGCAAACCCTTCGATTTAAACTCCCAAAACCCTCTGCCATCACCTCTAATACACCTCTAAATCCACTTGGAAGCCATTGTTGGACCATAAGAAGTTCAAGGTTGAAGAACTTGGAGTCCAAGAACCTAAAGAAGCCATTGAAGGTGCCATCTATCATCTTCAAGCTGCTACTACCTTCTCATCAACGTTTCTCAGGAGCTCTACGACCTACCCCAAGTCTTATTTCATTGATTCGAAGCCTTGTGAGGTAGATCTAACATCCTTTACGCAATAATCTTGCACCTAGACCCACATGCATTGTGAATCACTCTCATGCAATCACTCACACACCACATGCTCAAATTTTTGGTGATTCGAATCTGGGTTTGATGATGTTTCTATGTTTATTGATGATTTTATGATGATAGATTGAGTTTTTATGACGATCCATGATAATGTCAATGTGCATGTTGATGATTGGGTCACAAATGGGTGTTCTAGCAACATGCATGTATGATCTAGGTGGTTTTACACGATTTTGGATATTGAAATGATGTTACAAGTGTTATTGATGATGATTTGCAAGATTAGAATGATTGATTTGTCAATATAGGGTCATTTGGTGATTATTGCTAATAATGGAAACTTTTACAGTGTAAAAGTTCGATTTTTGATGAAATGACCGTATTTATATGTTTAGGTCCATATGATATGCTTGAAAATTATGTTTATAAGTTAATATGATGATTATTGATGCATTGAGATTATTGGAACCATTAACAATGTGATTTTTACGGTTATTACTATAAATAGAAACTTTTTGTTACAATGATGCAAGAAATGATGGATTTGGAAGATGTTGTATGTTTAGTATGCTTGGTTAAACTTGTTATGACGATAATAGATGATTTTATGACTTAAAAGATTGATATGGGTGCATTTGTCAAAAGTTACTATAAGTAGTAACTTTATCTTACAAATTGATGAATAGGAGCATGCTAGTCATAACGGTTGTGATTAAATGGTGATATAAGACTAAGATAATGATATTTTGATGACATTGGGTGTTAAACTTGATGAAACATGTTTAATTTAGAGACTTTCTAATTATAGTAACTTTTACGCGCTAAATATGCTAAACCGACTAAGTGTAACTATGTGCAATGTGATAACATGCTCATTTAGGATAAATATGCATGATAGAATAATCGGAATGTAATTTTATGCATGACTTGCCTAATGTGGAAACTTTCCTAAAATAGGAACTTACTACAATTAGTAAGTTTCCTCATGGGAATGACTTTTGGTATCCGTACACATCACACGACACTAAACCGCATGTTACACGAACACTTGATCCAAAACCGTCACCAACGGGTCGTTAGGTCAAACACGGTCAACTCGACCCACATAACAACCTGGAGTTGTTGAACACTAACACGGTCCTGTGAGACCCACATATGTGAACACGAACTCATAGTACCTATGTGATATAGGTGACTACTAGCCGGCGAGCTACACTATTTCTGTTGAGCAAACGCTTTACTCAAACTCAGGTGAGTTTACAGCCCCGCTTTTACTTATTAACTGTTTTACTTAACTTTGGGGTGAGAATATTATGCAACTGTTTTAGATGTATGACTGGTATGTTGTGAAAACCATTTTCGAGTGTAACTATTATCGCTTAAAGTCCTCACTTATCCTTATCGTTAGTTGTGTATCAAACGAGTCGTAATTACGTAGTACTACTGGGTTTGACTAACCCCACTCGGCACCAATGTTGACTGGAGGTCATAACGAGTGTAATTTCGATGGGAATGCGGGTTCAGCGATGACCTACGGAGGCAAACGGGAACAGTCTAGTTTCGGTAAGATGAACTGACACACTCCACGGATCGTAGTATCCAACAACAAAACTTAACATACCTAGTATATGTCTGTTTACTTTTCAGTCTGTCTAAACCTGTGAACTCACCAATTTTTTAGTTGACGCTTTTCGCATGTATTCTCAGGTAACTAATGGAGCACACGCTAGGACACAAAGGAGGAGTACAAGAGAGTCTCATGCATATTAGACTCCTAGGTTTTGTGTTGATGTGTTCATTTTGAAAACAATTTGATTTATGTAGTGTTTGATACAATTTACTTTCCGCTGCAAACTTTGTTTACTTATGATGTCTAAAACATTTTCCGCTGCTTACTAATGAAAACCATCATTATTTTACAAACATGTGTGAATGTGTAACTCATATAGAGTCGTTCTATATGACCATGAGCTGTGATCCTGGCCACGTCACACCCACGTGGACTGACGCCACAAGTGGGAATTTGGGGGGGGGTGTGACACCATCTATTCTATAAAGTTGACAGTGAGGAAGTCTTCTGCCCCGACCGCGATTACCAGAATTAGAACCGCGAGAAAAGCGTCCATAACCACGTCCGCGAGATGAGGGAGCCCTGGAGGATTGGGCTGAGAAAGCAACAGGAGCGGGAATGGTTCCATGGAGAGACTTGACAAACAATTCATGACTCTCGGCTTGGGCCACAAGATCAGTGAAAGCCGGCGCAGGTCGTGATGCCCGAACAGCAGTGGAAAAACTCTCGAAGGATGGGCCAAGTCCACGTAAAAACCAGTGTAGTTTTTTAGTAGGATCAACCCTATGATTGATAGCAGCAAGTTGATCGAAAAGAAGCTTGAATGATCGAGCAAATTCAGCAACCGTTTTGTTACCTTTGGAGGAGGTTTGTAGCTGGTCATGAAGAGTTTGGATTCGGTCAACAGAATTATTGCTAAAGTTGGTCTCTAAAGCAACCCAGATATCACGGGCCGATGACCAGCCGATGATAGCAGCAGTTGCTTCCTCAGACAGAGACGCATGGAGGATGATGACAGCCCTTTGATCGACCAAAAACCATTGCTTAGATGCGGGATTATCAATGAGCTTTTCACCCTGAAGTATGGTAGTTGACGGGGCAGTGCTTGTGCCATCAACATGAGTAAGAAGTTTGTGATAAGAGAGGATTGGGATGATCTGATTTCGCCATAATAAATAGTTGGTGGAGGATAACTTGATTTTTAACATATGAAGGATGTTATTTAGGTGGATGGGAGAATCAGTGGAAGAGGAAGCCATGGAGATGACAGAAGGATGTGAAAGGAGGGGAAGAGGAACATGAGGGTAGGTGAAGAGAAAGAGCCTCAAATTAAGGTTGATACCATGTGAGTAAATAATTAACGATTCAAGCGATATCTCAAAGTTAGGATATCCACAATATATAGATAGAAATATTACATGAAAGGGTATACAAAATATACTGTCACACCCCCAATTTTCAACTAACGGAATCATACCGTTTGGGACGTGACAAACCAGGATCTCAGATCATTAGACATAACGAAGACCTCTATATGAATTTCAAAACATACTTTGGTCTAAAACTGTAATATCAAAGTTTTCAAAGTTTGCGGAAGCGTTTTAAAAACAATATCAAACGTAACAGTTGTAAAATGTAAATTACAAAACAAAATCCCAAATGTTCAATTCAAACAACAGAAATGTAAAGACATGCATGCGACTCAATCTCCTAGTCCATGCCTGCTTTCTTGTGCACCTTAGCGTCCTGAGAAAACATGTAAATCAAGTCAACACAAAGGTTGGTGCAGTACACAGGTTTAAGCATTCACAAATGTTGAAACCACAGTTTGAATATAAAGTTTACAGATAACATAATCACACATGCATAGTCATGATAGCTAGTCATTTGTACTATTTACATAAGTGGTCGACACCGAAGCTGACTGTTGCATGCTAACGCATGTTTTGCCTTGCCACTATTGTCTAGCATAAACAATAGTAATGTGTGTTTGGTCAGTTAAACACTTGCGTAGATCCCATCTACCAAGTGAGGTTTGTCAAACCTAATAGATCTATTTCCAACTACCACGCTTTGCGCTACGGCAAACTAAACGGTTCGAAGTGTAAGGACTTGTAAATGCTATGTTGTCACATAATGTAAACAGCTAACTCATGCAAGTGATATGTATCCAAAAATGTTTGTTGCACATGTTTTCTCCCCCAAAACAGTTTAAAATAAGAAAGGGGTCGTGTACGCACCTTTGATAGTAAGCAGAATGATCAAACACGTGAAATAGTGTAGATAAACTTCTACGAAAGATCTGTGATTTAAACAGTTCATTGTGTTACTCGGAATGTCGTTTAAAGTGTGAAATCACATACGTGTCAATACACGTATGTTAGAATGTTAGAAACGTGTGTTTGTACGTAAGTGTGTCTTTGGAATCGTTTAAGTAAACCATATAAACATATATATACATATATATGATTTTGTTGAAATACGCGAAATTATACGCGATTATAACTTCGGATAAAAATATAGATTTTATCATTTCAAAGTGTTCGTATTCCCGTTACGGTTCCAACGCAACTTGAACGGATCGAAACGAAGCTAGAACGAAGAAGTTACGATTAAAACACTAAAATTGGTTTTTAAATCAAAAACCGGTGAAGTCCAGGCTCGAACCCGCGACCTCTCACACATGACACACGCATCCTACCAATCCAGCCCGCTAGGGTTTCGCAACAGACTTCACAGATTAATTGTTTTAAGTTTCCCCCTAACCGGTTTCCCTTTGGAAATTATAGCCGAAGCAATTGAGTTCCAATTGATCATGAATTCGATCTCGATAGTCCATAAAACCATAGGGCTTCGCTTCTGGGTATTCAACCTAGTCTCTATATGATTTTAATTCGAAAACAAAACACTATAACCCATTTAATTGGAAGTACACAGGTTCGAACTCGATTTCTAAAACCCATCATTCGATTTCATCGAATTCGTTTGCCTCAAGTCTTGAAATCATCAGGTTTTCATTAAACTAGTGATTACGAATCCATCTGATCCATTTAGTTTGAATATAATGATTCTTTACACCAAAAATCCCAAAAACGTTTTTCTTATAAACCCTAATGCTCAAAACCATTAAATTTGTTGTTTTAACATCCAATTAACATAGGACTTAGCTTAGTCGAAACTTTCTGGAACTATCTATGCTATTTAATTTGATTCTAGAATGCATTTATATAAAAATCCCCAAACTGTTTTGTTCTAAAAAAAACCCTAGAATCGAAATCATTCAATCCGTTATCGTTTGATGAAATTAACACATGGGTTTCCTTAAACTAATGATTTCGAACCTTTCTGTGTCAATTGATTCCATTGTAAATCCTAATTTAGCAGAAACCCCCAAAACCGTTTATGCTATGAACCCTAATAATAGAACTTGATCGATTCGTGAACGTTTAATAAAATTGAAATGTGGTTTAGCTTTATCGGAGGTTTCTGAAGCTAATGATTGTATCTAATTTCACTTTAGAATCCGTCGCGATTGAAACCCCCAAATCATCTAAGTCGAAGAACCCTAGATATCAACCGTGATCAATTCTTGATTCTATGGTTCCATTTCTTTGTGTGTTTTCTTAGACAAGATAGAAGTAATGTGTAGGTGTTGATAATTACCTGGTTTCACTTCGAATCAACGTATCTCGATGATCCGCTTGTGGTTCGGCCGACTACAAATCGAAATGTCTGTTCTGTGGCTTCCTAGATCAAATTGTCTTGTGCTAATCTCTCTGACAATGCCGATAGATGCTCTGAGATACTCAATTTGTGATGTTGAAATCGAATTATAAGAGTTCTAATGCCATATACGACGGTTTCGACTTTTGCACTACTAACCAACTTCAATTCGAGACTTAACAGTTACAATAATTCATAATAACGTTTAATCATCATCATTGCAGACTGATTGAATGATTAATTCGGTTAATTGTAACGGTTTAAGATGAATTTCGAATTTCCCCCAAATTCTATAAACGAATTTTGACTTAAAAGTCAAAATTGCTCATTTTTAGATGATTACAAATTTAATACTTGAAATTTTAATGTCTTGAACTTTTTTAGATTAATTCTAATACTTCCAATATGATTTTCTAAAATTTTCCTTAGCTTTTGATTAACGAAGTTAAACCAAATTCCCGAATTGTCAATAATTGGGCCAATTGCACTATTACTGGGCTAGGTTAATTCATTTGGGCCTCATAAAGTAAAATTGGGCCTACCATCTATCCAACCCAACAAACCTTCTGTGATTTCGTTACTTTCGGTTAACAGGGTTAATTCGAAAATACCGGATTGTCACATATACAAATTACATCTAAGTACAAAACTACAAGATTATAACAAAGTACTGCTAATAACTCCCAACCGAGTAAATCTTTAGTATCACCCCCAACTTTCAACATATTTTCCCTCGGCACTCCCCGGTTAACGAAATTCTAACAGTGTTAACTTTTTGATGACGTGGCACTGATTTTTCCACATCAACTGCTGATTTGTTTTTTCCCCTCTTTGTTTGTTCTTTCTTTTCCACATCACTCGTTTAAACATTGTTATTTATTAATATCATCCCCTTCACCACCCACACTCCTAAAACTCATTCCACGGCAGCACCACCACCACCACCTCCAAAACTCCAAAAACCAAAAATCAACAAACCCACAATTAGAACAACAAAAAACCCCAAAAAGATCCATCAAACAAAAAACCCCAAATCAATTTTCCCTTAAAATCTGATTTACCCTTTGATTTTAGATACTCTTACTATGAAATTAACCCCTCCATTGAACCAACTGGATACCGGGAAACACCCAAGTTCTCTCCTTTTGGGTCGGGTCGACTTGATCGGGAATGGACCGGCACGACGGCTCCGTTGCAGAAGGCGGTGGATATGTCCAGTGTTGAAGAACAGAGGAATGCGATTCTTGAGGAACCGTTATCAGAGGAGGAAGTATCGGAGCTTGTTGAACGGTATCGGCATAGTGATTGCTCTCACCATAAACCTAACATGTGCACTAACCCTTTTCTAAAAATGTCGCCGACAGAGCATCTTCTCGTCGTCACCATTGTAAGTGTCGGTGAGCTCAAAAAACTGTCCACCCTCCTTGATGCCTCCATCTGAGACATGACCTGGTTGTTGAATGTTTTCGAAACCAACGATGATTCTAGGATGAGGTTGCTGAATGTTCATCGGAAGCCCAAATTGGGAATTAGGGCATGGGTACGTTCTTTTGTTGACAATGAGGGAACTGACGTATTTTTTTTAAAAAAAAGATGAAAAATATACAAATCAACTGCTAACGTGGATAAACAGATGCCACGTCATCAAAAAAGTTAACGTCGTTTATATTCCGTTAAACGGGGAGTGCCACCAGAAACTATGTTGAAAGTTGGGAGTGATACTAAACATTTCCTCAGTTAGGAGTATTATTGGCCAACAGGTTAAAGTTAGGAGTATTAAAATCCAATAACCCTTAAATAAATTATATTATCTATCCTATTAAATAATTATAATAATAACTAATGATATTATTTATCTCTTACAACTTAGAAAAAAGGTTTCTAATATATCCAAAATCAAATCATTTTATTATAAATCATATTTTAAAAAGTTAATATAGACAATAATTTTTCCTAAAAATCAAATTTTAAAAAAATAAGCAGTATTTCAATTTTATTTTTAGAAAATAAAAGTTTCATAAAAAAGTTCTTAAAAACATTTTTTTTTCAAAAAATGAAATATAACCGAAAATTAAAAAAAAAACGGTGATAAACGTTACTTTTTTTTGTGATGTATGTTTAACGGTAATTACACATTAGGTTCTTCAACTTTAAACTTACAAAAATATTACCTTATCATCTTAATTTGATATAGTCAGTTTTTGATAGAATATTAACTAATTAAGTTCTTAACTTTAGTTAGTTCAAAGATCTCACTTATTACAAATCCAGAAGGTAAAAATGATATTACTATTGTTATTGAAAATTTTAATTATTGTTTATTATTTAAAGTAATTATTAATACATTATTTAATCATTTTATATTAAAATGTCGTTAATATAGTTTTTGAATTTTCATTATTAATATGCATAAACAATAATGAATATGATTCGTGCCGGATATATGAACTTTTGTCATCGGGTGAGATGAAAACAATAATATTAAATGACATTGAAACTGAGATTTCTTGAAATTTAGAAACTTTTTTGGATCTGTGAGAAAATTATAAAAAACTATAAAATATAAAGTTAATTCTTTTTACTATGCCAAAGTTTTATGGCAAGCTTCTCACTCACTCGATGTTGTGAATTGTAATGTTTTTACTAACTTATTACTTGAACAGTGAACTCGTTATATAAACAATAATACAAAAGTCATATAACATACATAAATCATAATGTAACAAAACCAGTTTAACTGACACTTTAAAATATACAAAATAATTTTGGTTTGCAGTTTTGCTAAACTTTCATAATTGGTTACTTGGTTAGTAGAGGTTTTTGATATAATTTTTTATGTAAGCATTTTCAATTATTCCAAACAAAAATCATAATAAACTTATGCATTGTTATCTTCCCTATAAATTATCTTGTTCCACCAGTATGGATACACACGCTCTCATCCCACCTTCAACAGAATAGACATCTCATCTGTCAATCTGTCATTGTATTCATATGTTACGATTTTTTTAGGGTCGGGCTAAATATACCTTTCATTTGAACTTATCATACCCCCTCCAAAATATTAATTATAAATTTGTCAAAATCAACCCTTTAACTTTATAGCACAACTAAAATACACCAAATGTTATTTTCACCTTAAAATTTACTAAACGTACTCCCTTATTACTTGTCATACCCTCTCCAAATTATAATATATAAATTTTGACAAAATCAACCTTCAACTTTATAAAGCAGCTAAAATGCACCAAAACGTTATCTATGGGTGGCTCATGGGTAGGAGAAGGAGGATTAGAATGTGGTAATGACATAAACAGTCCCTCATGTTTTGTTTGAAAGCTTATGGTTTTTTTAATTAACAACCAAACCATAAGGTTTATTTGTATATATTTAAAAAGTTTGAGGAGGTATGACAAGTAAAAAAAATATAAAGGGGGTATATTTAGCACAACCTTTTTTTAAGGCTTCAAATGTCGTATGTAAATACTAAAAATTAAATACATATATATTAAAAATTTAGCGACAATAATCGTGATAGCAACAAATCAAACTACATTACCTCAATTGTATCCCAAGATTCTTTCAAAATGAGAGGTTTTGGGTTCAAATCCCTCATGTAGTAAAAAAACGGGTTTGAGGAGGGTCATGGGGTTTTCCTAGTGGGGTTTCATCCTGAGGTGGTTGTGGTGGCTAATGAGAGGTCCAGGTAACTAGACCTTGGTGACATGCTCTGAAAACAGTGGGTTCACACGATTGAGACCTTCGCGGTTCAAAAAAAATAATAATGTATCAAAATATTTATTTTACATTGTTAAAACAAATCATGTGTGTCAAAAATCTTTAAATTAAGATGGGCTATATACCCTATTAAACGCCTCTTACTTCTCATGTGGATTGGCCTCTTCATATAATTCATTAATTTGTATTTATGACATTTTAATTTTTGTCTTACTATAGATCACACTCCATAACATGTAACAAATTATAAGTTTATATATATGTATGTTATATGGGATGGAAGTAATAATAACCCATTTTTTTTGTACGAACTCAGTCAAGATCAAGACAAATTTTGGATTTTTTTAAAAATCATTGTAACATATTTAAAACACGTTCTTCTTTTACAAGTTTGTGTAAATTAATCACCGTTTAAGAGGTAACATCGTTGTAAGTTTTGAGTCTAAAACAGTTACAGTGCTGTAAGTCAAAAATTTACAACGATGCTACTTCTTAAACAGTAATAAATTTACACAAACACATAAAAGAATAAAGTATTCTAAATGTTACAATGATGTTAAAAAAAATTCAAGATTATTTTGGCTTGATTTTATCGGAATTATTTGGTTTATTACAATAAAAATGAGTTATATTTTTTCTCAATTCCATATATATTATGAATGAACTATGGTATCTAAAAGTCTAAAATATATATATTTTTGGGTGTCCTTTAAACCATGATTCTTGTGTGGTCACATCTTTTACCTTTAAATACGCCACTATAGTCTATAATACACCAATCAACCAAGAAAATAAATTGTATAAAACACGATGTCAACAAAGAGCCGCCACTAACAAACAAGCCAATAAAACTTCGAATTTAAATTTTATAAAACACACACAAAACGAATGAAAAGTAATTTTTGCCTCGAAAGTGATTTGGATCGTATATATCACTCTTTCAATTATTAACATTTTAAAAATTGTTAATAAATAAGTTAGAGACAAATGAAAGGTAGAAAAACAAAGCAGCCTATTGACATTTTGGCTTTAAATGCAGTTTAATCAATTATTATAAGTTTAAATAGCTTTTATTTTTCTTTGAATGACCAACTAATCAACTGCCGGGTACTCCGTACGCAGTCCCCAATGGCGAAATGATGCCCAAGCTGGCCACTAGTCCAGACGGACAGAGTCCCTAGCCCACCAACCACCAATTCCCGGGGAAAACCTGACTCAAGCACCCGCTTAAAGGCACGACGGTGGAAGGCCGGTAAAACCGGGTGTGATCAAGAATCGAACCTATGACCTGTGTCTCCTATCACTTACCCGATATCTTCATCTTACCACTAAGACAATACATCATTGGTGTTTAAATAGCTTTTATAACAACTATGTTCATTGCTTTTACAAAATTTATGACTTAATCAAAATCAATGTTTATTTTATAAGTTAATGCACTATTCCGAATAGTTAAAAATGATGTATCCAAATTAGTTATTAGAGTGTCTCTAACACATAACAACGTGTCAAAGTTGATACAGCTTGATGTGTGAACAAATTGCGTGATAAAATTTTTATGTCCAAATCCCTACAAATGACAATTTTTAAAAACACCTTATGTTAAACGATGCAAATACACTTGTTGTGAAACACATGTGTTACCTACTTGATCTTCATATGCATTACAAAATTAAAAAAATAAATTAATAATAAGAATAACAAATTAAAATAAGAATAACAACGACAATAAAAGTCATATAGTATAGAAAATGACAACTCTCTCCCTCCATGCACACACATATTTGAAAAGGGCAAAACAATTTCAAGCCAACGATTAGAAAAACGCATAGATACATGTGTATGTTTTATAGTACTGCAACCTCTTCATTATCCTCGATGCATAAGTTGGCTTGTCGTTAAAAACTTTATCTTTTCTATCCTTCCGTATACATCAATATGTCGATTGACTAGAACGTCTTACAAGAAAAGATCAAACATTAGCTACAACACCTATATATCACCAATCAATATGAAACCTATTATTGCGATAAAACCCTTCAGAATCAAGACTATAACATAAGACCTCAATATATATCAAGTTCTAAACCGTTTATTGAGAAACCAGTCAGCTTATCTTAGTTGAAATATAACCAACTTTTCATTTTGTTTAAATCAAGTCACTCAAAATTTTTTTGTTCCAGTTTAGTTATTCAAGTTATTTTGGTGTTCTAATCCTATGTTTTTAACCTGAATAGCAGGTAATACATGTTGATATAAGTTTGAGTGATTTTTTTAAATGACTGACTTGAATCAATAATTATTAATTCTAATTAATACCTGACAAAAAACAAAAAATTAATAATTAATAATTACTTATTTAAGTCAGTCATTTTTAAAAAAATTATATATTCAAACTTATATCAACATATATTAACTACTATTCAGGTTAAAAACGTAGAATTATAACACAAAAATAACTTGAATGACTTAATTGAGACAAAAAAAAAGTTTGAATGACTTGATTGAAACAAAATAAAAAGTTTGTTACATTTATATCTAGTAAGGGTTGGTTGAAAAGGTAAAGAAGAAAGTTTGCCCTTCATTATTAAAAAAAAAAAGGAAGGCATTCCACCCACCAAGGCGGATATCATGATATTGAAGGATGGTCCTTTTCTCGATCCCCTCCTTGAATTTAAGATATAGGGAAATCGTCCTATGAAATCTATGGTTATGCATCCATTGGGTGAATCGAATAATCGAACCAGTCTAACCAGTAAACTGGATTGGTTGAACCAAATTTTATTGTATATTAAATTACATATATAAATTTATATAATAGTTATGAAATCATCATGATTTTAAATTTGAGTTGACCTGTCTAACGAGTTTTTTTCTTCTCAAAAGGGTGTTGTTTGAAACTTATATACTAAAATGAGTGATTGGAAAAATATTTACTAGTAAATCATTAGGACAACAAATATTTTCATAGAGTAACATGTTAGCTTATTATATTGAAAATATACAAATATAAGCAGCTCATTTTTAGACTATTCAATTCCTTTTTTTGAACGTTCAACTAATCAAATGACGGGTATTCTATACGCGGTTCTTAATGGTTAAAGGATTTCCGAGCTGACCACTAGTCCAGACGAACGGTAGAAGCCTGGCAAAACCGGATGACATAAAAAATCAAACGGAGACCTTCTCCCATCACTTTTCCAATAACTTCATGTTACCGCTAGCCCGCTAGGCAATAAACGTGAAAAAACAACTAAATAGTACGCGTGCGGCATGACGTCATTCCATCGACAGGTCTTCCGTGAACCAATTCTGCGTTTAAAAGTCAAAATCATTGACTTCAATTTCACCCCATTCAGCCATTAACAACGACCATCTCGATTCACGAGTGTCCAAACATCACCCAGCCGCCGTCCCTTTATTTGGTCTCCTTAGACTCAATCAATTTCCCACCAAATCATTAATGCAAGTCATGATCTTTCTATGAACATTTCAACCCATCGTGATTTTCAAGCAACCCATTAAATCAACCGGGTCGAAAACATTAACTTGAACATGTATACTGGTTCAAATCGTCGATTTGTATTCAAGGGAGGTGTTATTTAATGTGGGGTTTATTGAAATCTTTCAACTATTTCACTATTTCAGTGTTGAAGCATTGATATATTCAATCTTTTGAAACCCATGTGTCATTCAAGTTTCAAACTTTGAAATTGGGTGTTTATATCATATTTTTCTTATGTAAAATCAACCAATCGCGATCCAATTTAATCGATTGTGTTGAATTTGAATGTGTTTTGTCTCCAATAATTCAGTTGTATTTATGAGGGTGTGATTTGATGTGGGGTTTCATCTGATTCATCATTCCGAATTATCAAGTTTTTTTTTTTGCTCTGAAATCTTTGGTCTGTTGATCTTCAAAATGGGTGCTTCAGTTATTCGAGACGAAGGAGGGATCGCGCAAAGTTTATGGAAGAAATCAACAAACGAATCGATATTCGCGATTTATACTCCGTACATATTATCATTAGCATCTGGGAAATTGGATTCTGGATCTTTCCTTCATTGCATTTTTCAGGATCTTCGATTTCTTCAAGCTTCAGCTGAGGCGTAAGTTGGTTGTCGATTCATATGCATAAATTGCTAATCATCACAACTATCAACACACCACTGCATACTGTACAGACACCAGAGGTCAAACGGGTCATATGATATGGCAAAAATATTGACCTTTATGATGTTTTTATATGACCTGACAAATCATATGGCCAGTATGATGTTTCCATACGGCCCTATCTGACCATCACATAGCGTTCGCCGAATCATATGGCTCGAATGACGCGTTTGGCTAACATTTGAGATGATTGATGTGACCACTAACAAAGACATACAAGGTTGTATGATATATTATAGGTTTGAATGATGTGTTTGCCTGATATAAAAAAATTATTGATGTGTTCAGTAACAAAGTCATATGGTCTATATGACCATTTCTGCCCTGGATTACAACTGTATGACATTAAACGGCCTGTATGATGTGGGATGAGAATATGAGATGGTGTTTTGATAGCAGTACACTTATTTATCAATCTTAAGTTTGATCTTCATGTGTGACTAATTGAAACTTGTGGATTTCAGGTTTGAGATGGCTGAGGAATGCTCAGATGATGATGATGACAAAGCTGTAATTCGAAAGATCAGAAAACGGGTGCTAAAGAAGATGGCAATGTTTCGATCGATTGTTCAGGTAGGATCTCAAATTCCCATCATACAAGAAGATGTTTATGCTGTAGTACTAATTTGCATCTAATCTGGTTTTTAAACTATAACTGTGTGTTTAAATGCTTAATTAGTACTTCATCATACAGGAATGGGGATTTGAACTTCCAGCAGGAAATGTTTCTGATCGCGCAATGATCAAATACACAGATTTCTTGCTGGCAACAGCCTCGGGGAAGTCGGTTAGAGAAACATTTCCTGGGAAATTCGCAACTCCGTTTGAAAAAACGAAGCTTTCTGCATATGCACTTGCTGCAATGGCACCTTCCATGAGGATTCAATCATTTCTGAGTAAGGAGATACAAGCTGTTCTTGAACCTGATGAAAACATACATCTGTACAAAAAGTGGATTGATAGTCTTGCATCTAAAAAATTTGAGGTTTGTTTCATTATTTTATAGTATTTACTTACAGTTGTTGATTAAAGATGGCAAGATGGGTGGACCAGACATGTTGGGTAACAAGTCAAAACATGTTGAAGTTGACACAATCCAATTTTCAGTATGGGTTTGATTGGTTTGAACCGCAAACACTTGTTCATTTTTTTGTATGTAAAACTATGATTAGAAGAACTATTTTAAAGGTAGGGAGTTGCAAGGTATTCGATCCATTTGACTCTTAGCTAACCTTTTATTTGACCCGTTTGAGATAGAAAACAACCAATTCAACCCATTCATCAAGTAAATGGGTTGAAATTTAACCGACGCCTCTAATCTTCTCTGTTATTAATCAATCAAGACAACTTGTATCTTATGCTATATTTCCTCCAATTTTAGGATTCTGCATCCCAAATTGAAGAACTTTTAGATAAACTGACAGTATCTTTGACTAGTGAAGAGCTTCAATTTGTAGATACAATCTATCACAAAGCAATGAAGCTTCAAGTAGATTTTTTCTGGGCTCAACCAATTATCCAAAACACGGTTGTTCCCTTGTATCAACCTCATGGAAATGATGAACACAATGTTTTGATATGTAGTGGTTTTGATATGACATGTAGCGCTGTTGATTCAGGCGCGCTTCTTGCTGATGTGGCAATTATTAAATCATCACAAACTATAAAGTCAAATGGATTGGAATCCGGTGGTGATGAAACTTTTTTGGATAATCTTCGGGATATTTGGAGTAGTCTTCATGGTCAGTATGTTAAAGAGTATGAACAGTGTATTGACAACATCATGCTTGGCGAAACAGGTGTGTGTGTATTTAATCTAATAATCTAATTAGAAAGATTTACATTCACAATTTTTAAACAAGAATGCTTGTTTTGGTCATTTCATGTGTTGGTTTCTTACATAATCAGAACTTGTCACTTAAGAAACCATCTCCTGCATGTGTTATACTCTTATTACAACTGATCATCTGACTCTGATTATCGATAGCCGCTTTCAAAACACACAGTTTTTATTCCTTCTTTTTTGAAAATGAGCAACACAAACAAACAACAGGTTTTTGACCTGACTCTAGGTCAACTCTTTGTATATTATTATTGATCCGAAAACCACACATAAAACTCAATTACAAGACGCTATTTGTCATGTTCTTTACATGATATTTGCTGTGTATGTTTTACTTTTACTGGTATTCAGTAATATTATTAAATCCTATGTTTTTTTTAACATGCAGTCACAACATTCAACTTTGAAAGCCTGTGTAAAGCACTTGGGCAGTTATCAGATCTCGAAAAGGCGGCAAATTCAAGAGTGGACGACTCTGGTGTATTGAAAGGATTGCATATGGATGACATCAAATGGGCTGCTGAACACTTGATTTTTCAAGATGGTTGTTTAGAATTCTTTAGAGAAATTGAAAAACATGAAAATGTTGCAATTGAGGCTCATATACTTTCATACTGTTGGTCTGGTGATCTTATTAGATCTGCCTTCAGCTCAGGTGTGTTATATATATATATTCAAAAAACGTTATATGGGTCGTGTGGTTCTCATTAGAGATGGTGATTTTTACATGTTTCACTAAAAATTGATCAGTTTGGGTTATGTTTAACACCTGACTGATCAAATGATTGAACTTCAAAAAGATTACTAAAATAATGAAATGGGCAGATTTAGTAATTTTAAATAAGTAAATTTAAGAATTTAGCTATAAAAGTATTAGAGCCGGCCCCGATAATGAAAAAAATTCTTGGGCCTGGGACAAGAAAAAAAATTTAGGCCCTTTTAAAAAAACTAACTTACTAATTTATATACAAAAAGTTAATAGTATAATATATAAAGAATTTTTATTTTATTTTAGGCCCTTTGAAAGGCCGGGCCCAGGGCCGTCCCCCACTTCGCCCATCTCCCGGGCTGGCCCTGAAGATTATAAATGAAAGGGGTCAAGTGGGTTTGAAAGTTGCCCGACACCAACACAATTCTTAGTAAATTACTTTATTCAGGAAAAATGCATGTTAAATAGGTTCAGATTGCAACGGTTACTTTTGTACAGGTCCAAACAAACTGAACCTAGTTAAGCAGCCATAACACTTTTAGTCCACTTCAAGTTTTTTTTAACTAATGTGTTAATTATGATTACAAAAACAAGATCTTAAAGTGATAAAATCTAAATCTTTAGATCATATGATTAGGAGGTTTCTGTCATTAAGGCTAATCGTTGAGCCACTTTCTATACATTTGATCCATTCACCTTGTGGCTAAATGTATTATTTGACCCTTCATAGATGGGTCAATATGTCCACATCTATTGAATGGTACAAGTATAACTTCTGTAATCATATTTAATATGATAGTTTCATATAGAATTAAAACAAAATGAAAAAAAGTTTTACCAACCCGGCAACCCATCCAATTTAACCATTATTAGTGATATCTGGTAGGGGCTTAGATCCATGACTTTGAGCTCATTTTCTTTAACAATTGACTAATTCCATTTGATTAAACAGGAGATTCAAGATTTCCCAATATCCATTCAAATGAGTTACTCTTCACAGAATCTATATCAACCGGTGAAATCTTGAAAAAGGTTCAATCTCCCATAGAAAAGCTTCAAACTTTTAGCCATATTTGCGAGAACTCCAACAATGGTTCAAACCTATCAGTTTACATTGGCGGTTCTGTTGAAGATTTGCTTTGCCTTTTGAAAGCAGATATCGGGATCGTTATCTCTCCAAGTGCTAATATCAAAAAACTTGGAGGTTTGTTTGGTTTTTCATTTGTCCCATTATTTTCTGGTTTAGTGAAAAAACAAAGAGAGTTAATTGAAGATGGTTCTTGTTGGAAGGGTCTTTCTGGTACTCTTTACACAGTTTCTAGTTGGGCTGAAATTCATGCTTTTATTTTGGGTGTATAAATGAGCCCCCAAATAAAAAATAAAATAAATATATATATATAAAATAAAAACATACATATAAAGAAAGAAGTGTATATTTTTTAACTGCGAGTAACAATGAGTGGTAATTTATAGGGTTTATAGCCAGATTATTAGTAATGGCTAGGCAGGAGCCTTGAATATTTTTAAGAGGGTCGCCGCCCTCATTGTACGCTTGGTTTGCGATTATAGTTTTGGTTCAGGGCTTGGGATCTTAATAATTATAACAGTGATGGGGTGAATTTTTTATAAATTTTGGATTGTGATTGGATTTGTAAGTTGTTTCTTGACTTGTATAAGTATTGTTCTAAGCAATGCGCAATGTATCCATTTTTATTAATATGTTTGTTCTTTTGTGTGGTGTTTTTTTATCTCTTTTAATCTTTTAAATGTTTTGATTGCATGTGTGTTCATTTTTAACATTTCTGGCATCCTTTTCTTTGTGCTTTTCATTAAGTGTTCATGAGAATTTGGTAAGATAATTTTTTTATTTTTTTATAAATTTATTATATGATTTTATATGTAAATTTAAATATATCACATCAAATTTGTCATCTTTTTTAACAGCAAACCAACCAAACCGTTTCGTTTTTGGCCCGCATAAAATGTACATGTAACTTTGGAACATGATTTGATCAAGATCAAAGTAGCCATAACATTTATGTTCAAAAACCTGAACATTGAAGAATCAAACCAAAACTACACAAAAATCTCAAAAACCCCGATTTATATCATCATATATTCCCCGCAGTATCATAAAACTCAATTTATCAGTGACGTGCATCCTGTATAATAACTTGCACCAAAAACCAGATGCTTGCATAGTTGAATATACAAAGCTTTCAGACAAAACCAGACTCAACCAAAACTTGGTGTGATGAAAAATGGAGGATTTATATGAACCCACAAAATCAAATGCATTGATCAAACCATTACTCTCTTTCTTAGCCTCAACCAACAAAAACTTGGCTCTCAAGCTCATCCAACCAGAAGATGAAGTTTATATGTAATTTTTGACTGAAACAGTCCTTTCTGATTGTTTTCTTGAAATCCTGGTGCCTAGATGTGATCACATGAAGAAGTTAGTGGGTTTTCAGATGATATAAAGTAAATTCCGGTTATGTTCTATCTCTGACGGGTCAAATAGATAAAAAGATGTTTCGGCTTAGTAGACAAAATTCAAAAAGGTTAAAAGTTGCTAAAAGAAAAGAAAAAAAATGACATTTTTACCATATAAAAACTCCTATATCAGTTTATAAATATAATTTGATTATTATTGAAATGCTATTACAATTTTAATAAACATAAATAACTTGTGAAATTTGTAAACATCAAAAAAGTGTTTTGGCCCAAGCTGGACTCTTTTGACCCGTGCCAGTTTTTACATGATACCCGACCCGTTTTAACATGCCCATTTTGCAACCTCTAGTATAGCCCAAGTATTTACTCACCAAGCTCATTGCAATCAGAATTGTTCATGATCCTAAGCCTCTTGACGGAGCCAAGAAACATCCTGAAATTGGACAAGTGGATTGGAGGTCAAAATTGGTCAAATAAAATCAATTTGCAAGTCAAAGTTTCAATATTGGAAGTTAAGAAATCATACTGCCATTGAACATCTCCAACAAGCATGCAATCTCCATCTTTATCTTCATAAGTGAGCACAAATTCAGACGTTCCATCCAGTAATCTTAAAGGTTTAATTGCTTCTGAGCTCAGCCCTAAGCATATATGAACAAAAATTATTTTTATCAATTAACTAAGCATATCAAAGTTTGAAAGATCAAACTTTGTTATGGGGTTAATTCAAGATTCAATATCAAGCAAAAAACCCAAATCCATTTGAATGATCAAGAAAACAAACTTTTCGAAAATCCATAATAGTCCTCTTAAGCAACAACTAGTTTGGTGGAGGTCCCAATTTCAATAGATTTACTTATGAATGGGTCCAAAATGGGCCTCCTGACTTGTTTCATCCTATTACTAACTATAACAAAACCAAATTATAAATAGTACAATACAAATGTTTAAGCATAGAGTACAAGCTATTGAAGCATATTTTTGCATAATTATAGTAATTATATTTGTTTACAATAAAAACTTGAACCAATTGAGGTTTGGGCATGGTGGTTTTCCAATTCCACTTTAAGGCTCTTCTTCTAGGTTCAATTCCCATCCAAGGCTTTAATCTTGAAAAATGGGTTCAAACAAGGAATGTATTTTATGGTTTTGTTCGTTGAATAATATCAACATTATTCGTTTGTTTTTATATTTATTTTTTTATTACTTATATTTTTGCTGATATTTATTTTGTTTTTTTTATTGTTTTGTTTCTTGATCAATAACGTGTTTATCCATTAGTGTCTCATTTTTTCTTTTGTGTTTGTTCTAAATGTGAAATAAAGGTATTTGATAAATGTGACAAGTCACGAGTAGTTTTATTTTGATTTTGTTATTCCTTTTTTTTTTTTTTTATCTTTAATTGGTTTGTTTTATGGTTACGTCGTTCTTTATTAAGATGAAATAAGCATGTTAAATTTCGTCGTTTTATTTTTGTTTTCTTTTTCTTGTTTCTTTATCCTCAATAGGTTTGTTTTAGGTCACGTCCTTCGTTATCAGGACGAAATAAGTATTGTTTGATTTGCGCGGCAACGCGCGATGGAGCGTCATCTAGTTCCTAACATTTAGTAACTTATTTGTTTGCTTTTCTTAATAATATTAGGGTAAAGTGGACAAAAAGTGTTTATGGGTCACCTCGACCGTCTTCAAAACATAATGTTGCAACATAAAAATCTGTTTTGACCCATTACCAACCCGTCCCGCCTCTAGTTGCAGTCCATCCACCTTCATTCTCTGTACTTTATATAGGCATTTACAAATTCGAGTATAATCTTAAATATGGAACTTTCTCCTACCAAAATAATGAACTTATAGTTTCAACATAATCAAATTATGATGTTCAAGAATTCAATCAAGATTAAAAAAATAAAAAATAAACTTACATTTGCTGAAGAACATTTCTTGTATGGTTTGAATTAACATGTCATATGATGTGTGAGCATTGAGATCAACTTTTCTTCCTACCAGAGTTCCATCCATGTTGACTTTTACTGACTGATATCTCTTGCCGGAAATCCCATTTCTTTCATCAGAATAATCCTTGGTTCTGATCATTTGGTTATTGCTTTTATTTTGTTCAGGTTTTGAGGTAAAGTTTTCGGTTGGTGACTTGATTTGGTTAGCCAAACTAGAAAGCCGGTGTGCTTTACTTACAGGAGGCCATCCAACAACACTTTAAACAAACAAATTTAAAAATTGCAATTAGTTTCATTAGATATTAATTTAGTGATTAAAAAGAGATCAATTGCAGAAATATAAAGGTTCAACTTGTCATCATGAAGATTGTAAAAAAGGTTCAATTTTTCATCATGAATATTGTAAAAAAAAGGTTCAATTTTTCATCATGAAGATTGTAAAAAAGGTTCAATTAAGAAATATGAATTTTGCAAGATTGATGAACAGTAAGGGGATATTTTGATGTGTGATGTCATTATGATCATTTGACTTGAATAATAAGAACCATGTAAATGAATCAGATGCATAGTTTTAAGATAGTTAATGATGTTACATGTAAGGTGAACAAAGCTAAGGGAAATCAGAATTAGAACCCTAATTAATTATTTGGGAACATCAATAAAATAAATGTATAAATCAATATCCATAATTCAATAAATTTAACCAAAAATTAATTGAAGCTAAAGGAATCTTAAAGAGTTTGAGGTCAAGAGTGCACGCTTGTTTAAGATTTCTGAGCCCATGGCGTAAGTTAGGGATTGTAGAGAATTTCCAGAACACGAACACCCGGATGAAATTGAAAGTCGTGGATCGCACTTTCAGATCAAACTATTTGCGGTTCACTCAAATGTTTGATCGGATAAAATTCTATTTCGATTCAAGAACGAGTATGAGAAATTCGTTGTAATTTGAGAATGAACCAGTGTTTCTTATTTCATCGATCAATTTATGGAGCAGCGGTTTGGAAACTGCCTCCAGACAGTTTTTGAACTTTTATTTTTCACAATTTTGCCACTAAAGTTGTAAAACGAATTTTATGTAAAAATTCGTAAAATCAATTTTTCAGATCAAACTATTTGCGGTTCACTCAAATGTTTGATCGGATAAAATTCTATTTCGATTCAAGAACGAGTATGAGAAATTCGTTGTAATTTGAGAATGAACCAGTGTTTCTTATTTCATCGATCAATTTCTGGAGCAGCGGTTTGGAAACTGCCTCCAGACAGTTTTTGAACTTTTATTTTTCACAATTTTGCCACTAAAGTTGTAAAACGAATTTTATGTAAAAATTCGTAAAATCAATTTTTCAGCCAGGGGCTCTGCAGTCTGCCCCTTAGACCCCGCTAACCGGGGGCGTTGCCCCTGGACTCCCGTCATTGCCCCCTTGGAACCCCCTTGAATTATAAACCGTTAAACAAGCGTGCTCCCCACACCCAACTTATTTAATGAATTTCATAATTCGTATTGATCGATAAAATTAATCCCAATTACACTAAAATATCTAACAGGGATCAAATTTCTTAAATCTTATATGATCGAAATTTTCTTGATCCGTGACATGAAACGTGTGACCGTGTGATGGATATTACCCTTAGAAGTTAGCCGCAGGTAACTGCCATGTTCATCTAAACACAAAAACTGAAGCGCACACTTCTAATTATACAAAATTTATATCACATACAAATATATCGGATTATCCTTTAATTAAATTTCTTGAACTTCAAATGGTAGAAATATTGATTTCGGATTGTAATTTTGTACATGATCAAAGATATAATTCCAAGTGTTACCAATTTCTCCAACAAATTCAATAAATTTGTAAAAAAAAAAAAACAAAAAACAAAACTAGCATGCTAGAAACTAGAAAAAGGTGTTATCCGGTTTCTCTTAAAACTATTGAGGGAAGAAAGAAAGAAAAAAAAAAAGAAAATTAGTGGAATAATTGTATACCTGGTACCATTAGGAGGAGAAACAGAATCAGTGGCAGTTCTTTTGGTACCAGAAACCAATGAATTTGGGATATAAACAGAAGAAGATGAAGAAGAATTTGATTTAGAAACCAGAGAAATTGGAAAATCTTTGGCGGTCAAGATTCTAGCATGCTGACTCGAACCACCGGTAGCCACCGTGTTCGACTTCAAACCACCACTACCAATACCCAACCCAAGACCCAATTCCAGATAATCTAAATTCCCATCAACAAAAGGATATGAAGAAGTGACATCATTACACATAACCATGGTGTTCTTGTTATCTTATTTTGATCCTGTCAAAGCGGTGGTTGACCCGCCGGACGGCATTCCGCCACCACCACCATCACCGGCCAGGATACAATCAAATAGGCCAAGGGTAACATTCATTTTTGAAAAAGATTGGGGGATATTTAGGGGAAATAATGAATCTTTGTCGAGAGAAACAGAGAAAAACAGGGGATTTGATGATCTATAATAAGATAAATAGATAGAATTGGATAAACAATCATTGTATTTTGGGTTAAAATGAGTAACATTATGACATAGTATGGGTTGAGAAGGGTAACACCTAAACACAAAGCGGGTCAAGATGGAAAACTTAAAAACCATGTGAAAATAATACATTTCAACGGGTAAAAATGATTAATAACACATCTAATGAGAAAATCATTAAAAATTATTCAAATAAATTATTTGTTTAGTTACGACTCATTTTAATTTGAGCAAAATTGATTTTTTTTAAAATGACCCGTTTAAACCCAAATGGATTTTGTTTAAAACTCATCTTGACCCACACTTATCCTAACTCGCACCCATTATAACCTGTTACCTAACGCAATCCAACCCGCCAATTTCACGAGGGATGGTGGTGATGGTATTGGTGATCTAGCGATTGGTGGTTGTGGTGGTGGTAGGTGGGACCTACATGTCGGCTTTTTGGTTCTCACAATTCATCATCGATTTCTGCTAAGTTTGTCCCACACCATGACACCAATATATTTCTCTGTTTCCATTTGCATCAATAAAGAGAACTTCTGGAGTACCCAAGAATAATAATCCAAGATTATGTCTCCTTTCAATCTATCACGAGAAAAGTACAAATGTTTCTGCACAAAGTACAACACAATACAGCTGACTAAATCTTCAAACAAGGTTTATTGGTGTTGGTATGGTGAGTGTGGCCTAACGTGACTTAATAAAAAAAATACAACTTTGAATGTCAAAATGTATATAAGCGGTACTGCTTACTATTTAACTTGATATAAACTTTGTCATTTAAAATAAAAGATAATGAGTTTAATTTCATACAATTATATAATTTAATTTGTGATAGTTTAGGAGTATAATATATTACCGTTCAAAAATATACGTAGGAGATACTACTTTGTTGTAAAACATTAAGTCAAAAGTGTAAAAGTTTTAAAAATTAATAAATCCGACTTAAAATTCACATCACACAACAATACTTAAATTTCTACACAAAAAAGAATTAAACCATATCGTTCTACCAACCATCACGAATATCATATCCCATACAAGAAATTGTCGAAAGGATCATCAATCCGTCGTGAGATCTAAATCAAACTCCATCTCAAAAGCAACTGAGACTTCCGAGTTACACGAGCCCAAACATAAACGTACAACTTTAAAAATTGTAAAGCCAAAACATTAAAAAAACAAACACAAACCAAACATAAACGTGCAGCTTTAAAAATCATAACGCCAAAACACTAAAAAAACAAACACAAACCAAACTTTAGCATGCAACATAAAAAATCATAATCATAACTTGTAAATCACTAAATCAAAATCGGTTGCAAAAGCAATTGGGTCCTAAACATAAACACGATACATTAAAATCCCATACCAAATACGTGTTTAGTCTTAAAATCTAGATTTAAACAACGAACGTGCGAAACTTTTTAATGATTCTTTCATAAAACTTTTTCGCATTTCAAATCTCTTGATTATAAAAGAAATCCCTAGGCCATTTAATCTTTTAAAACCAACTAAAATCAGTTTCAAAGTTGCTTGAAATGTTCAATCTTTCTAGTTTAAAGTTTATTTGAAACCTTCTTTTATAAGACTCATGCGTTGATGATCCATCATCAAAATCATAATTAAGGGTTTAAACAAGCCGAGCCGAGCCCAAGCTCTATAAGGATCTGCTCGTTTTGGAAAAATCAGGCTCACGCTCAAGCCTAAGCCTGACTCGTTAAGAGCTTTGTTTTCAAAGCAAGAGCTTAGCTAGTTAAAAAAATTTTACGCTCGAGCTCGGCTCAGCTCGGCTTATTTATCTTTTAATTAACCAAATTATTTATTTTGATTATTAATTTAATACACAATTATCCTTATACTTTGCAAATTTAATAAATTATATGACGTAAATAAATTTATCATAATTTTATGTAGAAAAACAAGTAATTGTATAAATATACTATTAATAAAATAAATAAAAATTATATTATTAAAAAAGGTCGTTTAGGCTTCCGAGCCGGCTCGATCCTGTTGTAAGACATTATAATATCACCAATGGATTAATAAACTTGGGATTATCTAGACATTTGTGAAATTTCTTAATGTAAAATGGATTTTCAAAAATATATAGTCATAATTTGAAAATTTTTAAAACTACTACTCTACTAGTTTCTTAATTTTTACAAGTAACAAAAAAGCATCAGTGACATCTTTAAATATAAGAGTTGTAAACATTGCTGACTCGGGGTATTTATTTACATTTATACACATGAATCTGAAATACAAACTTGTTTATTTAGTGGTATAACACCCGCGCGATAGAGCAGGAAACACAACATTTAGGTTGGGTGATTTAAAGCTTTGCATGGTTCGGTTTTGAGTCATAATCATAACGAACGCAAATTTTTTTATTTAGTAGTTAATTAAAAGTGACCAAAAATATCGAGAAGCAATTTATTTGTTTTGATGAGTTTTTTCTAATATAATAATTGTATTTCACTTTAAGTCTTAAGGCTATCAACGTGAAACTAAGTAAAAGAGAACAAAAACATTTAGGTTCGAGTTAAAAACTTGTACGATATGTTATAAGAGTTATAAAACTTTTAATTTTAAAAAAATTAACCAAATTACTATTTTGTGTTTCCAACGTGTATTATTTCCAACACGTGCTATACACTAGCATAGATAAACAAACAATAACTATGAGTTTATATATAAATATTCATTATATGCCAATGGTTTGGATATTTTTACACAAACATAAAAAACTTAGCCAAACAAGAAAAAGATGCATGCAAACATAAATAAAAAATAATAAAAATAAACACATGCATTCTATTTATATTATAGAACTTGAATAGAACTAACTCCGGAATCATTATAGTAGACAATTTACAGACATCGTAAGTTTTTACATTTTTTTTTACTATTTTTATTCTTTAAACCGACAAGGAAATATGTTTAAACTAAAACATACACATTAATTCTTGTTGGAACTGCTATCTAAGACCACCATACATAATAACACAATACTTGAACGATTATTGCCACAATATACATAAATGATAGGTTGATGCATAATACCAATTTTAGTAATTTTATAGTTTACATTTTTAGAAATGTTTATGTAATAATCATTGAGGTAACCATGAAAACAAAAGGTAAACAAAAAATTTTAGCAAAAGGTAAACAAAAGATTTTATACTATAGTTTTAGACTGCTAGGCTGTATTTTGAAATTCTAATATGTACTTTAAAACCATATATATTGTCATACAACAACAATAACAACAATCTTACCCAGTATATTCCCACTTTCAGTAGGGTCGGGGGGGGGAAGGATAGATACAAACCTTACCCTTATCCCAATTGGGATAGAGAGGCTGCTCCGAAAGAGTCCCCGACTCAAAGTTATCGTTTGAAGTTGATCATCCCAATGATTTTAACGTTATTTTCATAAAATAATATAAATACCTTTAAACTCATGCATTTAGTATTCTCTTGTAACAAATATTCGTTTCGTTCAATTCCAGTGTTTTTATTTTGACAATAGTGTTATAATGTTCGTTGTTGTTTTTGTTATAATGTTCGTCTATTTTTTTTTTGTACGGCGATTGATGCAACTTCAAGATCGTTTCCTCAGAGTGCAGTGACTGAGTATCGAAACCTCGGCCTTACACTAATGCTACAATTGCAGCAGTGCATTTTTCAGTGGCATTAAAGAGGCTCCACATGATGCGATTGCAGCAGAAGATCCACCCAACCATCCTGAGAGCCAAGTTGGCTGGAATTAAAGACTCGTCAACCAACCGTTCCAAGGAAAAACTGAACAGGAAGCTTTAACTTTGCCACATAACACCCTTTTTGGCTCGGACACAAAGCAGGGTGATAGCCCGAGTCGTGCGTCATTACCATGTCTCACAAATGATTCACAAATTATTTTGAAATCTTTGATTCATTAATGACCCTATATATACGTATTGTAACTGAAACTAATATGTGAATGTAACACCCAAAATCCATACACGCTTACACGTGTCAAATTTAGGTCTCAGTTAAGTTTTAACTCAAAACTATATCAAATATTTATGCGGAAGCGACAAAAAAACATTTCACAAGTAATATAAACTTGTTAAGTTACTAATTATATTACAAAATCATCATACATTAGTTTGTATGACAACACAAAAACCAAAATTTCCAAAACGTTTGAATTTTCAACATATGCGCCCGACCATGAGCTTTAACGCATCATCTACTTCCGACCTGCAAACACCACATATAATTTCATCATTAGTTCATTAGAACTAAGTAAGATTATCCAAATATAAGTTATGGTTCGAAACGGAAGGGTTCTAGGCCTTAAAACGCGATTCCGACATCAAAAACATGAAAATCCGGAAACCCTTAGCCGTAGCCTACGGCCTGACCGTACCCTACATCCACTGGGACAGAACTTAGCCAGCGTAGGCTACGCCCACCTGTTTGCAGAAATCTCTATTTTTCGTGTTTCGGCCCGTTCTAACCACTTCCGATCATTCCAAACCACCCAAAACTAAATCACAACTCCCCAACACATATAATATGGAGTAACAACTCCTCAATTTCATATCATAACATATCCAAACATAATTGGATATCAATTAATTCAATCTGTGAATCAATTCACTTAAACGGGTCAAAATTTCAAAATTCAATCAATTAACGCTCTGACCTTTCCAAAAATCAATTCAATCATCCACATACATCTCATATGGATTATTATCATGTTTGAATCATAATATAATTAATTCAAACATACAAATGCACATTCAAACATAATTCGTGCATTATTTCCCTTAACGGGTCAAAATCACCAAAAGCGATTTAACTCACCAAATTTCCTTTCATATCAACATATGTGGTTATTAAGTTGATAGCCAATCATATTTCATCAACAACTACTATAATGTTCACCCTCAGGTTCTTCCATTATAGATTCCAAGTCAATTCAATCAATTAACCAAATTTCAACCAATTCAAATCAATCAAACCACACCCAAGTGACAGCTTGACATTCAACATAGCTACGATGTTCTCCCTCAGGTACTTCCATTATAACATACCAAAATTTACTTCCACATTCAAGTGGTGAAGTAATCTCCAATTTCAACTCATACTATGATGTTCACACTCTAGTCCTTCCATCATGGTTTTCAATCAATTAATAGGTTTATAACTATTTATAAACCATGATTCTATGATATTCATCCTCCAATACTTCTATCATATATTCACCCAACCATTTGACATTCAATTCAATTACCCAAGTCACAATTCAAGTATTATGATCTATATACAGCTTGACTAGATAAGTCAAACTTAACCATCATAGTTTTTTAACTTTGACTTTTTATGTCAAACTTTGATCAAATCAAATTTTCCACATTTAGTCAATTATATAGCTCTATACATGCATTGTCCCCTTACACATAACTATCGCATATCAATTAGCTTTCTTAATTATTTCATACATATATGAAATCAACATACTTAAGATTTGCATATTAATCCCCATAACATGTTATTTGGTTTAACTTTATTAGTCCAACCCTCATCATACACTCCCGTGTATTTCTATATACCTCTTTCACCTCTCATTTGAATAATCACATAATTATTCATTCCATCATATGTACAAATACCATTTATACATATCTTAGGTGATACTATTTCTTTATAAATAGGCATGACTTTGACTTTTTAAAGTCAAATTTCCCATAAAGTCAATTTGACTCTTACGACAATCATATAACCTAACATATACATTGTTCTACCTCTTAATGACTATATGGCTAATTGGTTTCATTTCTTTATCTTCACCAACTTTATATACCATATGTTTAATTCAACATATATCATGCATATATCTACCATCAATCATTCACATAATCAATTCTTTATATATAACCATTTACTTTGACTTTCATTAGTCAAACATATATCATATAACGAAATGATACAAACCAAATTTTCAATTAGTAGGATTAACATATCATACATACATAGTTTTAGTAAGTTAAGTAACTTATTATTTCATCTATGGTGTTCTCCCTCCGGTACTTCCACCATATAATACCGAATAACTCAACATATCAAACTAATACAATCAACAACCCTTGGACCTCATGCATATGAAACCCTTAATGCACCGAGTTATATTAGAACTATGTTGATCCCAAAGCAAGAAGAAAAGATGAAACATATTTATATGCAACCAACAACGATAACCGACAAAAAATTTGATATGCAACAAGATGGAAACAGTTGTGCATATGACGTTAAGAATGTGACATTTGTTTCAAAACTGAACCGATGATCAAACAACACAACCTGGTTATTCACTTTAGGAGTTGCGGAATCCATTACCCCTGCCATTAGAAACGCCGCTATAATGACTTCTTGAAGCATCAAAACTTCCTCTTCCTCTCCCGCCTCCTCTTCCTCCTGTTTAACAAAAGTAACATTTTTTTCAAACAGGTTGTTTAACTTTATAAACTGTCGTATTCGCAGCATAAAAATTCAGTTGCTCGGATCAAGTGATGGGTCAAAAACAACTATAGTTTAAGTGATAATTCAAAACTGTAGTTTGTACACAAAACAAAACAAGCCTGATCAGGTGAGTTAACCCAAAAGTTTAAAAGGTTTAAAACTAATTGTAAAACTAAGCATAATTACTAGATACATCAATGCAAAAAATCTAACCATGAAGTAAAAAAATTGAAAAGTTGATAGCATAACACTTTGAACCAAAAGGCTAATATAATGTAGTGTTAAGAGTATATCAGATTGTTGTTCAAGATAAAACATATCACTTACAGAAAAAAAAAAAAAACTAATTTTTGTAGAAAAATAATAATAATATTAAAAAATAGTAGTAGTAGTAGTAGTAATAGTAATAATAATAACAACAACAACAACAACAACAATAATAATAATAAAAATAATGATATCAGATTGTTCCACATCTCCAGATTCTATTCTTGCAAAAATAATATAAAATAATAATAAGATGAATCTCCAGAAAAGAGGTACCAATCAGTTTTGAAAAATATAGTAATTTTTTAAACTGTTTAAGCAAAATCATTGATATAGATTAATTTATGTAATTTCAAAAAAAAATGGTAGTTTAGAAACTAAAGATGAATTATTTTTTATTTAAGAGAGAACTATTAAGCACATACTTCCTCCACGATAACTGCTGCTGCTGGTGCTTGCTCTCCTTTCTTCAATATACACTTGCTTTCCAGCAAGTTGTATTGGGGATGCCTGAAAATTTTAAAAATACAAGCCAATTTTAAACGGAACTGCAATATTTCATAAAATATTAAAAAAAAATTAATGACACTTTCATCTTCGATAGTACTGGCATATTAGCATATAGTACTGGCAATACTAGAAACTGATTTTATTAGGTTCAAACCTCAAGAGCATTTTGAACACTCCTGATGTCCTCAAACTCTACAAATGCAAAGCAAAAACCAAGTTCCTGCAAAATGAGAAAAAAAGTTGAACTCCATAGTTATAAGCTAATGCTGGTTAACATATAAAAGTAAATGAATGAAAATAAAACCTTGCGATGCTTTAAGAACACACCATCCTGCTTAATTCTACCAAAGTTGTTGAACTCTTGAAGAATTTGTGAAGTAGTAATAGAAGTAGGCAAATTCCTCACATAAACCGACATAAATTCGCCTGAAAGACATATGTACATGAACAATAAGAGGTAATCATCATCGCTATTCATGGTTGAGCACATAATTTATGCAACATATTTATTTTACACAACAAAAAAGAAAACAAAACATACACATACACACTGATCAAAAAGACAAAAAAAAATAGATGATCAATGGTTTTAATGGGTCACAAAATGATAAAACAACAAACACAGTAAATTCCACTTGTCATAAAGCTATTGTAGTCTAGGGAGGATGAGATGTAACCAAACCATACCTCTCTATGGCTCTATCCCTAAAGAAAGAGAGGCTACTTTAGAAAACAAAACAAAATAAGAGGTAATCATCATTGCTATTCATGGTTGAGCACATAATTTATGCAACATATTTATTTTACACAACAAAAAAGAAAACAAAACATACACATACACACTGATCAAAAAGACAAAA
This sequence comes from Mikania micrantha, assembly GCA_009363875.1. Taxonomy (NCBI): domain Eukaryota; kingdom Viridiplantae; phylum Streptophyta; class Magnoliopsida; order Asterales; family Asteraceae; genus Mikania; species Mikania micrantha. The sequence goes on from CM018684.1 coordinate 71,165,055, forward strand.
AAAAAAGATGATCAATGGTTTTAATGGATCACAAAATGATTAAACAACAAACACAGTAAATTCCATTTGTCATAAAGCTATTGTAGTCTAGGGAGGATGAGATGTAACCAAACCATACCTCTCTATGGCTCTATACCTAAAGAAAGAGAGGCTACTTTAGAAAAACCCCTGCCTCCAAAACAAATAAACCATACTATAGTAAATATCATAAAACAACACATAGACATAAACTATAGTAAGACAATAATATGCAAAGTTATACAAAATGTGCTAACAAAGAAACAAGTCAAAGAAGGCCCCAAGTGTGTTTTAATGCGTACAACCTACTAATACATTTTACTAAATATTTTACCAAACTATAAGTAGTAAATATTAGTTAACAAACTTACCCTTTTGAACAAATTGTTTTGGGACATCCCACACAAACCCTAAAATTTAGACCCACAAAAAGTTATCATTTTTGACCAACAGAGTTTACCTGCTACATAACCGTCCAATTCATCAAATCATTTTATAAACAAAAAAGTATCCTTTTTGATCAAACAGAGGTCACCTTCTTCGTTTGCTAAAGTATCCTCTGTAACATGATTTGTAGTTTCAGGCATAAACGAGGTAACTGGTTCTGGTGGCAGATGCCATTCAGTTGTAGGCAAAACGCTCTTAACGACTTGAGCTTGAGTATGAACTGATGGCATGGACTTCCCGTTTGATTGCAACTATAAATCCCCATTTTTTATGGACATAAAAAATGTCAAAAATTAGTACCAGTAAAAAAGGTAAGAAAACTTTAGAACATGCAGTACTATTTTTGGACAAATTTTGAAACTGATATGTGATATTAAAGAGTCAAAATCAGATAATCAACTGTAAAAGAAAATGCAGAATCAAGCAATTGATTTTCACACAAATTCTCAATATTTTTACACAACTATAGATAAAGAACTAAAAGAAAAATACTTCTATATCGATATATTTTCCACAAACTATTAAACAAATTTTCTTAAAAAAAAATCATGCCAGAATCAAGCAATTGATTTTGTTCAAAATAGAATTAGTAACAATCATAAATGAAGAGGAAAAACATGAAAAATACTTTTACTCTTCCTGGTCAGTTCAGTTGCAGCAGTATGAAAACAAACAAAAGATAAACCAAAACTGAATATTCAACCCCTAAACAAGTAGTAAATTAGTTTCTTCATAACTCCCGGAAACAAAGCTGAATAACAAATACTATCAATTAAAAAGAAAAGAAAAGAAAAGGAGACAAAACAGAATACAAACAAGTGAACAACTAATAATAGAAGAACAATCGACTACTGTTCAGGGAAAATAATAATAGCATAACTTACTATAGAAGCATAGGTGAATTTCACAGGTTCAGGGGCAGATTTTTCCACATCTTGAAATGATTCTTGATATGCCGATGTATTTTGATGCAATGGCTCTTGTTCATAATCCACATTATTCTGATAAAAAGTTTCAAAAAGATAGCCAACACGGTCAAAAGAAGACTGTTCCACTGGTGATTCTTCTTCATAACCTTCACTATCATCTTTATCTTCTTGCCGTTGTATTTGGCGTTCTTGGGATGTAAAGTAATCACCTTGATCTTTACTTTTTAAGCGTAATGAATTAAATTTTTCACTTGCTTCAAACTTCCGTACATCTGATATTTAATAGTGTACCATCACTAAAACACTTTTTCAAGTACTGAGAAAACATTTGTGGGCTACAAACAAAAAAAATTACAATACTACTATTAACAATTTCAAAAAGAATCCCAAGTTTCAGCCAAAGAAGTTGCAAGATAAGTAAAAACATATGTAACAAGTGCCAGCAAAAGCTAATCAACATGAAAGAAACATAAAAACTTTCCAAAACTGTCATATTAAGGCAATTAAATGAAGTGAAATACCAATAATATAAGGCACCTGGAAGTCACAATTAGCAGTTTTGTGTGTTTATGATCTTCAGATAAGATTGTTTTAGAATCAAAATAATCATATTTTAAGAAGCTACTAATCTACAATAAGATAACCAATGAAAATAAACACATAGACACCTATGTACCTAATCACCCGTAATTTTAAAGAAGCAATACCAAATAATCCTTGAGAAGAGAATTCAAGTGGTTGAAAACGAATATCATCTTTATGTACAGTGGCCACTGGTGGTGGAAGATGATCGGTAACCTCCTCACTAACAATGTGAAATATATCATTTTTAACAAAGTAGCCCTTCTCCTGGGGAGCAAGAAAAAACGTCTGAACATATTTCCTCCAGCCATTGAAGCAATTTGATTTGACTGAACCAGACACCGTCACAATAATTCCTTCAATCCATGATTCGAGAGAGTTTATAGTCTTGATTTTAATCCCACTATAGTGTAATGACTGAACAAGCATATGAATTTGCTGCAAGGGAACGATACAAAATTATGTTTCTTAAAAGAATTTGATACTCAACCAAAAAAATGTAAGGAGAAAAAAACTGATAAGAACAGCAAAATGGTGGTAGAGATAACACAACTGAGCAGGTCTGGCGTGCTGGATAGCAGAGTCAAACAACATTCAAATAAAGCAGCTATCTTCTTGGTGAGATCGGTTTGGGTTGACATACAAACACCTTTTTTATCATATATCTATAAAAGAAACCAATGACTGACAATGTACTTACTCAAACTATGCTTTTGAAAACAGTTAGATTTTCAAACAAATTGATTTCAAAAGGCAAATTATAAGCCAGTTCTAGACAACTTTTGGCACACCAATTTTTAAACAAACCAACTAATTAGAAGTATAGGGGTCACAAATAGCCACCTCTGACATTGCATCAAAGAACTAAAGAACTAAAGAAAAAGTTCAAAACAAAATTAAACTCCTAATTGTTATATAACAAAAGAAAACATAATAATATATGAGAAAAACAAAAGTTGCCATGAATTAGAAATCACGTAGAAATAATAAATGAATTGGAAATATGAAAAACTGATTCATGTGAATGAAAAATGAAATGAAAGAGACATGATTTTTGTCTCTTTCATTTCACAAAAGCTACATCATTTCTTTGACAATCATGTACAAATGAAACATGAAATGAGAGAGACATAACTTAAACAAAGTCATAAAAATTTAATAGAAGCATGACTAAAAGGACAAAGAAACATAGTCACTGTCACATATTAAAATTGATTAACAATCAAAAGATGGCTTTAATTTTATATCTATGATTAGCTATACTTAAACATTTCATTATAGATGGATCATCCTCAAGTTTAAAAGAATTGGTAATTGCATCTTCAAATTAGAACCAGTTCAATAAGTAAAATATAATAGTCTAGAATACCGATTTGGAGATCCAATCATCCATTAACCTCTCTAGAATTATTTAACTTTAAATCTAGAGATAAAGAAAGACATGCAGGTTAAAAAACTCTACATACTGAATTCACATTGGCTCATAACAAGTATCATATGCATAAAGATTCACATTTAACAACATCCAACTACCCACAAAACAAGATCATTCGATAAGAAATAGCAAATAAGTTTAACTTAACAGTACTTATAAACCATTGAAACCGACCAGATAGCTCAAAGCAAAGCAAGTCAGCCAAAGTTTAAAATTCTACTGTTTATATTTGTTGATTTGACTGTTTACGGTTTAAAGCTTGGAACCCGCCAAGTAAACCAAACGAGCCGTTAAAACTTTATATTTATATCTTTTATTATTTTAGGAACCTCAGCTAACGTGTATGGATTATATTCATGAATTATTCTTATCTTTTGAAAAATATAATTATACACAATTACGCTTTTTAAAATAAATAAAAACTTTTGCTCAAAACTTTCAAACCGCAAAAAGACCATCAACATTCTTGGTTTAACTTAATGTCAAAAAGACTCACACGTATATCAGATGCGATCTCAGTGGATTCGCCATCAACCCGAATCATAGTGCTGGAACCCGTGTAAAACTGGTGAGCAAATTCAGGTTGTTGCTGAAGCACACGATAGTATTGCTGAACAAAGTACGAACCAACCTAACGAAATCAAGAAATAACAGTTAATAATTAACAAAAGAATTAATAAAAGACAAAATCAATCGAGCAGCAACATTACACAATGATTTCAAGATGAAGCAATAAGAAAAACGATTACCTGTGAAACGGTTACGGAAGATGAGTATGAACCCGCCATTACGACGACCCGATTATAAAACTATTTCGTTAAACCCTAACCCAGCAAACAACAACAGAATCGAGCATCTAGAATAGCAAATTACACCAATTCGAATGGGAAAAGAATGGGAAAAGTAACTAGTGATGAATGTAGATTCAATTTTCAATTTGGGAGAACGTAACTTGTAGATTTGAATGATGATTTCGATGATTTTAGGGTATCAGGCATATGAATGCTTCAGTTCCAGAGAGAGAAGATAAGATTCATGAAGCATTTTGAAAACTGGGGTTTGGGAATTTGAAAGGGTTTTAGTTTTTTAAAGGCGTTGGATTGTCATGCAGTGGACGGTGGAGATTAATTTAATGTTGATGGTAGTGAGGGAATCTTATTTATTGGACCATACACTTTTAAATTTTGGTAATTCAGGACTCAAAAGTTTGACACTCAAACGGTCCTTTAAATTTTTAGAAAAGTGGAGTGCGTGAAATAACGAACAAACATTGGGTAGAAAATTGCAGTGAAAAAGGGGTCTGTACTCTGTAGGGGGTCAGGGGTTTTTTCAGTGAGCTTTCCTTCTGGGGTGGTTGTGGTGGCTCATGGGATGTTTATGTGACTAAGTCTTGGTGACATAATCTGAAAACAATTGATTCACACGATTGAGACCTTCGCCGTTCAAAAAAAAGAAAAGTGAAGCGTGCTATGTCAGTATCATTAAATCGAACAAAAAAATATAAGGAAAAGCGTTGAAGAACCTATGCGAGTCGTGGCATGCGAAGCCACAACTCGATCGAGTTTACTAAAATTAAAGATTAAGCATAAAGATTAATCGTCATATATATTTATAATCCGACAGTAGATTTCACTTTTGTTAATAATCTAATAAAAAAGCACAAATATTTATATGCATTAAAGGGTTGCATATATAGTGTTTCATATATAGATATCTTTAGTTTTACTTTGAAAAGTAAAAACAATTTAGAGTAGCTAGTTTATAAGAACTCACACTAAGAGGCTGTTTGTTTGGATCTAAATGGGTCTGAATCTGAATTCAGTTTCAGACCGTTTGTTTCGTTAAAAAAAACACGTCTGAATCTGAACCAGCCTTTGAACCAGCCTCTGAATCATTCAGACATGGAGAGGAGTCTGAATGGAAATCTGTGAAGGAACCGACCTACTGAAGAGCGACCAAGGAGCCATTGAATCATTCAGCCTCCACCACCGTTGCTCAACCACCGTCGCTCCACCACCGCCCTCCACCACCACCGCGCCACCACCTCCGCTTGTTCAAAGGAGCGACCGAAGGAACGACCGCGCGACCCAGCCTCCACCGTCTGCGATGGAGGGTTGCTTACCTTCGAACATCCACGAAGAAGACCACGACATCACACATCGACGGCGATGGAAGGTTGCTTACCTGTGAACATCGACGGCGGCTGAAGACGCGATTTAGGGTTCGACGACGGCTGCTGAAGAGGAGCATCCGGTTCACGGTTCAAGGGTGTTCAATGGTTCACGATGAAGAGGAGCCTCCGGTTCGGGGGTGGCGATGGGCGGAGACCGGCGGCGATGGGTGGGGGCTGGCGGAGATCGACTGGGTGCGAACGGGGGGTTGGGGTGCGAATCTGAGAAGTTAGGGTTTTTAAGAAAAAAAAAGTTTTTTTTTTAATTTTCATTCAGATGTGTAACCAAACAGTCTTAACCAATTCAGCACTTAATGGTACAGACCCTCTTAATCATTCAGACGTCTTAACCATTCAGCACTAAATGATTCAGATCCAACCAAAAGGCCCCAAAGAGAGTCTAAAACTATGTGAAAAGTGTTATGACTAACGTGTGAAGTGTGAACCGTACTCCCTAGTCTTTCTCAAATTTTTTTCATTAATCTTTTAGGGTTAATATTTTAGACAACCACAAATAAAACTATATAAATACTTATTTACCAATTTTATCACTAATAACATCAGTTTAACTTTGCAAAGTTATCTTTACTTCTTCATCAGAGGGAAGGAGTCGTCCCGAACTCCTCAAACTTTTCACATGTCACCTACGTGTCCGTATAAATATATATATATTTTCCTGTTTTTATTTTATTTTTTCCTTCTTTTTTTTAAGAAATAATTTAGCAATTTTTTCTTTGTTTTTTTTTTCGCATGCTACCTCTTCTTTAAAATCTAACTTATTTCTAAATATCATATAACTAGATTAAATATGGAACAATATATAAACTAAAAATAAATTTTCATTAATAAAAAAAATGCAAAATACATACATGCCTTTCAATTCTATTACACGTATTTTCTCCTTTGTTTCACTTGTATTTTCCCTTTAGAAAAAGGGAACCCCACCATACAAAAAATTGTTATATAAAATTATTACAACCTTTGTTTTTTTTAGCACGGGCTCATGACTATCTTTTTGAATCATGATAGAATATTCATAAACGGCTAAAAAAACCAAACCTGTGAACCCAATGTGTTAAACAAGAAACCGTCACTAATGTCATCCATGTTATAAAGTATAAACAAACATAATGACCAATTTTTTTTAACCAATCCAATAAAACTAACATAATCAAGTCACACCACTTTACCCTATATGACTTATGATTAAATCTTGTTTTTTAATCAGTGTTTACCGTAATGACTCATTAAATTATTGGCTTGTGTTATCATTGAACAAGTTTAAGCATATACACGTTTTTTTTCTATTAAAAGTGAAAATTCACTGAATAAATATTATATATATATATATAAACATGTATATTTATGTAAATAAAATAAAAATTTTAAACAACAATGAAAATAATAATGTACAAAAACAAACAAAAAGAAAAAAAAAAAAAAACCAAGCGTCAATTGTCTGTCTTTACATCCTCCAATCAGAAGTCAGAAAGCTCCAAAAACAGGTCACCATATATTCTCCCTTTCTCAATAGCCTAAATCATAAAACAAATTATATTCATCACAATTTATTTGTAATAAAAAAAAAACACATATTCTATTCCATCTATTTATATCACAACTAATTCATATCAACTCGTCACAGACAAGGTTCAATTTTATATATATTTTCTTGTTTTTTGAATAAGTAATCAAAAGCATTTCTTTGATTATAAATATATCAAAATGTAATAAATAAATGGTGTTTCAATTTTTATACCGCTTACAATGTATATTTTTATTTTTATATATTAAGAAAACAAGGAAACCATTTTAACTTTTAGTCAATTACAAAACAGGTACAAGTAACAAATTGCCTTTTAGCTTTACGACATTATTATTACTATTTACTATATCTGTCATTTTATAACTTTTATGAAAATAAATCTTACATTTAAAACCAAATAAATATATAAATTTTAATTTGTAAGAACAAACTAGGCTGAATATATTTAAATTACCTATAAATTAATATTTAAGTAATAAAATAACAAAAACATTTTTATAACCTTTTATTTGTTAAAAAGTTTAACACTCTCTTTTAAAAAGTTTTATTAAATATTGAATAATTGATAACAAAAATTTTAAGAGTATATTAATATAACATGATATTTTAAAATAAAATACCATGAATTAGCTAAACAACAAATTTAGTTTTAAACCTTTTTTTTAAGTTTGTTTGTAAACATTTCATTTATAAACTGCTTTTGAAAAACTTGTCAATTTACTATAAATTCTCGATGTTTATAAACTTCATAATTTATTTATTTTTTAATAAAGTCGTTTTTCATAAAAAAATATTTCTTAAAAATAATGGTTTTAAAATATTTCATACTTTTAAACTCCCTCAAAACTAATAATTGGTCATGGCAACACTTCTAAAATTGCTTTCGGACACCTCATGATCTCACTATTAACGATTATTCACAAGTCGAACATACGACTTTGAAAACGATAATTGTCAAAAGCACGATTATTTCTAGAAAGTGAGGGAAGAAAAAAAAAGAAGCAACTTCAAATAAATTAATAATTCAAACTAAATTCAATAAATAGCAGTATTTTTGTGATTGGAAAGCGTTTTTGAATTGAGTCGTTTGCATTCTTGTGAATCATTAACAAGATTCACACGTCACATCCTCTTCTCTTCCCGAAAATTCTCATATTTTCCATTTAACCTTTTTTTCCCCAAAATTTCATTTGATCATGACATGTAAAAAACAAATCAGAAAACGCCACTTTTAGCATACGGGCACCCGTTAATTTTTTAAATGTTGTCACAGGTATCAGGCCCACTCTGACCGGGCTGTCACATACGCCCCATGAACCACGTTTACAAGCACCCAGACTTCTTATAAGTGTGACCGAACCTTATATACAGACGCCTCCTTAACCTACTTGACGGGAAAATCATATAGGCGCCGCCCCTGAGTTTATCAGCACTCGACTACAAAGTATTTCCGACCATCACCTTATTGTTTTTTGGGCGCCCGGCTACAAAGCATACAATAGGCATCTGATTTTTCTCTTCATAAACGATGGTTTGATATTTCCTTTTTTTATAATTTTATTTTTCTTAATTTTAAATATTTTTTATGAATAAACCTTTGATTATTTTAACAAATTAATTATTAAATGTTCCATACTTTTAAAAAATGGAATTTGTTGGGGCGCCCATATAGAGAAAAATTCAAAAAAAGCTTGGGGCACCTATAAAGGTGGTTTGGACGCCCGTAAAAAAGGTTCGGTCGCCTTATAATCAAAGATAAAGTGGGGCCGCCTATATAATAGGTTCGGGCGCTCATAAAATTAATAATAAAAAATGTTTACAGTCCAAAGGTATACATTTCTTAGCATTTGATAGTCTAGTGAACATCAACAATTTGGTAATTTTTCCTTTTTAAAAAATCTTACTCAACCTAATTACAATATTTATGTCTATTTAATTAAATAATACTTATTTACTACTCTTTTAATAACTTTTAATCTTTCTTCGCTTATAACCACAAACAAAAGAATCTTATCTTATTATATTAATAAACAAATATCATTTTTGACACATTCCAATTTGTTACAGCTATATTGTCATGTGTCAAACTCTTAAATCATTAAACCAAGTGTCACTTCTTTATATTTTCAAGTAATTTTCTCATATTAAATGATATCTAATCTTTATTTTATTAAATAATTACATATCAATGACTAATACTGTTATATATCTTTTTCATAATAAACAATAGTTTTTAATAAATTCAAAATAACCTTTTTATTAAAAAACACAATTCAATAAAAGTTTACAAAATATGATTTTTTTCCAATAATCAAAATTTTAATTAGGAAATATTTTAAACCTGTACTTTTCGATAAAGATACAAGTTTTATAAAAAAAATAAGTTTTTTTAAAAAATAAATTTTATTTAAAACAAGTTTATTACAAATTATATAACATTTTAGTTTTCAACCCGTATAATATATGGGATTTAACCTACCCCAAATAAAAGCATATACTTTTGCTTTTGCTTTCTTGCAGTTTGATGATGATAAATAAAGATTAAGATAAAGGAGTAAATAATAAGATTTTTAAGCTTTCTCTCATAGTTTGAAGATGGAGACACTAATGGAAGATGAGCTATGAATGCTCTCCCACCACTAAATATATGTGTCAACATGAATGATTAGGTTACTCAATTAAGATTAACTTATAATAATTGCACCTATCAAAGAACATGCACCATAATAAATAAATGTTGGTAGAAACCTATGATTAAGGGTAACAACTAACAACTAATAGAAGGCTTAGTTGTGTCACAGAGGCATTGATTTTTCTTAAAACTTTAGGACTATACATGATACTGTCATATTTTATTATATGTTTATCTATTGTTCAATGATATTATGAGATTGCATATGTTGTTATCTATCATACCATCATTCCTCTTATATTGGTATCTTTATATATCTATATGCTTGAAATACATCTTGTCTATTAATTGTTTGTTTGTATGTTTTGTTATTGAAAATACTTTGAAAGCAATTTCTCTTTTCTCAAAGAAAAATGTAAGGTTTGTCAACGTTTCCTCTCTATAGACCTACCAATACCCTGTTATAAGCAATGTTGTAAAAATCAGCCTAGGCGCTAGACAGCCCTCTATTGTGTTGATTTTGACCTAGGCAGTGCTTAGACGGCCTAGTCAAATTTTTTTTTTTTGACCTTTTCATGGTAAAAAGGCGTCAACTTCATGATTATTTAGACATTTCTCAACCCAAAATCCGTAATATGTCTCTGAAACATCGAATCCAGCCACTTAACATCGAAATTCTTCTTTAAATTTTGAACTCGGTTTTTAAGTTTGAACTTTGAAGTACTTGACTTAGTATGTTAAAGTTTATTTTTTAAATTATTGATATTGATGTGTGTATATAATATATATTTGTAAAATTACTTATAAAAATTCCAATCCGCCTAGCGCGTAGCGACTTCTACACCCATGGTTATAAATGATATTTACTGAAAATGGTTATTGTTGTTGTTTGTTTATCATGAAATCATATCTGATCCGTTTAAGTTAACTTCGTTATCGGTTCAAGTTAAATTGGTTATCAAAATATTAAAAGTAGTTGGTATCTTTGAGATATTTTTCAATCCTAGATGTTGACCATATGAGTATGCAATCAAGGAAGAAGTTAACCAACCTTCGTAACGTCCATGAGAGTGCTTCTCCTTTTTCTTCTTGAAAGCTGATTTCAAAACTAGCAAGAAAGCGATCCCCAAAAACAATCCTGCTAATCCACCAATAATAATTGCCACCGTCTTCTGCGTATTGTGCCGCCCACCCCCACCGCCTGTCTCCGTCGCTCCTGTTTGTATCCCCCCACCACCACCACCACCACTTGTTCCTGTCAACAACCAAACCCACATCATATTGTTGCTTTTTCCTAAAGAGTTGCTAAAAAGTAAAACAAAATGTCTATCAATGTAGATACCACTTTTGATTCTTTATGTATCATATTATTATCAATACTTTTCACTCGTTTTCAAAGGTTAGGGCATGTTTGGGATTGCTTATTAAGTTTAAAAGGATTTTTTGTCAAAATTGTTTATTAACTTATGACTTTTTGAAATGCAGTTTTTATAAATGTGTTTGGATTAGCTTTTATGTATGAAGTCAATAAATTGTTTGGATATGTAAGTTCCCACAAAAATTAACATATTATAATCATTAAAAGTTAAAAAGCACCATTAAAAGCTACAAAAATTAGCTTTTTAAAAATGACTTTTTAACACTACTCAAAAAGTTAAAACCAAAAGTGTTTTTCAAATTACCAAACATCTTTTTAACTTATTAACTTAATAACTTCTTCGTCAAGTCAATAAGTCAAATAATTGATTTCAAATAAAATCCCAAGCCAACATGCAAGTAATACATCTAGATGTGTCTGATTGATAGGTTGGTGACTAAACCTAACACAACCCGTATTCTTACTCGTTAATAAATATCAATCAAAACCTAAACATATGTGAAACATGATATGTGTAACTAAAAGGGTCGATTGAATTCATGGATTGTACAAAAATAGGTTAAACGAGTCCACGTATCAACCGAAAACATAACCCATTTAATTGGGCTTGGTTGTTTACACAAAACTTTTTTATTTTAACACATCATTGACAGTCTCATACTATACGTCTTGTATAAACCTATAACACCCAGTGGTTCGACAATAATTGGTCTTATAGATGCCTCGAACCTAAACGAGGCACATAGATGTCCAATCATTAAAAAATTCTAACAAATAATGATTGTCATATATGTTTCGTATAGATTTATAAGATATGACAGATCAACCTAAACATGACCTACCAACCTAAAACCTTGTTATTTTGTCTAAGTTACTATGTATCGTGATCTCCGGTGAGGTTAACTTACCTGATCCAGGGACTCCGTTTGGGTAATAAGTGTAACTGATGTAACACTGCTGGAGGAAAATCTGGCCGGAAATTGAACTCCCACACGCACTCCGGCCATTCTCCGCCGCCGATCTCACACAGTTCACACAATCCCCGGACCCCAAATCGCCTTCACACTGTCCCAGAACATATACCGATTGATACTCGCCGGAGTAATACCCGTTTCCATTCGCAACCCCCTTTTCAATCTGTTGCAACGCCGATTCCAACCTCGAATCAAACCCAGACCCGCTAGCCCGATCCGACCCACACTGTTTAAACAAAAGCTCCGTCGCCGGCGCCGGCGGGAATCCTACAACTTCGTATCTCAAATAACACCCATTTAGCTGAACTCTGGCTGCGATTGTATCTCCACCGCATACTTTCTCAATCGTTTCAGGGATTTTCTTCACGCAGGTGTTGCAATCGGAGTTTGATAAATCAGCGCGGCACTGGTAAAGTCCGGTGACTGAAGTTGTTAATTGGTTGTTTCCGGTGGTGGTGTTGTAGAAACTGGTGGTGGATGATTGAGATATGAGGTTTTGGTACAGTGATTGGAGGTTTTGAGATGAGATTCCAGATGGGTCTTGGAATTTTTGGTTTGCACAGCCTTTGTATATGAAGGTTGTGATGTCTGCAGATGAAGAACAACAGATTGACAAAAGGAAGATGAAGATGAAGATGAAGATGTGATATTTGGATGGACCCATGATGGGGTGTCTAGTGAATTTGGGGAAGAACAAGAGACAAAATAAAATTCAAGATCATGGGGGCGTTGATTGGGGTGTTTTAATGGATTGGTATCGTGGTGACTCGTAAATGTAATTGAATTCATGTTCACATTCAAAATCAATTTATATTTATAATGCCGCTAATATTTCATCTATAGATACAGCTAGATTTAGCACTTGATTCACATCACTAGCAAATACAGCGAAAACTTAATGAACAAGTATTTAGATATCTACCTGTTGTAATAAACGAAAAAAAAATTTTTGAACTGTGAAGGTCTCAATCGTGTGAACCCACTGTTTCCAGACCATGTCACCAAGGTCTAGTTACCTATACCTCCTATGAGCCACCACAACCACCCCAGGAGGAAACCCCACTGGGAAAACCCCCTGACCCCCCTCAGACCCCTTTTTCGCTGCGAAAGGGATTTGAACTCATGACCTCCTATTTGAAAGAATCATAGGGTACTATTAAGACAATACATCTTTGGTAATAAATGAAATTTTTTAAAACACACGTGTCGCGCTTTATTGTAATCTAAAAATAATTTTGCATATCTTTTTCATAATAAATACTAATAATCTTTATTAATTAAATTATATAATTAAGTATCAAAAAATATAAATCTTTTAATTCTAGTAATTTGTTAATTTATGAAAACTTAATAAACTACAAGAATATTTCAATTATATCTTATTTAAAAATATATTTTTATAATAATTAAATTTTGTTTGAACAGCTAACGCCAAATACCACTGTTTAAATGGTTACATTGACACCACCTTTTAGGAGGAAAACCACACAGGGAAAAACCCTTGGCCCAACTTAGAGTATATTTTTGCTCCAGCCGAGACCCAAACCCAAGACCTTCCATTCGGGAAGTCAAGGGGGTACCATTAGGCTATAAGCCCTTTGGTAATTAAATATTTATTACAATTTGATATTAATGAATTATAATTTTTATTATTCAACATGTGTAATACACATGTTTATAGGTTAGTTAAATATATAGCGAAAAAAAAAATTTAATGGGTAAGTGTACTCTCTTTCTAAATTAGACTATAATTACACCTTTGCATTTAATTGAACTTATGCCCTTTCATTCTAAGAGAGAAAAAAAATGATGAACGCTATCGTTAGGCGTCTCTTACCGACCGATCTCATGGCCAACATGAGTGATGTAAATCGCATGACCCAAGGAAAATTGAATGGTATCGGGCTTTGAACCCTATACCTTCATTATACACTAGGTTCAATCCCATGTATTACACGGGTTGAAAACTAAAATATGATATACTTTGAAATAAACTTGTTTTAAATAAATTTATGTTCAATAAACTTATTATTTATAAAACTTATATTTTTCTAAAAGTAAAGGTTTAAACTTTAAATATTTCTTATTTATTAAATTTTGATTATTAGAAAATTTTCATATTTTGTAAACTTTTATTGAATTGTGTTTTTTAATAAAAAAACTATTTTTAAAGTTATTAAACACTATTTTTTTTAATATAAAGAAGATATATAATAGATAATTAATTGAAAATATAATAAAGTGACATGTGGTAATAATAGTATGAGAATTTGGCACATGGCAATACAAGTCTGATAAATTGACATGTGGCAAAAATGATGTTTATTTATTAAATTTTAATTATTAGAAAAAATTCATATTTTGTAAACTTTTATTGAATTGTGTTTTTTAATTAAAAAAAACAATTTTTGAAGTTATTAAACACTATTTTTTTTAATATATATAAAGAAGATATATAATAGTATTAGCCATTAGATTTATAATTATTTAATAAAATAATGATTAATTATCATTTAATATGAGACATAATTAATTGAAAATATAATGAAGTGACATGTGCAATAATAGTATGAGAATTTGACACATGACAATACAAGTCTAATAAATTGACATTTGGCAAAAATGATGTTTGTTTATTAATATAGTAAGATAAGATTCTTACCCCCTTACTACTAGGCCACCATCGCCGAGACCATTCTAAGAGACAACATCTACCAATTGGTCTAGTCACACATTGGCAGACAAATGTTTAAATAAAAAGAGATTTTTGTCTCTAAAAAACGTATGAACCAATAAAAGTTTGACATGTGGCCTATTAAAAAAATTTAATAAATGATAATTTAGGCATAACATTTTATTTTTTGTATTAGTTTTTTATATTTTTATATTTGGATTTTTGTATTCTGGATTTTTTTGTACTAATTTTTTGTTGTATTTATTATCTTTGTGTTGCATTTTTTGTTTTTTTGTACTGAAATTTTCATTTTATATGCCGAATTTTTTTTTGTATTGAATGTTGTTTTTTGTAATGGATTCCTATTTGTATGTTTTTAATATGACACATACCAAAATCTTATTAGACACTACTCTTTTTGGGCAAAATTTTCTTGTGAGTAGATCCAAATATCCAATCCATAGTATATATGCATAATAAAAATTATATTAATAGAAACAAACAAAAAAAAAAACTTAGATCCACAAGAAAAAGTCAAAAAAAAAAACGCATCAAAAGAAAATACTACAAGTAAAACGTTAAAAAAATTAATAAAACACATTAAAAATGTCAGTAAACAATTGTAATAATAAAAGTAAAACTTAATAGAAAAATATGATAAACATAATATTGGTAAAAGATAAACCTAATTAGTAGAAAATGGAAATAATAAAGTAAATGTTAACAAAGGAGCAGTGTAAGACTAATGTATTAAAAAAACATAACATAAAAAAAATTGTTTAAAAGAACAAAACAAGCATACTCTGAGTTTCAAATGAATAAAACATCAGAAGAGACAACGTGTTAATAAAAAGATAACCTCGGATTAAAAATTAACAAAACATTTCAATAAACATAAAAAACAACAATATGAAAAAAAAAACATAATGATAAATATATTGTTAAGGAAAGAGAAACCTAACTAAAAAGTACTTAAATGAAAAAACAATTGTAAAAATACAAAGGAAAATAAACCCGATAAAGAAGAAAAAAGACATACCCAGAAGGCGAAGACAATTTTAATGTTCATTTTCATGTTCATTTTCAAGTTAATAAATATATAAATATGTCATCCGAAATAAAATTAAGTGAATGCATTAAAAGTGATGTTTCAACAATATCAAGAAAAATATAATATTAATTCACTCTTGACAAAAAACAATATTAGCACTAAATGGTTCAACTTGATAACACATGTTAACATATTTTTTTAACAATAATTTATTCATATCATGCTAGTGACAACTAGCCGCTACACTCATTTAACCACAATAATCAGCAACTTCTGGCCAAGAAAATACATTTTCTTCTTCTGTCAAACACAAATCACCTATAATTTTATGATATACCTTACGCATGGATCCAACTCCCACTTAGCCCAATCTATTGGGATCTTCGTGCTTCTACGTGACACCCAAATGAAAGACTGCACCTTGATTTCTTTCATCAAGCTATCGATCGCGATTGCGTTCTTTTTGAAGGTCCAATTATTTCTACAGTTTCAAATAAACCAAATGGTTGAAAAAATTACGACCATTTTAGCCTTTTTCTTAATTCCCACCACTGAGCCACCCACTAATGAAGTCAAAATGTTGGGTCTTGAACCTTTGCAGATAAAATCATTCTTTGTCCACCATGGTATCCTCCTCCAAATCTCCCGAGTCACTTGACACCAAAAGAATAGATGTTCTTCATCTTTCATCATGCATAAAGGGCATTTTAACGTCTGCAGTTGTGATGTGTTAGTTTAACACATCCGTTTTTGTACATAATCAAGTATGTTTCGTAATTATTGTTTATATTTTGAGTCGTTTTTCGTTTATTTTTACATTTTCTTATTTTTATGCAGGATTATGTCCCGGGGGAGCAGAAACGAAGGCAAACGGGCATCGGAATCGAGTGCAGTTGATCGAGCGAAGAAATTGAAGAAATAACCCTAGGCGGTACGCCCCGAGCCGAGTTTTGATCCCAGGCGGTGCGCCTAGGAACATTCTCTGATTCCCACAGGTCCGCACGCATCGCCTGTTCAGAGTGCACGCCCGTAGACGATGCACCTGTCAGCCTTAGCCGCCCGACAATTATGTCCCGCACGCATCGCCTAGCCTCATGCACCCCACTAGGCGATGCGCCCCATGCCTATTTCAGCTCCAAAACCCTAATTTCTTCATCTCTACAAAGGGGACGAGTCCAGAACGATTTGGAGACACTTCTAGCACCTGTAAACCCTAAATCACGCCCCTGGAGCAACTGAAGCTTAACCATGGAGGTTTGGGCTTGATTAGGGTGATTGAAGAGAAGATTTCAAGGAAGAGCTTGAGTAAACTACCTTCTTTTCTTATTTAGTTAGTGTAATCAGTAGTTTAACATGTTTTTAGACTTTGTTCAGATATGTTTTGCTACTGTTATTATGTTTCTTGGCTAGATCTTGGTTATATCTAGGTTTGGGATGATAAAGTTGTGAGTTTTGTGATGTTTGGACTTGATATATGATTATGGATGATATATGCTTTGTAATCAGTGATGTGTTGCAAAACACATCAGTTTATTCGTTAGTTTTTGTTAGTTTCTGTACAGTTTTAGATAGTTTTGGATTTTAGCTGGTGCTTCACAATTTTGTAAATGAATGATTGCAGGTCACAAACATATATATTTGGCACGAAAGTACAAAGAAATGAGCTCCCGGTAAGGCGAGGACGGACCTGGAAATGAAAAAGGCAAAAAAACTGGATTTTTAAAACCTTCACGCTACGCGACGCCCAAAGAAAACCCTGTCGCGCTACGCAACAGGTGGAAATGACCAAAATACCCCCACTTAATCATTGGGGGCTGACCCAACTAATTTGTCGGTTTATGACACCCTTCGCGGTACGCGAAGGGGTTTGAGGCAGCTGCCGCGGTACGCGACAAGGTGTATTTTTCAGAAATTTGGGTTTGTTTGATAAAAACGAGTGGAGACTAAATTTTTAGGGTTACAGACGGTTTTGGACGAGCATTGGAGGCGACCAAGAAGCTTTGGAAGGCAAGTAAGGCAAGATCCATCATTCAGAAGCCCTAGGATCGATATTCGAAGGGTGTACAACGATTGGTTTCGGTTTCCTTCTTGTTTATTTCATTTGAATGATGTTTAGTATTGGTTTTTGGATTAGATCTTTCGGTTTGTTCAGAATGATTGTTGGCTAAACCATTAGAACTAGCTAGGGTTTTTAACAATTATGCATGTTTGACATTTGATTCGATTGATTGTGGAACAACATTTATGGTATTGTAATGACATAACAATTTGGTTTTAAATATTGGATGTGTATGAATGTTTAGATTGGTTTATGATTTGATCAATTTATTCCTCGTGTGCTTTGGTGAATGTCATTCATAACATAGGTGCATGTTAGATCAATTACTTTGTGTTTTTGATTAGTAAATGAATTGCTAGACGTAGTAGTTCATAGGAATGTTGATTAGGTTTTAAATAATCTAAATGTTTAACCAATCTCAAAAGCCGTGAGGTGAGAGTTTGTTGGTTTGTCTCGGGTGTTTGGTTTCTAGTTAGAGTCTTTGTGAAAAGATAAAGTCTAGTTAATTGGAAATTTCCTTGCAAACCGAATCCAAGTTAAGATTCCTTATTATCCCTTGCATGTTTATGTGTATTGAGGCTTTCGTTTCCGTGAGGTAGGTTGTTGATAAGTTAATAATTCCAGATCCCGGTTTCATAATAGTTCCCGGTTTCATAATAGTTCCATAATCAATCTAAAAAGTGTTAAACATGTATAGAGTTAACCCCTAGGTAGTCACTTCATCATTGTTATTTCTTGATCCACTTTTTCTATTTAGTCTTAAATCGGTTTTTAGGTCATTTAATTATTTTAGTTTAAATTTAATTATTCAGCAAAAACCCCCCTTTTAAATAATAATTTTAATTAAATAAACTTGTATAGATAAGTTATAGAGTCTAGTTAGTATTTTCTGTAGAAGTCTGTGGGTTCGATATCCGGACTTGTTTTTTCTTTACTATTTTCGATAGGTTCACTTGTCTGTCAGTAGTTTAGTTTTAGAGAGTCTGAAGTATTAGTTAGTGCTTAGGTTAGTTGTGATTTTTGTTACTTTTAATTGAACTACTTTGTGAACATCAATCAGTTGTAAAGTTCTGATCTTTGATGATATTTGCATGTGTTGAATGATGATTGTCACACCCCGAGCCGGCGGGGTTGGATTGGATTCCCCGTCGGGCGGAAGGTTCCTGAGGCGCGATATCGTGAGTGATAATCGGAATGATCAGATTGTTATATTGCACATGATATATAAATGAGAAACTGTTAAATTAAAATAGAATTACAAAGTTAAATTACATCAGTTAAGTTTATAATTTAACAATATAAATCTACTATCACATCATAATCTTCTATCTTGTATCTGCACAAGATATACAAAATAATTGTGTAATGATGTCCAAAAATATGCAGGTCCAAAAAACTAGGTCCACTATCGGATATCCTAGTCCAAAGAAATAACTCTTTAGTTGACATGTTCGTCACCTGAGAAGTCATGCAAAAATAAAGTCAACACATGGTTGGTGAGTTCATATGGTTTTATAAAAAGAGTTTGATTAACCTGAATGACAACCTTAACCTCACCATTAACCACCTATACCATCCAATTCAGTATGTTTATATATAGGGCATATGTAGGGGAACAAGCCCCAGCCAACATCCCACCACATACCAAACCACATGATATATTGTTCATGGTGATAATTAAGCATTTTATCCCATGCCTTTGATCCCATAACCCTTGATTCTTAGTATCTGATTACCCTGAAAATGTTTACCTTGATTCCCCGAAATGGCAACCTTAACCTCATTAACAACCACCTATGTTATCCAATCAAGTATGCTTATATATAGGGCATATGTAGGGGAACAAGCCCCAACCAACATCCCACCACATACCGAACTGCTTAACATATTGTTGTTAGTGATAATTAAGCGTTCCACTTTATTCACCTTCAATTTAGATTTACCTTTGATCTCTAGAGTCACCATGTATTCATGATTTCTCAAAACACTTGTAGAAATATAATATTAAATGTTTAATTAACTAATAATTAAGCATATAATTACAACTAAGACATGATGATTGGGCCTTATTTGACTCAATCAATTAGGCTTAGTTGTTGGTGGTTGTCTAAGTTGTACCCTCTCACACGTGACCCATATCAGGCATGACTCACAAGAAGTCTACCTGTGAGTGCCGAGATTTTAATGATGCCCATATCAGCTTGACCCACTGGTCTACTGTACATGCCAGGACTTTACGGATATCCTTTGATTCTTGATCTCTTTGATTCTCTTGATTTTGATTTTGATTTCATTTGATAGTTCACGTTATTGCCCATATAGCTTGACTACAAGAGTTTACTATTTATGCCGAGACTTTATGTGTGTTACACGTGGTCTTGATTTCTATACAACTTACATCCACCTTAACTCAAGTATTAATGATTTCATTAGATCTTAATGATTTCATTATTTCAATGATTCACACACATTTATGATTTCTGATTTTCTTGAGTCTCTTGATTTTGATCTTTAGAATTTTCATGATTTCACAATGATAGTTGATTCTTGATTAGGATCCTTTCTTTTCAGATCACACACTGAATTAGATTTCTTTGAACATGATCTTTAGCTTTAGTTTTTTTGGTTTCACTGTGAATTTAGATTCTTGAATTTGAGCTTGATGGACTAAAGGTTTGTTTAGAGTCTTAGAATTTAAGTATTACTCGTAGGAGTAATTTAATTAACATGTTAGTTAATTCTGCATAGCAATTACCTAGACATGAGTCTAGGAGTATAAACAAACATATATATGTAAAACATATAATAAATAAAAGCATTTAAGTAAACAATTTAAATAAAACAGTTTACGCATGCTTCTCAGCCTCGCGTTTGAAAACAAAAATGTTTAGAAAATGGGCAATGAACTCACCTGTGTTGCTGTGTAAATGATCTATCCCAAAATGCGCGCTCGTTGTTGTTGCTTAAGTTTCTTCAGTTCCTGAGTTGTTTTAAAAGAATTCGAATACGGTAACTATACGTATTAGTCGTCGTATCTAGGGTTTGGTCTCGATGTGTAACTATGTGTCCTAAGCACTAGTGTGTTTCTAAGACTTAATCTTCTAGTCTAACTTAGATACCCATTTATAAACCCAATCCCATAATTAAATCATTCAAGTCCTTTATAAATATGTTTTTAATTTATTCGTCAATTTAGAAATCATTTACTTTAATTTAATAAAGTTTATAAACCCTTTTCTTTTATTAAAACATCATTACTTAGCTTAAATTAACAATTAACGTGTGATGGGCTTAACTAACCCATTGGGCCCACTTAGGCCCAATTGATGATCTTTGATTTCCGCTTGATCACAATCTAAGTTCTTTGAATAATTCTACTTAGATAATTACACTATCCAAATCTATTATTCATATTAAGACTTTTTCTAAGATTTGTGGTAGTAGTTAATTTAACACCTCTTTGAACCTTTAAACCTTTGTTATGACCTACATAGTTCCATAATAATTCTCAAGTGTTAACTAAATCGATAGATTCTAACACCACATAATCATTACGGTGTTTTAGAAAAAAGCTTTCTAGTTTCCCATGCGTACCCCTATACCTAAGCTTATTTTTCCCATGCATGATTTATGTAGTCCCCCATGCACACATATATTAATGCCTACACTCCCACCTAATTTGCATGTTTCTTATTCCGTTTCTAAGCCTCGAGTCCGTGTATGTTCATTCCCGTGGTTCTTAGACTTCACTTTACAATCCTAAGTTCATCCCCACGATGATTTGATAACACTTGGGTTCGGTTACCACCCAGGTCAGCGAACCTATTCTCCACAGCCTTGGGTTCGGCTGGAGTTTCGCCCAAGGTTCGGCTGCCTAGTTGGTTAGCTGATCAAAGGTTCGCGAGACCTGAATGGTTCGGCCATCATTAAGGTTCGTCCCTGGGTTCGCTGCATACTAAGACTGTAATGAGTTAAGGTTCGGCCAAGTCAAAATCATCCTCGGTTCGCTGCTAGTTACCCCTCTCCAGGTTCGTCCATGCATACGTGTTACTTGAAAGGCAAGGTTCAGCTGATCTTTCACTCAACATAAGAAGGTTCGGCCATGGTGGGGAAAGGTTCGGCCAAAACAAGGGTTCGGCTCACTAGTAGATGGCAACAGGTTCGGCTGGCAGGTTCTCAGGGTTCGATGCAGAGCCTTAGTCAAATTCGACAGGTTCGTGGCTCAGGGTGTGCAGGTCCACAGGGTACGGCTGTAACTGAAATGTTCGAGGCATTCAGGGTTCGGCTAAGGAAGATGCTAGGTTCGGCCAATGCTTCTTTCAGCTCCATGAGGTTCGGCCGGTTCGTGTTCATCTTCTTCTTCGTTTCTTTTGAATCCTAACCTGTTACAGATCACTCCTAGAGCTTCCTAATGGTTTACATGTGTTCATATAAGTGTTTCTAAGTGCTAAATGTGATTAGAACAACAATAATCCAAAGGGGTCGTGTTACACATACATAAACCGAACAAACTAGAGTTTTTACCTCAAATCTGATGGAGAAAAACTTAGATCCTCTGTACTTCCATGATCTACGCGACAAGATGATCGTTTTGCCACCAAAAACACTTGAATCCGACGAGAAACGAGTACAAAATCTTAGAGAGAAGTTGAAAGAATTCTAGAGAGAGAGTGTGACGAGGTTAGAGAGAGAGATGGTTGGTGAATGTGGTTATGGCATTTAATTGCCATAATAAATGCTTCACATACCCGGTTTCGTCCGGTTCTGCTCGGTTTCGCGTAACATGACGTTTCCTCGTAAATTCTCAATACGAACGGTTCAGTTTTAAAGTAAGATTTATAAAATAAATTTAGGTTGTGATTCCTAATAAATTATCTAATTATCTTTCGTTTATTTTTAAATTTTCAAAAATATTAACTTTATTGTTTAAAATCGAATCGTACAGTCGTCGCGCGTATTCGTTCGAATCGTCACCCGTACGAACACGACGATAACTATTAGGGGTGTAAACGAGCCGAGCCGATCCCGAGCTGGTTAAGTCTCGAGCTCGGCTCGTTTAGAAAAATTAAGGCTCGAGCTCGGCTCGTTTAGAAAAAATTAAGGCTCGAGCTCGAGCTCGTCTCGTTAAGAGAAATTAGGGCTCGAGCTCGAGCTCGGCTCGTTAAAGAATTTTTAGGCTCGAGCTCGGCTCGGCTCGTTTAGATTATATTTATTTAATTTATTTACTTTAATTACTAATTTAATTATATTTATAACTATATTTTATAAATTTAACATAAAATATTTAATTTAAATATTTTTATCATAATTTTATATATAAAAACAATTAATTTTATAAATAAACACTTAATATAATAAATAAACACTTAATATAATAAATAAAAATTATATAAACAAAAAGCTCGTTAAGGCTCGCGAGCCGGCTCGAGCTCGTTAAGGCTCGCGAGCCGGCTCGAGCTCGTTAAGTAAAGCTCGGGCTCGGGCTCGATAACTAAACGAGCCACACTTTTGGGCTCGAGCTCGGGCTCGGGCTCATTAAGGCTCGGTTCGTTCGAGCTTTTTACCGATCCGATCTCGAGCATTTCACGAGCTGCCTTGGTTCGTTTACACCCCTAATAACTATACTTTTCAATATTGTTTTCTAATTATCGGATATCATTCAGAATGTTAAACTTTCAGATTTATTCGTACAGATCGTCACCTATACGAACAATCCGTCGGTTTAGCATTCACGTAACAACATACGTGTGTTTTGTTCTGTAAAACCTCACATACGTTTATATGTAATAAAATCCTAAAAAATAATTACATGATGGTTCTGTGTCGCCAGATAAATATCTGACTGTTAAACCATGTTTGTTGAATGAAATGATAATGATACATGCTATGAATATGGAATACACTGAATTCCATCGATGTCACACCCCCAAATTCCCACTCGTGGTGTCAGTCCACGTGGGTGTGACGTGGCCAGGATCACAGCTCATGGTCATATAGAACGACTCTATATGAGTTACACAATCACACAGATTTGCAAGATAAACATGTTTTCAAATAAAGCAACGGAATGTTTATAACTAAAGCAGCGGAAATAATTAGATATCATAAGTAAATAAAGTTACAGAGGAATGTAAATTGTTCAAGACACTACATGGTTAAAATGTTTTGAAAACATTAAATGCACACACAAGCCTAGGACTTGAGTCTTTATGCCAGTCAGACTCCTTAACACATCCTTGTGCGCATCCTAGCGTGTGCTCCATCAGTTACCTGAGAATACATGTGAAAAGTGTCAACTAAAAAGTTGGTGAGTTCACAGGTTTAGACAGACAGAAATAATAAATAGACATATACCGTGGAGTGTGTCAGTTCATCTTACCGAAACTAGACTGTTTCCGTTTGCCTCCGCAGGTCATCGCTGAACCCGCATTCCCATCGAAATTACACTCTTTATGACCTCCAGTCAACATTGGTGCCGAGTGGGGTTAGTCAAACCCAGTAGTACTACGTAATTACGACTCGTTTGATACACAACTAACGGTAAGGATAAGTGAGGACTTTAAGCGATAAAAGTTACACTCGAAAATGGTTTTCACAACATACCAGTCATACATCTAAAAACAGTTGCATAGTATTCTCACCCCAATAGTTTAGCAAATCAGTTAAAGAGTAAAAGTGGGGCCGTAAACTCACCTGAGTTTGTGAAATGCGTTTGCTCAAAAGAGATCGTGTAGCTCGTCGGCTAGTAGTCACCTATATCACATAGGTACTATGAGTTTGTGTTCACATATGTGGGTCTCACAGGACCGTGTTCGTGTTTAACAACACCAAGTTGTTAAGTGGGTCATGATGACCGTGTTTGACCGTGTTGACCGTGTTTGACCTAACGACCCGTTGGTGACGGTTTTGGATCAAGTGCTCGTGTAACGTGCGGTTTGGTGTCGTGTGAAGTGTGCGGATACCAATAATCACTTCCGTGAGGAAACTTACTGTTTCTATTTCAGGAAGGTTTCCATATTTAGCAAGTCATGCATAAAATCACATTCCGATTATTCTAACATGCGTGTTTATCCTAAATGAGCATGTTATCACATAGCACATAGTTTCACATAGCCGGTTTAGCACACTTAGTGCGTAAAAGTTTCCATAATTAGAAAGTTTGCACAAGTAAGCATAATTCATCAAGTTTAACAATCAATATCATCATACATCATCATAGTGACCTTAAATAAGCATGCTAGCCACTTAACATTATCAAACTCATCCACTATTAGCAAACTCATGATAAAAAGTTACTATATTTAGTAACATTCATAAAATCATGCTTTAAACCTTTCTATGCATCAAATAACTATCATGATAACTCTTAAACATCATTTTAAACATATCTTATAGATCTAAACATACCAATGTGGCCATTTTATCAATAATGCACATTTTGTAACTTTAAAGTTACTATTTATAGTAATAATCACATATAAATCATATTTTTAATAATTCCAATCATCCCAATGCATCAATACTCATCATATTAACTTCTAAACATCATTTTCAAGCATAACATATAAATCTAAGCATGCAAATATGGTCATTTCATCAAGAATGCATAACTAGTAACATTAAAGTTACTAAAATTAGCAATATTCACCAAATGACCAAATATTGACATAGATAACCATTCTAACTTTATAGAACATCTCAAATATCATATCTAACAACATTTCAATATCAAAAATCACATAGGTCATCATGGATCATACATGCAAGCACTCACAAGTACCCATTTGGTGATAAAATCAACAAATAACCATCTAATCTTAACAATATCATCATAGATCATAGCTAGATCATTAAATCAGTAACAATATCACAAAATAACAGGTCCATAACATAGAAATTTCGTGACCCAAGTGGTGATGGTGATGCATGTAGCCTAAAGGGCTTGCATGTGTGATTTCAAAGGATTTTAGGCAAGATTGACCATAGAAACTACCTTTAGAAGCCTTGAATCACTAAAATAGAACTCGAGCAGCTCTGTTGAAACTCTAAACGTGACTGAGTCGGTGCTAACCGCTGCCAAGGGTGAGGTGTGGTGTTCCTTCGAGCTCCAAGCCTTCAATGCCTTCAATGGTGCTTCCTTTGTGACGAAAATGGCTTCTAAGGTGCTAGGGAATGGGTAACAGACGTTAATGGCGGAGTATGATCGCTGGTGGTTCGGAAAATGGGTGAGAGGTTCGACAGAATGATTAACATTGGTTATATAAATATTTTATGCGTGTTAGGGTCGTCGCGTACCGCGACGTATGTCCAAAAAGAAGCTCCGCGTACCGCGGCGATTAAAATAATAATTCTGTTCCCGAAACACGCCGCGTACCGCGATGGTGGAAGATGATCGGTCGTCGCGTACCGCGATGCTTTTCGGAGAATTCAAATCTTCCCGCCCAGGCTTCGCGTACCGCGAAGGCCCAGTTAGGTGCCCATCGCGTACCGCGATGGGTCTCGGTTGAGCCCAATAAGCCCAATTTCATGGTTTTGAGCCGAATTTCTCGTATTTCTCGAATACGATCATCGTTTCTCAACACCTAGGCGTTGTTCTACTAACTTAGGTTCTCAGGAACCTAATTGTGCAGTGAAAGTGTACCGTGGTTCGATCCGTTCACCAACGTTCGTCATTCAAGACACGTGCGAGTTTCGTGCGATAATTTCTCGAATTATCGGTGTGTTTGGTCCGTTGTGCCACATGTCACACTAAATACAATTATTCTAGTGCCACGTGTGAAATAATAATACACATTATTATTAAAATAAAATAAATGCTGACCTGTAATTTGCAGGGTGTCATAATCGAACCTTTACAATCGGAATACGGCTTCGCCTCAGTTGTTTAACTTTGCGATCCATAATCTCTAAAGGTTTCTCGATAAAGTGTAACTGTTCATATACTTGAATTTCTCCAATAGGAATGACTAGTGATTCATCAGCAAGGCATTTCTTTAAGTTTGAGACGTGAAACACGCCATGCACACCACTAAGTTCATCCGGTAACCTCAGTCTATACGCCACAGGACCAATACGCTCGATGATCTTGAACAGTCCCACGTATCGTGGTGCTAATTTTCCTTTCTTTCCAAAACGTACTACACCTTTCCAAGGGGATACTTTCAACATGACACGGTCTCCCACTTGAAATTCCAACGGCGTGCGCCGTTTGTCGGCATAGCTTTTCTGTCTGCTCCTAGTAGCTTGTAGTCTTCGTTGAATCTGGGCAATCTTGTCAGTGGTTTCTTGAATAAGCTTTGGCCCAGTTATGCGGTCATCTCCCACTTCAGTCCAACAGATCGGTGATCGACATTTCCGGCCATAAAGAGCCTCGAATGGTGCACATCTAATACTGTTGTGGTAACTATTATTGTAGGAGATTTCAATCAGTGGCAAATGGGAATCCCAATTCCCACCGAAATCCAATACACAGGTTCTCAACATGTCCTCCAGGGTCTGAATGGTATGTTCGCTTTGACCGTCCGTTTGCGGATGGTAGGCTGTACTCAGATTTAGCTGCGTCCCTAGAGATTTCTGTAGTGATTGCCAGAACCTTGATGTAAATCTGCTATCTCTGTCTGAAATAATAGACAATAGCACACCATGGCGTACCACTATCTCATTGATGTATAGTCTCGCCAATTTATCCATCGTGAAGGTCTCACGCATTGGCAAGAAGTGAGCAGATTTAGTTAAACGATCGATGATAACCCAGATCGTATCATGACCACTGGAAGTGCGGGGTAGCTTGGTAACAAAGTCCATAGCTATCTGTTCCCACTTTCAGAGCGGAATCTCAGGCTGTTCCAGTAAACCAGACGGTTTCTGGTGTTCCGCCTTCACCTTTGCACACGTAAGACATTGACCAACGTACTCGACTATGTCTTTTTTCATTCCCGGCCACCAATAGGATCCACGCAAGTCTTGGTACATTTTTTCAGCGCCTAGATGAACAGAGTATTTAGTCTTGTGTGCTTCATCGAAGATAAGTTTTCTCAAGTCGTCTACTGCCGAAATCCATATACGCTCCCGGTAGTAGATCATTCCATCAGGCTTAGAATCAAATTGTTTCTCTGCTCTGCAGTCAAGTTCCTTCTTCAGATTTCCTCGATCAACTGATTCTTGTTGGGCTCGAATAATCTTGTCTCGTAAGCTCGTCTGCACAGTCATTCCCATTGCTCTGACGCGCAAAGGTTTGACTCGTTCCTTCCGGCTCAAGGCATCAGCTACAACGTTCGCCTTTCCCGGATGGTACTTGATCACACAATCGTAATCATTCAGAAGTTCAACCCAACGACGTTGTCGCATGTTGAGTTCTTTATGATAAAAAATGTGCTACAGACTCTTGTGATCAGTGAATATGGTACACTTGGTGCCATATAAGTAATGTCTCCAAATCTTCAACTCGAAGATTATAACTCCCAGTTCAAGATCATGAGTAGTGTAGGTCTTCTCATGAACTTTTAACTGTCTTGATGCGTAAGCGATAACTTTGTCCTGTTGCATCAGTACGCAACCAAGTCCCTGATGGGAGGCATCACAATATACAACAAAGTCATCACATCCTTCTGGGAGAGATATAATTGGAGCATCACATAATATCTGTTTTAATGTCTGAAAAGCATCCTCTTGTTTCTGCTCCCAGGCAAACGGTTCACTTTTCTGAGTTAGCTTGGTAAGAGGCAAAGCTATCTTAGAAAAGTTTGAGATAAACCTTCTGTAATAACCCGCCAATCCCAGAAAAGACCGTATCTCTGTCGGTGTCTTCGGAATGTCCCAGTTCTTTATCGCCTCGATCTTGGCAGGATCCACGTGTATTCCCTCGCTGTTGACTACCTGTCCCAGAAATTGAACTTCTCTTAGCCAAAATTCACACTTAGAGAATTTGGCATAAAGTTTCTTTTCATTCAACAGCTCCAAGATCTTCCTGAGATGTTGCTCATGATCTGCTTTGTTCTTAGAATAAATCAGTATATCATCAATAAAGACAATGACAAACTGATCCAGATACGGCTTGCACACTCGGTTCATGAGGTCCATGAAAACCGCTGGTGCATTTGTCAACCCCAAAGGCATCACCATAAACTCGTAATGCCCGTATCTGGTTCGGAACGCCGTCTTCGGTATATCTTCTTCTTGAACTCTAAGCTGATGATATCCAGACCGCAAGTCAATCTTTGAGAAGTATTGAGCTCCTTGCAGTTGGTAAAACAAATCATCAATCCTCGACAATGGATACCGATTCTTGATGGTTAGCTTGTTTAGCTCACGATAGTCTATGCACATCCGAAACAATCTGTCTTTCTTTTTCACGAACAAGACCGGAGCTCCCCAAGGTGAGTAGCTCGGTCTGATGAAACCCTTGTCAAGTATTTCTTGTAACTGATTTGACAATTCCTGCATCTCTGAAGGTGCTAACCTGTAAGGAGATTTAGCAACAGGAGTTGCTCTAGGAATTAAGTCAATACGAAACTCTACCGGTCGCACAGGAGGCAAACCTGGCAGGTCTTTAGGAAATACTTCCGGATACTCTTTCACTACGGGTACGTCTTGTATCTTTTTCTTGTCCTTCTCTTTTTCCACCACATGAGCCAAGAATGCTACACACTGCTTCTGCAGACACCTACGCGCCTTTATGCAAGAGATGATTTTGACATTTCTTTTTGCTTGATCCCCTTTAACTACCAATACGCGATCATTCAGCAACGAAACTCGAAGCAGCTTTTCAGAACATATGACTTCCACTCGATTAGAAGAAAGCCAATCCATTCCAACAATTATGTCGAAACTACCCAACTCCATCGGTATCAAATCGATGGTGAATGTATGACCATTAAGTGTCAATGGGCAATTCCTATAGACTGTACTAACTGTAATCTGTTTCCCGTTAGCTACTTCTATGATGTAAGGGGAGTCTAACTGTTCCTCTATAGAATCTAATTGGCATGCAAAATCGGTAGAGATAAAACTCTGATCCACACCAATATCAAATAGAACAGATGCATAAAAGTCATGTAAGAGAAATGTACCAGTGACCACATTCGGGTCTTGGCATGCAGCTAGTGCTCCGATGGCAAAGGCTCTTCCACGAAGTGCTTGAACTGTCTGTTTAGCCTTCTTCGGGCAGTTCTTTGCAAAGTGGCCTTGTTCGCCACAGTTGAAGGATCCACCGTTGTTCTGATTGGCTGGTGGAGGGAGAGCTAAAACATCATTGTTGACTGCTGGGTTTGGTGTCAGTCGGCATAGTTGGACCCAGTGTCCTTTTCTCCCACAACCCATGCATTGACGGCACTGGTTGCTTGCAGCATGGTGGTACTGGCACTTGGTACACAAAGGATGTGGGCCAGTGTATTGTTTCTTGGGCACATTTTGCTGTGCCACTACTACTTGATTGAGGGGAGTAGCCACTGTATAGTTCTTTATGAGTTGTTGCTTCTTCTTCTGATGGTGATGGGGTTTCTTAAAAAAGACTTTTAAGCCTTATGTTCTCTACATGAGGGTCCCTAAGTTATAGTCTAGGCCAAACCGTTTTAAGTAAATGACGTATTATTCTCTATAACCTTGAGCTCTGATACCAATCTGTCACACCCCGAGCCGGCGGGGTTGGATCAATGTCCCCGTCGGGCGGAAGGTTCTCGGAGCGCGATATCGTGAATGATAATCGTGATGATCAGATTGTTTACATAGCATCAATGTTAAGAATAATTAAGCACAATAAAACATTAACTATGATTACAAAGTTAAATTACAAATGTCAAGGTTTGGTAATTTAACTAAGTAAACCAATCCAAAAGAATCAAATATATCTATCTTGTATCTGTACAAGATATCAAAAGAGATTCATATTAATCTCAAAAGATGTGCTTCTTCAAAAGTCAACTAGGATATATATCTGGGCATCCTAGCATGCAATCCTGAATCTTAGCTTAATCCTGTGCGTCACCTGAGAAAGCATGTAAGAAAACTAAGTCAACACAATGGTTGGTGAGTTCATGTAGTTTTTATGTAAAAGTAGTTTGAAAAATCCTTTGAATGACAACCTTAACCTCACCATTAACCACCTATACCATCTGTTTCAGTATGCTTATATATAGGGCATATGTAGGGGACAAGCCCCAGCCACCGTCCCACCACATACCGAACCACATGATATATTGTTCCTGATGATAATTAAGCGTTTCATCCTACATGTTTGATTCCATAACGTTTGATTCTTTGAATTCGATTACCCTGTAATTGTTTACCTTGATTCCCTGAATGACAACCTTAACCTCACTAACAACCACCTATGCTATCCAACCAAGTATGCTTATATATAGGGCATATGTAGGGGACAATCCCCAGCCACCGTCCCACCACATACCGGGCTGCTTAACATATTGTTGTTAATGATAATTAAGCATTTCATTCCACTACTTTGATTTCATGACGTATGACTCTTAGTATTTGTTTTCCCTGTCAATGTTTACTTTGTTTCCCCCGAAATGACAACCTTAACCTCACTAAAAACCACCTATGCTATCCAACCAAGTATGCTTATATATAGGACATATGTAGGGGACAAGCCCCAGCCACCGTCCCACCACATACCGGGCTGCTTAACATATTGTTGTTAATGATAATCAAGCGTTTCACTCCACCCTATTGATTTCACAACGTATAAGTATTGAGTTTAAGAGGCACCATTATGGACAGCTAAACACCCTAAGGAATTCAGCATCCATCCATAATGGTCCTAAATATGACTCGTGACATGTTATGATAGAGGAACCTTCAAGTTAACACAAAGTCAACTAGAAGAACCCAATCATTCTAGTCACTTGTCATAACCATGGATGAATCACGAAGAACGCTGAATGACTAGTAGGGGTTGACACACAGGTCAACACGCGGCGGCCAATCAGTCTGTCTTACATGACTCTGACAAAGAAGAACACTGATGACTAGTAGGGGTTGACACACAGGTCAACACGCGGCGGCCAACAGTCTGTCTTACAATGTCCTATAGCTTTAGCATACAAGTTTAACGCATTCACATAGTTTCACTGATGACTAGTAGCGGTTGACACACAGTTCAACACGCGGCGGTCAATCAGTCTTTTGTTTAAGCATCCAAGTGTATTAAGCATTCCAAGTGTTCATGTATCCTAAGTATATCACGCATTCATGTATTCAAGTATCCCAAGTGTATCAAGCATTCACGTGTTTCAAGTATCCCAAATGTATCAAGCATTCACGTGTTTCAAGTATTCTAAGTATAACAAGTATTCACGTCTTTCAAGTGTTCCAAGTATATCAAGCCTTCACGTATTTTCAAGTATCTCACGTATATAAGTATTTCTAAACATATAAGTTTTTAAGTTAAGTTTAAGCAAATCATTGTAAGTGTAAAGCAATTTAATACTTTATTAAGAGTGTAGAACATTAACTTTCTGAAATAATTATATAAGGTATTAGTATTTAGTATAAGTATTTTCAAAGCCTTAAGATTGGGTATGTAGTTAAACATAGTGTTTAGTATAAGTATTTTCAAAGCCTGAAGAGGATTGGTCCAGTGGCATACCAACTCAACTTACCAGCCGAACTCGATGGAGTTCACAACGTATTTCATGTCTCAAACCTAAAGAAGTGTTTATCGGATGAAACACTTATTGTTCCACTGGATGAGATCCAGGTGGATGAACAACTACGGTTCGTGGAAGAACCGGTAGAGGTCATGGACCGTGAGGTCAAACAACTCAAGCAGAGTAAGATTCCTATTGTCAAAGTCCGATGGAACTCGAAACGCGGACCTGAATTCACGTGGGAACGTGAAGATCAGATGATGCGTAAATATCCCCATCTCTTCAAGCAGACAACGTCGAACGTCGACAACAACGAATAAATTTCGGGACGAAATTCCTTTCAACAAGGGGATGATGTGACAACCGGAAAATTTTTGTTTCTCAAACACTCTTACTTCTCAAACACTACCAACAACAACCAAATTTCGGGACGGAATTTCTTTCAACAAGGGGATGATGTGACACCCGGCAATTTCAGGTAAATTGCAACTCTTATATTCTTTACATTTCACATTCATACTTGTTGCATTTCATTTAATTACGTTTAATTAGATGAGTTGAACACAAACAACTACGAGACGATAGTTCGTGGAACTATCGAATCGTACATTGCACATTGGTTTTGGAAACCAAGTGTGGCAACCACAACACTTACACAAAACAATAATTCGGGGAATTATTAAATTGTGCATCACACGTTGATTAGGATTAATCAAGCGTGCAAACACTTCGTTAGACACAAACACAAACTATTGAAGATAATTCGAGGAATTATCGAAACACACACACGAGTCTCACGAACGTTGGTGATCAATCAAACTTATATATTATTACATGATTATGTGCTAAACATATGTTAGGTGTTTAGGATAAACGTTAGAGATCAAGTACGAGCGAAATCGTATCAACGAAATCGAAAAACAAAGAAGTGGACTCATCGCGGTACGCGATGGCCCCTCTGCAAAAGGCTCCGCGTTACGCGAAGGAAAGCGGGAGTCGAGACTCCCGAATCCTATCGCGGTACGCGGTAGAAAATTTTGATCGGCCTCCGCGGTACGCGAAGGCCATGCAGATCAGATTTTCTTTATAATCAACCCCATATCATTTCAGTCGGATTCCTTCACCATCTACACCGATTTCTCTCATATTCCAGCGACTGAACCCTCCTAAATCACCCCTTGAACCTTTGATAAACACTTCCTAAGCCACATCCTTGTACCCTTGGAGTGATTTGGAGACATTGGAGCACCAAGGAGAAGTAGTGGAAGCCACCAACAAGCCAAGAACTTAACACCAGCCTTCATCCAAGCTTCCAGAGCCTGTTCTACCACGAATTTAAGCTCCTAAGGTAGTCTCATATGCTTATCTTTGGTTAGATTATACATGCAAAGGGTTAAAACCCACATGCAACTCCATAAGGTTATGGTGCACAAAATCGTTGGTGATTTGTTGAATAGATGATTATGGATTACTGATTTTAATGTTTAGAAATGTTGGAATTGAGTTTTGATTAAGTTAGGTTTGATTTGATGATGATTTGGTGCACTTGCCATAAAAGGAAACTTTTATGTTGCAAGTCTTGGATTTGTGACGATCTAGACATGTTAGACATGTCTAGATGTTGTTAAATGTGTATTGGAGTGTTTAGAAACACATTGGAATATTTGATTTTGTCAAAAACGTGGTTTTATAGAAACTTTCTATAAATAGAAACTTTTAGAAATCAAAAGAGGGCTTTTGATGTTTTTGAAAGATTTGACGAACTTCGATTATTGAAATATGTTTAGAAATGATTTATAAGCATATTGGAAACCTTGATTTGTGAAAACGAGTTTTTAAACGGATACTTTCCAAATAAGGAAACTTTATTTGGGCAAAACGGCATAAATGGCGATTTATGCGCAAATGACATGTTTTAAGAGTTTAAACAAGTTTTATAAACATATTGGAAGTTATTAGTTTTATGAAATGGAATTTCATAACCACACTTTCCTAAATGGGAAACTTGCTAAAAATGGTAACTTATGTGACTAGAGTCATAGGATGCATATTAGTGTCTTATGTGCGTCAAGGCACATAAACACAACAATCGTGTCACCAACGATTCGTCGAGTCAACACAAGTCAACACACACATACTCGGTTGAGCACACCGACACTTGGAGTTGTATGGATTACAACACACCACAAAACACATACTTACACCTATACGATCATAGGTGCTTACTAGCAGGACAGCTAGCTTTCGCAGACGCGAACACCCTGTAAACCGGAACTGCTCTATCAGGTGAGTTCACGGCCCCTTTTTACATTTTCTACCTTTGGGGGAGAAAACATTGCATACAACTATTTTTGAACAACTTACACACTTTTGGTTATTTTTGTACATGCTAATATCGTATATGCATATGTGTGGCATTCATCCACAAAACTGGTAAGTCCTCATTACACACACCTCGAACCGTTAATAGCGCGTTGCGCTCAGCGTGGTAATTCTGAATAGTACTATTTGGGCCTGACAAGCCCCACTGTTGCGAGCCGTATGGCCACCCCGACTGGAGGTCGGAACAGTGCATAATTGACCAAACAACATTTGCCATATCTTGGATGGATATGGCGGGAGGCAGCATGTTAGCTTCGGTTGCGAACCCGCATATGATATAAAACATATTGACTAGCTATCAATTGATATTGCATTGTATTGAAAAATAGACCTGCAAACTTTACTTTAAACATTTTGATGTTTACTGCTGATTACAAACCTGTGCTCTCACCAACCATTGTGTTGACCTTTTACTCGCATGTTTTCTCAGGTAACTAAGGCACGCGCACCAGGAATAGGATGCTAGGCCGGAGTCGCATGCATATGTTTAAGTGTCTTAGTTTATCAAACATTTATTACCATTTGGTCATTATGTAATGTTAATCAGCTTAAATCGCTTCCGCAACTATTGTCACGTATCGCTTTGAAAACCATTTTGATTTAACGCTTCCGCAACTATGAATGATTAAACTGTTTTGTTAATTTATACTTCACTTCCGCAACTCTGATATTACTAAACTGTTTTATCCAAATTATTGGATGTACGTACGAAATCAGACATATAGGTCTCGCATGTTGTGTGACCGGAGACTGCGATCCTGACAATCTGCCGCCGCTCGCGCCCCGGAAGGGACGGGATTTCTCGGGGTGCGACAGATTGGTATCAGAGACTCCGGTTATTGCGAATTAGGTTTGCATTTAGTGAACTTAGTCTATAACCACTAATCTCTACACAACACATAGTGCTTAGTATTGTAGTACTTGCACACACGTTACATCTTTTATGCATTACGTTCGTCACTGCACGTGACTACCCATGACGGGGAAGAGCCGATAGCTCTACACGTTCTTTACAGTACCTACCGCACACACTACATTGGTCATTAGACAAACACTAACACGTATTCTCACTATGAAGATCATGGCTGGGAGACGTGGAGGACGCAGGAACGCGGGTGGACGCGGAAACATCAACCTGACCCAAGCTGAACTGAATGCACTCATCAACGAGCGAGTTGAGGAGGTACTTGCTGCACGGGAAGCTGCCCGTAATCAAAACCTACTGAACCAAGGTGACAAATATGTCCATATTCACCTTGCACTACAAACACTTGTTTCAAACTCGACACGTCTACCTGACGCCTAACTCAATTCTACACTTTACATATTTCAGGAGAAAATCCTAACCCACCTCTCTGTACGTTCAAGATGTTTCTGGACTGCAAACCTCACTCGTTTAGCGGCACTGAGGGAGCCGTTGGACTATTACGCTGGATCGAGAAGGCGGAATCGGCCTTTGCCATGAGCAACTGCAGGAACGAGGACAGGGTCAAGTTCGCTGCAAGGACATTCGAGGGAGCTGCCCTCACTTGGTGGAATGCCAATGTCCAGAATCAAGGGCTCGATGCAGCCAACGCCCTACCTTGGGATGACTTTAAGAGGATATTGAACCGCGAATACTGTCCTCGCGGCGAAGTGCAGAAACTGGAAACAGAATTCTGGAACCATAAGATGATTGGTTCCGAGGTCGAGGCTTACACAGCTCGATCGTATGAGCTGGCAAACTTGTGCCCGGAAATGGCAACCCCACCCTTCAAACATATAGAAAAGTACATTGATGGACTGCCACCCCAAATTCAGGGCATGGTGCTCTCTGCTGATCCTATCACCATGCAACAAGCCGTGCGATTAACCCACAAGCTCACTGACTCGGCTGTTGCACAAGGACTCTTGCCACCCCGTGGTGCTGTGACCACGACCAATGACAAGGGCAAGCGCAAATGGGATGACACCATGAGCAAGACTTCCACTCTCCAACCACCACCACAGCAACGTAAGTTTGGAGCAATCCAAGCTTACGCACCACCCATCCCAACCAACCAAGGCTCAGGATCCTACGCAGGCAAACATCCCAAGTGCAACAAATGCAATTTACACCATGTTTTGGGACAATGCGGTTCTATCCGATGCCAACGATGTGGCAAGGGGGGACACCTCGCCAAAGACTGCAGGGGCGAACTGCGTACAAAGACCCCACAGCCACAACAACAACAGCTCGAGGCACCGAAGGGCTGCTTCGAATGTGGAAAGCCAGGACACTTCAAGAGGGACTGCCCGCATCTGAAGAACAATGACAATAACGGGAACAACAACGGCCCGAAGGGACGAGCCTTCGTGATCGGGGCTAAGGAGGCCAGAAAAGATCCCAACCTTGCAACTGGTACGTATCTCTTAAACGATAATTATGCATCTGTGTTGTTTGATACTGGAGCTGAGAAAAGCTTTATATCTAAGGAATTTAGCGAGATACTTGCCATTACCCCAACACCCTTAGATATTGAATACACAGTAGAGCTAGCTGATGGTAAATTAATTGTGACCAAGCACATTCTTAAAGAATGCACCTTAGAGCTAGCAGGCCATAAGTTTAAGATTGACCTCATGCCGGTTACACTAGGCAGTTTTGATGTCGTAGTGGGCATGGATTGGTTGTCCGAAAACCAGGCTGAAATCATTTGCCACGACAAGGTTGTGCGCATACCTCTCCCTGGCGGAGAAACTCTAGACATCAAAGGCGAAAGGAGTGACACTCCTCTGAACATCATCTCGTGCATGAAAGCTCACAAATGCTTGCGAAAGGGATACACAACCATTTTGGCGCTTATCACCGACAAGACAGAAGAGGAGAAAAGAATAGAAGACATCCCAGTCGTATGCGACTATTCCGACGTATTCCCTGAGGATTTACCAGGACTACCACCACCTCGACAAGTGGAGTTCCGCATAGACCTTGTGCCGGGAGCAGCACCTATCGCACGAGCACCATATCGACTTGCACCTTCGGAGATGCAGGAACTGTCCAATCAACTGCAAGAGCTGTTGGACAAGGGTTTCATTAGACCAAGCTTCTCACCTTGGGGAGCTCCGGTCTTGTTTGTAAAGAAGAAAGATGGCACTTTTCGCATGTGCATCGACTATCGGGAGTTGAACAAAGTGACAATCAAGAACCGTTACCCCTTACCCCGCATTGACGATTTATTCGATCAACTGCAAGGATCGAGTTACTACTCTAAGATCAATCTGCGATCTGGGTACCATCAGTTGAGGATTCAGGAGGAAGATATACCCAAGACTGCTTTTCGCACTCGGTATGGCCATTATGAGTTTTTGGTTATGCCGTTTGGGCTGACAAATGCACCTGCAGTATTCATGGACCTCATGAATAGAGTGTGCAAACCATACTTTGACAAGTTTATCATTGTTTTCATTGATGATATACTTATTTACTCCAAAACTCAGGAAGAACACAAAGAGCATCTGCAATTGGCTCTTGAACTGCTACGGAAAGAGAAGCTGTACGCTAAACTCTCAAAATGCGACTTCTGGATTCGAGAAGTCCAATTCTTGGGCCATGTTGTTAATGAACAAGGGATTCATGTGGATAAATCTAAGATAGAGGCAATCAAGAACTGGGAAGCACCAAAGACCCCAACTGAGGTGCGACAATTCCTAGGATTGGTCGGCTATTACCGACGATTTATTGAAGGATTTTCGAAGATAGCCCAACCCCTTACAGCCTTAACCCATAAGGACAAGAAGTATCTCTGGACTGACAAACAAGAAGCTGCATTCCAACTTCTCAAGCAGAAGCTTTGTAGTGCACCTATCTTATCACTTCCTGATGGAACGGATGACTTCGTAGTATATTGCGATGCCTCAATACAAGGACTCGGCTGCGTGCTGATGCAGCGCGACAAGGTGATCGCATATGCTTCTAGACAATTGAAAGTCCACGAGAAGAACTACACCACCCACGACTTAGAACTTGGAGCCGTGGTATTCGCACTCAAGATCTGGAGACACTACCTGTACGGTACAAAGTGTACGATATACACTGATCACAAGAG
Organism: Mikania micrantha; assembly: GCA_009363875.1. Classification (NCBI taxonomy): domain Eukaryota; kingdom Viridiplantae; phylum Streptophyta; class Magnoliopsida; order Asterales; family Asteraceae; genus Mikania; species Mikania micrantha. The sequence continues at coordinate 71,204,002 of CM018684.1, forward strand.
TCTCCAACACATATTCGAGCAGAAGGAACTGAACATGCAACAACGTCGCTGGCTCCAGCTCTTAAACGACTATGAGTGCGCTATCAAGTATCACCCGGGGAAGGCCAATGTAGTGGCCGATGCCCTAAGTCGGAAGAATACACCGAAACCCAAGAGGGTAAGAGCTTTACAACTCACCATCCTCCCCAACCTTCCTGAGCAGATACACGTTGCTCAAGTGGAGGCACTTAAGGCAGAAAATCTAGCGGCTGAATCACTAAGGGGAATGGAGCAACACCTTAAGGCAAAGGACGATGGTTTACAATATTTCATGGAACGCGTTTGGGTTCCACGCCACGGAAACCTACGAGACCTTGTGATGGACGAGGCTCATAAATCCCGATATTCCATTCACCCTGGATCTGATAAGATGTATCATGATCTGAAGATACTTTACTGGTGGCCGCACATGAAAGCCGACATCGCCACCTACGTAGGCAAATGCTTGACTTGTGCCAAAGTCAAGGTCGAGTACCAGAAACCATCTGGATTACTCACACAACCCAAGATCCCCATGTGGAAATGGGAACAAATCTCCATGGATTTCATCACCAAATTACCCCGTACCCCAAGTGGATGTGACACTATCTGGGTAATTGTTGATCGACTGACTAAGTCAGCACATTTCCTCGCAATCAAGGAAAATGACAAGATGGAAAAACTAGCCAGAATCTATGTCAAGGAAGTGGTCTCGCGACATGGAGTGCCGATCTCCATCATTTCAGATCGAGACGCCAGATTCACTTCTAACTTCTGGAAATCATTGCAAAAGTCACTTGGCACGCGGTTGGATATGAGTACAGCATACCACCCACAAACTGATGGCCAAAGCGAACGCACGATACAAACTCTTGAAGATATGCTACGAGCGTGCGTAGTGGACTTCGGTAACAGCTGGGAAACTCACCTACCGTTAGTGGAGTTTTCCTACAACAACAGCTATCACACCAGCATCAAAGCAGCGCCTTTTGAGGCACTCTATGGCAGGAAATGCCGATCACCCATCTGTTGGGCGGAAGTGGGCGACAGCCAACTTACTGGCCCGGAACTTGTGCATGAAACAACCGAGAAAATCGTGCAAATCAGAAATCGCATGGCAGCAGCTCGCGATCGTCAAAAGAGCTATGCCGACAAACGCCGTAAACCTCTGGAATTTCAGGTAGGAGACAAAGTCCTTCTGAAAGTTTCACCCTGGAAAGGCGTCATTCGTTTTGGTAAACGAGGCAAACTGAACCCACGGTATATTGGACCTTTCGAGATCCTGAAGAGGATTGGTCCAGTGGCATACCAACTCAACTTACCAGCCGAACTCGATGGAGTTCACAACGTATTTCATGTCTCAAACCTAAAGAAGTGTTTATCGGATGAAACACTTATTGTTCCACTGGATGAGATCCAGGTGGATGAACAACTACGGTTCGTGGAAGAACCGGTAGAGGTCATGGACCGTGAGGTCAAACAACTCAAGCAGAGTAAGATTCCTATTGTCAAAGTCCGATGGAACTCGAAACGCGGACCTGAATTCACGTGGGAACGTGAAGATCAGATGATGCGTAAATATCCCCATCTCTTCAAGCAGACAACGTCGAACGTCGACAACAACGAATAAATTTCGGGACGAAATTCCTTTCAACAAGGGGATGATGTGACAACCGGAAAATTTTTGTATCTCAAACACTCTTACTTCTCAAACACTACCAACAACAACCAAATTTCGGGACGAAATTTCTTTCAACAAGGGGATGATGTGACACCCGGCAATTTCAGGTAAATTGCAACTCTTATATTCTTTACATTTCACATTCATACTTGTTGCATTTCATTTAATTACGTTTAATTAGATGAGTTGAACACAAACAACTACGAGACGATAGTTCGTGGAACTATCGAATCGTACATTGCACATTGGTTTTGGAAACCAAGTGTGGCAACCACAACACTTACACAAAACAATAATTCGGGGAATTATTAAATTGTGCATCACACGTTGATTAGGATTAATCAAGCGTGCAAACACTTCGTTAGACACAAACACAAACTATTGAAGATAATTCGAGGAATTATCGAAACACACACACGAGTCTCACGAACGTTGGTGATCAATCAAACTTATATATTATTACATGATTATGTGCTAAACATATGTTAGGTGTTTAGGATAAACGTTAGAGATCAAGTACGAGCGAAATCGTATCAACGAAATCGAAAAACAAAGAAGTGGACTCATCGCGGTACGCGATGGCCCCTCTGCAAAAGGCTCCGCGTTACGCGAAGGAAAGCGGGAGTCGAGACTCCCGAATCCTATCGCGGTACGCGGTAGAAAATTTTGATCGGCCTCCGCGGTACGCGAAGGCCATGCAGATCAGATTTTCTTTATAATCAACCCCATATCATTTCAGTCGGATTCCTTCACCATCTACACCGATTTCTCTCATATTCCAGCGACTGAACCCTCCTAAATCACCCCTTGAACCTTTGATAAACACTTCCTAAGCCACATCCTTGTACCCTTGGAGTGATTTGGAGACATTGGAGCACCAAGGAGAAGTAGTGGAAGCCACCAACAAGCCAAGAACTTAACACCAGCCTTCATCCAAGCTTCCAGAGCCTGTTCTACCACGAATTTAAGCTCCTAAGGTAGTCTCATATGCTTATCTTTGGTTAGATTATACATGCAAAGGGTTAAAACCCACATGCAACTCCATAAGGTTATGGTGCACAAAATCGTTGGTGATTTGTTGAATAGATGATTATGGATTACTGATTTTAATGTTTAGAAATGTTGGAATTGAGTTTTGATTAAGTTAGGTTTGATTTGATGATGATTTGGTGCACTTGCCATAAAAGGAAACTTTTATGTTGCAAGTCTTGGATTTGTGACGATCTAGACATGTTAGACATGTCTAGATGTTGTTAAATGTGTATTGGAGTGTTTAGAAACACATTGGAATATTTGATTTTGTCAAAAACGTGGTTTTATAGAAACTTTCTATAAATAGAAACTTTTAGAAATCAAAAGAGGGCTTTTGATGTTTTTGAAAGATTTGACGAACTTCGATTATTGAAATATGTTTAGAAATGATTTATAAGCATATTGGAAACCTTGATTTGTGAAAACGAGTTTTTAAACGGATACTTTCCAAATAAGGAAACTTTATTTGGGCAAAACGGCATAAATGGCGATTTATGCGCAAATGACATGTTTTAAGAGTTTAAACAAGTTTTATAAACATATTGGAAGTTATTAGTTTTATGAAATGGAATTTCATAACCACACTTTCCTAAATGGGAAACTTGCTAAAAATGGTAACTTATGTGACTAGAGTCATAGGATGCATATTAGTGTCTTATGTGCGTCAAGGCACATAAACACAACAATCGTGTCACCAACGATTCGTCGAGTCAACACAAGTCAACACACACATACTCGGTTGAGCACACCGACACTTGGAGTTGTATGGATTACAACACACCACAAAACACATACTTACACCTATACGATCATAGGTGCTTACTAGCAGGACAGCTAGCTTTCGCAGACGCGAACACCCTGTAAACCGGAACTGCTCTATCAGGTGAGTTCACGGCCCCTTTTTACATTTTCTACCTTTGGGGAGAAAACATTGCATACAACTATTTTTGAACAACTTACACACTTTTGGTTATTTTTGTACATGCTAATATCGTATATGCATATGTGTGGCATTCATCCACAAAACTGGTAAGTCCTCATTACACACACCTCGAACCGTTAATAGCGCGTTGCGCTCAGCGTGGTAATTCTGAATAGTACTATTTGGGCCTGACAAGCCCCACTGTTGCGAGCCGTATGGCCACCCCGACTGGAGGTCGGAACAGTGCATAATTGACCAAACAACATTTGCCATATCTTGGATGGATATGGCGGGAGGCAGCATGTTAGCTTCGGTTGCGAACCCGCATATGATATAAAACATATTGACTAGCTATCAATTGATATTGCATTGTATTGAAAAATAGACCTGCAAACTTTACTTTAAACATTTTGATGTTTACTGCTGATTACAAACCTGTGCTCTCACCAACCATTGTGTTGACCTTTTACTCGCATGTTTTATCAGGTAACTAAGGCACGCGCACCAGGAATAGGATGCTAGGCCGGAGTCGCATGCATCTGTTTAAGTGTCTTAGTTTATCAAACATTTATTACCATTTGGTCATTATGTAATGTTAATCAGCTTAAATCGCTTCCGCAACTATTGTCACGTATCGCTTTGAAAACCATTTTGATTTAACGCTTCCGCAACTATGAATGATTAAACTGTTTTGTTAATTTATACTTCACTTCCGCAACTCTGATATTACTAAACTGTTTTATCCAAATTATTGGATGTACGTACGAAATCAGACATATAGGTCTCGCATGTTGTGTGACCGGAGACTGCGATCCTGACAATCTGCCGCCGCTCGCGCCCCGGAAGGGACGGGATTTCTCGGGGTGCGACACTTTCAAAATCAAAACATAGTTTTCCAAACATCTAATGTAGGGACACAACCCGCCCCTAATAAGTTCAACTAGATCAGTACTCTGGGTCATCAATAGTGGATTCAGGATCAGAATCAACAGCTGGTGCTGGTTCCTCTCCTTCCTCCTCTTCATCCTCTTCTTCATTCTCCGAGGCCACCAAGTCTTCCAAGGCTACAAGTCTGCCTTCCAGAATCTCAGCTCGATTCTCAGAATCTTGGAGAAGATCAGTCAACTGGATGATCTCATTTCGCATCCCATTGACCAAGTTGTAAAGGTTATCGTGTCTTTCATTCGCATCCCAGAGTTCCCGAAAATTGTACTCAATCCTATCATTTGCCCAGTACAAGTCCTGACGTAGTTGGGCAATCTCCTCTGAATCAGTCCGTTGCCTCTTAGGCTCAGGAACATCCAATGCAGGTGGCGGATGAGTAGAAGGTCCCTCAGCAGCAATCTCCTGAGTATCCTCAGCTGGTTCCTCCTTAGGCTCCTCCTCTGGATCCTCATCCGGAACCTCCTCAGGGTCTGAATCATCACTCTCAGATGGTGGAGAAGATGGGATAGATGGTGCTGGTGATGATGGTGGTACTGGAGCTACCGGCTCCTCATCCTCCGAATCAACAATGTGTATGTATGGTGCTGATGATGAAGATGCCATGCCTGTTACATAATACCATATGTAAGTGCAGTGTCATGATATGTGTAAGCAAGTCTATTACATAATGCCATATGTAATTTCTAAGTGATATGTGTAAGTATGCGTGTCTAATGTCTAACAGTTATAGTCTAAGTCTACAAATGCAAACCTAGTTCGCTATAACCAATGTCTCTGATACCAATCTGTCACACCCCCAATTTTTCAACTAACGGAATCATACCGTTTGGGACGTGACAAACCAGGATCTCAGATCATTAGACATAGCGAAGACCTCTATATGATTTTCAAAACATACATTGGTCTAAAACTGTAACATCAAAGTTCTATGTTGCGGAAGCGTTTTTAAAACAAAACAAACATAATAGTTTGAAAACTGACAATTACAAAACAAAATCCCAAAAGTTCAAATCCAAATAACAGAAATGAATAATATGCATGCGACTCGATCTCCTAGTCCATGCCTGCTTTCTTGTGTACCTTAGCGTCCTGAGAAAACATGTAAATCAAGTCAACACAAAGGTTGGTGCATTACACAGGTTTAAGCAATTCACAAATGTTTGAAACAACAGTTTGAACAAAATGTTTGCAGATAACATAATCACACATGCATAGTCATGATAGCTAGTCATTTATACTATTTACATAAGTGGTCGACACCGAAGCTGACTGTTGCATGCTATCGCATGTTTTGCCTTGCCACTATTGTCTAGCATAAACAATAGTAATGTGAATTGGCTAGTCAAACAATTGCGTAGATCCCATCTACCAAGTGAGGTTTGTCAAACCTAATAGATCTATTTCCAACTACCACGCTTTGCACTACGGCAAACTAAACGGTTCGAAATGTAAGGACTTGTAATGCTATGTTTGCACTTAATGTAAACAGCTAACTCATGTAAGTGATATGTATCTAAAATGTTTGTTGCACATGTTTTCTCCCCCAAAACAGTTAAAATAAGAAAGGGGCCGTGTACGCACCTTTGAATGCAGCAGCATGATCAAACACACTTGAACTCGCGTAGAAAGTCCTCCTACGAAGAACCTGTGTTTTAACAATAACCTAATGTTATTCGGAATGTCGTTTTATGCTTGAAATCACATACGTGTCAACACACGTATGTTAGAGTGTTAGAAATGTGCATACGTATGTACACGTGCCTTTGAAATCGTTTAAATAAAACCATATATGATTTTATTTAAATAACGTAAGTATACGCGATTTCGTTTTCGATCTAAAATGTGACTTTTATTATTCTAATACGTTCAGAATTTAATTCTGGTTCTAACGAAATTCGAATGGGTCGAAACGGAGTTAGAACGAGTGAGTTACGGGTTAAAAACCAAAAATTGGTTTTTAATTACAAAAACCGGTTGGGCCGGGTTTGAACCCGCGACCTGCCACTCATAACCCCCACACACTACCAATCCATCTAGTTCAGATTTCATTGCTAGAATATGGTTTTTAATCCTCTTAAATCCAATCGGCCCACTAACCCATTTTGCTAATCAACCATAACCGAAACCACCCAAGCTTCAATAACCCGAAATTCGAACTCGATCAACTCTGAAATCATGGGGCTATGTTTCTGGAGACCCAACCGAACATAACTATGCTTTTAATTTAACCAAAGGTTCGATTAATTACCACAAATTTGTCCCGGACAAAACCGAATTCGATTAACTAAATCCTACATTCAATTGAGTCGAATTCGAACATGTTAGTATCCGAAATCAAAGGGTTTTTCATCCCTAGACTAAACCAAACCCATCTGTATAATTTAATTTGAACATAAACTCTATTTAGACCGAAATCCCCAAAACGTTTTCCTATCAAGAACCCTAGAACTAGAACCTTATTAATTCAATGATGTTACACGAATTCAGTATGTGCTTATCCTCAATCGGCATCTTCTGAAACTATAGTTACCATTTAATTGAGTTCTTAACCTCATTCTCTCGAAATCCCCCAATTGAGTTTATGAAGTAAAACCTAGAATTAGAATTCATTTAATTCGTGTTGGCATCACGAAATTAGCATATCAATTAGCATACTCGGAGGTTTCTGAAACTAACCATGCATATTAATTTGATTCTTAAACTTGTTTGATCAAAGAACCCCAAAACCGTTTATATATTGACCCTATAAACTTGAACTTAACCAATTCGTTATAATATGATGAAATTGATTCATGGGTTTTGTTAATCGGCACATTATGAAACTGAGTATACCATTTAATTTGATTTCTAAACACGTTTGAGAAAAAATCCCCAATTCGGTTCTAAGTATGAACCCTAGGTCTAAAAATCATAGCATTCGATGTTTATTCACGAATTACTTCTATGGGTTAGCTTAGTCGGTCGTTTTAGGTGATGTAAGATTGAAAACTTACTTGATTTGATAATCAATTGAACGAGATTGACTTCTAGTCCTAGGTTCGGCCCCCTCAAGATCAATTCTTCAAACCGAAGCTTCACCGATCGAATTGCTGCTTGAAATCACTTCTAAAGATGCCGACTTGATGTTCTGAATACCCATTGAATTGTGAGGATTCGATGATTACTTGACGGTTTCTAACCTTTGAGTACCCATTGAGATCAATTCGATGATCATTAAGTTTAGTAACTGACAATAATCGTAAATCATCATCAATGTGATGATTTAAGTTGAAAATTTCGGTTACCAATTAGTTTTAATGAGGAAATTCGACCTTTGCATGCTAAACCAAACGAATTTTGACTTGGAAAGTCAAAATTAGGGCTTTTACTTAGTTATAAATACAATCATTGCAATTTTTGATATTTACAACATTATTTTGTTCGATTAAAGCCCTTGCAGTTTGTTTTTGTTCGATTTCACATCCTTTCGGTTAGTTTCTGGTTAATGGAGTTAACCGCGAATTGCCGGGTTGTCACACAAACAAAATGATTCTTTCATAAATACGTTTGCTCATTGTTTAATTAAGGTGTAATTTGGGCCTAGTATTTATATTTGTGTGGGCCGGCTCAATGTATTTGGGCCGAAATGGTTATGGGCCAAGCAATAAATGGGTAATGATGTTGAGCCATTTCACAAGCATTCATGGGCCTTATGTTGGGCCAACTAATCAACGTGAACCAATTGTTTGTTATTGGGTCGATTAACATGTATGGGCCGAAGGCATTAGTTTGGGCCGAATAATTTGGGCCGCTTGTTTCGGGTTGCGAATGGGCCTTGAGTCACATCACCCTACTTATTCATAATATATCTGGGCCGTGAGTATTTGTGGTCAAGTAAAGGAGCTGGGCCGATCAAGATCACATTTGGGCTTATCAACAATTGTTGAGGATAATTTCCAGCGAACCCTATGACCTAGTTAGTTAAGATTCGACATAGTGAAGTCCAAACGAACCTAAAGGTTCGTTCCCCATAGGTTCGGTGTTGTTTGAGTTGTGGCTGGCATGGTTCGGCTAAAGCATGAAAGGTCGACACCCATGCAAGGTTCGTCGACCATGTTGCAGGGTTCGGGAATAAAGGCTCGCCGAGAGTGATGGGAGGGTTCGGCTAACTGGTCCAGTAAGGTTCGTAGCTCCTTCCTAGGGTTCGCCACAAATGGGTTTGAAAGGTTCGACTGATGGTAAGCCATGCACAGGTTCGGTGTAACGGCACCCAAGGGTTCGGTTCTCGTGACTCGCAGCTGGTTCGTCTGGGAGTCGAAGGCTCGGCTGATTATGCATGTAGGGTTCGCTGGGGTTCGTTACCTTGTGAGGGTTCGTGCACCTGCTTGGGTTCGTCTGATGTAGTCTCCGACCAGCCACGATCCCACGAACCTGTGCACTGAGTCATCATCATCAACCTGTAAATCTGATGTGTGGGTGTTCCTAGGGTATGGGAACGCGAATAACAGCCATCAAAGGTGTAATACGTGTGCGTGTAAGAGTTATTTTCCGGTCATGAGTCTAGGTCGAACAAGATGAAGAAAACCCTATTTTTCGTGAAGTTCAAGGCTTCATACCTCGACAATGGCTGGACAAAATCTCAGATCGGTTGTACCTCTAGGTAGAGGGAGTCGAGGGCTTCGCGTGGACACCAAGAACACCAAATTTCGTTGAGATTTGAGCTCGATCTTGAAGCTTGAATGTGAGAAATTTTAGTGAGAGAGAGGTGACGGAAATGAGAGCTAATGAGAGAGAGTGATGTGTAAAAATGAAAGAAATGTGTTCTTTCAAAGTTTTTATACCCCGAAGGTATTCGGGTTCGTTTCGGTTGCTCGGTTTTCGTCTCCGTTGCGTTTCCGGATCGTAACGCGCGTAATTACGTAATTTAAATAAAATGACTTTATTTTAATTGTTTGGAACTTATTATTTCTATTAAATATTTCAGATATCATTTATTTGAATTATTTGTCGTAACTTATTATTTTACGCGTTTCGTTAATTGTTTCGCGAATTTACGTATTTTTAATTGGAAATAATTTCTTTTTAATTTATTTCTGATGAGTTTCAAAATTGTAAAACAGGAAATATTATATTTCCTTAAATTTATTATCGTTCGAATCGTTTTCGTTTCGTTTCGTCAGAAAACGTCACTTACGCGCGTTTTCGTACAAAGCGCTAACTGTACGAACACGATCGTACGTTTCACTTTCTGATTTTGTTTTCTACTTTTCAGTCATTGTTTCAGATCATTAAACTATTAGATCTATTCGTACAGATCGTCACCTATACGAATAGTTCGTAGGTTTAGCATTCTGTAACAGCAACTGTTATAGTTTTGTTCTATTTATCCTCACATACGTTTAAACCTAATAACATGAAATCAAACATGTATGCATCTGTTCATGATTGTCTAATGTGTTTCTGACTGTTTAAACCATAAGGTTTAAATCAGAATTTCAGAAACATCGTGTAATAGTTTATGTTTAACATCGAATGTTAATAACTTCTATGTATTTTTCCTCGATTGTATCTGAGTTACTGTACAAGTTACTGTTCCGGTAACGATTCCGGCACAGATGTTACAACTAGCTTCACCAGATGAATTCCCGATGTTTGCGTTGTCATTACGGAGATAGTTGAGCATCTCCGGTATCACCTCTTTCAGCTGGTTAGTCAGCTGACTGCTCAGAAGAGTCACCAAGGCGATGGTAGCAGGATCCAGTAGTTGAGTCGTGCTCGGACCGGGAGGTAAGTCAAGTGGAGGAGGAGGAGGCGGTGGTGGTGAATCAGGTGGTGAAGGAGTAGATGAATGTGGAGCTAAGTCTTGCGGTGGTGGAGGTAGCGACGGAGTGTGTCTTCTCAGGGTTCAGTGTAGAGCCTTGGTCAGATTCGACAGGTTCGTGGCTCAGGGTGTGCAGGTCCACAGGGTTCGGCTGTAACTGAAATGTTCGAGGCATTCAGGTTCGGCTAAGGAAGATGCTAGGTTCGGCCAATGCTTCTTTCAGCTCCATGAGGTTCGGCCAATTCCTGTTCATCATCTTCTTCGTTGCTTTTGAATCCTAACCTGTTACAGATCACTCTTAGAGCTTCCAAATGGTTTACATGTGTTCATATAAGTGTTTCTAAGTGCTAAATGTGATTAGAACAACAATAATCCAAAGGGGTCGTGTTACACATACATAAACCGAACAAACTAGAGTTTTTACCTCAAATCTGATGGAGAAAAACTTAGATCCTCTGTACTTCCATGATCTACGCGACAAGATGATCGTTTTGCCACCAAAAACACTTGAATCCGACGAGAAACGAGTACAAAATCTTAGAGAGAAGTTGAAAGAATTCTAGAGAGAGAGTGTGACGAGGTTAGAGAGAGAGAGATGGTTGGTGAATGTGGTTATGGCATTTAATTGCCATAATAAATGCTTCACATACCCGGTTTCATCTGGTTTCGCTCGGTTTCGCGTAACATGACGTTTCCTCGTAAATTCTCAATACGAATGGTTCGATTTTAAAGTAAGATTTATAAAATAAATTTAGGTTGTGATTCCTAATAAATTATCTAATTATCTTTCGTTTATTTTTAAATTTTCAAAAATATTAACTTTATTGTTTAAAATCAAATCGTACAGTCGTCGCGCGTATTCGTTCGAATCGTCACCAGTACGAACACGACGATAACTATACTTTTCAATATTGTTTTCTAATTATCGGATATCATTCAGAACGTTAAACTTTCAGATTTATTCGTACAGATCGTCACCTATACGAACAATCCGTCGGTTTAGCATTCACGTAACTACATCCGTGTGTTTTGTTCTGTAAAAACTCACATACGTTTATACGTAATAAAATCATAACAAATAATTACATGATGGTTCTGTGTCGCCAGATAAATATCTGACTGTTAAACCATGTTTTCTGAGTTTAGTTTCTCTAAAATGATTCTGAATTTACTGTTTATTGCATGGAATGATAATGATACATGCTATGAATATGGAATACACTGAAATGCCATAGAGTTTGTACCTGATTACTGTTCATGACACTGCTGCGATGACTGTTCCGGTACGATTCCGGCACTGATGTTACAATGATATTTGATGATTGATAGATCCATGTGTATCTAGGAATGTCTTTCCATCATTAGATGCATGTTAGGCCTACTACTTAGCGTTTTAGGTTAGTTTGTGGAGTGGTGATCACATTCCATAGGATTTGATATCATTAAGTGTTGTAATTCTCATATGTGACCTAACCTATAAATTCGGGAGGTGATAGGTTAGATGGTTGGTCTATTTCACTTGGGTTATTTGAGTTAAACGACCCGGGAGGGCGTTGTATTAGATTTCCTTGGTGTTTGTGTCAATCCATGTCAAAGTAGTCAACTTTATAACTCTCTAGTGTCCTAGGATACACTAGTGCAATTGCATATCGTCTGGGTCCCATTAGGTCATTCTAAATTTGTTCCTTAAGATCCTAGTCTTCATCTCTCACGAATCAGTCAAAGTCATCACTTGTCACACTTTTGATTCCCAACCTAGGTATAACAGTTTTCCTTATTTCAGTTAGATTCCATTTTACAGTCCTGATGTTAGTTGCAGTTTTAGTGTTTAGTTGTTAGTTTAGTCATATAGTTAGTTAGAGTCTCAATTAGGTTTTCAGAAGTTGCACCAAACCCCCTTTTTTACTTTATTTTGTTAATAGTCTAGGTTAGTTTTATCAAACTAGTGTCCTTAGGGATCGATATCCGGTCTTCCACAAGTTATACAGTCACTGATAGGTACACTTGCCTACATAGCGGTCTAGTTTAGGATTTCCGATTTTAACTAGGTGTTTAGGTCAAGTCTAGGTCTAGGATTAGTTATAGTGTCTTTAGCTTAGATTAGACAACTTTAATTTATCTTAATTGTAGGGTACGGACCGCTCGCAATAAGTTGTATTCCCCTTGCCCCCAAATTTACCCTCACTAGAATACGATTTAATGATAATCTCCAAACAAAACAATCTATCTTGGAAGGAACTACGAGTGTAAACGAGTCGAGTCGATCCCAAACTCGTTAAGGTTCGAGCTCGGCTCGTTTATATTTTATTTATTTAATTTATTTACTTTAATTTCTAATTTAACTATACTTATAATTATATTTTATAAATTTAACATAAAATATTTGATTTAAATATATTTATCATAATTTTATAAATAAACACTTAATATAATAAATAAAAATTATATAAACAAAAAACTCCTTAAGGCTTGCGAGCTTGTTATGTAAAGCTCGAGCTCGGGATCGATAACTAAACGAGCCACACTTTTGGGCTCGAGAAGGCTCGGTTCGTTCGAGTTTTTTTACCAATCCGACCCCGAGTATTTCACGAGCTGACTTAGTTCACCCATAAACGGAACCCATCTAACCCATAATGTCTTATTTGTGGGGTTATTCTATAACTAGTATCAATAACATTTGAGAAATGAATATTGGACCACATTAGCATGTTGTTGATTCGACCAAATGACGCCGGATGGAAATGATCCAATAGGCTTAATTTTGGTTTCGTTGCATTTTGTATATGTGTGTAACTAATATCAGATGGTTTAATGAAAATTTCTTTAGCTGTGTGCCTATTTTCGTGACTAAGCATTCTTCTTTCATAGTAAATAAACGGTATATATTTACATGTTAATTCAAACCAACTCATCTTCCTTGTTTTATGACAAGATTACGGGGTCTAAATACGAATGTATAGTTTTTAAAAGACCGCAACTAATTTAACTTGTTAACCAATTATAAAATGGCTTTAGCCCGAAATATAATAAGTCAGAAACCAATAGTTTTTTTAAACAACCGGAAGAGTAAATTACAGTTTTGGCCAATGTTGTATAAGTGTTTTAACTATTTCAACAAAAAAATAAATTATTTTATCAATACAGTCCTTGTGGTTTAAACAATTAACGATTCAAGCCTTGTGAATTAAACAACTAACAGTTTTGACACCAACCATAGTTAGATTTGGGGGACAAGGCCGTCTTTGAGAGATTAGATGCCCTGTGGCCTGTGCGAATGATAAAAATGGGCCCTTATGTGTGCGTGTGTGGTAATTAGTTTGTAACTAAATGTGAAGTGAGTTAGTTTGTTTTTTGACCTAAATTATAAATTGTAATGAGTTATTGGGTAAAATGTTTAAGAAAAAAGATTTTATTTTAAATTTTATAAAATTCGTATCTGTGTTAAATGTATTTAAAAAATTGGAATGTAAATTATTTGTGTTTGTTGTAAAATAAATTAATATCTACCTATTCTAATAAATAAAGATTTTTATGGACATATGTCATGTTTTTAGAGCACATTCACTTTATTTTCCACCCCTCTCTCCAATTTAATGCACATTCCATATTAAATATACCTTTTTACATCTTTGAATTAAAAAATATTTTTTATTACATTAAAAATATATTAATATAAAAAAATGACTTAGAAATAAATTATTATAAAATATAAAAGTTTAAAAAATGAAATATTTAAAGAAATTAGTGTTTTAAGAAATAATATAATTATTTTATTAATTAAAGTATTTAATTGTACTAAATTTTAATTATATTTTAAATTAAAAAAATATCTTATATGGTCTAAATTTTAATTGGTGACTATTTCTTATCATTTTTTATTTAAACCGTGTAATATACGGAGTACTAACATAGTATATAATATATACATTTTTTTTAAAAATTAGAGCCCCTAAAAAACGGGCCATGTATAGTCGCACCTTCCGCACTTGCTCCAAGACCTTCTAAGAGACCAAAACCGTTATTAATAAAAAAATCTTATTTTAAGTTGAAATAGTCAAAGTAATAAAAGTAATAAGAATAAAGACTTTAAACCGGTTGTCCCGTTTTTTTTTTTTTTTCTCTCACTACTTCCCATCACCCGGTTCATCGGCATCAAACTATACGAATGCGCTCTGACACAGTGTCCCATTTCTCGATCAACGTCGCTGCAACCGGTAAGAAAATACGAAAAATCGATGTTTAATTTCAATAATGCTTGCTAGTTTTTGTGTTTTTCATCGATCGTTCGATATGTTTGTAAGCTTTCCATTTAATCGTAGTTATATGTGCGATAATCGCTATTAGTTGTTTGCGGTTTGTAGCTTTACTCACTTTTAAGAACTGTAGGGTTTAGTCTCCTCGACATTGCTCAATCAAAGTTCGTTATCATGTTATCCGAGCTGCTGGTATGATATTTTGAGTAATTTGGGGGTTTTGTTCCTCAGATTAGGTTAATTTGCTAGTAAAAACAAACAAGAGTATGAATTGAGAAAATTATGAAAGGATTCGGTTTGCTGGGATGTGTTTTTCATGTTTATAGACCTGAAAGTAGCCTTCTGCCTTTTGCTCGCGTAGTAGACTGGTATATTCATAATGCATTCGAAGGTTTTAGAACTTGTGTATCAACCTTTGGTTCGAGTGTCACACATATGTCAATTAAATTAATGTATATGTAAATGCATGTAACAAGCGACTAGCAGTTGTGTATCACCTTTTCAACGTTTTCATTTTTCTGCTGACCATTATACAAGTCGTTTACCAACTGAGCCATGTCATTAAATTGTACTGTAATACGTACTACCACTCACATGAGTAGTTGATCTAGACACTTCAAACCAACCACGAGCATTTTTGATCTTGTGACATGATAAGAACTCTGAATTTGGGGGTTTTTATACTGATATAAATTTAGTTGGCTCTACAAGAAATCTACTAGGCATCACAATGTATAGCTATTTAGATTTGTTTTTAATTCATATGAGTTTTACATGGTGAGATAATTCAGGCCTTTATGTAGCAAAGAAAGGTTTTTGTCATTACCCATACTGGTACCTGATCAGATGGACTATACTATGTTCCCGGTCGCATAGATAATGAATTTTTGTGGTTAAATACGACTGAAAAGACGCTTTTTGAGACTATCGAACATGAGGGTGACATCCATGCTATTATAGTATGTAACATTGTAACATATATTTAGATATGCTTTTATGGGACTAAAATTGGATACGCGACTACGTGAGCAAAAGGCTGATACTTGACTTTGGAGTCACGTATGTCATGGCTATCTGATTTTTCTCTGAGACGGCTATAGAAAATGAATATTCAATATTATGCTCTTGAGATTTTCTCTCCTGAGTAACTTGTAGCAATTTGATGATGAAATTGGCTTCCCTTGAGCTGTAAGAGAAGACACTGAAAGTACTTTAACTTTTAGTCACTGGATACTGAGTTTGACACAGAAAATGTTTTCATGCTTGCTAAAGTACGTGTCAAATTTGTATTTTAGAATTATAGTTTAATAATTTTCTTTTTCAGGTTTATGGGCCTCAACTTATATATGAGGGCTCTATTTGGTAATGTGATTGTACAAGTAGTTTCCTGATTGAAGACCTCTTTGCTCGGGGGATCACAGCATTGAGGTACTCTATGAGTCTCTGTGCTACTTACATTAATGATATGTTGTTATATCATGGCGACATGTATTTTAGTTCATTTAACCAGAAACCTACAGAAATATGCTGGACTAGTAAAGTTTAAAAAATTAAATTGACGGTTCATAACAGTAACAAAAGTGTAGCCATTAATCAAACAAGCCCATCCAATGTTGTTTAATGGAGTTATGTTGCATTGTTGCACTTTTGAAACAATTTAATACATCGAATGGTTTACAGTTTTTCAGTATTTGTAGGATCAAATTGTATTATAGTTGGAAATATGAACTTGCATTATCCTTTTTTGTTCAGTACTCCAGTAATTATAATTCTCAATCATAACCCTATATATTATGCAGATGCACATGTAATTATATAATCTGAATTGGTGGTAGGAAAACCTGCAAATTTGGTAATGGCTCCGAATCCAAGAGTTGCAAAAGCCTTTCGTGCAATGAAAGAGCTTGGGATTCCTGAAGAGAAAACAAAACCAGTTTTAAAGAACCTTTTGAAACTCTATGAAAAAAACTGGGAACTTATTGAAGAAGAAAATTATAGAGCGCTCGCAGATGCTATTTTTGACAGTGAGGAGGCAGAGGTATGTTATTTGTTTCTTTATTTTTTTTACATCACCATTTTTTGATTTCATTATTTATATTTGTCATGTTTCTTGTGTATCTTCATATCATTGACTACTTTTACTTTTTAGGCAGCAGAAAAGAAGAAAAAGCATGATTATGCTGAAGCTGAAGTAAGTAGATATCACCCATGGCTGAACTGATTTTGTTGCTGTTGTGCTTGTACTTAGTAGTAAAGGTGGCAAAATAGGTGGGTTAGGTAATTTGTTAAAACGGTTCAGGTGGGTTGGCCTGCAAGCATATTTTAGAATTTTTGTAGATAAGTAATGTGTTAACTATGAATTAGACTACAGTGTTATAAAAAAAATAATTCATACAGACTTTTGAAGAATTTTATATTAGAACCATAGATTTTGGCTAATTTTTTTTAATTGACCCGCTCTAGATTAAACACAACTTAAATCGACATATTAGTAAATAAACGGGTTACAATTTGCACATTTTGTTTGTGTTCTTTGATGTGTTTTAACTTTTTTTTTTTCCTTTCTTTCTGTTTTATGTCTTCTTCAGGCCGCAGAACAGAAAAAGAAACTTGAGCAAGCTGAAGTATGTAATTCCTTTGATTTAGGAGAATGATGTTTTCAGCACATTTTTTAATTGCTTCTAATTTTTTTGGCACTGCTCTTAACTGTCAGCGGATGAAGGTTATTGAAGAAGAAACACAAATTCCAGAAGAACCAGAACGCCCCTTAAAACGGCTAAGGTTAAGGCACCAAGATGGTCCATCTTGCACCAATTCTAGCCCCAATTCACATGGAACACTACTAAAAAAACCAAAATTGGAAATTGATGATCTTCCGTATGCTATACCTCGGTCTCAAGCACGGGCTATAAATGCAACTGGGGAGCCCGTTTTACCCCAACTACAAGGTAGAAACAAAGGGAAACAACCTGTTTTAGGTGACACTCAACCAGAGGCCACAAATGAGTCTGATTCAGGCTTAAGGCATCTGAGAGACAAAGGGAAAGGACCGGTTTCACCTCAAACTGATCATCGTGAGTTGCGGTCAATTTCTGGTAGGCCATCTCAGCCAAAGCCCAAAGATACCACTCTTTCTTTAATAAAACCCAAAGACGAGCCTGTTACAGATGACACATTACCTCTTTCGGTGCCTCTTTCAGCTATTAGACCAGGTAATTTTTCTTTTCCTTTATTTATTTTTCCTGATATTTTGTTAGAGTGAGGTTAGAAGTGGAAAAATGAGTAGGTTGGGTTACAGATCAAAACTGATTGGGTCAAAATGGGGACTATCTGGAATGAGTAACTTATCGTTAAACATGATAGTGACATATCGTGTGTTTTTTGATACTTACGTAGTTTTTGTGTTCTTAATAACTTAATAGAATCATTGGTCAATGGAGATTCTTCAACTGAAAACAATTTGCCTAGAGAAGCTAACAAAGATTCGAAAAGCAGTGTTTCAACTTCATCAAATGAAAGAAGTGGACATGAACTTGCAACAATCCCAGATGGATCAATTGCAGAGCTAGACATTGCTTCTTCATCCTCAGGGGAAATCAAGATATCTTTAACCTGCAACTCTAATAAAATGACTAATTTATCTGCTAACAGTGTGGATGCTTTATTGAAAAAAATGGAAGATAAATGCCTTAAATCATACAAAATTCTCGACTCAAACTTTTCCTTGAAGAAACTTATGAAAGATATATGTGATTCCCTTTTGAATACTGAATCTGAACTTGACTCCATACCACCCACTGAACCATTGGAAGAAGATGCAGTCAATGTTAGTGCCAATGGCTTAGTTGAACAGCACCTTGACAAGAATGGCTTTCAAGATCCCAAGCCACAAAGTTTGGTGGTTGTGTCCAATAATCAGTTAATTGCTGATGACATAAGGTCTCTTCATGATATCAATGACATAGCTAAAGGACAAGAATCAGTAATTATATCATTGGTCAATGAGGTCAACACCGAATGTCCTCCTGTGTTCCATTACATTCCTGGAAATGTGGTTTTCCAGAATGCTTATGTTAACTTTTCACTTGCTAGAATTGGGGACGACGATTGTTGTATCGCTTGTTTTGGTGACTGTCTGACATCAACTGCCTGTGCTTGTGCACTGCATTCTGGAAGGGAATTTGCATATGCAAAAGAGGGTCTTGTTAAAGAGGAGCTTATAGATGAGTGTATAGAAATGAAACGAGACCCGCAAAAGCATTGTTTGTCTTACTGTAAGGAATGTCCTCTAGAAAGATCAAAGAATGAGGAGATTGTTGAATCATGCAAAGGTCATTCAGCTAAAAGTTTTATTAAGGAATGTTGGCTGAAATGCGGGTGTAATAAACAGTGTGGCAATCGAGTAGTACAACGTGGTATTCAACGTAAATTGCAGGTAAAGTTGTTCATGAATAGAGGTGGCAAATTGGGTGGATATTTGCAAAATAAATATATAGAAATTAAGCATATAAGGGTAAAATTGGAAATTAGTATGTTATACTCTATATGTATCCATGTTTGAAAGTGGACCTTTATTTGGGACGAATAAAAATAAAAATGTGGAGAGTAATACTGGGATGGGGAAATGTTAATTAGCTAGTAGAATATTATGTACATTCATGTAATATATTAAACAACTATATACTATTTGTTAAAATAATATAATTTAGGATGTTATGTGTATCAAAAATACACTTAGGTTGATTTTCTACATGTTAAATTTTTATTCTTGTTTATTTAATTTTGCTTGTTTGACTTTTTAGAGGTAAAACAAGACCTGAATCCCCCTATTCATCTACAAACGGGTTTTAAATAGACTCTTTTTTCAAAGGTTTTTGTTTATGTTTTTCTACATAAATCTTCTGGTCTCTCTTCCCTTGTAGGTGTTTATGACATTTGAAGGAAAAGGGTGGGGCCTTCGTACACTTGAGGACTTGCCTAAAGGTGCATTTGTTTGTGAATATGTGGGAGAAGTATTAACAAATGCAGAGTTGGTTGATCGAGTTTCAAAAAGTTCAAACAAAAATGAACATGCTTATCCAATATTGCTTGATGCTAATTGGGGTGCAGAGAGTGAATTAAAAGATGAAGAAGCCCTTTGTTTAGATGCGACTTATTATGGAAATGTGGCTAGATTTATCAATCATAGGTAAGTTGATACAATTAGATTTAATATTCGTCGAAACTTGCTTAAAAAAGCTTGGTTTGTAAAAGCTTGTTTTGCAAATGAGCTGACGCTCTGAATCATTGGATTTTATTCTAATATCATTATTACACTTGTAAAACAATTTCTTCTTTTAGGTGCATGTGTAAAATCATCATCATTTAGGATTTCACACCAATGTAAGTATTTAGATAGTTACATGTGTCGTTGCAAATTATAAAAACTTACACTGGTGTTGAATCTTAAATGATGGTGAATTTATAAATTTACAAAAGAAGAAAGTCTTGTATGCGTGTGATAATGATGTTTGGAAAAAAAAGGCAATGATTCGGATTGATCTTAATGGGTTATCCTAGGTTAGCGAGATAAAATGGGTTATTTCGAGTTCCCTTTGAGCCGGGGGACTCTTACGAAGCAACCTCTCTATTCTATTCTTAGATAGGGGTAAGGTGTGTCTTTATCCCCCAACCCTACTCTAAGTGAGATTCTTACTGGATATGCCTGTTGTTGTATTCTTATACACACACATTATAATATTTATGTGTTTATTTGGTTATTTTTAATTGAAAAAAAATCATTATGAAGGAGTAAGCATCGAATTCAAAAAATTGCTTACAAGCTAGCTTGAGTTTAAAAAAAAAATACAAAATTAGAAAAAGAAAAATACGTTTTTTTAATAATCAAGCTGGCTCAAACTCACTTTTCCATCTCATTAAAAATTTGATTTGAACTAGTTGGTTCTTTTAACTTCAAGCTAAGCCTTGTTCTACTCAACTACAACCCTCTAACCATTTTTTAAATTTTTTTTTTTTTGTTAGGTGTTTTGACTCAAATTTGGTGGAGATTCCAGTGGAAATTGAGAATTCCGATCATCACTACTATCATGTATGTAACTTGATGCTTCTAATGTTCTATATATTTTTTAATTTAGACGTATACATGTGAGTGTTTTTTTTTTTGTTCCTTGTATGCAGCTTGCCTTCTTCACTACAAGAAAGGTGAAAGCCCTAGAAGAGTTAACATGGGTGAGTTACTGAGTTAGACCACATTAGATATATTGTTATTTTCACTCGGTCATACACTCATACTAAAAGTCGTGCTTTGTTCAATTTTTCTTGTCTTTTTCTATACACGGATGCCTTTCTATTGGTTTATGTCAGAGGTTTCAACCCATTTACTTATGAATGGGCTGATTTGGGTTGTTTTATACCTAACGAGTCAAATGGGTAAATAAAGAAATAATGAAATAGGAAACGTGTCTAAGGGTCAAATGCCGTCTAAATATCTTTCTAGCATGCCTCCTAAATCTTCTTTTTTAGATTATCTTATTTTCGGACGAGTGTAATATTTATAACCATGTATGACCTCAGTTAATTATTAAGAAATTGAATATTCTGGCCTAAAAATCTTCTTTATACCTATTTGCCTTGCGATATAATACATTAGTACTGTGCTTATATCTATATTTATTTGCATTGTTAAGCTAGAAAATCTAACATCCATACAGGACTATGGTATTGATTTTGATGATGAAGAACATCTTTTGAAGGCATTTAGTTGCCAATGTGGCAGCAGGTTTTGCAGAAACATCAAACCTCCAAATGGTAAGCACTATATCCCTATCTTCTGTTTTTTGAATAATCAAGATTGATCAAACACCAACTATTTAAAACGATATTCAACACTTTCTTTTTGTATAGTGTGCCCAAAGCCCCAAACACCCCCAATAATCCTTTATTTGACCATAGTACTTACAGGCCATATAAGGAAGTGATTAGCTTAACAAGAGCAAACATTCCAAGAAACATGTGCTTATGGAAAAAAAAAAAAAGAAGAAAAAAAGTGTGTGTATATATATATAAATCATGATAATACATAAATAAAAGTGTGACATATTTGAGCCAGGGTCTATATGCACTCTTTTTATTTTTATATCATTAGGATAGGGTAAGCCGGTAAGGTTTGTCTTTGTCTCATTGTGAGACTTTATTGAGTATGTTTGTTTATTATATATTTAATGGAAAATTTTCTCTGCATAAAAAACTGAAGTCTCTCAACGTTTTTTCATACAAAAAAGTTACTAAACTAATTTTTGCATGCCAAAGTCCTTAAAACTTGCCTAAAATGTACGTACTTGTGATTTTCTTTTTTAAAAAGTGAGGACTTATGTGTGAATTTGACGAATTTCTTTATGGCTTTTTTGGCAATTTCCCATTTATCTTCAACGTTTTATATATGTAAATCGCAAATAGGGTGTATTTAGGACCCCAAAGTTTGTGGTGTTGATTAGCACTTCTGACTGTCTTTTTAAAAAATGACTTATAAACTTATAAATTGCTCAAAATATGACAAGTGACATTCAATATTTTGCTCAAAATTTGACTAGCACTTCTGACTGTCTTTTTGAATAATGACTTAATAACTTTTAAATTGCTCAAAATTTGACAAGTTGACACCCCTCTTGATAAAATGATTGTTTTAAAAGAAAATAATCATAAGTATGTGCATTTTAGACAAATTTAAAGACTTTATTATAAGAATTTAGTTTGGTGATACTTTTTTACAAGTTGAAGGATATATAATATACCAACATTTGATTCACCTTTTTTGTGAAAAATAAGAAAATATAGACGTATAGTGGTTTATTATATAGTATAAGTCCTTTAGGCTTTAGTAATCTATATTTAACCTGTTTAATTTGTTGTATCACAGGATCTAACATTTGAACTCAAGATCAAAACGTTGTTTGACTGCCCTCTTGGTTTGCCTATGTTTAAACCTGTATCATGTTTTGTATCGAACTTAGAGTTGTAGTAGGACGAACAATTTAACGACTGGGTTGTTTAAGTATGGCAACAATTAACGATGGGGTTGTTTAAGATGTGTTTGTACACGTCTCATGTTTTGGTACCAACATGATCCATCAATCTGTTGTAGTTTAAGTAGTGTTAGTTTTTTTTTTTATTATTTTGTTTTTAAATTTGATCATCTTCTCCACCTTTCCTTGTGTCTGGTTTCATGCAAAAAAATTGACCGTTTTGTGCAGTTTTACAATGTGAAAAGTGTAGGTTTATTCATCAGAAGATGAAATAAAACAGAATGTATTGGGTATGCTTATTTGAAATGTGCGTAAGACTCTCCTAACTTGAAGCTACTTCTCAACAGGTGTCAATCTTGTCAGGTTGATGAGTTAAAATGTTTAACATGACATGCTTAAAAACACATTACCTATGACCAATTTAAATAAGCTCTCCAAACATGCCAGAGTTGATGGTTGTCGGAGTTATGATCAAGTTATAATCATGATTATCGGGTTAGCAGATTATGACAAAAAGGTCGTAAACAAGTTGTTGAATCGACATGTTTAATTAAATGGGTCTAGGAATTTACTCGAACATGGTCAGACCTATTTGATTAAACAATTTAGTCTGATAATGAAATTGGCAACCTTGCTAATAGGGTCTTGAAGACTTGAAGCTGGACTTATGCTTCCTAGTTTTGAATCCTACATATGAGCTCGACATTCCTCTATATAGAGATGACAAATGGTTGGTTCAAGTTGGGTATTAATAGTCCTAACTCTGTACATGAATGAGAAAATGTGCCTTGATACCCGTTGGTATGACAACATATCTGCTAGTCTTTCTTTCATACACCTACTAATTTCAATATAATTTTATGACATAAAATACAATTAATAACATCAAATATATATCACAAATTAAAAATTAATTTTTCTCGTAATAAACCATAAGAAGAAGACATTATTGGATAAAGACTAACGAAAAATAAATATAAAAGTTAAAAATGTATATAGCTAGGGTAAACAGATGTATAATTTCTGGTAATTGGTTTAGATAATTTCTGGTAATTGGTGTAGATATCAACTACTAACGAAAAATAAATATAAAAGTTAAAAATGCAAAGCTTTTTGAAACTAATCACATATCCGATCCCATACTCAAATGCCCATCCTGAAGTTTCCGGTATTTGGTAAAGTCGTTAGATTCGGGTTTTTCCCCCATCTCTACCATTATGAGAGGTTTCTTAAGCCAACTTGTCTTAAATCACTCAAATATTTATTCATATTGGTCTCTTATTATTTGATAACAAGTTAAATAACATTATTTATCAATATGTAAACTAATCTATGAAATAAGCATCTGTATTTGTCATATGTTATTGAGTATGATCACATCCATTTTCGATATCAACAGCAACCAGCTAGTCCTTTTTTAGGTAAATAAATAAAAATAATTCCTATGTAATTTGTTTACATATTTAAAATTCTTACATTAATAATTCAATTGTAGTTCCACTTCCACCCATGCATAGAGGCCTAAAAGCAACAGTCTCGAACTGGTGAACCAACCAAAAACGGAACCAACATTGAATCGAGTCTGCCACTCTGCCAAGAAGCGGTTAGGACTAATTTAAACCTCTAGCTTATTATAACCTATATCGTTGAAACTGGTCAAAAAACTTAAATATAACCTAATTGAACTTACAATTTTCTTTACAAAAAATTGTTTCCTAATCCACACCGGTTCACAAAGACTGGTTTTAACTTTGTTAACCGAAACCGGAAACAAAAATATTAGTTTATAAATTGCGACCCTCCCTACCAAATACAATGCATGCAGAAAACCCGAAAATGCAAAAGCCCAAGTAAATATCCTAATCGGATTTTCTGGCCCGAATTTCATGAGACGGCCCAACCAACGATACCCTAAACAGCTTACTCAACTTATATAAAACCCTAATTCCCAAAAAACTCCGCCTCCATACAGATCGTGTGTAAGAACATCAACCATGTCGAAGCGAGGTTCGATCACATTCCATTTTCTTTATTTGATCTTAAATTATAGTATAATTTGATCGAAATTATCATGTCAATTGCTTGTTTGTTGTTCTTCAGGTCGCGGAGGTTCCGCCGGGAACAAGTTTCGGATGTCGCTGGGTCTACCGGTGGCTGCGACGGTTAACTGCGCTGACAATACAGGCGCAAAGAACTTGTATATCATTTCAGTGAAGGGGATCAAGGGACGGCTTAACCGTCTTCCGTCGGCTTGCGTCGGAGATATGGTTATGGCTACGGTGAAGAAGGGGAAGCCGGATCTCAGGAAGAAGGTGATGCCGGCCGTTATTGTTCGTCAGCGCAAACCGTGGCGCCGAAAGGACGGTGTCTTTATGTATTTTGAAGGTAGCACTTCTGATTTGTAGTTTATGATTTATAATCGTTGGGTTACATTTCTGGATTGTTTCAAAGATCGATTTTGTTACGGTTTTTTGATTAATTTTGTTGCATCACTGCTCTGTTTCTGATAATTTTTATGATTTTATTGCTGCATAATTGTTCATATTATGTGTTGTTGTGTTGAAGACAGTGATGTTAGTTTTTTAGGTAGGACTCATAATTTTAATGTTTAAGCATATTTTACAACATAGATGCTGTTACTGTTATGGAGATTATTGTATCTTTTTTCATTTAGCAAATGGAGTTTTATTTTCACTTTAAACAGTAATTACTTTATAGCTTTGAATCAATTATCAAAGATAAACTATAAAATGTTAGCTTTGTGTGACTCTAAAGTGCTAATTATTGTTGTCTTATTGAAGCCATTACAGATTTAGAAATATCAAATAAATTCTTTTTTGATGTCAATCTGAGCATTTCTTTCTTTATATTCTTGATGTTTTTGCAATCATCTTACATCTAACGTTGACATTGCCTATTTTGTTTGTCATGTACATTAGAAAATAGAAATTTGTAGTTTATTTTCATTGCGTTAACATTATTTTTTATATTTGGATCTATTTGTATCTATTGCATGCATGCATGCATGGGCGTTACAGTCAACATTACAATAAAACTATCTTTAAGTTTTTTAATCTCTTTTATTGACAGATAATGCTGGAGTTATTGTCAATCCCAAGGGTGAAATGAAAGGTAAAGTTTTTTAACTTCTGCATTTGACCTCTAATTTGGCTTAGGAGTCTCTCTACATATCATAAGGATAGAGATCAGGTTAACTAATTTGGCTAAAAAGGAAACTTTTAATGTGGTTGAAGTCACCTCAGGTGTATTATACTTTATTATTGCTTACTGCTTCCCTAGCTGTTTACTAAAAAGACTTGAAACAAAACACTTAGATTTGTGATTTTGGCTTTTACTTAATTAGTATCTTTTTCAACAGTAAATTAGGGCTTGTCTCTTCATAGCTCAAATGGATCCCTCAGATCCAACAACCAATGTGCTATGATCATAGTCCACTACCAACTCTTTGGTATTCAACGCCCAGGTGTTGGCTTGTTAAGCCAACTTTTTTAATTGTGTTTTTATGCATAACTGAAAATGATTGTTAGGTAAAAATCAATTTAAAAAATTAAATATGGCAAAAGGGTAATGAAAATATTTCATTTCATTTGGGACAAACTGTCAAAAAAACCTTTAGTTTAGCTTTAAAAGGTTATATATTATAATTTGAAAAGTTGTAATTAACTAAAATTTTTAAATTTTGACGAAATTAAGTTTTTGTACTTTTAACATGCATTATAAGCATTATATATATTAGATTATATTAGTGTTTTGAAACTCTTATTAATCCTTTATTTTGTTTATACAGGATCTGCAATAACAGGACCAATTGGAAAGGAATGTGCTGATTTATGGCCTAGAATTGCAAGTGCTGCTAATGCAATTGTTTAGGAGGGTGTTTGGAGTTGTGGTTACTGATGTATTTTTTTTTTTGGACTTTTCATATCTAATGTTTGGTAGAAATCAATTTCCAGTTACTCTTTATTTTGTTGGTGCGATGAAACTAAGTTTTGCTTTATGTTGGTGGAGCATGTGGTTTAATTTGATGCAAAGTGAAGAACCTTACCAGTGCTTGACATGCTATGAATCCTCTTGAAAGAGAGGGGTGCCTTTGGGAACGCGGCCACATGTGGTGCATGTTTGTTGTCAGCTCGTGCCGTAAGGTGTTGGGTTAAGTCCCGCAATGAGACTATATATTTTGTTTTAACAAGGGATTTCTACACATATCTCTTGCTATATTTGTCAAGCTCTCAAGTCTAGTCGTCTTCCAACCTTGTTTACAAGAATTGTTTCCGTCCCACCATGCGCCTCTAAATATGTGGATGTGTATAAATTGTTTAATAGACTAAATTGATCAGTTTACTACTATTAAATGGTCGAAATTCCTAAAATATCAACATATTATAGTTAAATCTTTTTTCTAATTTAAACGGTCGAAATTCCTATGAATGGAAACATATGTTTGTGAAATAGGTAGGATGCTTAAATGGTCTTCTTCTTTTAGTAAAACGTTTTCATGATTTAAAAGGTCTGCGATTGATAATCCCCCAAAATGTAAAGATGAATATAGTGAAACAACAATGAAGACGATAGATCAGAATCTCTTTCGTTAACAGCTTAAAAAAAATAAATATTAAACAAAATCGTATGACATATAAGGTTTCATACTCTTTACTCGTTAGTACGCCCCATTTGTGGTACACGCATATCATGTATATATGTGTGGGCCCTTAAGGGGCAAAAGTAAAAGTGCACTAATTTTAACGTTATTTCAATTATTTTGTGAAAATAACGTTAAAATCATTGGGATGATCAACTTCAAACGATAACTTAGAGCCGGGGACTCTTTCGGAGCAGCCTCTCTATCCCAATTGGGATAGGAGTAAGGTTTATATCTATCTTTCCCCCCAGACCCTACTGAAAGTGGGAATATACTGGGTAATGTTGTTGTTGTACTCTTTACTCTTTAGTGTATATGATGGCATAAATGATTATGTGTCAATCTATGCTTGTTGGTTTGTTTGTTGGACATAAGGACATAAACGGTTTGGAGTTCCTCATGTTTCGATAAAACCTTTGTGTTACATGTTATGCGTTAAGCGGTGTGGTTTACTTTTTTGTTTTGCTTATATCTTATATTTGTTGCACCAAAAAAAAAAAAGAAAACAAAGAAAACTTCGAGCCGGAAGACTCTTACGGAGCTGTCTCTCTATTCTATTTTTAAATATGGGTAAGGTGTGTTTTTATCTTCCCTCTCCAGACGCTACTCTTGTTGGAAAATTGATTTATTTGATTAATTATCAAATTTAATTTGAATTAAAATCAAGACTCTTCATATTACCCAATTAAATCAAGGCTTTTCAAATTACATGTATTGATGATATGTGTTAATTCAAGACCCTTGGTATCACCATATTGTAGTATAAATACAAGACAATTGGTGTCTTGTTTGTTGGTTGAAAAGAATACTACATAAAATCAAACACACAAACTTTGAAGAATTTCCAACTTTCTCTACTCTTCAAGCTTTTGTTTAAGACATATCTTTCAGGTGCTAGGTTAATCCCGGCAGTACACAAACTGTTTCGGTTGTTGTACCCTGGGAGACAGACACGTTCGTCTTGAGAAGAGGCGCGAAATCTGTTTTAAGGGAAGCGTATTGAATACGTGCCTCAACCATAATCATCAACATGTTTATTCTATGTCAATGAATAATAGGTGGAAGACATAAGCGTATTGAAGTATTTGTGACCGGATCGTCAAGATGCTTGATTGAAGACTCACTATTTGGAGTACCCAACGAAAACATGTTTCGTATATAAACTAGTAATTTATATTCTTTTATTTTAATCTTGTAACCGGTAATGTACTAAAATATTTCTTACGAATAACGAGTGTATCGTTATTATGTATATTTTATTATTGTTTTATAATAAAAACGTGAACCCATCTCCTACAATCTTAAAACAGACTTTCGTGAAAAACTTTATAAATAAGGATTTTGGGTTCATGAAAGTTAAATATAAACTAAGATTTTTGATAAAATCTAGTAAATATTTTTTAGAAATATTTAGTACAAGTTGGTCGGATTTTGTAATTGGAGTACAATATTTAATCCGAATACCGTGTTACAAGACATGTTTTGGTTCATTGTTTTGAGTTCATGGGTTTTGATTGTGAATTTTAACCATGAACAATTTTTGGTTACTTCAAAATATGTTTTTGAACATTCATTCTCTAATAATCTTATTAGAAGAAAGGTGGTTTTTAACATTCATTTTCTACAAACATGTTGGAATCGATAGTGTTTGTGTAACACTTTATTTATTTTATAACAAGCGTGTTATAAAAGATTATTTGCAAAGTAATAAGTATATAACGATTTTTGTAATCGTTTATTTTCTAACAAGTGTGTTAGAGTTTGTTTATTTGGTATAAACATAATAAGCTTTATAACGATTTTGGTAGTCGTTTATTTTCTAACAAGTGTTTTAGAATTAGTTTATTTGGTATAAACATAATGAGCTTTATAACGATTTTGGTAATCGTGTTTTTTTTTTCTAACAAGTATGTTAGAATCAGTTTATTTTGTATAAACATAATAAGATTTATAACGATTTTGGTAATCGTTTATTATTTTTTTTAACAAAGTGTGCTAAAACCAGTTTATTTATAAACAAAAAGGCTTTATAACGGTTCGAGTAATCGTTTATTTCTAACAAGCGTGTT
This sequence comes from Mikania micrantha, assembly GCA_009363875.1. NCBI lineage: Eukaryota > Viridiplantae > Streptophyta > Magnoliopsida > Asterales > Asteraceae > Mikania > Mikania micrantha. The sequence continues at coordinate 71,233,403 of CM018684.1, forward strand.
AGAATCGACTTGTTTTTAAACGAAAAGCTCTATAAATGATATTCGTAATCGTTTATTTCTAACAAAAGTGTTGGAATCGGTTTGTTATATAAACATTAAAAAAAAAAAACCTTTAAAAATTTTGTTGTTTATTTTCAAACGAGCACAGTAGAAACTGGTTTGTCATAAAAAAAAATGTTAATTTTAACCGGTTGGTTTTCATGACAAGATAGAATTATGTTTGGATGAAAATGTTTAAGTAAACATTTTATTCATATGCGTGTTAGTCATGCATTATGTAATAAAATTGCTTTATGTAAGCAATTTTCAATTATCTAACGTGAACATTAGACACGATTTTATAATCGACTAAATTCTAATATGATTATTAGAAAAAGTTTATGTTATAAACAAAAAATTGTTTTATGTAAACAATTTAATTATCTTACATGAAAGTTAGATACGATTTGTGTAATCGTTTTATTTTGAACAGATTAATGACTGTTTGATTTAAAGTTTCAAAACGAAACAACTAAAGAATGAAGATGTTATTGGGGACATTTTTGATTTATCCCAAAGGACACGTGTCATTGCATATCGAGGATGATTCCTCATGACAGGTGCAACTATTCATGCATCTTCTGATCTAGATGACATTGAAATGTCAGATACCGAAAGTGTTCAAGATAGTAACACTATATGACTTGATGTTTAGAATTCATCTATATGCCTTTTTAAACTATTACAAATAAACATTTGTTTTGGTGCGTTGGTTGTGTTCAATATCTTAAGATAACATATGCGTTTATGCACAATAATCACTATAACATATGAAAGAGATATATGTTATAGTTAATTATATTAATAAATTCTGTGGAATTTATTATAAAGTGATGATGACATATAGATGCTTCTATTGCTTTCATTGTGTTTGAAATTATGTTGATTATGTGTCTACTACCTTAGAAGAGCATCCTAAATACATAGTATGAGATACAACAAATGAAATTTTGAAATTAATTTGTTGTATGTTATAATAAAACATGACTTTCTATTGAAGGAGGACTTCAAAACATGTCAAATGACGATGTCATTTGAGATGATTTTGGTAGACTTTGAAAGTGTTGAAGAAATAACACTTTAAGATTTGATGTTTAGCTATCATTCTTGTACCCGTTTAAAATATGTTGTGTGTTATATTTTATTATAAATGTTCAACTATGGTTTAAGTTTATTTATTTATTTTTAAATAAACAAGTTGATCTAGAAATAATAAAATGATATATTGTAAATAATATTTAAATTTTGAAGACTTTAAATTTTTCTAGTCTAATAAAGATACATATTTAAACGGAAATTACAAGTGGTGACTTGCACGAACATAATGAGCGGGTTATGATATTGACTTATATATGTTGTAAGTCTCATATCAAATATCAATGTAATATGGTGAGTGTATTAAAGCAAAATACACAAGAACGAAGGATGTCGTCTAAAATATGTTGAGAGCATCAACATGGAAATTCATAAGTGTATTTTGATTACTATAACATATGAAATAAATATATGTTATTATTGTAAATAATTTTAATAAATTTTTCATATTTATTAAAGATACTTACAATAGTGATGGTCTTGTAGATTATGCTACAACCATTAACGTTATTGAAACTATGTGGAGGATTTATCCTTTAATTTGGGAGAGTATCCTAATATATAGTTTCATTGAAACAACCATATAAATGTATAAATCACTTTAGACACATGGGATGTCATATTGTTGAGTATTAATCTTGTTGATTATATCTCAAGAGTCTAGTGATTTTATACAAATAGCATACATCATATGTTGATGAATGTGTTCATCAAAGTGACTTGAGTTAAGACATATGCTTAAGTTCTTATGATTAAATGGTGAAGCCTTAGAGATTAAAGGCAAATGCGTTATGATCCTACATAATGGATGAAGTTAAATATGGTTATGAGTTTTCCTTAAACTAAGGATTTAAAAAAAAATCTCATCATTCTTGTCTAAAGTAAGGTATGAATGTTTGTAGAGATAATATGTTATCTCTAGGAGCTGTGATTGATCAGAATGATGCATCTTCTGTTCACGTGCTAATATTTTAGTCTAAAGCATGCTAGACTAATACATGTTAATTTTAGATGCTCTGCAGAGATTAAATTAACTTTAAACATTCAATATATGTGATGACATGAGAATGAGTTTCGGTTCATATGAGGAGAACTCATGGAGTAATATGTATGGATGAACTTAGTGACACAATGATGTATATATGTTTAATATTTTATCTCATGTGTCAAAGTCATCAAAAGATAAATTGCTAAAACTTCATCAAAGTGCAAGCAATGTGGGGGAATGTGTCATTTACGAAACAACCCTCTAGAGTTTGTAAGAGATAGTATTTGAGAAGTTTCTCAATCTCTTGTGGAAAAGGAGAACTTTTCACAGCACGATTTTAATAATTGGAAAATGGTTATCTAATAAGACTCAAATGTGGGGGTTGCTTGCACTTAATACAAGTATGTGATAAATTTTGTAATAAGGATTTTAGTAATCCAAATAAATATTGCAAATTCATAGCCAAGTGGGGGTACACGATGGTTATACGGAATCAATTAAGTTGATTGAACTCAAATGTCAATTGGTAAAATTCAAATTCTAGTTAGATACTTGAAAAAGCTTACCAAAGGCATGGTGAAACGTGTTTAGCCGTGAAATGAGTTTAAATCATTCTAAAGACATGGTTATATAACTTGATCCAAGTTTAGATCACTGGTTATAGTCTTATAAATTAAAAAAAAAAGGGGGGCTAGTATGACTTGTAAGTCAAGAACACGTTTGAACAACTTATCTCAATTGCGAATTATCGTTGTTGACTTGATGAAGTCAAAGATAATGTTTTGGATCCAATAACATGAGAGATTAAGTTGAGGAATGTGACTAAAGCCCATGTAAAGAGATATTTGAAGGATACCTAACCTAGTTGATAGGAGATCCCAAGGTCTAGGTTCAATAGGACAACTATTTCATATATCTAGGGTGGTCACTGTGGGGGGCATAGTTATACAATGGATGTATAAGCTAATATATATATATATGTTGATATATATCCTTCTAAACTGTAAAAGGGTGTTTAAATACATCCTAGTCCATTCCTATAACAATCAGTGACATTGTTGTGTGAGGTTAAGCATAATATATGGTTAATGATCTGTGTAAATCATGATAACCAAAATGCTTTTAATGATTGTAGACAAATCACCTATGTAAGAGAGAAGTGGGGTCGCTTCGAATGGAATTATGGGCATAATTCCTAGAGCTCTCGCAGAACCAGAATAGTGTTCCATGACCATAACGGACATGACAATGAGGGGTTAACCAGACGAGGAAGAGTATTGTGTGAAGTGTAATAACGTCTACGCAAAAAGGGGTTTAGTTCAAGGACATCGCGTCTACTAACCGCTAGGAGACTAAGTATACTTCACAAAGAAAAGTTCAAAGGAAACACCTACTTCTCCTGCAATACTCAACCGTTGAAATTGTATCTTGAAACTTGAGCATATGAGTTGATTTTTATTCATGTGGGGGATTGTTGGAAAATTGATTTATTTGATTAATTATCAAATTTAATTTGAATTAAAATCAAGACTCTTCATATTACCCAATTAAATCAAGGCTTTTCAAATTACATGTATTGATGATATGTGTTAATTCAAGACCCTTGGTATCACCATATTGTAGTATAAATACAAGACAATTGGTGTCTTGTTTGTTGGTTGAAAAGAATACTACATAAAATCACACACAAACTTTGAAGAATTTCCAACTTTCTCTACTCTTCAAGCTTTTGTTTAAGACATATCTTTCAGGTGCTAGGTTAATCCCGGCAGTACACAAACTGTTTCGGTTGTTGTACCCTGGGAGACAGACGCGTTCGTCTTGAGAAGAGGCGCGAAATCTGTTTTAAGGGAAGCGTATTGAATACGTGCCTCAACCATAATCATCAACATGTTTATTCTATGTCAATGAATAATAGGTGGAAGACATAAGCGTATTGAAGTATTTGTGACCGGATCGTCAAGATGCTTGATTGAAGACTCACTATTTGGAGTACCCAACGAAAACAAGTTTCGTATATAAACTAGTAATTTATATTCTTTTATTTTAGTCTTGTAACCGGTAATGTACTAAAATATTTCTTACGAATAACGAGTGTATCGTTATTATGTATATTTTATTATTGTTTTATAATAAAAACGTGAACCCATCTCCTACAACTCTAAATGAGATTTTACTAGGTATGCTTGTTGTTGTTGTTGTACTCTTTAGTGTATATATATTTTTATATAAATAATAAAATAATATTTGTTTATTCATTTTCGACATGTTTATAATAAATAAGGACTAATAATTACGACTAGAATTTAATATATATAAAAGATTTACTCAATTTACAACATGTAAAATAAATTAGCCAATGAGTTTAATTAAGATATGTTAAATAAAATGTGTGCGGATTAAGTGTTAAATCATGATCAGATATTTATCTATATACAAAATGAAATTAAGAACAGTTTTTTGCAAGTGTTCAAGCATACCGTACAAGTTTAAACATCATTTAGCGTTTTACATATATAGGATAGTTGTAGAAGAATAACCAAGTTGGTAGCATGTTAAACTGGTTTTCCGAGAGTTCCAATCTTGCTGGAGTTTTTTTTGGTTTTATTTAATTTATTTTTTTAAATTTATTTTTGCTGATATTTATTTTAGTTTTTTTATAATTTTGTACCTCAAACAATATACCGTTTATGTGTTATTTTTGTTTCATTTAGGTTTGTTCTCAATATGAAATAAGGTTGTTAAATAAATTTTTTGTTCTTGATCCTTAATAAGTTTGTTTTATAGTCACGTCTGTCTATCTATTAATGTTTTTCTTTTTGGGTTTGTTATGAAGATGGAACAAATATGTTAAAATTACGTGGCAAAGCGCGATGCAGCGCCATCTAGTTTATTATAAATTAAAGTTTATTATAAATTAAAAGATAACCAAAATTTATAATAAGAAACGTTTGAAAATGAGTGGATCCAAGTTGTATATAAAATTGTTGGTTATGGACAAAGTTGTGGTGACATGAACATAAAATGATGGGGCATAAGTTTTGGTCCATAAGTCATTACATAATCACTTTCACTTTCCAAAAAAGCATATGCAAGTTGCCATAAAATAGACGAATAGATTTCGCTCTTTTGTTTTTTCTCAATAAATAATATAAAAATACAATTTTGTCTAATAACATGACCTTATATGTAACAAATCAATCATATATGAAAAAATCTCACATATAAATATATAATATAACTATATTTAAGGTGTATGTTTTAATTAGTCATTACCACCATCCTTAACCCCGGCTCAAATACAAACATATATATTAACATATTTAATTAGTTAAATCATCTTTATATTGGTCATGTGATATATCCTAATAGCCTAATAACACAACATCATCATCATCCTCATCCTCATCGTCCTCGTCCTCGTCGTCCTCGTCATATCGGCTAATAACATAATAACATATTATTCTAATATTTTGTGACATAACGATTGCGGTTTTGCATTATTAGTCTTGACTTTAATCATATTAAATTGATAATGTAATAATTATTTATCTAATTTAACTTAATTATGAAAGTTCTATACATAAGAAAAGTAGGGGTGTTCATTTTCGAATATATGGTGATTCAAATATTCGAAAATTTTGGATACGAATATTCAAACGATATCTGAACTTAGAAAAAAAGATGACCTCATATTTCCGAAATTTACATGAAATACACAAAAAGTATACGAAATATCTGAAAAATTATCCAAATATCTAAAAAAATAATAATTTTGGATAACACAGATATCCGAACCATCCAAAATTATATATATCTGAATCCAAATTTCCAAATATCGAATTTTCGAATATTTTGGGTTCGTATACTACGATTTCGGATTCAAATATTCCGAACCCAAAGAACTAACCCTAAAAAAACTACCCGAACCCGAAAATACCCAACCCGAAAAAGCATAATACCCGAATACGAAAACTTAGAATGGTTTGGACTTTGGTTACCCACGGGGCTATTCGGGTATACCCGGAAAACCCGAACTGGGGTTTTAAGGGGCGGTTCCATTTTTTATTTTTAAATCCTCTGTATGTTTTGAAATTGTTGAATAAATACATGTGTATGGTTAAACATGTTTTTAATTTATTTCTTTCAAAAATAGAATATGACGTTTTCAATTATTACTCAATATCCTTTTAACACAACCCAATTAAGCAGGAGAACCGATACTCAAGAACCAATTAAACCGAAGTTATAGGGTTTGAATCTCAGTTCCACTTTCATGTTAGAAACCCAAATAACTAACACGAACGACACGGTGATCAAGACCCAATTTCTTTGTCGTTTATAATTTGTAAAAGTAAACGCTTCAATTTATGGAAATAACCCTATTTGTCAATTCCACGCACAAGTGCTAACAATTTCAATTGTCAGGCGATTATACAGAGTTATTTTTAAGAAGTGTTGATAGAAAAATTATTTAAAGTGATTTGAAAAATATTTTTCAAAATGAATGTTTTTTGCTTCTTCTTTTTATTTTTAGGTAGTTTATTATAATTTTTTTATTCAATCAAAAGAGATTAAATTGAATTAATTAAAAAAATTAGGAAAATGGATATCGTAGGCCGGTGGGCAGCGACATCCTCAAGCCATATATTTTCCCGTTTTACGCACGCGCCACCGTGCGCGAATAGCCCTTTCAATTTTCTATCGTATCGCTGCGTACAGAAATCAAAGGCCAAGTGAAACAAGGAGGTCGCCCAATCACCACCGTTCGATTCTGTGTCTTGTCTACATGCCCGTGACGAGTTTAATATCACAGACATCTACATGTTCAACAAAAGAGCCTAACGCCAGATATGCAGCAACAATATATGTCTGGAAACATTACATATCGTCACTGAAATCCGACTTGTTTCGGTTGTCAGATCGGCGCATTTTGCGGTTGTCATTTGAGGTGAGATTTTTAGTTGCTCGTTTTGTGATTTCCATTGCATTAGATTGATGGAATTGGTTACGAGGATACGAAGCTTTTGAGTTCGAGAATGCGAATACTGAATAGCCAACATTATTAGAAATCGATATGGTTGGTTTTCAATTAGGATAACTTGTGTTACCCTTGACTTTTGTGCATTGCAGCGAATCAGCATCTGAACTCTGGTTTGAGATCAAATTCCTGCAAGTAATTTATGTAAATTTCATGTTCCTTCTATTTGTTTGTTGTTAAGTGATGACTATAGAATGCATTATACACGTGAAGATTCACTGAAATTGAAACAATTTTGCTACGGATTTAGTAAAGTTATGTAATACTGGTCCCGAATTTAAGTTTCTGCAAGTAATCTATATAAGTTTTGTGTTCTTTTTGTTTGTTAGTTGTTAAGTGCTGGCTATAGAAAGGGTGAACAAGATGAAGATTTTTTGAATCTGAAACGATTCTGCTAGGAATTTAGTTGATTCCGTATGATTTTGTTTAGAAACAAATGATTTAGTAGGATTTGGACTTGATTGTTTGAAATGGGGCTTTGTTTAGCATGCTTCATGGGTTTGGACCATAAATCTAACAAGGATAGAATCGGTTTAGACCATAAAATCATAAATCTAACAAGGATAGAATCAAAACTGCATCATTAATCTATCACTATCAAAGAGAATCAAATCCTGTGCACTTTACTAGTTCAATAACATGCACCATGCAATTTGTATATAAATAAATTTGAATCCATAAAAGAACATTTTGTATTCTTGAGGTATTTGTAGAATTATAAAAGAACATTTTGTATTCTTGGATAGGGAAAAGGTTTGGCCTTGTCCCACCCTCCCCAAACGCTACTAATTGCTCTGCTATGAAGAGATTTTACTCGGTATGGTTGTTTGCTTGTCTGTATTATGTGAAGTAAAAGTTTGCATGAATGCCTATACTACAACATACATAACACATCATGTAAATTAGGTTCTTGGATGTAAAATGCACATATCACAAATCTATTAATCCTGTTTTTTGCATATTTATCCAGTAGCTCTATGTTTATATTATAAAAAAGAAAATATCTAGTGATCCAGCAATCCTGCTTTTTCTGGTGATTATTTTTGTCAGGAAACATCTTTTCATAGCTGTTGATTCATCAGGATGTCTTCAATAAATGGGACAGTTGGGCACATAGTTTCTTCATCTTCAGGGATGTCTTCAAATCTTCACCTTTCTTCTGAAGAAACTTGTTCAAAATCCCCATTTATAAATCAATCATCTGGATTTCTTCGATCTACAGCCTTCCGTGATTATATGAAAGAAAATAACACCAATTCTTGGTGTACTGATTCACTGTCTGATTTTCTTGATTTCCCTGAAAATATCCCTATCCAATCTAGCACTTTACAAATCATGCCATCCGAAGATGTTGGCAAGCCAAATGATTGGCAAGATTGGGCTGATCAGCTAATTACTGAAGATGATGGTGAAACACCAAATTGGAATGAGATTCTAGTTGACACTGCTGTTTCTGATAATCTCCCGAAGGTGTCACTGAAACTTTTATACTACTTACTTTTCTAAAATAAAAAGAATTGAGAATTTGAGTTATCATCCCAGAACCTTTTTAGCTGGAATTTGAAGTTGTCACTGTGTCAGTAATCGTTTAATATATTTTGTTAATTTTAGCTGGAATTTAACGTGGGAAAATCATCTGGAACCTCACAGTCACTGAAAGTAAAATCACTTGTTTCCGCATCACCTGGTGAGGCTTGCACTCCAATGACACCGTCATCAAGTGGGTCCCAAAGCAAGCCACGCATGCGTTGGACACCAGAACTTCATGTTGCTTTTGTGGAGGCAGTCAACAAGCTCGGTGGAAGTGAAAGTATCTATATATATTTATTTTAATTTTTGCTTTATTTCTCTCTTGCTATATTTGGTGGTAGGTACCTTTTATAATTATCTCCTTTTTAACCATAGGAGCTACTCCTAAGGGAGTATTGAAGCTAATGAAGGTTGAGGGCTTAACCATCTATCATGTAAAAAGTCATCTGCAGGTGCGTTTGTGGTATTTTCTGCTGATGAGCTCATATTTCTAGGGAATGTGTTTTATACTTACATTTCATGTAGAATACATTTTTTTTTGCCTGCAGAAATATCGGACAGCTAGATACAAACCTGAACCTTCAACAGAAGGTAGGCGAAATATTTATTCAAATTTTTTTTGTCTTACTTTATTTGTAGACAATAGTATGATAAAAGAAATATGTATTTAGTGATATTTAGTGATACAATTGATAAATCACTTCTTGCAGAACCTTCAGAGAAAAAGCCTACTCCAATACAAGATCTATCATCATTGGATTTGAAAACGTAAGTTTTTCCTATACCTCTTTGACTTGACTTTATTATATTTGTTACGTGAAAGGATGCATTTTTTTGGTTTTATATACCTCAAGAGAGAATAAGGGGATGTAACTTTGTTCATTCCATTCAGAAATGGATGATATTTACAGATACACCCACTATAAATACACATTTTAAATCTCTTTCTATATGTCAGCCACCAAATTTTCTGGTGGTAGCATAAAAATTTCTTGATCTTAATTCTTTGATTTCTGTTGGTGGTTAGCTAATCGCTGATTTACATTGAATAACTTTTATTTACTTTTCTATCTGAAAATTGAAGTTGTGCTTGTTTGTGTGTTTTGCTGTTTTCCTATTAAAGTCATTTTTAGTCACATTCTAAACGCTACTATTTCCCACTTAATTTGCAATAAATGATGCTAGTCTTAAAGTATTAAGTTATCATAAGTACGTACAACTTACTGTGTTTATTAGCAGTGCTTATTATTTTTGAACTTAGGAAAACCAAATTAAAGCCAGAAAGTTAAATATGAACACTTTTAGGGTAGTCGGAGAAGATGTAACATCTAAAGGTCGATAAAGTGATAGAACTGGCAATTTGGATTACTCTAGAACAAGAAAGTAAATAGTTGGCCCGATTCAAGATGGGCTAGTCTCCTATAGTTTGATGACGAAGAATATATAATAATAAAAAACAACCTATAACCTAAACATAAACATGAATACATAGCCTAACACTACCCATAAACTGCTGGCAGTTTACCCCCCACTTTCTCTCCCACATCCCTCTACTAATCGGTAACTGCTAGGCATTGGCAGGAATGGGCATTGACTGGCATTTTACTGAGTATTGGGTGGGATTTTGACTGTAATGATCACAGGATAGGTTCGTGGGTCTGGTACTAATCTAATCTGCTGGGTTCGTGTCATAATTAATTTTTTTTTAATGCTGTAAGTTCTATCCTGACAATAATAAGAAGGCTACACATACATAAGAAAATTTGAAGGATTGATTTACATGATGGATAATTGTTATTCTAGTTCACTCCAAAAAATGATATAAATGAAAGCAAAATTTCTTAGATATAATTAGAATAAGTTTTGCTTATGCTCATTCTTTATGTTTAATAAAGGTTATATGATATCCTTGCAAAACTATCTCCTTTCAAGTATCTCCCTTAAAGTTTTTGGAAATTAGAGGTGGCTAAAATGGAGGCCAGACTGGTTGGAAAATGGGTGAAATAGCCAACTTGGGTTGACATGGAACACTTTTTGTCCAAAATTTCTAATTTTTGAAAAGATAGTGTCAAATATGGTTATAAAACGTAAATTATTCCATTGGCAATCTAATTTTTAAGAAACTATTTAGAAAGTTTAATTTAATGCACAAGTATACACTTTGGGTGACTCTAGACCTTATTTGATTATTTTACATGTTAATTTTTTATTTTACCTACTTAACCCATTTAGGATAACCACTAATTAGTAAATGGCTCATAATTGTTGTCTCATGACGATACCATCCAACATTTGTTTCTGCTTCCTATATATTGCGATTAGGATGCCGTATCATGTAGAGAATTTCCAGAACACGAAAACAATATAATCACCGGATGAATTGAAAGAAGTGGATCACACTTTCAGATCAAACTATTTGTGGTTCACTCAATATATGATCATTGGAGTTGCTTCATTTATTAATACATAAATAAGTACTTTTATAGTTTTATTGATGTATTAATATGTAATCCAACACTCTTCCCTTTACAACAGGAGTGCAGAGATCACTGAAGCATTACGGTTACAGATGGAAGTTCAAAAAAGACTACACGAGCAACTTGAGGTCTGTATTTTTTTTTACATGATATTCCTTTCTGCTAATTGTTTTCACTATAATTTTCTTTTTAGCTTTTCAAATAATCAATAATCAGTACTATTAGTTAGAGGTGGCTGACCCGTTTAGTTATGAGTGGGCCAATCCTGGTTATACTTTATTAAGGATCCGATAAGATGGAAAAAGTAGCTAAAAAGAAAACGGGTCAAAGTCACCGAATTTTGCCTTTCATAGATGCAAAGTACCGAATTGCTTTATTCAAGTAGTGAGCCTCTTCGACGGATGTCTCCGGTTCAAATCCAGATCCGACTTTTACTTTTTTTCCCCCATTTTGTTGGTTAGTAGGTATTGGGGGGCCTCAGGGTTTTTTAGTAATCGGTTCTCACGGTTACAAAAAGGAAGTTCATTAAAAATTAAGCTTAAAGAGTTTCTGGCCATCTAGACCTGATCATTGCGACCTCTTTTTGAACATTTTGCCACATGTTCTTGGAATTTACATATGTGATTCATGTCCATGGGTTTTCTTTATTTATTTATGTTTGTATTAATGAGCATTTTGGACACTTTGACTAATATCTGAAGTCCAACATTTTACATATCTTGTGCATGAAGATTGAAAATTTGAAACAATCGCTTATGTGCAGATTCAAAAAAATCTGCAGCTGAGAATAGAAGAACAAGGGAGATACCTTCAGATGATGTTCGAGAAGCAATGCAAGTCTGGCACCCTGGAGAAATCAGACACCGAGTTGATCGATGAAATCTCAAGATCCCCAGACCGAACTAAAACAGAACCCGACCTAATTGAAGTTGGGTCACCATCATCAGAGAAGCAAGAGGTAGAACTTGATCTCTCAGAATCACAACCATCAAAACGTGTTAAACTAAACGAGTCATCATCAACCGAATCAACTTGAGAAATGTAATCAAACTGTAAATTTATGTATCATCACTTGCTTTTTGATTAGTTAGACCTACAAACGCGACATCACCGTTATTTATTAATGCAGTTTGTGTATCTTAGGAGTGGTTTTAGCCAGGTAGAACTGTGGAAGCATTAAGTTTTGTGTTGTAGAAATGTTATGTTTGGTAAGAAGAGGTTTTTACTTGAAAGTAACAAATCATTTAAACAAGTTTTGTGAATTATAATGATAATTAATGGCACACGTCATCAAATAAAAATTAATTATAATCTAAATGTGACATGCTTATAAACAATGTTTTGAAAACCAGACCGTTTGATCAAGTTAGTAGCTTCGGTTGCTCATAGTTCATCTTGTGCAATCAGTCGGACCGGCTCAATAACTGATTGGATTGCAAAAAGGACCTGGTTTGTTTAGGTTTTTTCAGATGATATTTGATAATCAAGTTAGTTGGCTATCAAGATCAACAAGCATATAATGTGTGTCTATATTACAAATGTATAATATCCAGATCAAGTAGTTAGACAACTCATACTTGGTCTAATGAACCAGTTAGAATTAACATCAGCAGCTTGAATAACCTGTGGTTTATGTCTAAATGTAATGAAAACTATGTATTTTTAAGTTAACCGGTTATGTCTCGTCTAGTTGGTTCAGGTAGAATTAACACCAGCAACTTGAGAAATCCATTGTTTGTTCTTGATCTTCTTTCATATCTAACTTGTTCTCTCTCAAAGATTCTAACAGCCCATCTAGGCCTTGCATAAAAGAACACAACCCATCCAAAACCCGACCCGATCAACACCCCAAATCCATAGCCCATTACAACAGATTCCCACGAAAGCCCGTTAAAGAAACCTGAATCTTCATCTTCTTCAGGTGTCAAACTGGCTGGTCTGTCATCATCCTCACAGTTTATCATCAACGGAAATCCACATAATCCATCATTCCCACGATACGAATCATTTCCAAACGTGTTAAACTGTCCACCTTGAGGTATAGATCCTTGAAACCGATTATGTGAAAAATTTGCAACAGCTAGAAATGTCAGACTTGCTAATTGTACAGGAATTGAACCTACCATCTTGTTAGATGAAAGATCTAAAGATTCAAGTAGTCTTAGATTCTTTAGATGTGTTGGGATCTGACCCGTTAGATGGTTGTGTGATAGATTGAGAAACCGAAGCGATCTAAGCTGTCCAATGGTGTCAGGTATCTCACCTTCGAGTTTATTAACCGAAAGATCTATCGTCGTGTAGACGACTAGTATTCTTTCGAGTTCCACACTAAATCCTTTCACCACTAGTTTCAATTTGTCATCATACATGAAGTGTTTACCCATGTACAGATCTTCTGATGCAGCTATATCTCTGCTCATCATAGATTTGAAGTTCTTGAAGTAGTTTGATGGCAAAAAGCCCGTAAACCCATTGCTAGATAAATCAAGAATCCGGAGCTTAGGAAACGGGCTTTTCGTGTTGAATGCATCTAACGGGCCTGCGAGTTTGTTACCTCGCAAGACTAGAACTTGCATCGTCGGAATTGTATTCAGCCAGTGCGGGAATCCACCAGTTAGCTTGTTGCTCCCCAAATCTAGAACTTCAAGATTCCTACAATTGATCATACTTCTTGGAATCGGGCCTCGAAGCCGATTCCCGTTCAAGTTTAGTCTCCTTAGATTGTTATTTTGCTTCAAGAATGTTGTGGGAATGTTTCCATGAAACCAATTCAACCGTAGATCTAACACATTGAGCTTCGGGCTGAAACCACCCAGACATTGTGGAATCCTGCCACTGAACCGGTTAGTCCCGAGGTCCAGAATCTCCAAGGACCTCAGGTTGCAAACTGATCCAGGGACAGGCCCGACTAGCGAGTTGTTACCTAATGTCAAGTATCTTAATCTTTCACATTTGGTTATAGTTTCAGGAAAATAACCAGTAAGGTTATTGTCATGAAGGACAAATTGCTCTAACTTTGTAAGGTTACCAAGTGAATCCGGGATCGAACCGGTTAGCTGGTTAATGAGCAAGAGCATCTCAACTAATGAGCTCATGTTTCCTAACTCTTTAGGAATAGAACCATTAAACCGGTTGTCATTAAGGTACAACTGCTTAAGATTGCTTAGATTCCCAAATGAACTTGGGATCTGACCCGTTAACTCATTATGACTGAACGATATTTTAATCAAGAGCTTCAATCGTCCTAGTTCTTGAGGGACATCACCCGAAATCAGGTTTTCATGGACATCTAGCATCTCTAGCTTGCTCAGGTTCCCGAGTGATGACGGGATGGAACCCGTTAGCTGATTATGGGCCAAATGTAAAATGATCAAATCCTTCATGTTTCCTAGTTCATTAGGAATTCGACCCGAAAGTTCGTTCATGTATAATGATAAAACTCTTAATGAGCTCGAGTTTCCGAACGATAGTGGGATCGAGCCCGTTAGATTGTTTTGAAACAGGTACAACTCAGACAATCTACTAAGACTTCCTAGATTTGATGGGATATGCCCATTTAGAAAGTTAAACGATATATTAACCTTCACTAGATTGTCTAAATTTCCTATAGAATCAGGAATATGGTCTTCAAGATTATTACTATCCAACAAAAGGGTCTTGAGATTGGTTAACGTTCCTATTTCATGTGGAATCGATCCGGAAAACCGATTACCAGAAAGATCAAGAACCACAAGCTTACAAAGATGGCTGATCGGAACCGGGATGGGCCCGAAAAGATCATTTAGTTTGAGTTCTAAATGTGTTAGACTAGCAAAAGATGAAAACGTGAAGTTGTGAAGTGTCCCGTTCAATTTGGAAGTAGAAAGATTGAGTTTGATCACGTTCCCGTGATCATTGCAGTGAACACCGAACCATGTGCATGGTTTGGTGCTCGTGGTTGTGGTTCGGTTTGTTTGGGTTAGATTGGAAGCAGGATCAAGTGACCATGAGGTCAAGAATGGGTTGTTTGGGTTTATGAGACTGGTTTTCCATTTTAGCAGAGAATCAGCTTCTGATTTTGATGCAAAAGTATGAATGGTAGGAAAGAGAAGCATGAAGAGAATAAAGAGTGACTTCATTTTTATTTTGATGAACATTAGATGGTTTAAACTTTAAAGTTTCAATATATATATACAAATTATATCATGTGAAAACCTAATCTAAAAGAGAAAATCCTTAAATCTTATCTGTGTCGTTCATTCGGAATCTTGAAAATAAATATGTGACCCATATTAAAGTTGAATACAAAATTGGTGTTTGAATATACAAATTAATTTTTAATGTGGACCACATGTTTTTTTCAAGATTACAAATAGAAAATATTAGATATGTTTTAAGGGTTTTATATCTAAAATTAAGTTTTCACTATACAAAACCGTATATACATTTTTAATTGAAGAAATTCATTTTTGAAAGGTATACATGGTCAAATGCTAGAAATCTGAAATTATCAGTCCATTTACAAAAATCAAATGCAAAAACATACACGTAAACTAATTATTTAAAAGTTTACGTGTTTATACAACAGAATCAAAGTAAATGAGTTTTTTTTTTTAATTTAGAAAAAAGAAAGGGGGCAATGCTCAAATTGGGGCCCGGATGATCGAATTCTAGACCAGCGATTATGAGGATTGCCACATGGTTGGGTCGATCATCATGATTTTCCTCTACGAAGGCGACTATGAGGATTGCCACAAAGGCGACGGACGACTTGAAGGAGTCTGAATCGACCACGACCGAAGGCCACTTTCGCTCCATGACCGAAGGAGTCTATTGCCGACCGAAGGCTGATGACGGCTAAGAATGCAGGGTTGTGGTTTTAGGGTTCGAACATCAACGAGCCGGGGGGGGGGGGGGGTCATCACCTGCTCGACCGATGCTCGATGGTTCGACGGCGGCGATTGACAGGGGGCGAAGGGGCTGGGATTGGGAACCTTGACTGGGGGTTGACTGGGGTCGGTGCGGCTAGGGTTTAGTAAATAAGATAGTATTTTTTTTTTTATTTCCATTCAGACGTGGAACCAACAATTTTAACTGGTTCAACAATTAATAGTTCAGGTCATCCTAACTATTCAAACATCTTAACACATAATTAACAAGCAAATCAGAATTATTTTTCTCTCTATTTAAACAAGTCTGACTCAAATTATTACCTAATTACTAAAGAAGTCTTAACCAAATTAATATAGTAGCACTAAAGAAAAATAAATAAAAGAGTTCTAAAAATCTATTCACAGTTTCTCA
Organism: Mikania micrantha; assembly: GCA_009363875.1. Taxonomy (NCBI): domain Eukaryota; kingdom Viridiplantae; phylum Streptophyta; class Magnoliopsida; order Asterales; family Asteraceae; genus Mikania; species Mikania micrantha. The sequence continues at coordinate 71,249,856 of CM018684.1, forward strand.
CAAAAAAAAGTTTTTAAAACAAAAATCCACAATAAAAGACAGGTATAGAAATTATCATGTTTTCAATTGAGAGAGGAGAGCAAGTGGTAGTGTTAGTCAAAAAACTCACTATTCGAAGATCACTAAAAAGCTTGAAAAATGTTCGGTTTGAAAAAAACTCGTTTAAAACGAGACAAGGATTGGCTCGAATTGTGGTTGGGCTCAATTTTAAATACACACATATTATATTAAATAATAGATATATATAAATATATACGTTATGTGTATATGTATTTACGTATAGTGTGTGTATGTATGTATGTATATGTATATTATATTAAATATACAAGTGTAAAATAAAGGAAAGAAAAAATGTGTTGGCATGCAACTCGAGATTACTTACGAGCAGGGGCGGCTGAGAGGGGGTGCAAACCCGCCTCCCGCACAGGGCCCATCGTTTTAGGGGCACAATTTTATAAAAAAAAATTATATATACTATATATTTTTTATAAAAATTCAATTGTCCCATTATAACATGTAGAGAATTTCCAGAAAAACACGAACACCGGATGAATCGAAAGTCGTGGAACACACTTTCAGATCAAACTATTTGCGGTTCACCCAAATATTTGATCGGATAAAATTCGATTTCGCTCAAGAACAAGTATGAAATTCGCTGTTGAATTTCGTGAATGAACCAGTCTGTAAAAAACGATCAATTTCTGGGCGCAGGCATTTGGAAACTGCCTCCAGGCAGTTTTCCAACTTTCATTTTTCACAAAAACGACACTAAAGTTTTAAAAACAAATTTTATGTAAAATTCGTAAAATCAATTTTTCTATTGATTTTTTAATATAACAACTTAGGTTAGAAAAAAATTTTCCAAGCTGACCTGGCAGCTCGACCCCAGCCAGGGGCTCTGCCCCTTGGACCCCGCTAACCGGGGGCGCTGCCCCCAGACCCCCGCCCCCCTTGAAACCCCCATTGAATTTATAAAATATTAAACAAGCGTGCACCCCACACCCAACTTGTTTAATGATTTCATAATTCATATTGATCGATCAAATAAACCCAATTACACTAAAATATCTAACATAACATTGGTATATTGGTACGTACTTTTAAGTTTGAAAACTATGATTTTGTTATGCTTACGTTAATTGTCACAACATTAGTCATTATATATAAAAAAAATTTATCTAAAAGGGCCTTTTTTCCCCTTTTCGCACGGGGCACTCGAATTCTCGGAGACGCCCCTGCTTACGAGCTAACTTTTGACTCAAAAGGTTTTGAGTCAGTTTGGCTTGAAAATTCTCGAGTCAGGCTTGGCTCAGCTTGGTTCAATTACAGCCCCAATGAGTGAACAAAAAATGATAGAGAAGCGAGAACCTCATCGTATTTCAAGAGTAAAATGTTCGATTATCATTCAAAAGGTCTTCAACCTCTTCATATTTCGACGTCTTATTGTTATCCTAATTGAACTGTCTTGTGGGTCGGACTTAAATTGGGGTACCTTGGTTACATTCTTTTAAGTTGAGCATTTTTGTCTCATTTTCTCTTAGAGTGACACCAAAAAAATTATTAAGTTAAAACTGTGATAGTCTATACCTTTTGAATTTAATCAAAAATCATTTGGTTCATATGCACACTATCAGAATGTGACGTGTTTCTCCAACTGATTCAAGTATGAGTTTGCTAAAATCATAGATCGCCAACGTGTGAAAACCAATTTTAAGTTTTAAGTGTGATTCATCTCTCTTTTCTCTCACGTTAAATCAGCAAAACACTGCATATAGTATTAAATAATTTTCTATCTAAAATTGATTCTAGAGTAAATTGTTGATATGATCCTTATGTTTTGATAGTATTTCGATTTTGATTCTTAGGTTTATAAATTAATTATATGGTCACAATCTTTATACATTTATAACATATACAGTCCTTAAATTACCAAATTGACCTCACATGTTTAACCAAATTACTCAGACCTAATGACTGTATATGTTACAAATGTTTAAAGTTTAAGATCATATGATTAATTTACGAAACTTAAAAACAAAAAATGAAATATAATCAAATCACATGAACCATCTCGAGAATTATAAAACGCGTTTATAACATGTGTGGACAAGAAAAAAAACTCTTTGTAAGGTAAGACAAATGTCAAGAATATGAATATGAATAAAGAATTAATAATCCATGGATGGATCGAGCGTGTGGATTGGGATCCTTCCGCGTGGCTTCTCGGCAAATATTTGTCATATGTTACGTGCATGTTACGAAAATGACTATCAATTCGTGTTTACGACCGTCAATCGTTATATATTTTTATTAAAACTTTAGAACTCTACATTCATAACGATGAATAATTCTAATCGTCTACCGTACGTTAACAACACTAATAAAGGAAGTTTAGAAGATGGTGAAGAAAAACTAATCTCAAGTGCACGTAAAAACAACACAGTAGTCAGAAACTAAACAATAACAAAAACATAACATTGTTATTAGTAAGTAATAAAAACAGTGGTCTGATTTTGATCAAGTATAATATTTCAGAAACAATAATACATGTTATAAAGTAAGTTAGATACAATAATATCTTAGAACCAATCCATACACATATATTGAATTTAGTATGTGCACAATTGTACTATTAAACATCGTAAATTCAACTAACTATCACAGAAGGTTTCACATCATGATTGCCACCACAAAAGGTTGTAGTCATCATTAAAGGTAGGGGAATGCTTATAATTTCAAAAAGTTTAGTAGGGTATTTAAACAATCAAGTAATTTCGTGTTCAGATAATGCAATAGTAAATACAAAATAATATAAAAGCTACTACTTGTTAAACGAAACAAGAAAACACGTATCATATCATGGCAAACAGAAATCGAATACAATACGGAAACGGAAATTAAATGATTACGAAACAAAAAAAATACCATGATTTAATATAGAAAACACAATACCTTAGTCTTAGCAAATAATCAACAATCAATCGGATAATAAGCAAGCAATCCAAATCCTTGATAATTTAGTAATATGTGGTTTCTTAAACGATTATATGTTAGTGTAAACGATCTAAGATTTGTATATGTAATCAATTATATTTCAGTGATTTCGACTTTTTAACATTAATTTGGTTGAATCGGTTTATTTTACTAGATTGATTAGAATCATTTATGAAAATTCGTCAAATTCAGAGTTTTTGATATTTTCTATCGAAAATTTACGTTTTACTTGATTTTAATGTAAAACAATTTTAGAAGTTGTTTCAAAGAGTATTTAAACTCGTGACCTCTCAAATCGGATTTCCAGGATTGTTATCAAACTAGTTTTACAATTGTTGATTTAGTTTTTTTGAATTCTTTAAACTGGTTCCTCGATTTAAATATATATTTAAAAATTACTTTTTAATAAAAACCAGGTAAAGATTCTAACCCACGACCTTCAAGAGTGATATAAAATATATAACGAGTTCCTCTACCTTTTTTGATTGTAATTCTAGTGTTTATTAATTTTCTTGTACATTAATTCGTCTGGTTGAACCAGTTCAAAGAAAAGCAAAACAAATATGTGCTATGAGTAGAGATGCATTAAAAAACATGGTTAACCGAACTAGTAGGTTTCTAACTGGTTAAAAACTGGTTTTTTGAATCGGTTTCAGGTGTTCGAAAAAACAGATGGTTTATGACCAGCTTAAGGTTTCAATAGACCAAATTGATTAACGTGTTCATCTAAGTAAAAAATGGATTATTTGGTTGTCAAGCAGTTTCGGTTATTAGATTAATTTCGGTTTTAGAGCTTGAAAAACCGATTTTTAACCAAACCGTTTATTGTTAATATCAATTTAAAATATTGACCGGTTAACCAGTTTGGTTATTCCGAAACCTATGTAGAGGAACCCAGAATTGCATAAAAGTTTAACACAATAAATATATGAGAGTAAAAAGTAAATGAAATAAAATAAAATAAGTTATGACTTATGTATCATAATTACCCGATGATGAACAACATATGAAAAGCGATTAAGTCCAAGTGACATTGGCCTTTGTGACTTGATGAAGACAACCTCCATGTGTTCAAATACAGACCGGCTTGATTGTTAACACGACCTGTGTAATTTCAACAACATCAGGACGCCTTAACAATTTGATTCCATGCACATACGAATAGTATCATGTTCGGTTATGATCTTGACTGCAATGTTTGCCCTTAAGCGTACGTGTGCCAACAACTGAACAAACACCTCCATAAACAATCTCCAAAGATTTTATATCCATTTGATCGATCGAAGAACACGACCTCTTTTATACGTAAGGCATCCTGATATTGTTGAAATTAAACGGATCATGTTACATTGCAACATTCTAGACGGGTAGAATCCATGGATCATGTTATTATGACTTCTAGACCACAAATTATGTATTTTACAATAATCTTAATTCTCAAGCAATTTATATATTAGATGTGTAATAATGCTATATATGTACGCGTAAACTTTGTGGATGAAGATCGAGCCACTAGTAATTGCATCATCTATCGGTAAATGTAACCAGAGTGCGGTGTAATAATATCTTTTTTTTTTTACCATCCATAAAATTCAAATTTTGAAATTAACCGACTTAAAAGGCTAAATTCCAACCTTATCCTTAAATATTCACATTATGTTATCATACATATCAACACACTATCTTCTTCAAATAAAAAATTGTTAGTTTGTACACTTGTCATTGAACTCTAAACAAATTTCTTGTTTCTCTCATATTAAATACTGATTATCTTTATGTTAAATATTAATAATTTTAAATAATTAAATATATATTAAATATCAAATGTGTAGATCTTATCATCCAAATTAATTAAAACTTAATACATCTAATTATATAATATCTTAAAATATAATTTTATAATTCTTAAATTTCATTATTTGTGATTTGTTATTTTTAAACATTCATTAGTTACTATTTTTCAACAACTAATAATATTAAACATCCAAATCTTTATACAAAATGTCGTTTACAACATGTATTCATTAAAGAAGAGAAATCAATATTAGTGTGGTGATATGGGCTTTTTGTTCACAACATCACCGTCAAGAATGGTCCTCAGGATTAGCATATTCTTACAACAATTTTGATTTTGAACCAATCTTTATATTGATAACCACCAAAAACCAATAAAGAATTACAACAAACCAACCCATAAAAAGGGAAAATGAAAAAAAAGAAAAAAGAAAAAAAGAAAAGGAAAAAAATGAAAAAGAAAATAGAGAAACACTTCTAAGCTTCAGCACTCAGCAGCATCATTCAAAGCTATCTCCAACCCTGTTTCAAATGGGGTATTTTGCCAATTTACCTTCTTATCCTGTACACCAGATACCACATTAAAGTAGTAGCAAAAACATAAGACTTTAGGTGTCACATTCTACCAATTTACTTATGCACGGGTCATATAGGTTGTAATTTATCTCAAACGGGCTAAACAAAAATATAGTTAAAAGGGAGTCGGGTCAGACGGCTTGCAAGTCTTTCCAAAGTCTATTTCTAATACATATATTGTCCTAAATGTGGTTCACAAGAATGCAGATTATTATACTAATAATGATGTTTTGTAGTCATAATCAACACATTAATCACTTGCACTTTGTTTAAGAAATACAAAAAAAAGTTGGTCGGTCAATCAGTTATCAGCCATACATACTAAAATAACCTCTCTTCAAATTGAATGTGTTTTGACCCTTAGTAGAGATGTCATGATTCAACATGAACATTCTAAATTGTTGTATTTAAAGGTTTTGACTATCAACACAAGTAACTAAGAGATTAGAGAACATATAAGCAGCTACAGAGCAACCTAACCCCAACTGACCCTACAAAAGTGATGTCATTCAACCCAAATCAATTTTGACCCGTTACTCGACCAGACTATCTTGCCACCTCCAACATCAAACAATGACTTTAGGTCACAAAGGTGGTCAACTCTAGTCACACATATTTATCACAAAGACCTTAAACTATAGATATACCTCTCTATACTTGTTGGTGGCATTCGGCATGCCTTTATATGATGAAATTGAGCTCAAAGACTGGGCTGAGCCCATGTGGCTCCAGTAGCTCCCAACACTGCCAATTATAGGCATATCATCAGGGCTTTTGCCTGGTGACTTCCTTGGTGTACAAGATGACCCTGAAAATTGTTTCAACTCATCTACAGTCAACGCCCCTAAAATGGGTCTATCTTCAATGCTTCTTACTGAAATCACTGCTGATTCTTGAGAAAAACCTTTTCCAGAGGAAATGGGCTCAAGATCAGGGTTATAGCATCCGGTCCGTTTGTTATTTGGTGTGTTCTTCTCTGAAGAAACCATCCAATTCAGACTCGCCTCGACTGCTGTTTCTTGATTCCAATTATTGAGTGGGAATGGGATGGAATTACAAGAAAAATTCTCCTTTTGTGGGTGGGAATTCAATGGCTTTGGTGACTTCATAACTTTCCATTGTGTAAGGTTCTCAACAGGTTTCAACACAGGACTTAAAGAGGATCCGGTTCTTGATTCCAATGACGACTCACACAATACTTCTTGACTTATGATTCCACCTTCATCATCATAATCGTCAAAATCCTCATCATTTTCATCATCATAATCTGAATCTTCTACTTCATCATCACTTTCAAGGCAATTCCCATACCTGTAATTTGGTGGATAGGATCCAACATTCAAGGTATCTGACCCGTCCCCAGAACTGGAACAGGTATGACCCGACTTGGGAAAGGTTTCACCTTTTTCATTCTTTTCCAATAAAGATTCAGTACTGTCATGGACTTGAACATGCTCATAGGTCGTGACATTAGCATCAAATGCCACCTTTTTTCTTGTACTCAAACTCAACGGTTCATTGTTCTTTCCTCTACAACAAAAAAGATTAAAAGTTATAAACGGTTTAGACAAAAACCCGAATCCCAAACTAATAAACTAAAAAAGCATCAGTAAACCATTAAATTACCTTAATTCTGGAAGTGAATCAAGGGGATTATCCTTGATGCTTTGAACCAATGCTACATCAGTTTGCACAAGGTTTTGACATATAAGATTCTGAAACACAAATTCACAAATTAACCCAAAATTAATATTCTCATTTAGGGTGTTTGGACGAGCACTTTGAAGTTATAGAATGACATTACAGAATAAATTCAGATGATTAGTTGTAATCAAGGGTATGTCATATGTGGATGGATCAGGTGTTTGGATGTAATGTAAAAGTTATAAATTAATGATGAATTTAGTCTTGCAATACTAATTAAGCTCATTGAGATTATATGTAAAGTCAATTTAAGTAAGTATAATTGAAGAAAAATGATATCTCAGTTCAAAATCTCACATCCAAACATACCCTTCTTCCCAATTATTATCTATATTTCATGAATTTTTCTTTTGTGGATCATAAAAAGAAACCCAAAAAATATAGATAAAAATACAAGAAATGAACAGTTTTAAATGTCTTTTGTAGCTAAGAAATTCAAGAATCAAAACAAAAAATTGAAAACCAACTTCAAACACAAGAAAGACAGAGCAAGATCATCAAGAAAACCCCATCACAATGTCAAACCGAACTAACAGTCAAAACCTCAAATTTACCATGAACAATCAAGCAGATAAGCAAAATTTTTAATTTCGTGGTAATCAAACATGAGAAGAAAACTAGCAATTGAAATTCGAAAAGGGGAACTGAATAAATCTTACCTGATCTCGACGGATAGCCTTGTATCTGTGGTTTCTTCGTTTCCGATCTTTTGAAGAACTGAAACAACCAGAAAAACAACCCATCAGAATTCAGATTCACTGTTCTTGATTTACAGAGAATCTTCAAGTGGGTGTTCGAGGAATTTGAGATGTTAGATGATCCTCATTACACGCAGAGAAAACGGTCGAAATTTGGTGTTTAGAAGCGATTAGGGGTTACGATATTCAGAAAAGGAGATGACCGTTGGGTTTGGGGTGAATTACGACGGTGTGGGGTCTGTTGTCACCGGGCTGTCAAATTCGACCCGCTATTTCTCAAATTTTATGGATAGGTAATTTAATTTTTATTTATTTTTGTGAATAATAATTTTTATTTTATACATGTGGTCATGTGGATGTATCGGGGTCAAAGTCAACATCATTAATACTGTAATATTAAAAACCGATTTAGGAAAATAGCAAATTACATCATCATTACCGACCAACCAACGAGGCAGTGCCTCAACGGTACTCCAGAGATCTTCCAAATGTGAGGTCTCGGGTTCGAAACGCTCCCGAGCGAAAAAGGGGTCTGAGCGGGTCAGGGGGTTTTCTCAATGGGTTTTCTTCTGGGGTGGTTGTGCATGTGAGAACTTATGGGAGGTCTAGGTAACTAAACATTGGTGACATGACCTGTAAACAGTGTGCTCACACGACTGAAATCTTCGCCGTTCAAAAAAAAACATCATCATTACCATCATTGTATTGTTTTTAACGGCAAGTTGGATCACTGATGAGTCATAGACTCACCCGATCATATCCACACCCAATAAAAGAAAACCCTCCATAGGTGAGAGAAAACCCATAGCCCATAATGAAACCCCTATTTTATCAATGTCATGACTTGAACCCGTAACCTTTTCAATATTAAAGCCACATTGTACCTCTCCTCAACCACTTGAGCTGAGGATCATTGGTTCCCATCATTGTATTAAGTATATATGTATGAGAATGGTAAGATGATGACAATTTTACCTCTACCTTGTAGGAATAGGGAGGTTGCTTCCAATGAGACCTGACTCATGATGTCTGATAAATGGACCCACTCACCGCTTTTAATGTTATTTTCACAAAAAATAGATAAAATAACATGAAAATTATTACAATTTTACTTTTGCCACTCGAAAACCCGACAAATACATTATATTCACACGCCACAAACGGGACTATTAGTTACATCTAGTCTTGCATTTTTTCTTTTGATGTTCTTAAATTAATCTCCCTAGTTGTCCTGAATTTGAGGGTATTTATTTTTTGTTTATCCAATAAGAAGCGTTATTGTAATAACATAACAAAAACGGTGGTAATAGAGTGAGAATTTCCAATGAGATAAAAGGAGAACACCAAGAAAGTTACAAAAGATAGAATCCATAAGTGATCAATCAAGAGACAAGTTGTGCGAGAAAACTGCTCAAAGACAAAAATATGAGCCTGAGCGATTCAAATTGGTGAGTGATCAAGAGTAATTCGTTTTATATGGATCAATGTGGAAGAACCAGGATATATGAAGGGTGCGACCACATATGACGAGTGTGTAAAGAGAGTCCAAGGGGACCTGTTGATCGAGAAAACTTGTTTGAAATAGGTTTTGGAGGGTTGTGAAGACATCAAGACAAATTTGTGTGAACTGGTGATCAGTAAAGTTGGAAAGAAGTTGCGAACATTTTGATGGACATGATCTGAGATAGATAAAGAAAAATCATGTAAGATGGATTTGTGGGGAATATAAATCAAACTAGTTTGATTGTAGATTTCGGTGTTGTGATTGTTTACTTGTTGGTTGATAATATAAGGAGTGTAATCACAATTGAAGCTGTTTATGCACCCTTGAGGGGTGTGATGTCTAAGGTGATCAATCGAGATACAGTGAAGACTGAAGGTTGTGAGATGCAATAAGTGAAAAGTTATGACTTGGTGAATTCGACCATAGACGAAAATAATTTGAGTTGATCAAAGACGATTAATCACTTGGAAATAAGGATTTTTGAGGTACAAGTTAGCATTAAGGGGAAGAAGTGATTTAATCCTAAAAGGTCAAATTATGAATTTAATACATTGTTTGGTTTATTTTAGGTTTGTTTATTTATTTAATGTGTTTTATTTTAAATTTAATATGTAAGATTTATAGTTGAGATAGAATATTTCATGTAATTATCAATTTTTTTTAGTTTATAAGTAGAGGTATAATGAAGTCTTTGCGTGCTTTTTGTTATGAATAATATAAGATTCGAAAAATAATTTGTCTTAAAAACTGTCTTATTATTATTGTGTGTTGCTCTATTAAATTAATAGGTTGGAAACCCATGCATTACATGGGTTTAACAAATATAATATTGAAATTTAAGAATTATAACTAATAAAAATTTAAGAATAATATATTTATATTTTAAGATATTATATAATTTAAATTTTCTTATAAGAAGATTTATATATTTGATATTCAATTGTATTATTTAATTATTTAAAATCATTAATACTGAACTAAATAAAGTCAATTAGTAATTAATATGAGAGATAAGAATGAAAAAATTTATAGAATTTATGAGTAAGTGATAAATGTCCACTCTTGCTATTCTTTTATTAGAATAAAGATTAAAACAGAGATCGGTGCAACAATCAACATCAACCATCGCAAGTGGGGACGGTTTCTCAATTCATCGCCAATGGTGTCGCTTGTACAATTAGCAACATTTACATGCTTCTGAAATTGATTGTTTTAAGATATGTGTATTGTTTGTATGGATGAAATTTGTAGCTTAGTTATTAAATTTTAAAAAAAAAAAATTGGTTGTAAACACTTTTATTTATCAAGCATTTAAACAATGTGAGGCTGGTTCATTTGTAGGTCCATGCCTCACACTCTGTTTGACTACTTTTTTTTAGAGAATGAGAAACCAAACAAAAACTTATATAATTTAAGATATTTTAGTTAATCGCAAACTGCGAAATGTAAACTAAACATAAACAATCTAATGAAATATGCAATTTCGTATAAATGTAATTTTTTTTTTGGAATTTACTCTTTATACTAATATATTTTGTAACAATTGTTAGTCGAACAAATAGTGATATATCTTTAACTATATTTTGTAACGTTATTGTGACATTTATTTTAAAAACAATATTTAAATTTGTAGTTATCATATTTAAATTGTTATTACAATACACAATTTGCATGTTTATGTGAAGAAATAAGATCGAGATAAATGTTGGTTTATGAGTTTTTCTTAACATCTTTTTTGTGTTAAAGCTGAAAAAAAGATATATAGAAAAAAATTAGTATCAAATTAAATTACCTAGTTAATATTTCAAGAATGTATGTCTAGGGCTGTAAACGAACCGAACGTTAAGCAAACAGTTCGTGAACCGTTCGGCGGGAAGTTCGTTTCTGTCCGTTCGTTTAATAAATGAACGAACACGAACAAGAAATTCCGTTCGTTTAGTTAAATGAACGAATATGAACAAAGGTCGTGTTCGTTCATTTGTGTTCGTGAACGTTCGGTAACATGTTCGTTTACGTTCGGTAACATGTTCGTTTACGTTCGGTTAAGTTCATTTATTATATTTATTCATTGAATGTGTTGTTTATTTTTAATTTTTAGTTTAATACCATAATACTTAAGTTATTTTTAGTTTAATAATATAATATCTTAATTTATATATTTACAAATGATTATCTCCATTGCTTGAGATTAAAAATGTTGATTTTTATTGTTTAAATAATATGTGTTCGTTAGTGTTCGTGAACCGTTCGTGAACAAGGTAAATTCCTTAACGAACGAACACGAACAAGAATTTTCGTTCGGTAAGCGTTCGTGAACCGTTCGTAAACAAGTTAAAAGTTAAACGAACGAACACGAACAAGGGCTCGTTCGTGTTCGTTCGGTTCGTTTACAGCCCTATGTATGTCTTCATATAAGATAAGTTATGTACATTTGTATACAATATTACGTTTAATGTATTATGTATTTGAATTGAAAAGTTAATATAATTAGCCATTAGTTATAAATTTATTCCTTCTTAACTTTTAAAAACGGTATAAATTTAAAAATATAAAATAAAAAGTGTAATAAAATTATTTTTGAATGCAAACATATATAAACATGGGTATATAACATATTAAAAAAGAATAATTACATATTTTCTCTTACTAACTTGTAAAGTTACATATTTTAATCACGGTTATAACATATTATATTATAATGTTCTTATTTGGTGTTAAAAATATATGTTTTTAAACAAGAAATTGCATTTCTAAATTTAATACGAGGGAACATGTAGTTATTTCGATATGCACGCACATTCCATCCACTGAAACGTCGTCGTCCTGGTCAAAATCATGACGTATGATTCTTATTGGATCCCAAATTCCCGAACGGCCGCTTCAAGCCCATACAAACCCTAGATTCTGAAATCACTCACACATACACACACACAAAGCGAGCTGCTCGTTTGTGTGTGAGGAAACAACGAAAATCAATGGATTCAGACGAAGGGAAGCTATTCTTAGGAGGAATCGCATGGGACACCACCGAAGAAAGATTAACCGATTACTTCGGCAAATACGGTGATGTATCTCAGACTGTAATCATGCGTGATAAGATCACCGGACGTCCTCGTGGATTTGGTTTTGTTGTGTTCTCAGATCCGTCTGTTCTTGATTATGTTCTTCAAGATAGGCACTCCATTGACGGCCGAAATGTAAGAAATCCTTGATTGTTTAATTGTTTTTCAATTGGTCTTGACACCGATTTCAGCTTTCCAATCAATAACTGTTATTTAATACCAAAGGCGTGTCGTCTATCAAGGTATTTAGGGTTGTAACTTGTAAGAAAATTAGTATTTAATTTTGTAACTAGGTTTAAGGTATAAGCTTCTTTTTTTGAACGGGTTTAGGTATAATTTTCTACTGTTAGGTTTGAACTTTGAAATTGAAATTGAAATTCCCTTGGGTTTAATTTCTTACGAGTAACTGTCAATTCCAATCGTTTTCAAATTCAGAATTCTGATTAAATGTCCTAGATGTGCTTTTTAAACGTTGATTTTGATCGGGTATCTTGAATGTGAAATTGATTGTAAAACCTCAGGCTTTGATGAATATCTGAACTCAGTCAAATTCTGTCACTTTCATCTCCGGGTTATCTAGTTTATTGGCTTTATTGGGGATGGGTGTATGAATCTGATTATGTTTAGCAGTCCCTTTGAACGTTACTAGTTAGAACTGTAGTATTTGATTAGTATCCATTTCATTGGTGTATTATGAATGAACAGTAGACTTTATAGCCAAACTTATCAAGGAACTGGTTGTTTGGTTATGCTTTTATTAACCGAGTTTTATTATTCTGTTATGGTTCTATTTATAACTGAGGTTTGATGGCTCCGCTAATGTTGCATTTGTATAAATAACTGAACCGAACCGTCACTGAAACTATCCTTTCTATATTCTATTTTTCTATGAATAATATATTATATATTTGTATTGAAAAACTTTTTTCATTATTTTAATAATATATCACATGGCCCCTCCTTTATAAATCATCAGGTTTATTGTTTTCTATATATTTGGCCCAAAAGTTGATTGGATTTATTAGCTGAAATGGAGTTGAATTAAACCCACACCAACCAGTTGTAAGCGAAGTAACTGAAACCTTTCTTAATTCCAAACCTTTTGTAACCGAGCCAATTAGTTATCAAAATCTACATAGAAAACATCCTTGTAGGCTTTATTTTGCCCCATAACCGAACCAACCCATGCGCACTGTGAAGATTCTGATGTTAATTCCCAGCACCCAAAACAAATTGATTGTAAAACCTCAGGCTTTGATGAATATCTGAATTCAGTCAAATTCTGTCACTTTCATCTCCGGGTTATCTAGTTTATTGGCTTTATTGGGGATGGGTGTATGAATCTGATTATGTTTAGCAGTCCCTTTGAACGTTACTAGTTAGAACTGTAGTATTTGATTAGTATCCATTTCATTGGTGTATTATGAATGAACAGTAGACTTTATAGCCAAACTTATCAAGGAACTGGTTGTTTGGTTATGCTTTTATTAACCGAGTTTTATTATTCTGTTATGGTTCTATTTATAACTGAGGTTTGATGGCTCCGCTAATGTTGCATTTGTATAAATAACTGAACCGAACCGTCACTGAAACTATCCTTTCTATATTCTATTTTTCTATGAATAATATATTATATATTTGTATTGAAAAACTTTTTTCATTATTTTAATAATATATCACATGGCCCCTCCTTTATAAATCATCAGGTTTATTGTTTTCTATATATTTGGCCCAAAAGTTGATTGGATTTATTAGCTGAAATGGAGTTGAATTAAACCCACACCAACCAGTTGTAAGCGAAGTAACTGAAACCTTTCTTAATTCCAAACCTTTTGTAACCGAGCCAATTAGTTATCAAAATCTACATAGAAAACATCCTTGTAGGCTTTATTTTGCCCCATAACCGAACCAACCCATGCGCACTGTGAAGATTCTGATGTTAATTCCCAGCACCCAAAACAAAGTGAATCAAAGAAAAAACACAGATTTTTATTGATTAATTGATTGGTACAAAGAAAAACCTTAAACCTAAACCCCTATTTATAATAAAACCATAAACCAAAAGTCAAACCTTATCCCTACAAACTTGCTGAAAAAAACAAAGCTAATCTAAACATTAAACTCAATAGATAAACCAAAAACAAATTAAAACTTTAACCCTTTAACCTAATTGAATTTACAAGATTAACCCAACAATCACCCCCCTAATCTTGTAATCCATTAGTCTTCAAAGCAATGGTAGATGATCCTCATCCGCTTGAGTCAAGTTAACCTCTTTCTTTTCTTCCCAACTAGGACATTCCGACAAGTAATGTCCAAGCTCACCACACTTGTAGCACCTAATGCGACTTTTATCCCGTGGAACTTGCTCACCACCACCTCGACCTCTCCCGGACCCCGACCCCTACCTTGGCCACGTCCAAAGTCATCCCGGTTAGAGCTTTCACATCCACAATGCTCACATTTGTGCCCTTTTCCTGCTGCCTTTTCATCCGATTTTGTGAATAATAGGTGATTTTGCTCGGTTTGGGTCTCCTCATCCTTGATCCTCTCCTCATAAGCCTTAAGTCGACCCACAACATCATCATAACCGATGGTCTTCAAGTCTACAACTTGCTCTATAGAAGCCACCATATGAATGAACCGTTTAGGCAACCCGTTAAGAAACTTCTTAACTAAGGTTGTTTCTTCTATAACCGAGCCAAGTGAGTTGGCTCGAGATGCATATTCGGATAACTTGTTAGCGAAATCATCAATTACACCTTGATCCTTCATCTTTAGATTTTCAAACTCTCTCATTAGAGTTTGAAGCCTTGCCTCCCGAATCCAATCCGCTCCCAAGTGACGATTTTTAAGAACTCCCCACATCTCCTTCGCGGTTTGAAGATTTCCTATTTGCAATATTTGTTCTTCGGGCATGGCTTGGAACAAAAGAGCTATTGCAATGTTATTTTTCTTAGCATCTAAGTTTGTTCCAGGCTCAATCATCTCCCACACCCCATGAACATTGAAAATTACTCGCATCCTCATAGCCCATACCGTGTAGTTTGTAGAAGACAATACCGGGCATTGAAGAGACATGGTATTGTTTTCTTTAACAGTGACCAAGGCTTGATTTTCTGGTTGAGCCATGATCACGATCCTTTGTTCTTTGATTTTCTGCCAACCAACTATTAAGTTTCCTGGTTTTGATCACTGTTGCTTATAACTGGAAAGTTTTTCTGCTTGATCCAAGATTTCTGGTCTTCGTGAAAACCTCCCCGATCAGATCTGTCCCTGCTGTTAATAACCAACACAACAAGCTGCCGCTTTTCTGTCTCCCTGGTTGCAAACGACCCCTTCAGCCCCTGCCGATCTCGTTTTACTGCACCCAAGTACGTTGGTCTATGTCTGCCGTACAAACAGCCCCAGATCCCGCCGATCTAGTGTTTGTTGGTCGCTTCCTGCCGCACGAACAGCCCCAGATCACGCTGGTCAAGTTTTTGTTCGCTCCTGCTGATCTCGTTTTAGGGTTGGCCGCCGATCAACCCTTTTCTGTTTGAATCGCAGGTATGAGCTTCAAGCTCTGATACCAATTGAAGATTCTGATGTTAATTCCCAGCACCCAAAACAAAGTGAATCAAAGAAAAAACACAGATTTTTATTGATTAATTGATTGGTACAAAGAAAAACCTTAAACCTAAACCCCTATTTATAATAAAACCATAAACCAAAAGTCAAACCTTATCCCTACAAACTTGCTGAAAAAAACAAAGCTAATCTAAACATTAAACTCAATAGATAAACCAAAAACAAATTAAAACTTTAACCCTTTAACCTAATTGAATTTACAAGATTAACCCAACACACTGGGGCTACTAATCATATGCTTTGTCAATTGGTGTGTAAAATGTAAATCCTTATACAATCATTTGCTATATGAACACGTTTGTGCATAAACGGTAACCCTTCATTTTCCCTTTTTTTTGTTTAAATATCCCCAAAAAATATCCTGTAATGCTTATATGCAATACATTTGCAGGTGGAAGCAAAGCGTGCTCTATCTAGAGAAGAGCAGCAAGCAACTAGGCCTGCAAATAATGCTAACAGAAGCTCTGGAGGATCAGGAAACTACAGAACTAAAAAAATATTTGTTGGTGGATTGCCTTCCACGTTAACAGAAGAACAATTCCGCCAATATTTTGAAAGTTATGGAGAGGTAACTGATGTAGTAATTATGTTTGACCAAAACACCAATAGACCTCGAGGGTTTGGTTTTATTTCTTTTGACACAGAAGATGCGGTTGATAGAGTCCTTCAAAAGACCTTCCATGAGCTGAATAACAAGCTAGTGGAGGTTAAACGAGCACTCCCTAAAGATGCTAATCCAGGTGGCGGCGGCGGTGGTGGCGGCGGCCGTGGTGGAGGATATCAAAGTAACAATGCTGGATCATTTGATAGTCAAATTGATGGTAATAGATTCATGCAGCAAAACTCTGGAGGCAGTTACCCTGCGTATACAGGGTATGGCCAACCAAGTTATGGTTTTGGTGCACCAAATGGTGGTGCTGGCTATGGCGGTTATGGAAGTTATGGTGCCAGTGGTTATGGTGGCCCTGTAGGAGCATACGGTAATCCTAATGTAGGTAGTAGTCCTAATGCAATAAAAAGCCCATGGGTTGGCCAGACTCCTGGCTATGGCAGTGCAGGCTACGGTGCAAATATGGGCTACGGGGCTAATGTTCTTTGGAATGCTGCTGGTAGTGGCGGTGCGATTCCAGGTCAATCTCCAAGTGGCGGTTCTAGCTATGGGAACCAAGGTTATGGGTATGGCGGTTATGGTACTAATGATGGATACAATTCAAATACTGGTGGATATGGAGCAGCTGGCAGCCGATCTGTGCAAGGCGGTGCTGCAAATAGCATGGCAGCAAGTGGTGGAGATCAACAGGGACATATGGTGGGCCCATATAACGGGCAGCCTGGTTATTCTAATGCCACCTGGAGATCAGATTCTTGAAACGCTTTTGATTTTGTTGATGACTACTTAAAACTGGTTGGATTGCTTGAATCTTTGGTAGTGTGTTTCAGTAGTTGCTTTAGTAATATTTACCTTTGGTAGTTTATTTGCTTTATAATTTATAAGCTTCCTTGCTTAATTTGTAGTGTTTTTAACTCAAATATGTGTTAGTTGATTTGGTTTTTAATTCGTATCTTTGTTTCCATTCGGGTGAATTAATTGTTAGGATCTTTAGCTAATGGAATAATTATTCCCCTGTTACCGTCTCTTTGTTTTTGCAGTAAATAACAATGTGATAGAAGACTGAAAACAGGCAACCTGATCAAGAATGTAAATCTGGACGTGTATTGCAAGAACTTGAGTTCCACCAGATGGGTACGTAAATTTGTTGTTTGAAGTTTATAACTTTATTTCATTTCATTAGTATGATTCTATTTTTGTGCGTAAAAGTTTCATTGTTGATGCCTAAAGGTTGCAAATAGGTGGGGTCAAAACTTGTAATTTTTTTGTTGGGAATTAGACTGGTTGAGTTGTTGACTCCAAAACACTTTTGTCCAATTTTATCAAACGATTTTATTAATAATTACTAATTAGTATGCGGAATATGATTTGAAAATTTTATGATATCATTAATAAATTATTTATTTTTATTAAAGATTGAAAAAAAGTGTGTAATAAATATGTTCAGGGTGAATTTGATCCGTTTGACCCGTGTCTGTTGTAGCACCCTTTATAATGATGAACCTGTTGCCTTTAGTTACATTTTAATTTAAGCTTTTGTGTTTTATTTAAATTATATTACAAGACAGTTATCGGGAGGTAAGCATTAATTTTATTTCTAGAACATTCATATTATTAACCTAGTATTGAGTTAAGATAAAGTCTTAAAGGCCTAGGAAGCATATCGGGTTTAACACGTGTTTCTTTATTATTTTAAAGAAAGAGATTAGTTTGGTAATTGTTTTATCATATTATACACTATAGCATGTGTATTACACGTATTTACAATGTTTTTATAACTGGATTAGACTTCAAACCGAACGTCATACTAGTTACTGGTCGGACCTGATTTAAAAACCGGATAAAATAATACATATATAATATATTCCAAAAAAATTAAAAAATTATAAAAACATTTAAACAAACATAATTAATGTTTAAGCTAGGGATGACAAAAAACCCACGTCCGACGGGTTTACTCAAAACCCGCTACATATGGGACAGGTATTCCTGAACCCGATGGGTATTAGGCCGGGTACGGGATCAATTTTATAAAATTTTCGCGGGTATGGGACTTGCTTGGGATTTGTTCGTATACCCGTTCACCTGGCCTGATTACCCGATTATATATACCCGTGTACTCGATTATAAATACTCATTTATATTCATTTGAAGTTAATAGAATTTGTTTCTTTTCTTATTTCTTTTAAAATTTAGAAATTGTTCATAGAAAAAAAATTTTATTTTTGTTTTTTGTGACAACTACAATAGTTTTATTTTGAACCATTTTGTTGATAATTGTTATTCTTTTGTTTATCTTGAACGATCCTAATCAATTTATGACATTTTGAAATTTAATGCTGTTTGATATATTAACACTTTGTTCTTACCATATTTAATATATAGTTTTTAGTTATAAAAAAATATTATTAGTTACCCGATACCCGATGTGTTTTAAGTCAGTTATTCTCAACAAGTATATTTAGCTAACTAACGGGTATACCAAAAACCTGTCGAGATGCCTGATACCTAACGGGTTTTGGGACGTGTATGGGACAAGTTTTTATAATCAGGTATGGGACTGGGATTGATCAAACTCGTCCCAAACTCGCCGCATTGCCATCCCTAGTTTAAGCAAACATAATCATGTTAAAAAAATATAAGATTTTTAATGTTTCATTATTTGAATTTTAGTTTAAAAAAAATGAAATATGGTCCGACCAGTGAACCGGTTCCTGGTCCATCCGATGAACTGGCTCAACCGGCCGGTTCGTTTGAATCTAGTCCCTTGCCTGTTTTGAGCTGACTGACACTCCGATTTCCGATATGGTTCTGAAAACCTTGCGTATTTAATATTAAAGAGTTCCTACTAAAACTATAGGAATCATAAATCAATATTTTTATATAAAATGACTAAATGACTTGCTAATAAATACTTTAAGTAATAAAACCATAATTTTAAGCTTTAGTAACTAATGAATAGGTATCATACTGAATTGGTATCATACTGTCTTAGTTTGTAACTATTGAAAGTTTTAAACTAAACAATTAATTTTTTTTGTCAAAAACTATATGTTGCAAAATAATTAAGATAATGTATCAATTTTGTAATTACTATAGTTAAATAAGCTAAATCGATGATATTATTAAGCATAAAAGACTCCATATCATTTTTTTTAATTGGTATTTAAAGAAATTTATTATTAAAATTTTTGTTTTAGAAATCTTCATTTGTTTATAAAAATTATGTTTAAAATTTCTGTTATAACTTTATTTCAGTTTTTAAATTGTGTTTTAGAAAGCTTGTTTTTTGAAAAAAAAAACAAAGAAATGAAAATACCAATTGAAAGTTTTTTTTTTGTTTACAAAAAATTGTTTTTTGAAAAAAAAAAATTATAGTTTACAAACTTTTATCAAAGTGTGTTTTTTTCATTAAAATCTTGAATTTGAATTTAACATGTTTACAAAAAAATGTTTTTTGAAAAAAAAAATTATAGTTTATAAACTTTTATCAAAGTGTGTTTTTTTCATTAAAATCTTGAATTTGAATTTAATATAAAAGTGCATTTAATATGGAAAAAGTAAATAATATATCATTAATTATAGAATTATTTAAATAGAAAGAAAATATAATTATTTAATAAGAGAGAGTTAAATGAGATGATAAGATGATAAATAGTGTCAATATTGGTTTAAACATGTGACAAGTAACAATAAAGATTTTTGTTTATTATAATAATAAGATATTTTGTTGATATTCTTTATGTATTTGAATTTTTTTTTTGTTTTACATATTAAAACTACATAAACATAATGATAAAATTTCATTATTCTTTTTCAAAACCAATAATTTTAAAAAAGTACATAGTTTTACATGTCAAAAGTTCATAATGAAATTTGATGGTTAAGATTCTTTTTAGTCATTTTAGCCTAAAAATGCTGCTTTTGTAAAAATAGTGAAAAATGATCTGGACAGTGTTAATTATATTGGTCTTCACGGTTAACAAAAGGGTAAAATAGGGATTTATGTTCAATTAACTTACTGATAACACGGAAATTAGAAATTCTATGGTATTCATTTACGCTATTTAAGATAAATTGGAAGGTTGTCTTCTTCATATATTCTCATACTAGATTAATATCTCGTGTATTACACGGGTTAAATACAAAAATAATATATAGTCATTAATGAAAATCTTTATAATATAAGTCGATTTTTTAAAATTAAATACGATTAAAAATTTTGAAAAACTTAATACTTTAAGTAATAAAATAATAATATTATTTTTTCAAAGTTTGTTTAAACATTTTATTTTAGAAAACCATTTTCAATATTTCTTATTTTATAATAATTTTGTTTTTGAAAAAAAAATTGTTTTTTATATTAATATATTTTTAATGTCTTATAAGTATCTTTCAATTTAAAAATCTAAAAATGTGTATTCAATTTGTAATAATATTATTTAATATATGATACATTAAATAAGATAGATAAGCGGGAAAATTAGTGTAAAGATGGTCTAAATTTGTGACAAGTGACATTTTTTATTTTGATTTGTTATATATAATAGATTACCTAAAATAATATTAAAAATTTAACCAATAACCTTTCTGTACATTATTTTCACATAATGTCATATATTATCTCATGATAACATATGAAACTCCAAATCTAAAAATTTACAACTCACCTACTACAAATGGCTTCGATGACAACACCTGTTAGCACAAATACGTAACATTAGTTATTTAACAACACATATTAGCACACATATAATTTCATAACATTAGTTTTTTAACAGCACATATTAGCACACAATACGTAACATTATTTATTTGTTAAAAAAATTAGCATTTATAATTTAATCACAATTTGTTCGACATCAATACATACTATCACAATACTAAATTAACTTACAACTCATCTACTACAAATGAATTCACATAACAACACCTATTAGCACACATAAGTAACATGACAACACCTGTTAACACAAATACATAACATTATTTATTTAATAGTACATATTAGCACACATATAAATTAAAATTAAAAATTGAATAAAATATGCAAAAAATATCACTATTTTCATGATTTTTGTTCGTATCCTCTGTTTATACGAACTCATCCATTCAGTTTATGTTTGAATCGAGGAAATCACTATCGATTTATCAAGTTTTGCTTTATTATTTGTTGTTAATATTGATATTCGAATACAAAATGAAGAACTTTTGGAATAATATTTTTTTACATAACTGATTACCAAAGTTTCCTCATTTAATGGACTATTAAATCTGCGTTAATATTTAAATTGTCCAAATTACCCTTTTCTAATAATTAAATAAATGGACAAGTGTCAACACATTATTGGTTCATAACATTTTTACAAAATTTTTTATTTGTATATGATTCTACCTCGGGTTGATGTTGAGTTCATATACAAAATGGATTTTTTTGTAAAAATAGTATGAACCAACTAAATGTTGACATTTGGCAATATGGTTAATTAATAGAGAATGGTAGTTCATGCAATTTAATTTTAATTGATTTTTAAATTTCCATTAAACAAGGAAAGTGGTAATCAGTTTACGTGATTGAATTTATTCCAAAAATTAATATATAATCAAAAATCACAAATTAACAACAAATATGAATTAATTCCAAAAATTAAAATATAATCGAAACTCACAAATTACCAGCAAATACAAATTCTTTTTTAGCAAAAAACATGATAACAACACAACGTAGCACATGCTTATTATAAGCTACTAACAATACGAACAACATTGTTCTAACATCATATTAACAACACATAACATCACATTGCTTTCAAAACACACACCATATCAACACATAACACAGTGTGTTGCATAACAATACTGTTATAACATCATAACAGCACAATGTTTCACATAATGTGTACAAAAAGACAACAACACAGTATATTATTCAGTAATAGCACATACTAACACATAATAGCACATCTCTTATACGGTGTTAGTTAAATTTCAAATTTAACCTGGATTGAATCTTAATTTCGGCAACTGAATCCCTTTCTTTTCAATTAACCGTGATATCAACAACTCAAAATCACATAAATCCCTAAATTACCCTTTTGATAACCGTAAGCACTTGTTAATTAAATGGTTTTCCCAATTTTAATTTCCAGCCATTGATCTTAGCACATTTATGATCGAGATTGTTTTCACATTTTTTACAAAATTAATGATTTGTACAATAACCCGACTCTGATGTTGGATGTCTTATGCTTCCAAACTCATTTTTGTTTATAAGATAAAGTGTCATCATATTAAAGTGAGAATTTTTTTGATTTAAAACAATAATTTAATGACATATAATAATATTTAATTGCCATGTAAATTGTAATGATATTCATAATTTTCATATTCTCTTGTCAAAAGCAATTCCAATATTTGATGCGTTTTTTTTTCTCCTAATTTATTTTGAAGGATAAAATTATTTTTTTTTTCAAGGGCAAACAAAGTTACTTTTTCGTGAAAAGTGTGTTTTTTAGGACTATCAGCAGGAATCATTAGACAGTAATTAAAAATTAATATTTCAAAGATTAATTATTAAAAATGTAATTTATTTTTAGGTAATGTGCTCATAAGATCCACTTTTCTTGTTTGAATTTCAATCTTGCAAGTCCTGGTATCCATTGATACTGTATTTAACGTTTTTGGATGCATTGATATCTATTAAATACGTCACCCTTTCTTAATTTTATTTAATTATAAAAAGAATTATTATTGCTAAGATTGCTCTCTTTTTATATAGTTAATTTCATCGAAGTAAAAATGACAAGATCAGTGCTTCAAACGGTTGCGGTAACAAATAAATTCAAATGCATGTTCATGACCAGTCAAGTTAAATGGTTTGACTTGTCAATAACATTGTCCATTTTCTGAATTTTATAAATAATTAATAACATAGACATAGGGCTGTAAACGAACCGAACGAACGAGCCCTTGTTCGTGTTCGTTCGTTTAACTTTTAACTTGTTCATGAACGGTTCACGAACGCTAACCGAACGAAAATTCTTGTTCGTGTTCGTTCATTAAGGAATTTAGGTTGTTCACGAACGGTTCACGAACGCTAACGAACACATATTATTTAAACAATAAAAATCAATATTCTTAATCTCAAGCATTGGAGATAATCATTTATAAGTATATAAATTAAAATATTATAGTATTAAATTAAAATAAATTAAATATTATGGTATTAAATTAGAAATTAAAAATATAGAACACATTTAATGAATAAATATAATAAATAAACTTAAACATCTTACCGAACGTTCACGAACACAAATGAACGAACACAACCTCTGTTCGTGTTCGTTCCTTTAACTAAACGAACGAAATTTTTTGTTTGTGTTCGTTCATTTATTAAACGAACGAACATAAACGAACTTCCCGCCGAACGGTTCACGAACTGTTCGCTGAACGTTCGGTTCGTTTACAGCCCTACATAGACATGATAATGAAAAGATGAGAGCATACTATCAAGATAAATAGTTCGATATTTTACACAAAGCAGGTTTTTCTAAGCACATTTTATTCTATTATATCATATATCTTTTAAGACTAAACAAACAACTATAGCTAGTAAACAAACAGTAACGGAGCTTGGGCGGAGTAAGAGGGGAGTGGGGCGTAAATTTTTGAAACCTGAAATACATGTTAATTTTTTGAAGCGAGGGGGCGAAACCACTAATTTTAACTAAAAATAACATTTCGACCAAAAAATTAACACTACGGACTGAAAAAGAGGGGGAACGGTCGCCCCCGGCCCCTATAAAGCTTCGTCATTGAAACAAACATATATAGTTAGCTAGTAAAGAAATATGTCATAATATCAATCTTTTTATTATAGTTGTTAACGCCCAATCAGTTTACGTTTTGGGTTCTAAGGCCTAGGTGTATCTGGCTTAATACTTTAGAGGTGCATCAACCAGGTTTTCTACAAACCGGTTATGGTTTTAATTTATTTCTTGTTTTGATAAATAAAGTCAAGAATCGGTTTTGGTTAAGTTATGGTTTTAACCGGTTTCTATGGGTTTTTCGGTTCCGGTGTTGGCTGAGTAATGGTGGAACCGATTTCGGTTACATATCTCTGAGAAACCGAAAATGTATGTACTCGCTAGTTTGAATAGGACAGTTCCAATTCGGTTTGTCGGTTCTGGTTCCAAAACCGGTTTTTTTGCCCACCTCTATTGTAATTGAACAAAATATAACACAAGGAAAAGGAAATATGAATTGTGATATATGAACAAGACGTTGTTTTCTCATTTGTTGATAATAATTATATGTTTATATAAAACTAATGAGCTACTATTACTAAATAATATATCACTATTAATTATTTGACTTTCAAGCTATAATACTCAATATCTTAACAATAATTGTCTTTAACAATTAATTATGTAAGAATTTTTAGCCGAACAAATAAAGATATATCTTTAGCTATATTTTGTAACGATATTGTGACATTTATTTTTTAAAATAACATTTAAATTTGTAGTTATCATATTCAAATAGTAATTACAATAAAAAATTTACATGTTTATGTGATAAAATATTATGAAGATAAAAGTCACTTCAGTGTACTAGAAGTTGCTTTTCCGACAGACAAAATGCCTAATATTTATAACGCTCTGGTAGTTAAGGGTTGAGATACTGTTGGCAACAGACAGTCTAACGATCGGGCACGAGTGTCCGGAAGTTGTCATTGTTCACTCCCGCGGTTCCTCTAACATGTTTGTATTAAAGCAAAAGAATTGTATATAAGATAAGTTATGTTTACGTTAGCATACAGTGTTATGCTTAATGCATTATGTATTTGAATTGAAAAATTAATTTCATTAACAACTAATTATAAAATTATTCAATTGATAACAATTTTCTTAATTTTTGAAATTAACAGTATAAGTTTAAATACAGTAAATAAACAATTTAATAAATTTCTTTTACTTAATCACATGCAAGCATTTATAATTCACAACTTTATAATATGTTATAATGTTATTCTTTGTAAGGCTACATATTTCAATCAAGGTTATCTAGTACTGAACATATGATAGATTAGATTAGATTGCTTTTAAAACTTAAAAATTTACGTTTTTAGAGTATGTGTAATAAAGCGTGATAGTGGCATGAGAGGGGCGGTCAACTTTCTTTGCGCCTCCCCTACTACACAAGGGCGTGAGCAGTGGCAGACCTATGATTTTTTTTATAGGGGTAGGAAATTTTTTCAACATAATTATTTGTCATTATATATTTTATTTTTTGGATCAATTCGAATGGGGTCGGGTTGGATCATCCAAAAAATGACAAAGCCAAATTAAATTACAAACATAATAAAAACATATCAACTTATCATCTCGTTGATTAGGATCATTTGATAAAATTGATTTTCTTTCGACAAGATTTAAAAGAATATTATTCAAATCAATAAATAAAAGTGAAGGTCAAGTTCTATATGAAAATTGTTCCATATTACATAAGTACACAAATTATACACAAATCAACTAAGTTTTTCATCATACAAACAAGATTTAACTTTTAAATTATACAATAATTAGGGGCGGCAATTCTTGACGCGATCCGCAACATAACCCAAACACGACACGGGAATAATCAAGTAATGGATTGACAAGTATAACCCGTTTAAATAAATGGGTCGTGTTCGGGTTGACCCGTTTATTAATCAGGTCAGGTTCAGGTTGACCCATTTATAAACGGGTTGACCCATTAACCCGTTTAAGATTTCAAAATTATTTTTTTAATATTTTTCTTTCTTGAAACATATATTTAGTTGTTTTTCTTTTGATTATTTACCATAATTTAATTGATCGAGTAACAAAATTTATATTTTTTTCATTTACAAAAATGATTGTAATTTTTTTCCCAGTAAACTAGAAGAACGAGTTTCTTTAATGTTCCTACGTTAAATCATAATTATATGTTTAGTTATAATAATATTAATTTTTTTGTTAAAATACTATACTATTTGTTACTTATACACACCTACTAAACACGTTATTATTGACTTGCTTTCAACCAACAACCAATTACAATATGTAAATTTATTTGATTAATTTATATAAACAGGTTAAACGGGTCATATTCGGGTTGACCCGAATTTATATCAATCCGGGTTAGGGTTGGAAACTTTGACACGAATAAATATATGGGTCAAGTTCGAGTTGCAAAATTCAACCCACCAACCCGCAACCTGTTAACCCGCCAACCCGTCAACTCGACACGATTGACACTCCTAACAATAATCACTTAATCTATAAATTATGGTTGTTGTGATGTAAAAAACAATGTCATATACAAGTACGTTACTATTTTAGTCTACTTTTATTAAGTGGTATAAGTGATTAGGTAGTGAGTTAAATTATAAATTGTTAATTAGGTTTCATCACAGGTAATGTATATTATATTATTTAGATATTATTTTATTAGTTTGGTTTTAAATTAGGTTTCATTGGGGTCGTCAAATTTTTATGGGGTCGGGGAAAAAATTTCGTAGGGGTCGGTCGACCCCCATACACATATGGTGGGTACGCCCATGGGCGTGAGGAGCATATGCGTGAGCCGGATCACGGCGTGAAAGGAGAAGAAATTGGGGGGGAGGGTGATAATAACACATATGACATGTATTTAGTGGGGTCTTAGAGCAAGTGCGGAAGGTGCGACCGCATATGACCCATTTTTTTAGGGGGCCTAATTTTTGAAAAAAATAAAGATTGTGTATATTACATATATTAATTTATTTTACAAAAACACATATAATTTATATTCCAATTTTTTAAATATATTTAGCCTATTTAAGAGTATTATAAAAGCTAATAGATAACTTTTTTTCTTAAACATTTAACTCAATAACTCGTTACAATTTAAAATTTAGGTCAAAAAACAAATGAACTCACTTCATAGAGGCTCATTTTTAGCATTCGCACAGAACACCTAATCTCTCAGACACGATTCTGCATGTATTGATCAATGTGATAGCATTAGTTATCTATGTATCGAATTCGTGAAATAATAGTATTAGTTCTTAGCATAAAATTACATTTCTAATATGATTTATGAGGGAACATGTAGTTATTTCGATATGCACGCACATTCCATGCACTGAAACGTCGTCGTCTTAGTCAAAATCATGACGTATGATTCGTATTCGATCCCAAATTCCCAAACGATCACTTCAAGTCCATACAAACCCTAGATTCTGAAATCACACACACATACTTACACAAAGCGAGCTGCTCGTCTGTGTGTGAGGAAACAACGAAAATCAATGGATTCAGACGAAGGGAAGCTGTTCTTAGGAGGAATCGCATGGGACACCACCGAAGAAAGATTAACCGATTACTTCGGCAAATACGGTGATGTATCTCAGACTGTAATCATGCGTGATAAGATCACCGGACGTCCTCGTGGATTTGGTTTTGTTGTGTTCTCAGATCCGTCTGTTCTTGATTCTGTTCTTCAAGATAGGCACTCCATTGATGGCCGCAATGTAAGAAATCATTGATTCTTAATTGATTTTCAATTGGTTTTGACACCGATTTCAGCTTTCCAATTAATAACTGTTAGTTAATACCAAAGGATTCTCGTCTATCAATGTGTTCAGGTTGTATGAAAACTGGTATTTAATTTTGAAACTAGGTTTAAGGTACAAGCTTCTTTTTTTTCAACGGGTTAAGGTATAAATTTCTACTGTGAGGTTTGAACTTTGAATTTGAAATTGAAATTGAAATTCCCTCTGGTTTAATTTTTTACGAGTAACTGTCAATTCTAATCGTTTCCAAAATCAGAATTCTGATTAAATGTCCTAGATGTGGTTTTTAAACGTTGATTTTCATTGGGTATCTTGAATGGGAAGTTGATTGTAAAACCTCAGGCCTTGATGAATATCTGAATTCAGTCAAATTCTGTCACTTTCATCTCCGGGTCATCTAGTTTCATGGCTTTATTGGGGATGGGTGTCTGAATCTGATTATGTTTAGCAGTCCCTTTGAACGTTACTAGTTAGAACTGTAGTATTTGATTAGTATCCATTTCATTGGTGTTGTAAGAACTAAGAATAAACAGTATACGTAATAGCTAAACCAATTGAGTAACTGGTGTTGGTTATGCATTTTTTAACCAAGTTTTATGATTATGTTATGGTTCTATTTATAACTGAGGTTTGATGGTTCGTTTAGTGTTGTATGTGTATAAATAACTGAACCGAACCATCACTAAAACTACCCTTTATATATTATGTTTTCAATGAATAATATATTATATATTTATATTGAAAAACTTTTTACACTTTTTTATTAGTAATATATCACCTGGCCCCTCCTTTAGAAATTTTTAGGTTTATTGCTTTCAAGGTTAGGTTTATTGCTTTCAAGGTTTAAAAGAACGGAATCACGCCTCGAGGGATTTTCACTCTATCGAGGCTTAAGTCTGAGGCGGTAGCAAATAAATAAATATTTTTATAATATATATATAAAAAAAAAACTAAACATCAATTAAAGAACTTTTATAGCTAAGATCAACAACATTCAATAAACATAAAAAGGACAAAGTCTATAAAACATAAAAAGACTTAGAATGTTTAGAAAATGCATCATCCCATATAGGCCGCCTCAGTCCAGTGAGACGTGCGTTTCTTCAGATCTTGTGAGGTGCCGCCTCAAAAACGTTTTCCCTCCTTTTTGCCTCAAGGCGCCGCCTCAGACCGTTTTTTTAAACCATGATTGCTTTCTCTATATTTGTCTCAAAAGCTGATTGGATTTATTAGCTGAAATGGAATTGAATTAAATTCACACCAACCACTCAACCAGTGACTAAGCGAACTAACTGAAAACTTTCTTAATTCCAAACCTTTTGTGAAAACACTACTTATAGGTTCTGTTTTGACCTATAACTGAACCAACCCTTGCGCACCAGGGGCTACTCATATGCTTTGTCGATTTATTTGTAAATCCTTATACAATCATGTGCTATATGAATATATTTGTGCATAAATGATAGCCATTCATCAGCTGTTTTTTTTGTATGAATATGACCAAAAAATTCCGGTAATGCTTATGCGCAATATATTTGCAGGTGGAAGCTAAGCGTGCTTTATCTAGAGAAGAACAGCAAGCATCTAGGCCTGCAAATAATGCTAACAGAAGCTCTGGAGGATCAGGAAATTACAGAACCAAAAAAATATTTGTTGGTGGATTGCCTTCCACATTAACAGAAGAACAATTCCGCCAGTATTTTGAAAGTTATGGAGATGTCACCGATGTAGTAATTATGTTTGACCAAAACACCAATAGACCTCGAGGATTTGGCTTCATTTCTTTTGACACAGAAGATGCGGTTGATAGAGTCCTTCAAAAGACCTTCCATGAGCTGAACAACAAGCTAGTGGAGGTTAAACGAGCACTCCCTAAAGATGCTAATCCTGGTGGTGGTGGCGGTGGTGGTGGTGGCCGTGGTGGAGGATATCATAGTAACAATGCTGGATCATTTGATAGTCAAATTGATGGTAATAGATTCATGCAGCAAAACTCTGGAGGCGGTTACCCTGCGTATACAGGGTATGGTCAACCAAGTTATGGTTTTGGTGCACCAAATGGTGGTGCTGGCTATGGTGGTTATGGAAGTTATGGTGCCAGTGGTTATGGTGGCTCTGTAGGAGCATACAGTAATCCTAATGTAGGTAGTAGTCCTAATGCATTAAAAAGCCCATGGGTTGGTCAGACTCCTGGCTATGGCAGTGCAGGCTACGGTGCAAATATGGGCTATGGGGCTAATGTTCTTTGGAATGCTGCTGGTAGTGGCGGTCCTATTCCAGGTCAATCTCCAAGTGGCGGCTCTAGCTATGGGAACCAAGGTTATGGGTATGGCGGTTATGGGACCAGTGATGGATACAATACAAATACTGGTGGATATGGAGCAGCTGGCAGCCGATCTGGGCAAGGCGGTGCTGCAAATAGCATGGCAGCAAGTGGCGGAGATCAACAGGGACATATGGCGGGCCCGTATAACGGGCAGCCTGGTTATTCTAGTAACACCTGGAGATCAGATTCTTGAAAAGCCTTTAATTTTGTTGATGACAACTCAACTGGTTCGATTGCTTGAGTCTTTGTTAGTGTGTTTCAATAGTTGTTTTAGTGGTATTACCTTTTGTAGTTTTATTTGCGTTATTGTTATGTATTAATTAAAGACATAATTACTATCAACTTTTTGCATTCTCATCCAGTATGTTTGATTATACGGTTTACTGTTGTATCAGTATATAAGTGTCATATCATATGAATAAGAATCTGAGAAATTTCCTCATTTCTTTTTCCTTTTGTTGCACCTTATCAACACATTTGTAGACTTCTTCCAAATAAACCATAGTCTCAATCAATCAACGTACTCAGTATATCCCGCCATTAGCATGCTAAGGCAGGGTCTGAGGAGGGTGAGATGTAGACAGCCTTACCCCTACGGGGTAGGGGTAGAGACTAGAGAGGCTGCTTCCAGTGAGACTCTCGGCTCATGATGCTTGATCAACCGTCCGAAACGATTTTAACGTTATTTTCACTGAATAAGTAAAATAACGTTAAAATTGGTGCAATTTTACTTTTGCCCTTCAAGAGCTGTCGACACATATATACATTATATGTGCGCACCGCTAACGGGGCGTAAATAAACCATAGTCTCACAAACCAATAATTCACGGCACACAACAATGTCCATTGATGGCGAATTTGAAACTAAAAGCCTAAAACAATGTCCGCAACCCACCACCGATTCAACCATAAGAATCGTATGGGAGATAAATGTTGAATCCGATACCAAATTGGAAAATTTGTGCATCTATTTTTCTACCAATCGATAGTTTTCACAACCGATGAGACACGAAGCCACCACTGCCACCCGCCCATGCATTTGTGATTTGCCTACCACATCGCAGGAACCGGTCTCCTCTCGTTGCGTGAGCTTGTGTCCCGGGTTTGTTTCAAATATGGCCGACAAATGAGTAAGGTTTTTTTAAACGACAAAGGGTCCCGTCGTGCTACCTTCACTGATCCTGGGTATTGGTAACTAAGATCGATTCCTCAATCGCCCCTGATGCGCAGAAACCTCTTGGAATAGGTAAATCATCGCCCTTATTGGTTCAGGATCCGAGATTAAGCTCAAGATCCTTCTTCTCACCTCTTATCCATTAAAGTGTCACCAGTGAGACTTGAACCCTGATCTCCAAGAAAAAAGTGTCAAGTTTTAACCACTAGGCTAACTTGTTGGATGATTCCAGAATAAGGTAACACTCAAACTTGTTTTTCCGGTAGAATCTTCTTTATAATATTACATATATATACTGTGAATAGGTTGTATAATTCAATTTTAGTTCCTGTTGTATATTTTAGTGTAATTGGATGTAAAGAAATATTCAAGAGTTGGAGGTGCGGAGTGCACTTGTTTAAAATTCCTGAACTCCATACCAAGCGCGAGGGTCAAGGGGGCCGCGCCCCTAGCGGGGTCCAAGGAGCAGAGCCCCTGATGGCGGTCCCGTTGATTTTACCCGCCAAAACCAACCGTCAATAACCACTATGCGGTTGGTTGGTGTTTAACAAGAAAACAAATTCGCAGAAACATCAATCAATCGAAATTCGTATTGCAGAAATTCTCTCTATTGGATTATTCCAAAATCAAGTTTCTTGAACTGGAAAGAGTAGAAATATTGATTCGAATAGTGATTTCACGATCCGATAGATTTCCAAGCGATTATTGACGAATTTCTCCAACAATTTTATCGCTAGACCTTTGGTCAAATGCTAGTACACGAACAGACAGGCAATCACACACTACCAAGCACCAACTGAATATGGGTGTTCATCGGATCGGATAACGGTTTATTCGGATTTGAAAATTTTAGGACCTTATCCGAAACCCGACCCGATCCGAATTCGAAAATTTTCTATCCGATCCGAATCTATCCGAATAACCCGAAAAATCCGAATAAACCAATTTTTTCATCCGAATAATCCGAACAACCCGAATAACCCGAAAAAACAGGGTTTATTCGGGTTATTCGGATTGAATTCGGATATCCGATCTA
This sequence comes from Mikania micrantha, assembly GCA_009363875.1. NCBI lineage: Eukaryota > Viridiplantae > Streptophyta > Magnoliopsida > Asterales > Asteraceae > Mikania > Mikania micrantha. Next base: position 71,282,542 of record CM018684.1, read on the forward strand.
AATAAACAGGATTTTGGATATCCGATTTCCGATCCGATCCGAATTCGGAAAACGGATATCCGATCAGAATCTATCCGAATATCCAAATCTTTAATTCGGATCGGTTTTTTCGGGTTTCGGATACGATTCGGATTTCAGATTTTTTCGGATTTCGGATTTTTGAACACCCCTACAACTGAAGATTATTATTATTAATTTTTTTTTTGTTCTGATATTCATGTATTCTCTTATTGGGTTTCCAAAAGAAACAAAACAAATCTACTGATGAAACCATCAAATTGGATCCATTCTTGAACCCTTGTTAATATGATAAGTTATAGTAATGATCGGAAATTAAGTTGACAACGTATCTCCCTCCATGCTCTTGTTTGTTCTCCTCCACCAGCGCGCTTCATAACCATGGGCGGATCTACATCCATGTAGGTGGGTGCGCCGGAACCCACCGCGTTTCGAAAATTTAGTAGAACTTTATGTTTTCGAAAGACTGAAAAGGTAAGGTAAACCCATTAATATTTTTAAAGTGAATCCTTAATGTAATTTTCTACAATAATTTGCCAACTTGAATGAGGTAACTGATCTTAGAAAATTGTGGATAATCAATGTTTGGATTTCTATATGATTGTGTTAAAATCATTTTCCAAAACCAATATTTCTTCCCAAATTTTGTTTAGGTTTCGAGTCAATGCCCCCTTGACCCCTCGGGCCCTGCCCGTTGACTAGCTAGTGGGACCGCGATTAGGGGCTCTGCAGGGGCGCTACCCTAGGGCCCCACAAGGGTCGCGACCCCATGACTCACCTTGGTCAGGAGCCCAGAAATATGAAACGAGTGTGCGCTCCGTGCCTCCAAACTCTTTAAATGACGATGTTTTTTTAATTATTAACTTAATATATCACATTACTATTACAAGATAACATTATAAGGCCCAAACCGTCAAACTGACCTGAAAAGTTCTATGTCCGGTTCTATCTAATTGAAACGTCTGGAAATAGTGAACACACTGAAAAAATATCCTCGATCCGTCAGTGTTCATAACTGCGGTTTTGATTTCTTTGCAGCTTCCAGAGGTCGCACGTCACCGTGTTGGCTGACATGGGATGCCTACAAAGTGGAGCTCGCCCATAATCTTTGTCACTAGTAACCAATGGAATCAATTGTTGCCGGATTTGCCAACATGTCACCCTCATGGATCCGCATGCTAACATGCGCCCAAACAAAAAGGCAGGCATGACTGCATGAGGGACAATTTAGTAAATTCATCTATAAGAAACCAACAAAAACGACATATATCATATTTACCCTTACAATGTGTAGGATGAAAGGGTAGTCCAAATAAAATGAATTATTAAATGTAGTTAAAAAACAAGATTCTTTTAACATTCGGTTATAAAAGCATAACACATATAAGCACACATATTAATTTTCGGTTTATGTTCTTGCGCGATGGAACACGAAAATGGAGTTGGGCAAAATTTTACACAAGACGGGACTATTGATCTTAAGGGTAGACGTGCCATAAGATCAACCACAGGGAGATGGAGAGCGTGCTATTACATGCTTGGTAAACGTCGTAACATTTTTGTCATGTTTTATGCATACACGATTTGTGTAATGCCAATAATATTGTTAAAGGTTATTTTTGGTTATATTGTTAACTTGTAGGGTATGAAGTTTGTGAAAGAATGGCTTACTACGGAATATCAACAAATCTGGTGTTGTATTTAACAAGAGAATTGCATGAAGGCACTGTTAAATCATCAAATAATGTCACAAATTGGGTGGGAACTGTGTGGATGACCCCTCTTTTGGGTGCATATGTTGCTGACACGTATCTTGGACGATACTGGACTTTCATGATTGCTTCAGTCGTTTATTTTATTGTAAGTATATATATGATACGATTCGACAGAACCATGAAGACTGTATAATGAACTTAGTACTTATTGCTTTAATTGTGATACTAAGGGTGTTTATGTAACCGCTTACCTCTCTCATGATATCATGTATTGATCTGTGTTGTTATGTATTGAATGTGTCGCATTAGCTTTAGATCTACTTATTATTTTTGTCTTAGAAATCAGACCGTAGCCATAGATTTAGTTTTTTGATAGCAAACGTCCGGTCAACGATGACCACTCTGGCAAATAGATCATCCTTCTGCCCGAATAATAGAGCGTGGTGATCTGACTCACCCGCCCAGGAGGAAACTAAAAGCTAGGAAGACCCTTTGACTCAACCTAACACAAGACCTCTTATAAAAAAAGATAAAGTACTACCACTATGCTAGAAACCATATATTTAATTATTGATTCTAAACCAACTTGGGTATTTTTCTTGTAATGTGTGCCAAAAGCAATCTCAAAGCCAGTCTATTGGGCTAACACCTAACATACTAATAAAAAAAATTGTATTTCTGATAATCAGGTTACCTTATATGAAATATGACATGTGTAAAATTGTAATTAATCATTTAATCATACCAAATTTTGAAATTATACCAATCTTTTTGTTATAGTTGTTAAAGCCCAATCCTTGTTTACTTTTTGGGCCCTAAGCCGAGATAGACTTTTAAGTAGAGGTGCAAATTTCGGGTTTTTTGAAAAAACTAGGACCAAGTTTTTTAAAACGGGTACAACTGGGTCCAGGTTTAGAGGATGTCTGGTTCTGATTTCGGTTCGGGTCAAGTTAAAGAAAATCCATACCTATATGTACCTGGTTCGGGTTATAAAAAGTTAAAAACTGGGTATAACATGTTCTTGTTTTTTTTTTTTTTTACTTTCTTATAATTAAACATTTAAATAACATAAATTTCATTTTTGTGCACCTCTACTTATAGGCTTGATAATTGAACAAAATATAATACAAGGAAAAGGGAATATGAACATGAATACACTATGTTGCTATTCTCATTTTTTTTTCTTTTCTTTTTCTTTTTTTTTTATGATGACCGGGGAACCCACTTGCGTGGTAAACCCCGGGCCTCCCAATACCCGACTAACCGGGGGGAACGGGTAAACCGCGGACGCAAGCACCTGGATCGGTGGCCTTGTGGAGAAATTGTCACCCCCATGAGTAGAACCCATGACCTCAAGCTTCAAAGCTCAACACTTTTATACTTAATTAACATTATTAATTATGTGGCCTTCAAGTTATAATTCTTAATATCTTAGCAATAATTGTATTTAACAGTTAATTTAATTATTTAACAGGGTATGTGCTTATTGACTCTAGTGGTTTCACTACCATCCCTAAAGCCACCAACATGTGGTAAAGATGTGAGTTACATAGAATGCGATAAAAGGGCCTCTTCCTTTCAAATAGGTATGTTCTATTGTGCACTCTACATTATTGCAATAGGGACAGGTGGAACCAAGCCCAATATCTCGACAATGGGTGCCGACCAATTTGATGATTTTGAGCCCAAGGAACGAGCCCACAAGCTCACTTTCTTTAATTGGTGGATGTTTAGTGTTTTCTTTGGCACCCTTTTCGCTAACACATTCCTGGTGTACATTCAAGACAATGTGGGCTGGGGTTTAGGGTACATCATCCCTACACTAGCTCTACTTGTGGCCATTGTAGCATTTGTGTTTGGTACACCAATTTATAGACACAAAATAAGATCCGAAAGCCCGTTTACTCGTATGGCCAAGGTACTAGTGGCGACTGTTAGAAAATGGAATACAAGGGTACCCGACGACCCGAAAGAGCTTTACGAGCTGAATTTGAACGAGTATGCTAGTCCCGGAAAGTATAGAATTGACCATTCATCTTCATTAAGGTTAGCCCGTTTGACCAATTTGTATATTATATACTTGTTATCTAAATGAATGTGAATTCTTAACATTTTTAAACAATGTAACATATAGATTTCTCGACAAAGCCGCCGTGAAGGTTGAAGAACCGGCTTCCAAATGGAAGTTATGCCCGGTGACTCAAGTTGAACAGACAAAGCAAATGGTCAAAATGATCCCCATCTTATGTGCAACATTCATTCCTAGCACATTAATGGCCCAATCACACACACTATTCATCAAACAAGGAACCACGTTGGTTCGATCCATCAGACCACAATTCAAAATCCCGCCAGCGAGTTTATCTATCTTCGTTACAATCTCCATGCTTATCAGCCTCGCAGTTTACGATCGTTTATTCGTTCCCTTGGTTCGAAAGCGAACAAAAAACCCAAGAGGTATCACGTTATTGCAACGAATGACTATTGGAATAATCATCCACATTATCACCATGACTGTTGCTAGTCTTGTAGAAAGACGAAGATTGAGTGTTATTAAAGATCATGGTGCATATAAACAAGGGCAAATTGTGCCTTTAAGAATTTACATTCTTATTCCCCAATTTGCTTTGTTAGGTGTTGCTGATTGTTTCTTGGAAGTAGCAAAACTTGAGTTTTTCTATGATCAAGCACCCGAAGGAATGAAAAGCCTTGGAACTGCGTATTTCACGACGAGTATCGGTGTTGGGTATTTTCTTAGTAGTTTCATCTTATCGACTGTGTCGAATGTTACAAAGAGGAATGGTCACAATGGGTGGATCCTAAACAACCTTAACGTGTCTCGCTTAGATTATTATTACGCGTTTTATGCAGTTTTGAGCTTCGTAAACTTTCTTTTCTTCATTGTCGTCGCGAAAAACTTTAACTACAATGCCGAAGGAAATGATGTTGAACACGAGTTGAAAGAAGATAATGGAAATGTCTCAGAACGAAGTTACGTTGTTGGGTAATGTTTTTAAATATAAATCAAGTCCCTTTTATTATGTATATTTGCTTGTTTATTTTCTTTTTTATCCATTATTGTTAATCAGAAATATTGCTTTCAACTTTTAATCTTGATTTTCCGTATTTTAGTTGATAATTAAGTATTATGATTTTTATTTTACACATCAAATTTTAGGACATTTGTTTCGAAATTCACAATGTGAGATAAACCAAAGATGCTACGATTTGAACCCATGATACAACACAAAAAAATATATGCGAGTCATTGTACCAATTTGTCTCACATATTCAAATTCAAAATAAAAGTAGAGTATAAGCAGAAAAACACTAGACCATCCTTAATACTCACCAAACTGAAGTCTCACTCCACCGAAATTTTTTACCACGTCATCACCCTATTGAAAACCTTAAAACCCCGTAATAGTCACCCCACTGAAAATGTGAGAGAGGAGAAAGCGGGGTGTGAGAGGAGAAAGCGGGGTGTGAGAGGAGGCTTCACGGAACGCGGGGGCCGCTGTTGTCCAGAATTGAGTACCGCCGGGTAGAGGCGGGGTGCTCGCTCGAGGCCGCCCAAAGTTGCTTCTCCGCCTGGGCAACGGAGAGGGTATTAAGGATGGTCTTATACTCCAGATGAGATTTGTAAAATCCCTTCAATTTTGAATGGAGTCGTCATTGAAACTCATTAATTAATATACAAGGCGTCCAAACTTCTTATAGCTGCCTAGACCTAATGTGGCTACATGTGTCACACCCCCAAATTCCCACTTGTGGCAAATGTCCACGTGGATGTGACGTGTCCAGAATCACAGCTCAAGGTCATATAGAACACCTCTATATGCGTTTACAAATCCAGTGTTTGACACATACACAGAATAAAATAGTTTGCAGCGGAATAAAAGTTATCATAATATATTGCAGCGGAAATTAAGTGTTTGACATGTGCAGCGGAAATAATTAATTGTTGACATAACATTGTTTAATACATAAACCAAACAAAATAGTTTTTAAAAGTTAAGCAAAAACAGGAATGCATGATGGCCCTAATGCTCGTTCCCCTATGGTGCATCTCTGGATGTCCATCAACTCCTCAGTTACCTGAGAATACAAGTTAGAAAAGTGTCAACACAATGGTTGGTGAGTTCACAGGTTTTGATATACATATAGTAGTGAAAAGTGTGTCATGCTGTTTATCAAATGTTAGTACCGAGCCCTAGGCCCAAAGTGTCAGTGCGTCACTACCGAACTAGACTTGTTTGTCCTTGCCTCCACTATACCTCGTATGCATAGCAAGTTAGGTCAGAATTTGCACGGGTTATGACATCCAGTCAACATAGTGCCCCGTGGGGTTAGTCATTCCCTAATGGATCCATCCAAATCTACCACGTTGTTCGTACATTAACGGTAAGACTTTGTGAGGGCTTGTAACGAGTTCAACACTTAATGTTTGTCCAATAACCCAGCATACACAATAATGTTTGTACAGTAATAGTGTTTGACTCGATGCAACTAGTATTCTCCCCCTATTTAAAAGCATTTGAAAAAGAGTAAAGAGGGGCCGTAAACTCACCTTAGTGATGAAGTAGTGTGTAAGCGTAAGCTCCTGAACGTCAAGTAGCACGTCTCGGTCACCGGCAACCTATATCGTATACCGTACGTGAGTTCGTGTAAGTGACCGTGCTAGTGTTCGTGTTAGTACTCATGTTTGTGTCCAACAACCCTTGGTTGTTCATGTTTGCCCGTGTCGGTCCACGATGACCGTGTTTGCTCGTGTTGGTCCACATTGACCATGTTTGACCATGTTTGACCGAAGTTGACCGTGTTTGACCAAGGTGGACCGTGTCAAGTCAACGACCCGTTGGTGAACCGTGTGACGGTTTGTGACTCGTGTAGCAATCGTGTAAGTGTTTGTCGTGTGCAAAACGCGTAGGTCGTGTTTATGGACAACTTACTATTTATAGTAAGTTTCCATTTTTAGAAAGTTCACAAAGCATGACGGTTTTATAGTTCTAGCATGTTCAATAGCCCTACGGGATCATGTTAACACATAGCACATCATCATACGGATTCACATAAGTCGTTTACAACATGTTAGTGCACAAAAGTTTCCTAAAATGGAAAGTTTCCATTTTTAGCATACGTGACATCGGAAACCATCTAACTTAGCATCTATTCATCATGTTATAACATATTAAGCCATTTAGCAAGCTCAAATCATTCAAAACGTTCATAAGTTGGTTCTTGTAAAAATAAAGTTACTAAATATAGTAACTTTCTAATTTTGCATAGAAATGACCATTTAACATTTCTACACCAATTTTTATATCACCAATCATCATAATAAACCACTTAACACCATTTAATCATGTCATCTCATCCCAAATTATCATTTAACAACATTCTAACTAGAAAAGTTACTAAAAATAGTAACAATGCCAAATATGACTACAAACATCATCCAAACCATTTTCTAACAACCCAAATCATCATATTATCATCCTAACAACAATTCTACATACATGCATGTCCATAATTTCCATCAAATCATCATCTTGTAAAATAAAAGTTACTATTTATAGAAAGATTCATGAAAATCATAGTTTTACCCATTCTAACATCATCTAAGCATGAAATCCTCTTTCAATATCATCAAGAAATATATCTACATACTCATAATCATTCTAACCATCATGGATCATACATGCATGGCAATATAGTATCACAAAACATCATTTTAAGCATCAAGGTTCATACACATCATCTTAGATCATCATAGATCATCATCTAAACACTTTAGATCATCAAGAAACATAGTGAAATCAACAAACCCAGAAGCTAAACTCGTGCATGTGCTTCAAAGGTGCTTGCATGTGTGAATGTAAGCATGCATGTGAGTGTAATAGGTGAGAAAATGGGTTTCAAGCATATAGCTACCTTCTAGAGCTTCAAAATCGTGGGGATGATGGCAAGAACAGCTCTCAATGCTTCTGGAAATGGTCTCACGACAGGTGCAAGCGAGTGATGGGTGTTTTAGGTGCTTCCCTTAACTCCTTGGGTCTCCAATCCTTCAAGATGAGCTTCAAACCTTCAAGGAGAGCTTCAACAATGGAGGTTTTTGAGTGAAGATGGTGATAGTAGGGGGTTCTGATCGAGATAAGCCGGAATAGTGGCGTGCAAGAGTGTTTAAAATGATTAGGATAGGTGAAATGATGGATTTTGTGGTTTTTAAGAAATTTTCTGCGATATAGCTGCCAGGCGTAACGCCTGACGTGGGGGTCTGACCCCGTCGTTACGCGCGGAAGCAGCCAGGTGAGGCGCTCCATTTCCGTCGCGCGCGCAACGCCTGACTTGGGTGCTCCGGGTCTGGCGTACCGCCTGGCCCATCCGTAAGGCCCAATAAGCTTGTTTTTGTTGTTCTGGCCCAATCTTGCCCGTTTCTCGATCATAGAACGTCGTTCGAGCGTCGTTTGGACTCTATCGGTCAAGTGTTAGCCATAATTGTCTTGTGAGATGTTCCTGTGCTTAAGTGTTGTGATGTTCACCAACGTTCGTGTGTTTTGACACGTGTGTGCTGTTCGTCGATAATTCCACGAATTAACTAGTCGTATGCCAGTGTTCATACTGTCGTGCCACGTGTCACACTAAATTAATCTAATTCTAGTGCCACGCGTACATAATGCATTTAAATAAACATTTAAATAAAATCAAAGCTGACCTGGAATTTACGGGGTGTCACATCCTCCCCATGTTAGAAAGAATTTCGTCCCGAAATTCAACTTGTGCTGTTAGCGTTTGTCTGTTCCGCGAACAGGTGTGGGTACTTTCGTTTCATCTGGTCTTCACGTTCCCACGTGAATTCCGGTCCTCGTCGCGAATTCCATCGCACTTTCACTATTGGGATCTTACTGAGCTTGAGTTTCTTAGTTTCCCGGTCCATAATCTCCACTGGTTCCTCAACAAAGTTCAATTGTTCGTCGATTTGTATTTCCTCGAGAGGAATAACAAGTGTTTCATCTGATAGGCACTTCTTGAGGTTCGAGATGTGGAATACGTTGTGTACGCTGCTCAGTTCAACCGGCAGGTTCAGTTCGTAGGCTACAGGGCCTATTCGTTTTGTAATCTCGAACGGTCCAATGTAACGAGGGTTCAACTTTCCTCGTTTGCCAAACCGAATGACACCTTTCCAGGGCGAGACCTTGAGTAACACTCTGTCTCCCACCTGGAACTCTAACGGTTTGCGTCGCTTGTCGGCGTAGCTTTTCTGTCTGTCCCGAGCTGCTGCCATTCGTTTGCGTATTTGCACGATCTTCTCAGTTGTCTCGTGCACCAGTTCTGGACCAGTCAGTTGGCTGTCTCCAACTTCCGCCCAGCAGATGGGTGATCGACACTTACGTCCGTAAAGTGCCTCGAATGGTGCAGCTTGAATGCTAGTGTGGTAGCTATTGTTATATGAAAACTCAACTAACGGTAGGTGAGATTCCCAGCTACTACCAAAGTCAATGACACATGCCCGGAGCATGTCCTCTAGTGTCTGTATCGTTCGCTCACTTTGCCCGTCCGTCTGCGGGTGGTAAGCGGTACTCATATCCAATCTCGTGCCCAAAGCCTTATGCAAAGACTTCCAGAAGTGCGACGTGAATCGACTGTCGCGGTCAGATATAATCGAGATTGGTACTCCATGTCGAGTGACCACTTCCTTCAGGTAGATACGAGTGAGTTTGTCTAGCTTATCTGTCTCTTTGATAGGTAGGAAATGAGCAGATTTCGTCAGTCGGTCTACGATAACCCAGATGGTATCGCAACCACTTGCCGTCTTAGGCAGTTTAGTTATGAAGTCCATGGAAATTTGCTCCCATTTCCACATTGGTAGTTCCGGTTGTTGAAGTAACCCTGATGGCTTCTGGTACTCAACCTTGACTTTTGAGCACGTTAGACACTTACCCACGTAAGTTGCTATTTCAGCTTTCATGTTTGGCCACCAATAGGTTGTCTTCAAATCGTGATACATCTTGTCAGAGCCCGGATGTACGGAATACCGGCTCTTGTGTGCTTCGTCCATCACTACTTCTCTCAATCCCCCGTAGCGTGGGATCCAGATTCGATTCATTAAATAGTAAGCTCCGTCGTCTTTTGCCTTTATTTGCTTATCCATGCCACGCATGGCTTCAAGAGTAAGGTTTTCAGCTTTTAGAGCTTCTTGTTGTGCGTTTCGTATCTGATTTGGCAATTCAGAATGAATTGTGAGTTGTAGTGCACGCACGCGCTTTGTTGTTTCTTTTCGACTCAACGCGTCGGCCACTACGTTGGCTTTGCCTGGATGATACTTGATGGCGCAATCATAATCACCTATGAGTTCAACCCACCTTCGTTGTCTCATGTTCAACTCCTTCTAGTCGAAGATGTGTTGTAGGCTCTTATGATCGGTAAAGATTGTACATTTCGTGCCGTATAAGTAGTGTCGCCAGATCTTCAAGGCAAACACTACGGCTCCCAACTCAAGGTCATGAGTCGTGTAATTCTTCTCATGCACCTTCAGTTGGCGTGAAGCGTATGCTATCACTTTCTCGCGTTGCATAAGCACGCAACCGAGTCCTTGTTTCGAGGCGTCACAATACACCACGAAGTCTTCGCATCCTTCCGGTAAGGATAGGATAGGTGCAGTACATAGTTTCTGTTTTAACAAGTTAAATGCAGCCTCCTGTTTGTCTCCCCAATCGAATTTCTTATCTTTATGTGTCAAGGACGTCAACGATTGGGCAATTTTTGAGAATCCTTCGATAAATCTCCGGTAGTACCCGGCCAGACCTAGGAATTGTCGCACCTCAGTCGGAGTCTTGGGTGCTTCCCAGTTTTTGATGGCTTCGATTTTGGCTGGGTCTACATGTATTCCCCGTTCATTAACCACGTGTCCAAGGAATTGGACTTCGCGAATCCAAAAGTCGCACTTTGAAAATTTCGCGTACAGTTGCTCTTTCTTCAGTAGTTCCAAGACTAGCCTTAGATGTTCGGCATGCTCTTCCTGATTCTTAGAGTAAATCAGAATGTCGTCAATGAACACTATCACGAATTTGTCAAGATAAGGTTTGCACACTCTATTCATGAGATCCATGAACACGGCTGGTGCATTGGTCAGTCCAAAGGGCATAACCAAGAATTCGTAGTGTCCGTATCGAGTTCGGAAGGCAGTCTTAGGAATATCGTTTTCTTGTATCCTCAATTGATGGTAACCCGATCTTAAATCGATCTTTGAATAGTAGCTTGACCCTTGCAATTGGTCAAATAGATCGTCTATTCGTGGTAAGGGATATCGATTCTTGATCGTCACTTTGTTCAGCTCTCTGTAGTCGATACACATACGGAATGATCCGTCTTTCTTCTTTACGAACAAGACCGGTGCTCCCCAAGGTGAGAAGCTCGGTCTGATGAATCCCTTGTCTAACAGTTCTTGCAACTGGTTAGACAGTTCCTGCATCTCCGTTGGTGCTAGTCGGTATGGAGCCTTAGCAATCGGTGCTGCTCCTGGTGTAAGGTCTATCTGGAACTCGACTTGTCGTTTCGGAGGCAATCCAGGTAGATCCTCGGGAAACACTTCGGGAAAATCGCGGACTACGGCGATGTCCTCAATCTTCCTCTCTTTCTTGGGTTGCTCGGCGATGAGGGCTAGTATGGCAGTGTATCCCTTTTGTAGGTACTTGTTCGCCTTCATGCATGATATGATGTTCAGAGGTACTCCCCGCCTTTCCCCCTGAATCGAGATCTGTTCTCCGTTCTGCAACGTCACTCGTACGATCTTCTCGTTGCATACGATCTCAGCTTGGTTAGCGGATAACCAATCCATTCCAACGACCACATCAAAGCTTCCGAGAGTCACATGCATTAAATCGATTTCGAGTTCATGATCCGCCAATACCATGACGCATCCTCGAAAGATGTGTTGTGTTTCAATTAGCTTGCCGTCGGCTAGCTCTACGGTATACTTGTAGTCTAGTGGTGTTGGGGTAATATCTAGTAATTTGCTAAACTCACTAGATATAAAGCTCCTATCGGCACCGGTATCAAATAATATGCTAGCATAGACATTATTTAAAAGAAACGTACCGGTTACGATGTTTGGGTCATCCTTGGCTTCTCCCGAGCCAATCACAAATGCTCTCCCCTTGGCCGCTCCTCCTCCGGCCTTCTTCAATTGAGGGCAATCCCTCCTCATGTGGCCTGGTTTTCCACATTCATAACACCCTCTGGAGGTGTTCTGGTTGTTGTTCTGGTTGTGGTTGGGGTTGCTGTTGTTGGTTGGAAATCTTGATCTGCAATCTTTGGCCATATGGCCATGTCTTCCGCACTTCAGGCAACGGTATCGTTCGCATTGCCCGGAGTGGTGGTATGAGCATCGGTTGCACAATGGGTATTTCCCCTGATATACACCCTTCCCCTTGTCATCGGGTTGGGTGGCAGTGAAAGCTCTGGCTGGTGCAGATTTTTGTTGTTGTTGGGGTTGATGAGCTTGCTGGTGGCTGGGTTCCCACTTCCTCTTCTGGCTCTCTTGAGGCTTCACATGCTCGCCTCGTTTTGGTAGCTTGCCCTGCGCTACAGCTTGATCGGTCAGTTTATGAGCCAGTCTGATCAGTGGTTGGATGGTGGTGATGTCAGACGCCATCACTATGCTTTGGAATTGCTCGGGCAATCCACTGATGAACTGCTCGATCTTCTTGTATTCCGGCGTCACCATAGCCGGGCATAGCTTACACAGCTCATGAAATCGAGTACAATATTGCTCGATCTCCGATCCCACCATCTTATGCACCCAGAATTCCGCTTCCAGTTTGCGGATCTCATCACGAGGACAATATTCCTCATGCAGCAGTCGGGTGAAGTCGGTCCATGACATGGAGTTGGCACCGTCCAACCCCAAGGTTTGAACATGGGTGTTCCACCATGTAAGAGCTGGTCCCTCCAGTGTACCGGTTGCATACTTGACCCGGTTTTCTTCAGAACATTCGCACATGGCGAACACAGATTCTGCCTTCTCCACCCAGCGAAGCATACCAACAGCTCCCTCAGTTCCCTTGAACTTGTGAGGGTGGCAGTTCAGGAAGGATTTGAAAGAACATCCTTTGTTGTTGCTGTTGCCTTGCGATCCTGTGGTTCAGAAACCAATGTCGTGTGTTAGTGCGTGTTAGCTACACTATGTTAGTCATGTTAGGCAAGTGTTGGTACCGTTGTTAGTGCCACTCGTTTCGCTGGCATGTTTGTTTGCCTCGTACTCAGCGAGCATCCGGTTGAATCTGCGTTCAACCATCATGTTGATTCTTGCCTTTTCGGCCTTGCGTTTGAGTCTTAGGGCATTTGCTCCTCTCCTTGACATGTTCTATACGGAAGGTTAGAATGTTAGTTAGCATGTGTTTGAGCATTAGCCAATGCCATAAGAGAAGTCAAGTCAGATGTCATGTCAGAAGTCAGATCATATGTCATGCTAGTAGTCAAGTCAGATGTTATGTTATCTAGCAATCATGGTCAACATGTAATAAGTAAGACAAAACATAATTCTCATTAATAATAAGCTTGAAGTACAATGATTTCAAAAGGAAATACATAATAAGTTTTTCGAGCACGTCCCGCTCGTCTAGGCCAAAATAAGAAAATACAAAATACAACAGTCCTCTAATCCGAATCCATAGAGACGTGTGAGATATCGCTAGCAGCGTCTCCGTCATCATCATCCTCCTCCGGATCCTCATTAGGATCCTCATCAAGGTCCTCTTCTTCGAGGTCCTCGGCCTCGAATTCAGGACTGTCACACCCCGAGCCGGCGGGATAGGATCGGTTGTCCCGTCGGGCGGAAGGTTCCCGAGGCGCGATATCGTGAGTGATAATCGGATTGATCAGATTGTTATATGGCACATGATACATAAATGAGAAATGATAAATATGATAGAATTACAAAGTTAAATTACATCAGTATAGTTTATAATTTAACAATGTAAATCTACTGTTAACATCATAGGTTTCTATCTTGTATCTACACAAGATATACAAACTGATACGTGTAATGATGTCTTCAAAATATGCAAGTCCAAAATACTAAGTCTTCTATTTGAAGTCCTAGTCCAGAAGTAATGACTTCCTAATTGACCTGTTCGTCACCTGAGAAGTCATGCAAAAAGATCAAGTCAACACATGGTTGGTGAGTTCATATAGTTTTGTAACTTTGAAAATGTTTTGAACCCTTCTTTCGGTAAAGACCCCAACCTCATTAACTCCACATGTATCATCCAGATCGGTATGCTTATATATAGGGCATACCCCTGGGTCAAGGCTACAACCCCGCCCAGACGACGTCCCACCACATACTAATCCGCATAGGACATTGTTGTTAATGACAATTAAGCGTTTTTACCTACCATACACCTTTAAACACCCATGATTCCTCTGTTCTCTGTTCCTGTAATTGCAATTGTTTGAAATCTCTCTTGATTTCATATATTCATCATATAAATATGATTAAAACAACAATTGCAGAATTAGTTATAAATGCTTAATTAAATAAATAAATAAACATTCAACAAAATCTAAGTCCTAATGATTGGGGCCTTTGGTCAACTCGAGTAGACTAGTCTGTCAATCAAGGTACTTAGTAGTGAAGGAGAGCTGTAAATCTCATCAAACATGTGACCTATAATCAATCAGTCTAGCTAGGACATCTTTTGATATATAGGCTTTCATAGTTCTTTAGACCGTCCATAGTTCTTTAGTTCTTTAGTTCTTTGGCACATGTTATCTTTGAGCATTTCCCAGATTTCCCCTTAAAATAGTTCTTTGTACTTAGTTCTTTGAAATAGACCGTTAGTCCTTTGACATCCCACTCTTGGAAATAGTTCTTTGAAAATAGATCGTTAGTTCTTTGAGAATAGACCGTTAGTTCTTTGAAATAGACCTTTGAAATTAGTCCTTTGAAAATAGTTCTTTGTTGAGATCTTTAGTTCTTTGAAAATAGTTCTTTAGTATGTAACAGTTACCTAAACCTGAGTCTAGGATACCATTTATACATGTAAAACATATAAAAGCATTCAAGTAAACAATTTACATAAAACAGTTTACGCATGCTTCTCAGCCCCGCGTTTTAAAACAAAATGTTTAGAAAAGGGGCAATGAACTCACCTTGTAGCTGTTGAGTTGACTTAGCTTAACAAAAGACTGCACGCGCTCTGTATTTTAATTTGGTTTGTTTTCACGTTCCTGTATTGATTTCACGTTGTTAAGACTCGCAAGTATAAGTTTTGTAGGGAATTGTGTGTGGATATATGTGTTAGCCCTAAAGTTGGCTAACACGCGTAAGACTTGGTCATGATTCCTGTTCGGTCCCATATGTGTGATTCAAGTTAATGATCTTATAAGTTATCATATTGTCATTAGTTATATGCCATTTGCTTTGATGAAAGACTTAGTGCTTAGTTTCCAACTCGTCTTTGTTGACTTTGTACGTTTTGAACATTTATCGCATAATTATTGATTAATTAAGCAAACATTCTTTTGGCATATCTTATTTTGATCTTATGAAATGTAATGAACCCATGTGGGCCTAATCATAGCATATGGACCGAACAATGTGACCAAGTTACTTGTTGGGCCTTTGTGTAACAAGTTGGGCCTTGGGCCCAAATACATGGGCCTTGGAATAGTTCTTGAACAATTGAGGATGGTGAGGCTTATTTGAAAGTGTAGGATATTGATTTGGACTAATGGAATACCAAGGCCTTGCCAAAAGTTACAAGGGCTAGAGTTCAAGTAGCCTTGTGGGCCTTGTTTTGGGCCTCTAAGGAATTTATCGGGCCCAAGGTGGGCCTTGGTAATATTTGTTGGGCCTAGAGTCATATAAGGCTGTTGGAATTGAATTTGGGCCAGAAATGAGCTGTTGGCCAAGTGTATGACAAAATGGCTCCAAAAGTGAGGACAAGGGCCTCAAAATAGGCCTTGAATTAGTTTTCTGTGGGCCTCGGGCTGATTTTGTTGGGCCCATTGAGATTTGTATCAGGCCTTCACTAATATAACTCATAATCCAAGTTGGGCCTTGCTAAATGGGGCTGAAAAATGATGGGCCTAAAGTTTGGACTGTTGGCCTTAAATGGTGGCCTTGGGCCAAAATCTGTGGGCCAAGGGATGATTTTACTGGGCCCCTTGAATCCCATCAAGGCCTGTAGTAAAATAGAGCATGGGCCAACCTGGGCCTGGTTCATTTGGGCTGAAATATATCGTGGGCCTATTTTGTCCTTAGTTACTTAATAAACATGGGCCAAACAAGGTTTTTGAGGTTATTTACTGGGCCTACTATAGGTTCTGGGCTGGAACAGTAGGGTTGGGCTGAGATATCATTGGGCCTAGGTAGTATGAGGTTGGGCCCATCCTGGGCCAACCAGAACACGTTTGGGCCTATGGTTGGACTTGTTGGGCCAACAAATTTGACCTTGAGCCACCCGGTGGCCTTGATGTTTTGGGCTGAATAAACTTGAGTTTATGAGGGCTGTTGTGCAGGAAAGATGAAGTGGGCTAGCAAAGAAATCATGTAGACTGGGCCTTATTAAAACTGATGGGTCCACATCCAAGCTGTTGGGCCATTCAGTAGCCATATTGGGCTTGGGCAGTGCCCATTTGGGCCTGCTGTATACCCTTAGGGTTCTTGGCCGATTATGCCTTCCCGTCCCCCTTGTTCATCCTTAACCAACTGAATATGATTGGACAATGGCCTTCATGGTTGACTAGCGTTTGTTATTGTCGAATGAGATGCCTGATTCGGCTAAGGCTAGGCCGAATGAAGACAGAGGTGGCGAAGGGAAGTCTTTGGCCGAATGAGGGGGAAATGGCGAATGGATCCTGGGCGAATGAGGACATTCGAGGGTTTGGGGTTCGAATGGGAAGGCAGCTCGAATGAGGATGTGTTACTCCCGAATGAGGTTCAGTCGGCGCATGGGTGTGGTTCTTTCGGCCATAGCCCACTGGTCATTCGGCCAGCTGGTTCGAGACATTCGGCCGTAGTAGGGGTGGGTGAGCCTCACTTGCATTTCAAGGATTCAAAGGTGGTGGTGGTTTAGGGTGGTTCTCGTGATCCTATGGTTCGAAGATGAAGGTTTTAGAACTGGTTTAAGAGTTAAAGGCTGAAAAAGAAGAAGAAAACCCTAATTTTCGTGGTTTTCTCATGCTAATACCTCGAGTTCTAGTGAGTAACAGCTCCGATCTGTTGTACTTCCTTGTAGAGCTCGTCGAGGGCTTCGCGTGGGCGCAAGAATCACCGAATTTCGTTAAGAAATGAGGGAGATATGAGCTCTTGAAGTTTGGGAATGGTGTGGTGGCTCAAAACCGGGTTTTAGGGTTTTTGGGAAGAAGAAAGAGAAGGAAATGAGGGAAAAGCCTCATTATTGGGCTTTAAATACCCGGTGGGTGTTCGGGTTCGTTTTTGTTGCTCGGTTCGCGTTTTCGTTACGTTTCCGGAAAATTACGCGTAATTTAAATAGTTTTAAATAAAAAGAGTTTAAATTAATTATTTTGATGAGTTTCAAAATTGTAAAATGTTTTTATTTTATTTTATTAAATTACTTTCGTTCGTGTCGTGTTTTCGTTTTCGTTTCGTCAGATCGCGTCACCTTCGCGCGTAATTCGTTCGAATCGTCACCCGAACGAATACGACGATGGTTTTGCTTTCTGACTTTTGTTTTCTACTTTTCAGTCATTATTTCAGAACTCTAAACTCACAGATATGTTTGTGTGAATCGTCACTCACGCAAACACACTGTCAGTTCGTTATTCTGAAATAACACTGTAATTGTGTTTAGATTGTGTTTCCTCACTGTCGGACTCAACTAAACATCCTGTTTTCACATTGATCTTGTACTGACTTGTCGGTCATCTGATTCCTGTCAGTTGTGGACATCAGATCGCAACCGATTTGTTTCTGAGTATTGTTTGAGCATCGTTGTTTCTCGTGACTTGTTGTGTTAACTGTAATTAAGTTTTCACTTAATAAATGTAGCAAATGTTCCAAATGTACGTTGTACTTAATGTATTTAAGTTTATACGAAAATACGTACAACGATTTCTTGTATTTAAGATCCTGTTAATTCAAGTACTGTTTAAAATCGTGTAAGTACACATAATTACTGTAGAAAGTACACGTACCGTACGGACTTGCCGGACGTTCTGGTACTTGCTGTTACAGTCTCCCCTTGTTAAAGAAATTTCGTCCCGAAATTTAAGAGTTGTTATCGGGTACAATTTCTTCTTCAAACAGTTGGGGATACTTAACTTCATGTGATCTTCACGTTCCCAAGTAAACTCGGGTCCGCGTCTTGAGTTCTAACGAACCTTTACAATGAGGATACGGCTTCGCCTCAGTTGTTTAACCTTGCGATCCATAATCTCTAAAGGTTCTTCGATAAAGTGCAACTGTTTATCGACTTGAATCTCTTCAAGTGGAGTGACGAGTGATTCGTCAGTAAGGCATTTCTTTAAATTCGAGACGTGAAACACGTCATGCACACCACTAAGTTCATTCGGTAAGCTCAATCTGTACGTTACAGGACCAATACGTTCAATGATCTCGAACGGTCCCACGTATCGTGGTGTTAGTTTGCCTTTCTTCGCAAATCGAACTACACCTTTCCAAGGGAAAGTCTTTAATCCTGACACGATCTCCCACTTGGGATTCCAACGGCTTGCGCCGTTTATCAGCATAGCTCTTTTGTCTGTTTCGTGTTGCTGGTAGTCGTTGTTGTATCTGAGCTACCTTGTCTGTAGTCTCTTGTATAAGTTCTGGTCCAGTGATACGATTTTCTCCTACTTCCGACCAACAGATCGGTGACCGACACTTTCGACCATAAAGAGCCTCGAATGGGGCACAACCGATGCTGCTGTGATAACTGTTGTTGTAGGAGAACTCAATTAGTGGCAAATGAGAATCCCAATTACCACCAAAATCTAGAACACAAGTTCTTAACATGTCCTCTAGGTTTGAATTGTACGTTCGCTTTGACCGTCCGTTTGTGGATGGTAAGCTGTACTCAAATTTACTGTGTCCCTAGAGATTTCTGTAGTGATTGCCAGAACCTTGATGTAAGTCTGCTGTCTCGATCAGAAATAATAGACAATGGCACACCATGACGTACCACTATCTCATCGATGTACAATCTTGCCAGTTTATCCATCGTGAAAGTTTCACGCATCGGCAAGAAGTGAGCAGATTTTGTTAAACGATTGATGATCACCCAAATTGTATCGTGACCACTGGAAGTGCGGGGTAGCTTGGTAATGAAGTCCATAGCTATTTGTTCCCACTTCCAGAGTGGAATCTCAGGCTGTTCCAGTAAACCAGACGGTTTCTGGTGTTCTGCCTTTACTCTTGCACGCGCAAGACATCTGCCGACGTATTCGGCTATGTCTTTCTTCATTCCCGGCCACCAATAAAATCTCTGTAATTCTCAGTACATTTTATCGGCGCCCGAATGCACTAATTATCTGGTTCGTGTGCTTTCTCAAGAGTAATTCTTCTGGATTGACCTATCACCGAAATCCACCATTTTGGTGGTAGGCATTTCATCCAGCTTCTCTCAAATTGTCTTTCTGTTCTATCACCTGACACACTCTTTAAAGCTTTCATAAGTGACTCTGACAACTCTGAATCTTGATCGTCTGGTTAAGATTCTCACGTCACATGGTGAATTCTTAGGTTATTTGATATAACCGTATACATACTTCACCATCTGTTTAATCTGTTCTCAACTTTGAAAGTGGACTTATATATCGGGAAGGTCTACTTAAGATATGGTATTACTATTGGAATAAAGATAATGGTCTATCCCTTCTAAGTAATCCTATACTCACTGTGAGGTGATGTATATTTATCTTACTTTTACCCGAAAGTCATGTGTCTTTCTGAACTCATTGTAGCTGTTGTTCCAACTGTTACTTATTCTCATCCTAATTTCCAAAGGAAAGAAACCAGGATAGAGTTGTTATTCCTTTAACAGCTCTAGAATATACCTGAGATGTCCTTCGCATTCTGTCTTTCTACTAAAATGATTTAGTATGTCATCCCTAACGATAATGATAAACTAATCCAGACACAGTTTGCATACTTAGTTCATGAAGCCCGTGAAAATCATATGTGCATTCTTCTATCCGAAAGGCATTATTGTAACTTGAAATGCCCATATTTCATTCGGAATGTTGTCTCTTGTCATATCCTCGTCTTGCACTCACAACTGGTTTCTCCTGATCCACTTATCTTGTTTTAAATAAGACTCAGCATTGTCCTAACATTCATGCTTTACTAACGCCATTGAACCATAGTTCTCTAATTAAAGTAACTCAAAATTTTAAGAGGTTCAGGTGGAAGGTGGAAGCTGACACACTAACTTGGACATTTTGAACTCCTATGAGTTTTAGTGTTCTATTTAACCTAAGTTCTCTTTCTTAAATACAGTATTTAAAATGTAATTGTGGATTTCTCTATCTTTATTTAATATTTTTAATGCTTACTTAACCTAAAGGTTCCTTAAGTTATTATTATAACTATCTTTTGACACTAACTTTGTTTACGACTATCATAATTTATTGTTTCTAAAATTATAACAGACCATGCAGTTCTAATTAATACACCAACAAATAACTTAATGCACTAAGATGAAATTTGCATACCTATGGAGTCATCGGACTCCAAGTGTTCCCCAGGAGTTGGTAAAGCGAGTAGTTCCTCAGTGACTGCTGGGTCTGCTGGATGCATTTTCCTAGGGCAGTCCCTTGCGAAATGTCCATACATTCCGCACGTGTAGCAGTTGTTGTTGTGTTGAGAGGAAGTAGAGGTGCTCGCTTTTTGTTTCTGTTTCCTGGTCAAATTTAACCAACACTCTTGGGTCCAGTGTCCGTATCTTCCACAAAGCGTACATGATACACATGAGAGTTCAGCTCGATGATGGTGGTGACAAACTGAACAAAGGGAAACTTTTCCCTTAGAATGTGCAAGACTTGTGGAAGATATCCTCACGGGGCAGTCCCGTGAAGTGTGTTCGGAAAATCCGCACACATAGCAATCCTTCTTGTATCGAGGAAGAGGATATGTAGTGTTTCCGGGATTCTGGTTATGAGTCGGAGGATTATTACAATCACGACTCCAGTGTCCCTTTTTCCCACAGTTCAAACAATGTTTGCACAGTTTACCCTTAGCATGGTGGAGACCGCACGTGGCACATAAAGGAAATTTGTCAGCATGACGCTTATGACCCTCTGACTCCGGAGCAACGGCCATCTGACGAAGAGGAATGGCCTCAGTGTAGATTACAAGGTCTCTTGATTCTTCAGGATGACACCTTTTTCGCTTCTTGCTTGACTCTCCTGTTTCCGATTTCTTCTGCTCTGTAGAAAGTAGTGGGAAGATTTTAGCAAACTCCTCACTATTCCTGATCCGGGCAATGATTCCAGGGAGAACCGCCATCAACTGTTCAGTGATCAAAGTTGCAAGTGCCTCGACTGCTGGGTCCGTCTCCTGCGAAGGTAGAGGCGGTGATGGTTGTCTTCTTGGTGACATTCTAATCATAACCAATGTAATATTGGTTAGTGCAATGATCGAATGCAGAAGACACAATGCACATAAATTCCTAATTCCTATGTTCTCTACATGCAGGGTCCCTAGGTTATAGTCTAGGCCAAACCGTTTAAATAAATGACCTATATTTCTCTATAACCATGGCTCTGATACCAATATGTCACACCCCGAGCCGGCGGGATAGGATCGGTTGTCCCGTCGGGCGGAAGGTTCCCGAGGCGCGATATCATGAGTGATAATCGGATTGATCAGATTGTTATATGGCACATGATACATAAATGAGAAATGCTAAATATGATAGAATTACAAAGTTAAATTACATCAGTATAGTTTATAATTTAACAATGTAAATCTACTGTTAACATCATAGGTTTCTATCTTGTATCTACACAAGATATACAAACTGATACGTGTAATGATGTCTTCAAAATATGCAAGTCCAAAATACTAAGTCTTCTATTTGAAGTCCTAGTCCAGAAGTAATGACTTCCTAATTGACCTGTTCGTCACCTGAGAAGTCATGCAAAAAGATCAAGTCAACACATGGTTGGTGAGTTCATATAGTTTTGTAACTTTGAAAATGTTTTGAACCCTTCTTTCGGTAAAGACCCCAACCTCATTAACTCCACATGTATCATCCAGATCGGTATGCTTATATATAGGGCATACCCCTGGGTCAAGGCTACAACCCCGCCCAGACGACGTCCCACCACATACTAATCCGCATAGGACATTGTTGTTAATGACAATTAAGCGTTTTTACCTACCATACACCTTTAAACACCCATGATTCCTCTGTTCTCTGTTCCTGTAATTGCAATTGTTTGAAATCTCTCTTGATTTCATATATTCATCATATAAATATGATTAAAACAACAATTGCAGAATTAGTTATAAATGCTTAATTAAATAAATAAATAAACATTCAACAAAATCTAAGTCCTAATGATTGGGGCCTTTGGTCAACTCGAGTAGACTAGTCTGTCAATCAAGGTACTTAGTAGTGAAGGAGAGCTGTAAATCTCATCAAACATGTGACCTATAATCAATCAGTCTAGCTAGGACATCTTTTGATATATAGGCTTTCATAGTTCTTTAGACCGTCCATAGTTCTTTAGTTCTTTAGTTCTTTGGCACATGTTATCTTTGAGCATTTCCCAGATTTCCCCTTAAAATAGTTCTTTGTACTTAGTTCTTTGAAATAGACCGTTAGTCCTTTGACATCCCACTCTTGGAAATAGTTCTTTGAAAATAGATCGTTAGTTCTTTGAGAATAGACCGTTAGTTCTTTGAAATAGACCTTTGAAATTAGTCCTTTGAAAATAGTTCTTTGTTGAGATCTTTAGTTCTTTGAAAATAGTTCTTTAGTATGTAACAGTTACCTAAACCTGAGTCTAGGATACCATTTATACATGTAAAACATATAAAAGCATTCAAGTAAACAATTTACATAAAACAGTTTACGCATGCTTCTCAGCCCCGCGTTTTAAAACAAAAATGTTTAGAAAAGGGGCAATGAACTCACCTTGTAGCTGTTGAGTTGACTTAGCTTAACAAAAGACTGCACGCGCTCTGTATTGTAATTTGGTTTGTTTTCACGTTCCTGTATTGATTTCACGTTGTTAAGACTCGCAAGTATAAGTTTTGTAGGGAATTGTGTGTGGATATATGTGTTAGCCCTAAAGTTGGCTAACACGCGTAAGACTTGGTCATGATTCCTGTTCGGTCCCATATGTGTGATTCAAGTTAATGATCTTATAAGTTATCATATTGTCATTAGTTATATGCCATTTGCTTTGATGAAAGACTTAGTGCTTATGTCACACCCCCAATTTCCCACTCGTGGTGTCAGTCCACGTGGGTGTGACGTGGCCAGGAATCACAGCTCTTGGTCATATAGAACGACTTCTATATGAGTTACACAATCACACAGTTTGCAAAACCAAACAAGTTTATATAAGTATGCAGCGGAAAATGTAGATCATCAAATACATATGTAGCAGCGGAAAGTAATTGTTGAAATAAACACTACAAATGATTAAATTGTTATAAAAACGTAGCAAATGCACACAAGCCTAGGACATGAGTCTAAATGTAAGCTTGACTCCTTAGTGTGTCCTTGTGAGCGTCCTAGCGTGTGCTCCATTAGTTACCTGAGAATACATGCGAAAAGTATCAACTAAAAAGTTGGTGAGTTCACAGGTTTAGACAGACAGAAATTGTAGACAGATATATACTGGACATGTTTAAGTTTAGTTGTTGGATCTACGATCCGTGAGTGTGTCATGTCATCTTACCGAAACTAGACTGTTTCCATTTGCCTCCGCGAGTCATCGCTGAACTCGCAATTCACATCGATTATTACACTCGTTATGACCTCCAGTCAAAGTTGTTGCCGAGTGGGGCTAGTCAAACCCAGTAGTACTACGTAATAACGACTCGTTCGTAACAATTAACGGTAAGGATAAGTGAGGACTTTATGCGATAATAGTTACACTCAAAAATAGTTTAACAACATACCAGTCATACATCTAAAACAGTTGCATAGTATTCTCACCCCAAGATTGAGTAAAAGCAGTTAAAGAGTAAAAGTGGGGCCGTAAACTCACCTGAGTTTAGATATGCGTTAGCTCAAAAAGTACGTGTAGCTCGCCGGCTAGTAGTCACCTATATCACATAGGTACTATGAGTTTGTGTTCACAAGTGTGGGTCTCACCGGACCGTGTTAGTGTTCAACGACACTAAGTGGTTATGTAGGTCGAGTTGACCGTGTCTGGCCGTGTCGATCGTGTTTGACCTAACGACCCGTTGGTGACGGTTTGGATCAAGTGTTCGTGTATCGTGCGGTTTAGTGTCGTGTGAAGTGTACGGATACCAAAATCATTCCTATGAGGAAACTTACTATTTATGGTAAGTTTCTATTTTAGGAAAGTTTCCAAATTTGGCAGGTTATGCATATAGTTATATTCCGATTATTCTAACATGCATATTTATCCTAAATGAGCATGTTATCACATAGCACATAAATACACATAGCCGGTTTAACATAGTTTGCGCGTAAAAGTTTCCATTTATGGAAAGGTACTAAAATAAGCATGTTTAACCAAGATTAGTAACAAACCTTTTCTAAAGATCATTACCCTAGTCCTAAATTATCATAAAATCATATTCGTTTCAACAAACATATTGCTATTCATAGACTTTGTAAAATAAAGTTACTATTTATAGTAACTTTTGATAAAACACATTTTTCAACCATTTTAGGACTTAAAATCAATTATCAACATCATAACAAGGTTAGTTATGCATACCAAACATACAACATCCCTCAAATTCATCATTCTCTAGCAACATTGTAACAAAAAGTTTCTATTTATGGTAATAACCATAAAAATCATATTTTCAATAATTCTAATCATCCCAATGCATCAATAATCATCATATTAACTTCTAACATCATTTCCTAGCATAACATATAGATCTAAACATATCAATGTGGTCATTTTATCAATATTGCACCTTTTGTAACTATAAAGTTACTATTTTTAGCAATACGCCCCAAATAACCTATTTTGATATCATCCATCATCCTAAATCATGTAGAACATCATTATTAACATATCTAGCAACATTTCCATATCAAGTATCATCAAACACCTCATGGATCGTGCATGCATGTTGGTGAAAGTACCCATTTTATCATAAAATCGACACATGGTCATTTATTTCAATAATAATCATCATAGATCATAATCATTTCATCAAATCAGTAGCATTAGCATCTAATAACATGTTCACAAGTCCAAAATTTCGTGACAATAGTGGTGGTGATGATGCATGTGGCCTAAATGGCTTGCATGTGTGATTTTGGGTGTTATTAAGCATTATTGACTATAGAAACTACCTCACAAAGCCTTGAATCCACGAAATGGGGTTTGAGCAGCCTCTGGAACAGCCCTAGAGAGGCTGAGATTCGTTCGAATGCAGAGGGGATCGATGGTTGGACGTTCTTGAAGCCTTCACCACGCCTTGATCCTCAAGAATGGTCTTCAATGGCTCCTAGATGGCTCCCTTCTGGTGTGAGATGGTTGTAACAGAGGTTTCTAGGTCGAAATTGAGTGTTCAGTCGAGAGAAATCGGAGGGGAAGGTAACAGAATGATTAAGTCTTGGTTTTATAAAGATTTTTGCGTGTAGGGGTCGTCGCGTACCGCGGAGCCTGTCCAAAAAGTATCATCGCGTACCGCTATGATTAAAATAATCATTCTGTTCCCGAAACACGCCGCGTACCGCGATGGGTGAAGATGATCGGTCGTCGCGTACCGCGACGTTTTTCGGTGAATTCAAATTCTCCCGCTCAAGGGTCGCGTATCGCGAAGGCCCAGTCAGTTGCCCATCGCGTACCGCGATGGATCTCGGTTGAGCCCAATAAGCCCAATTTCATTGTTTTGAACCGAATTTCTCGTATTTCTCGAATACGATCATCGTTTCTCGACACATTGGCTTTGTTCCAGCTAAATTAGGTTCACCGAACCTAAGTGCAGTGTTTTGTGTTACAGATTGATCCGTTCACCAACGTTCGTCATTCAAGACACGTGCGATTGTTGTGCGATAATTCCTCGAATTATCGGTGTGTTCAGACTGTTGTGCCACGTGTCACACTAAATGCATTTATTCTAGTGCCACGTATGAAATAATAATAAACATTATTATTAAAATAATAGAATTGCTGACCTGGAAATTACGAGGTGTCACATCATCCCCCAGTTATTGGGAATTTCGTCCCGAAATTCAGTTCATGTGCCGGTGTTGGCTTGTTCGGCGAATAGGTGAGGGTATTTCTTTTTCATCTGATCCTCCCGTTCCCAGGTGTATTCCGGTCCTCGTCGTGAGTTCCATCGAACTTTTACAATGGGTATCTTACTATGTTTCAACTTCTTGAGTTCCCGGTCCATAATTTCCACCGGTTCCTCTATGAAGTGTAGTTGTTCATCGATCTGGATTTCCTCTAAGGGAATTGTGAGAGTTTCGTCCGACAAACACTTCTTGAGGTTTGAAACGTGGAACACGTTGTGTACGCTACTTAGTTCCTGTGGTAGCTGTAGTTCGTAGGCCACCGGGCCTATCCGTCTAGTGATCTCGAAAGGTCCAATGTAACGAGGGTTTAGTTTTCCTCGTTTCCCGAATCGAATCACTCCCTTCCAAGGCGAGACTTTAAGTAGTACTCGGTCTCCCACTTGGAATTCCAAAGGTTTGCGCCTTTTGTCGGCATAGCTCTTCTGTCGATCCCGAGCTGCTGCCATTCTGTTGCGTATTTGCACGATCTTTTCAGTTGTTTCATGCACAAGTTCGGGTCCGGTCAGTTGGCTTTCCCCAACTTCCGCCCAACAGAGTGGTGATCTGCATTTACGCCCGTAAAGTGCTTCAAACGGTGCAGCTCCAATGCTTGTGTGGTAGCTGTTATTATATGAGAATTCTACCAAAGGTAAGTGAGTCTCCCAGCTGTTACCGAAATCAATTACACATGCCCGAAGCATGTCCTCCAAAGTTTGGATGGTTCGTTCACTCTGACCATCCGTCTGTGGGTGATAAGCAGTACTCATATCCAACCTCGTCCCGAGTGCCTTGTGTAAGGACTTCCAAAAGTGAGCCGTGAAACGGCTGTCTCGGTCTGATATTATGGAGGTCGGGACTCCGTGTCTGGATACGATTTCCTTCAAGTAGGTTCGGGTCAACTTTTCCAATTTATCAGTTTCTTTGATCGGCAGGAAGTGTGCCGATTTCGTAAGTCGGTCTACGATAACCCAGATGGTATCGCAGCCATTTGTTGTCTTTGGCAGCTTTGTGATGAAATCCATGGAAATCTGCTCCCATTTCCATACTGGAATTTCTGGCTGTTGAAGTAATCCCGAAGGCTTCTGGTATTCTACCTTGACCTTTGAGCAAGTCAGACACTTACTCACATACGTTGCGATTTCTGACTTCATGTTAGGCCACCAATAAGTTGCCTTTAGGTCATGATACATTTTGTCAGAGCCTGGATGTACTGAGTATCGGCTCTTATGAGCTTCATCCATTACTACCTTCCTTAAGTCTCCGAATCGTGGAATCCAAATACGGTCCAGCAGGTAGTAAGCTCCGTCGTCCTTTTGTTTCATCTGTTTATCCATCCCTCTCATGGCTTCGAGAGTGAGGTTCTCGGTTTTCAACGCTTCTTGTTGTGCGACCCGAATTTGGTTAGGTAATTCGGAGTGAATGGTGAGTTGTAGTGCGCGCACGCGTTTGGTTGTTTCCTTCCGGCTTAGCGCGTCGGCGACTACATTGGCTTTACCGGGATGATATTTGATTGCACAATCATAATCACCTATCAGTTCGACCCATCTGCGTTGTCTCATATTTAACTCTTTTTGGTCGAAGATGTGTTGTAGACTCTTATGATCAGTGAATATCGTGCACTTGGTGCCGTATAGATAGTGTCGCCAAATCTTTAGTGCGAACACTACGGCTCCCAACTCTAGGTCGTGAGTTGTGTAGTTCTTTTCGTGCACTTTCAATTGTCGTGACGCATATGCTATAACTTTCTCGCGTTGCATCAGCACGCAACCGAGTCCTTGCTTTGAGGCGTCACAGTACACCACAAAGTCCTCGCACCCGTCTGGTAGCGATAAGATTGGTGCACTGCACAACTTCTGCTTCAACAGTTCGAAAGCAGTTTCCTGTCTTTCTCCCCATTCGAACTTCTTGTCTTTATGCGTAAGGGACGTCAACGATTGTGCGATCTTCGAGAACCCTTCGATAAACCGCCTGTAGTACCCGGCCAATCCTAAGAATTGTCGCACTTCAGTTGGGGTCTTAGGTACTGCCCAATTCTTGATTGCCTCGATTTTGGCTGGGTCTACGTGTATCCCTTTCTCGTTTACTACGTGTCCAAGGAACTGAACTTCGCGAATCCAGAAATCACATTTGGAGAATTTCGCGTATAGTTGTTCCTTCTTTAGTAGTTCTAAGACACGTCTCAAGTGATCGGCATGTTCTTCCTGAGTCTTCGAGTAGATCAAGATGTCATCTATGAATACGATTACGAACTTGTCGAGATACGGTTTACACACCCGATTCATGAGATCCATAAATACGGCCGGTGCGTTAGTCAACCCAAATGGCATGACCAGAAATTCGTAATGTCCGTACCGCGTCCTGAATGCGGTCTTTGGTATATCGTCCTCTTGTATCCTGAGTTGATGGTAACCCGATCTCAGATCGATTTTCGAATAGAAGCTTGACCCTTGCAACTGGTCAAACAGATCGTCTATTCGAGGTAGAGGGTATCGGTTCTTGATCGTTACCTTGTTCAATTCTCGGTAATCTATGCACATACGGAATGAACCGTCTTTCTTTTTCACAAACAAGACCGGAGCTCCCCATGGTGAGAAACTCGGTCTAATGAATCCCTTATCTAATAACTCTTGCAGTTGATTAGATAGTTCCTGCATTTCAGTAGGAGCCAGCCGATATGGTGCCTTGGCTATCGGTGCTGCTCCTGGCATTAGATCTATCTGAAACTCCACTTGCCGTGCCGGTGGTAGTCCCGGTAGATCGTCAGGAAAGACTTCTGAATAATCGCGAACAACAGCAATGTCCTCAATCTTTCGTTCCTTCTTTGGTTGTTCGGAAATAAGAGCCAGGATAGCCGTGTATCCTTTCTTTAGATATTTGCTGGCCTTCATGCATGACATGATGTTTAGTGGTATCCCGCGTCGTTCTCCTTGGATTGAGATCTGCTCACCACTCGGTAACGTAACTCGTACGACCTTCTCGCTGCACACGATCTCAGCATGGTTTGCAGATAACCAATCCATTCCAATCACCACGTCGAAGCTTCCGAGAGTTACTGGCATCAGGTCGATCACCAACTGATGGTCTGCCAGTGTCAGAACGCATCCTTTGATGATGTGTTGTGTTTCGATGAGTTTTCCATCCGCTAACTCTACGGTATACTTATAATCTAGTGGTGTTGGTGTCATGTCAAGCAATTTGCTAAATTCACTAGAGATAAAACTCCTATCGGCACCGGTATCAAATAATATACTAGCGTAGACATTATTTAAAAGAAACGTACCGGTGACGACGTTCGGATCATCTTTGGCTTCACCGGATCCAATCACGAATGCCCGACCCCTAGCCGGGTTGCCTCCTGCGTTCTTGTTTTGCGGACAGTCTCGGCGCATATGTCCGGGCTTGCCGCAAGTGAAGCACCCCTTTAATGTGTTATCCTTGTTGGGGTTAGGGTTGGGGTTTGATCGGCATTCCTTGGCCAGGTGTCCGTTCCTGCCACAGTTGCTGCACCGAACTTTTCGGCATGGGCCGTGATGGTGGTATGAGCAGTTGTTGCATTTGGGGTTGTTGCCCCGATATCCCCCTTTGTCCTGATTGTTTGGTTGTGTGGCAGTGAAGACTTTGGCTGGTGTGGGTCGGTGTTGAGTTGGCTGCTGGGGTGAAAAGGTTCGGTTGTTGCTGTTGTTGTTGTTGTTGGGCTCCCACTTTCGCTTGGGTTCTTGGGGTTTCAGGTGTTCCCCCCTTTTTGGCAGTTTCCCCTGGGCTACCGCCTGGTCAGTCAGCTTGTGCGCCAAGCGAATCAGTGGTTGGACGGTGGTGTGATTGGCTGCTGTCACTGTGCTCTGTATCTGCTCGGGCAATCCACTAATGAATTGCTCTATCTTTTTGTACTCCGGCGTCACCATTGCCGGGCACAACTTGCACAGCTCGTGAAATCGAGTACAGTATTTCTCGATCTCGGATCCCACCATTTTGTGCGTCCAGAATTCTTCTTCCAGCTTCCGAATTTCGTCCCGAGGACAATACTCCTCGTGGAGCATTCTCGTAAAGTTTTCCCATGGGATGGAGTTTGCAGTATCCAGTCCGAGTGTCTGGACATGAGAGTTCCACCAGGTGAGGGCCGGTCCCTCCAGTACTCCTGTGGCATATTTCACTCGGTTCCCGTCAGAGCATTCGGCCATAGAGAAAACCGATTCCACCTTTTCTATCCATCGGAGCAGTCCCACTGCCCCTTCCGTGCCCTGAAACTTGTGAGGATGACAGCTTAGGAATGCCTTAAACGAGCATCCCTTTGCCGCTCCTCCCTGGGGTCCTGTGCATCGGTAGTTCAATACAACGTGTTAGTATCTAGGCTGTCTATTCTATGCTAGTTACGTTAGGCAAAAGCTAATACCGTTGTTAGTGCCACTCGTCTCACTGGTGTGACGGTTGGCTTCGTACTCTGCGAGTACCTTGTTGAATTTTCGCTCGACCATCATGTCGATCCGTGCCTTTTCGGCCTTGCGTTTGAGTCGTAGAGCGTTGGTTCCTCTTCAGACATGTTTCTATATAGAGGGGTTAGAATGTTAGTCATCATATGCTAAGTGTTAGCCCAAGTTAGAATAGTTGTCATGTCAAATGTCAAGTTAGCTATCGTAACAAAGCTTCATCAATACAGTCATAATAATAAACAGATAATAATAAAGCATAATTTCCATTAATATCAATCTTGAAGTACAATAATTTGAAAAGAAAAGTACAATGCGAATTTCCGAGCACATCCCGCTCGTCTAGAATACAAAAGTAAAATACTGAAAGGAATAGAATACCAAAATAGGAAATCTAACTAGACAACCATGGAGTGGGAATCCCCACTAGCTGCAGGACCATCATCATCCTCCTCCTCGGGTCCTCGTCCGGATCTTCGTCGAGACCCTCGAGGTCCTCGGCCTCGAACTGGGCTCATGGCTCGGGCTGTGGCTCCTCGAGGAACTGTTCGCCCAGCGTTAACATGGCGTCGCTTGCCTGCATCATGGCCTGGTTCTCCTCACTGGCAACCTCCACGCTGCCAACCGTCCATCGTGTCCCTGTGTCACTGCGGCTAAAAATCCTGCTGCTCCTCGAGCAACGTAGTCTATCACGGATGTGTGACGTCAGCGGCGACTCCTCTGTCGCTGGATAACATCCTGAGTCTAGCGACCACATCATCTCGCGCCCTCAATATGAGCAAGTCTCTCCTTAGCTGCTTCCACACGGCTCTGGAGCTGCTGACTATGCTCAAGAGATCCCTAAACCCATCAGTCATCACTCGTAGCTGACACGACTCACGCCTGTAACGGAGATCAGTGCAGCGAATGCCTCTCTCCATGGGTATGCCAATCGGTGGTAAAGTGGTCCAGTAGACGTGTCACCTAACAAAGGTAACTTAGGTACTCTCTCTTCCCTCGCCCAAACAGCAAGGTAATAGGGTACATCCCATGGTCCCCTGCTGGTCTAGGGTCGGAGCCTCTGGGCTCCTGAGCGTGTACCTGCTCCACCATATCCCGGATCCTATGCTTATCTCCTCGGTAAGCTCGTACTCATATGGACGTTTCCTCGAGTCCTTCCCGTCCTGATCCTTGTTAGTCCATTCCTGCGTTCTAATTAGTTAGTAATAGTACATAAAAGCAGATTAACATTGGGTGCGAATTCTAGTGTAGTGTCTATTGTAGAGCAGTGGCTATAGTCTAAGTTTACTATATGCAAACCTAGTTCCCTATAACCAAGGCTCTGATACCAGTCTGTCACACCCCCAATTTCCCACTCGTGGTGTCAGTCCACGTGGGTGTGACGTGGCCAGGAATCACAGCTCTTGGTCATATAGAACGACTTCTATATGAGTTACACAATCACACAGTTTGCAAAACCAAACAAGTTTATATAAGTATGCAGCGGAAAATGTAGATCATCAAATACATATGTAGCAGCGGAAAGTAATTGTTGAAATAAACACTACAAATGATTAAATTGTTATAAAAACGTAGCAAATGCACACAAGCCTAGGACATGAGTCTAAATGTAAGCTTGACTCCTTAGTGTGTCCTTGTGAGCGTCCTAGCGTGTGCTCCATTAGTTACCTGAGAATACATGCGAAAAGTATCAACTAAAAAGTTGGTGAGTTCACAGGTTTAGACAGACAGAAATTGTAGACAGATATATACTGGACATGTTTAAGTTTAGTTGTTGGATCTACGATCCGTGAGTGTGTCATGTCATCTTACCGAAACTAGACTGTTTCCATTTGCCTCCGCGAGTCATCGCTGAACTCGCAATTCACATCGATTATTACACTCGTTATGACCTCCAGTCAAAGTTGTTGCCGAGGGGGCTAGTCAAACCCAGTAGTACTACGTAATAACGACTCGTTCGTAACAATTAACGGTAAGGATAAGTGAGGACTTTATGCGATAATAGTTACACTCAAAAATAGTTTAACAACATACCAGTCATACATCTAAAACAGTTGCATAGTATTCTCACCCCAAGATTGAGTAAAAGCAGTTAAAGAGTAAAAGTGGGGCCGTAAACTCACCTGAGTTTAGATATGCGTTAGCTCAAAAAGTACGTGTAGCTCGCCGGCTAGTAGTCACCTATATCACATAGGTACTATGAGTTTGTGTTCACAAGTGTGGGTCTCACCGGACCGTGTTAGTGTTCAACGACACTAAGTGGTTATGTAGGTCGAGTTGACCGTGTCTGGCCGTGTCGATCGTGTTTGACCTAACGACCCGTTGGTGACGGTTTGGATCAAGTGTTCGTGTATCGTGCGGTTTAGTGTCGTGTGAAGTGTACGGATACCAAAATCATTCCTATGAGGAAACTTACTATTTATGGTAAGTTTCTATTTTAGGAAAGTTTCCAAATTTGGCAGGTTATGCATATAGTTATATTCCGATTATTCTAACATGCATATTTATCCTAAATGAGCATGTTATCACATAGCACATAAATACACATAGCCGGTTTAACATAGTTTGCGCGTAAAAGTTTCCATTTATGGAAAGGTACTAAAATAAGCATGTTTAACCAAGATTAGTAACAAACCTTTTCTAAAGATCATTACCCTAGTCCTAAATTATCATAAAATCATATTCGTTTCAACAAACATATTGCTATTCATAGACTTTGTAAAATAAAGTTACTATTTATAGTAACTTTTGATAAAACACATTTTTCAACCATTTAGGACTTAAAATCAATTATCAACATCATAACAAGGTTAGTTATGCATACCAAACATACAACATCCCTCAAATTCATCATTCTCTAGCAACATTGTAACAAAAAGTTTCTATTTATGGTAATAACCATAAAAATCATATTTTCAATAATTCTAATCATCCCAATGCATCAATAATCATCATATTAACTTCTAACATCATTTCCTAGCATAACATATAGATCTAAACATATCAATGTGGTCATTTTATCAATATTGCACCTTTTGTAACTATAAAGTTACTATTTTTAGCAATACGCCCCAAATAACCTATTTTGATATCATCCATCATCCTAAATCATGTAGAACATCATTATTAACATATCTAGCAACATTTCCATATCAAGTATCATCAAACACCTCATGGATCGTGCATGCATGTTGGTGAAAGTACCCATTTTATCATAAAATCGACACATGGTCATTTATTTCAATAATAATCATCATAGATCATAATCATTTCATCAAATCAGTAGCATTAGCATCTAATAACATGTTCACAAGTCCAAAATTTCGTGACAATAGTGGTGGTGATGATGCATGTGGCCTAAATGGCTTGCATGTGTGATTTTGGGTGTTATTAAGCATTATTGACTATAGAAACTACCTCACAAAGCCTTGAATCCACGAAATGGGGTTTGAGCAGCCTCTGGAACAGCCCTAGAGAGGCTGAGATTCGTTCGAATGCAGAGGGGATCGATGGTTGGACGTTCTTGAAGCCTTCACCACGCCTTGATCCTCAAGAATGGTCTTCAATGGCTCCTAGATGGCTCCCTTCTGGTGTGAGATGGTTGTAACAGAGGTTTCTAGGTCGAAATTGAGTGTTCAGTCGAGAGAAATCGGAGGGGAAGGTAACAGAATGATTAAGTCTTGGTTTTATAAAGATTTTTGCGTGTAGGGGTCGTCGCGTACCGCGGAGCCTGTCCAAAAAGTATCATCGCGTACCGCTATGATTAAAATAATCATTCTGTTCCCGAAACACGCCGCGTACCGCGATGGGTGAAGATGATCGGTCGTCGCGTACCGCGACGTTTTTCGGTGAATTCAAATTCTCCCGCTCAAGGGTCGCGTATCGCGAAGGCCCAGTCAGTTGCCCATCGCGTACCGCGATGGATCTCGGTTGAGCCCAATAAGCCCAATTTCATTGTTTTGAACCGAATTTCTCGTATTTCTCGAATACGATCATCGTTTCTCGACACATTGGCTTTGTTCCAGCTAAATTAGGTTCACCGAACCTAAGTGCAGTGTTTTGTGTTACAGATTGATCCGTTCACCAACGTTCGTCATTCAAGACACGTGCGATTGTTGTGCGATAATTCCTCGAATTATCGGTGTGTTCAGACTGTTGTGCCACGTGTCACACTAAATGCATTTATTCTAGTGCCACGTATGAAATAATAATAAACATTATTATTAAAATAATAGAATTGCTGACCTGGAAATTACGAGGTGTCACAGCTTAGTTTCCAACTCGTCTTTGTTGACTTTGTACGTTTTGAACATTTATCGCATAATTATTGATTAATTAAGCAAACATTCTTTTGGCATATCTTATTTTGATCTTATGAAATGTAATGAACCCATGTGGGCCTAATCATAGCATATGGACCGAACAATGTGACCAAGTTACTTGTTGGGCCTTTGTGTAACAAGTTGGGCCTTGGGCCCAAATACATGGGCCTTGGAATAGTTCTTGAACAATTGAGGATGGTGAGGCTTATTTGAAAGTGTAGGATATTGATTTGGACTAATGGAATACCAAGGCCTTGCCAAAAGTTACAAGGGCTAGAGTTCAAGTAGCCTTGTGGCCTTGTTTTGGGCCTCTAAGGAATTTATCGGGCCCAAGGTGGGCCTTGGTAATATTTGTGGGCCTAGAGTCATATAAGGCTGTTGGAATTGAATTTGGGCCAGAAATGAGCTGTTGGCCAAGTGTATGACAAAATGGCTCCAAAAGTGAGGACAAGGGCCTCAAAATAGGCCTTGAATTAGTTTTCTGTGGGCCTCGGGCTGATTTTGTTGGGCCCATTGAGATTTGTATCAGGCCTTCACTAATATAACTCATAAGCCAAGTTGGGCCTTGCTAAATGGGGCTGAAAAATGATGGGCCTAAAGTTTGGACTGTTGGCCTTAAATGGTGGCCTTGGGCCAAAATCTGTGGGCCAAGGGATGATTTTACTGGGCCCCTTGAATCCCATCAAGGCCTGTAGTAAAATAGAGCATGGGCCAACCTGGGCCTGGTTCATTTGGGCTGAAATATATCGTGGGCCTATTTTGTCCTTAGTTACTTAATAAACATGGGCCAAACAAGGTTTTTGAGGTTATTTACTGGGCCTACTATAGGTTCTGGGCTGGAACAGTAGGGTTGGGCTGAGATATCATTGGGCCTAGGTAGTATGAGGTTGGGCCCATCCTGGGCCAACCAGAACACGTTTGGGCCTATGGTTGGACTTGTTGGGCCAACAAATTTGACCTTGAGCCACCCGGTGGCCTTGATGTTTTGGGCTGAATAAACTTGAGTTTATGAGGGCTGTTGTGCAGGAAAGATGAAGTGGGCTAGCAAAGAAATCATGTAGACTGGGCCTTATTAAAACTGATGGGTCCACATCCAAGCTGTTGGGCCATTCAGTAGCCATATTGGGCTTGGGCAGTGCCCATTTGGGCCTGCTGTATACCCTTAGGGTTCTTGGCCGATTATGCCTTCCCGTCCCCCTTGTTCATCCTTAACCAACTGAATATGATTGGACAATGGCCTTCATGGTTGACTAGCGTTTGTTATTGTCGAATGAGATGCCTGATTCGGCTAAGGCTAGGCCGAATGAAGACAGAGGTGGCGAAGGGAAGTCTTTGGCCGAATGAGGGGGAAATGGCGAATGGATCCTGGGCGAATGAGGACATTCGAGGGTTTGGGGTTCGAATGGGAAGGCAGCTCGAATGAGGATGTGTTACTCCCGAATGAGGTTCAGTCGGCGCATGGGTGTGGTTCTTTCGGCCATAGCCCACTGGTCATTCGGCCAGCTGGTTCGAGACATTCGGCCGTAGTAGGGGGGGTGAGCCTCACTTGCATTTCCAGGATTCAAAGGTGGTGGTGGTTTAGGGTGGTTCTCGTGATCCTATGGTTCGAAGATGAAGGTTTTAGAACTGGTTTAAGAGTTAAAGGCTGAAAAGAAGAAGAAAACCCTAATTTTCGTGGTTTTCTCATGCTAATACCTCGAGTTCTAGTGAGTAACAGCTCCGATCTGTTGTACTTCCTTGTAGAGCTCGTCGAGGGCTTCGCGTGGGCGCAAGAATCACCGAATTTCGTTAAGAAATGAGGGAGATATGAGCTCTTGAAGTTTGGGAATGGTGTGGTGGCTCAAAACCGGGTTTTAGGGTTTTTGGGAAGAAGAAAGAGAAGGAAATGAGGGAAAAGCCTCATTATTGGGCTTTAAATACCCGGTGGGTGTTCGGGTTCGTTTTTGTTGCTCGGTTCGCGTTTTCGTTACGTTTCCGGAAAATTACGCGTAATTTAAATAGTTTTAAATAAAAAGAGTTTAAATTAATTATTTTGATGAGTTTCAAAATTGTAAAATGTTTTTATTTTATTTTATTAAATTACTTTCGTTCGTGTCGTGTTTTCGTTTTCGTTTCGTCAGATCGCGTCACCTTCGCGCGTAATTCGTTCGAATCGTCACCCGAACGAATACGACGATGGTTTTGCTTTCTGACTTTTGTTTTCTACTTTTCAGTCATTATTTCAGAACTCTAAACTCACAGATATGTTTGTGTGAATCGTCACTCACGCAAACACACTGTCAGTTCGTTATTCTGAAATAACACTGTAATTGTGTTTAGATTGTGTTTCCTCACTGTCGGACTCAACTAAACATCCTGTTTTCACATTGATCTTGTACTGACTTGTCGGTCATCTGATTCCTGTCAGTTGTGGACATCAGATCGCAACCGATTTGTTTCTGAGTATTGTTTGAGCATCGTTGTTTCTCGTGACTTGTTGTGTTAACTGTAATTAAGTTTTCACTTAATAAATGTAGCAAATGTTCCAAATGTACGTTGTACTTAATGTATTTAAGTTTATACGAAAATACGTACAACGATTTCTTGTATTTAAGATCCTGTTAATTCAAGTACTGTTTAAAATCGTGTAAGTACACATAATTACTGTAGAAAGTACACGTACCGTACGGACTTGCCGGACGTTCTGGTACTTGCTGTTACAGTCTCCCCTTGTTAAAGAAATTTCGTCCCGAAATTTAAGAGTTGTTATCGGGTACAATTTCTTCTTCAAACAGTTGGGGATACTTAACTTCATGTGATCTTCACGTTCCCAAGTAAACTCGGGTCCGCGTCTTGAGTTCTAACGAACCTTTACAATGAGGATACGGCTTCGCCTCAGTTGTTTAACCTTGCGATCCATAATCTCTAAAGGTTCTTCGATAAAGTGCAACTGTTTATCGACTTGAATCTCTTCAAGTGGAGTGACGAGTGATTCGTCAGTAAGGCATTTCTTTAAATTCGAGACGTGAAACACGTCATGCACACCACTAAGTTCATTCGGTAAGCTCAATCTGTACGTTACAGGACCAATACGTTCAATGATCTCGAACGGTCCCACGTATCGTGGTGTTAGTTTGCCTTTCTTCGCAAATCGAACTACACCTTTCCAAGGGAAAGTCTTTAATCCTGACACGATCTCCCACTTGGGATTCCAACGGCTTGCGCCGTTTATCAGCATAGCTCTTTTGTCTGTTTCGTGTTGCTGGTAGTCGTTGTTGTATCTGAGCTACCTTGTCTGTAGTCTCTTGTATAAGTTCTGGTCCAGTGATACGATTTTCTCCTACTTCCGACCAACAGATCGGTGACCGACACTTTCGACCATAAAGAGCCTCGAATGGGGCACAACCGATGCTGCTGTGATAACTGTTGTTGTAGGAGAACTCAATTAGTGGCAAATGAGAATCCCAATTACCACCAAAATCTAGAACACAAGTTCTTAACATGTCCTCTAGGTTTGAATTGTACGTTCGCTTTGACCGTCCGTTTGTGGATGGTAAGCTGTACTCAAATTTACTGTGTCCCTAGAGATTTCTGTAGTGATTGCCAGAACCTTGATGTAAGTCTGCTGTCTCGATCAGAAATAATAGACAATGGCACACCATGACGTACCACTATCTCATCGATGTACAATCTTGCCAGTTTATCCATCGTGAAAGTTTCACGCATCGGCAAGAAGTGAGCAGATTTTGTTAAACGATCGATGATCACCCAAATTGTATCGTGACCACTGGAAGTGCGGGGTAGCTTGGTAATGAAGTCCATAGCTATTTGTTCCCACTTCCAGAGTGGAATCTCAGGCTGTTCCAGTAAACCAGACGGTTTCTGGTGTTCTGCCTTTACTCTTGCACGCGCAAGACATCTGCCGACGTATTCGGCTATGTCTTTCTTCATTCCCGGCCACCAATAAAATCTCTGTAATTCTCAGTACATTTTATCGGCGCCCGAATGCACTAATTATCTGGTTCGTGTGCTTTCTCAAGAGTAATTCTTCTGGATTGACCTATCACCGAAATCCACCATTTTGGTGGTAGGCATTTCATCCAGCTTCTCTCAAATTGTCTTTCTGTTCTATCACCTGACACACTCTTTAAAGCTTTCATAAGTGACTCTGACAACTCTGAATCTTGATCGTCTGGTTAAGATTCTCACGTCACATGGTGAATTCTTAGGTTATTTGATATAACCGTATACATACTTCACCATCTGTTTAATCTGTTCTCAACTTTGAAAGTGGACTTATATATCGGGAAGGTCTACTTAAGATATGGTATTACTATTGGAATAAAGATAATGGTCTATCCCTTCTAAGTAATCCTATACTCACTGTGAGGTGATGTATATTTATCTTACTTTTACCCGAAAGTCATGTGTCTTTCTGAACTCATTGTAGCTGTTGTTCCAACTGTTACTTATTCTCATCCTAATTTCCAAAGGAAAGAAACCAGGATAGAGTTGTTATTCCTTTAACAGCTCTAGAATATACCTGAGATGTCCTTCGCATTCTGTCTTTCTACTAAAATGATTTAGTATGTCATCCCTAACGATAATGATAAACTAATCCAGACACAGTTTGCATACTTAGTTCATGAAGCCCGTGAAAATCATATGTGCATTCTTCTATCCGAAAGGCATTATTGTAACTTGAAATGCCCATATTTCATTCGGAATGTTGTCTCTTGTCATATCCTCGTCTTGCACTCACAACTGGTTTCTCCTGATCCACTTATCTTGTTTTAAATAAGACTCAGCATTGTCCTAACATTCATGCTTTACTAACGCCATTGAACCATAGTTCTCTAATTAAAGTAACTCAAAATTTTAAGAGGTTCAGGTGGAAGGTGGAAGCTGACACACTAACTTGGACATTTTGAACTCCTATGAGTTTTAGTGTTCTATTTAACCTAAGTTCTCTTTCTTAAATACAGTATTTAAAATGTAATTGTGGATTTCTCTATCTTTATTTAATATTTTTAATGCTTACTTAACCTAAAGGTTCCTTAAGTTATTATTATAACTATCTTTTGACACTAACTTTGTTTACGACTATCATAATTTATTGTTTCTAAAATTATAACAGACCATGCAGTTCTAATTAATACACCAACAAATAACTTAATGCACTAAGATGAAATTTGCATACCTATGGAGTCATCGGACTCCAAGTGTTCCCCAGGAGTTGGTAAAGCGAGTAGTTCCTCAGTGACTGCTGGGTCTGCTGGATGCATTTTCCTAGGGCAGTCCCTTGCGAAATGTCCATACATTCCGCACGTGTAGCAGTTGTTGTTGTGTTGAGAGGAAGTAGAGGTGCTCGCTTTTTGTTTCTGTTTCCTGGTCAAATTTAACCAACACTCTTGGGTCCAGTGTCCGTATCTTCCACAAAGCGTACATGATACACATGAGAGTTCAGCTCGATGATGGTGGTGACAAACTGAACAAAGGGAAACTTTTCCCTTAGAATGTGCAAGACTTGTGGAAGATATCCTCACGGGGCAGTCCCGTGAAGTGTGTTCGGAAAATCCGCACACATAGCAATCCTTCTTGTATCGAGGAAGAGGATATGTAGTGTTTCCGGGATTCTGGTTATGAGTCGGAGGATTATTACAATCACGACTCCAGTGTCCCTTTTTCCCACAGTTCAAACAATGTTTGCACAGTTTACCCTTAGCATGGTGGAGACCGCACGTGGCACATAAAGGAAATTTGTCAGCATGACGCTTATGACCCTCTGACTCCGGAGCAACGGCCATCTGACGAAGAGGAATGGCCTCAGTGTAGATTACAAGGTCTCTTGATTCTTCAGGATGACACCTTTTTCGCTTCTTGCTTGACTCTCCTGTTTCCGATTTCTTCTACTCTGTAGAAAGTAGTGGGAAGATTTTAGCAAACTCCTCACTATTCCTGATCCGGGCAATGATTCCAGGGAGAACCGCCATCAACTGTTCAGTGATCAAAGTTGCAAGTGCCTCGACTGCTGGGTCCGTCTCCTGCGAAGGTAGAGGCGGTGATGGTTGTCTTCTTGGTGACATTCTAATCATAACCAATGTAATATTGGTTAGTGCAATGATCGAATGCAGAAGACACAATGCACATAAATTCCTAATTCCTATGTTCTCTACATGCAGGGTCCCTAGGTTATAGTCTAGGCCAAACCGTTTAAATAAATGACCTATATTTCTCTATAACCATGGCTCTGATACCAATATGTCACACCCCGAGCCGGCGGGATAGGATCGGTTGTCCCGTCGGGCGGAAGGTTCCCGAGGCGCGATATCGTGAGTGATAATCGGATTGATCAGATTGTTATATGGCACATGATACATAAATGAGAAATGCTAAATATGATAGAATTACAAAGTTAAATTACATCAGTATAGTTTATAATTTAACAATGTAAATCTACTGTTAACATCATAGGTTTCTATCTTGTATCTACACAAGATATACAAACTGATACGTGTAATGATGTCTTCAAAATATGCAAGTCCAAAATACTAAGTCTTCTATTTGAAGTCCTAGTCCAGAAGTAATGACTTCCTAATTGACCTGTTCGTCACCTGAGAAGTCATGCAAAAAGATCAAGTCAACACATGGTTGGTGAGTTCATATAGTTTTGTAACTTTGAAAATGTTTTGAACCCTTCTTTCGGTAAAGACCCCAACCTCATTAACTCCACATGTATCATCCAGATCGGTATGCTTATATATAGGGCATACCCCTGGGTCAAGGCTACAACCCCGCCCAGACGACGTCCCACCACATACTAATCCGCATAGGACATTGTTGTTAATGACAATTAAGCGTTTTTACCTACCATACACCTTTAAACACCCATGATTCCTCTGTTCTCTGTTCCTGTAATTGCAATTGTTTGAAATCTCTCTTGATTTCATATATTCATCATATAAATATGATTAAAACAACAATTGCAGAATTAGTTATAAATGCTTAATTAAATAAATAAATAAACATTCAACAAAATCTAAGTCCTAATGATTGGGGCCTTT
Source organism: Mikania micrantha (assembly GCA_009363875.1). Lineage (NCBI taxonomy): Eukaryota > Viridiplantae > Streptophyta > Magnoliopsida > Asterales > Asteraceae > Mikania > Mikania micrantha. Next base: position 71,324,483 of record CM018684.1, read on the forward strand.
GGTCAACTCGAGTAGACTAGTCTGTCAATCAAGGTACTTAGTAGTGAAGGAGAGCTGTAAATCTCATCAAACATGTGACCTATAATCAATCAGTCTAGCTAGGACATCTTTTGATATATAGGCTTTCATAGTTCTTTAGACCGTCCATAGTTCTTTAGTTCTTTAGTTCTTTGGCACATGTTATCTTTGAGCATTTCCCAGATTTCCCCTTAAAATAGTTCTTTGTACTTAGTTCTTTGAAATAGACCGTTAGTCCTTTGACATCCCACTCTTGGAAATAGTTCTTTGAAAATAGATCGTTAGTTCTTTGAGAATAGACCGTTAGTTCTTTGAAATAGACCTTTGAAATTAGTCCTTTGAAAATAGTTCTTTGTTGAGATCTTTAGTTCTTTGAAAATAGTTCTTTAGTATGTAACAGTTACCTAAACCTGAGTCTAGGATACCATTTATACATGTAAAACATATAAAAGCATTCAAGTAAACAATTTACATAAAACAGTTTACGCATGCTTCTCAGCCCCGCGTTTTAAAACAAAAATGTTTAGAAAAGGGGCAATGAACTCACCTTGTAGCTGTTGAGTTGACTTAGCTTAACAAAAGACTGCACGCGCTCTGTATTGTAATTTGGTTTGTTTTCACGTTCCTGTATTGATTTCACGTTGTTAAGACTCGCAAGTATAAGTTTTGTAGGGAATTGTGTGTGGATATATGTGTTAGCCCTAAAGTTGGCTAACACGCGTAAGACTTGGTCATGATTCCTGTTCGGTCCCATATGTGTGATTCAAGTTAATGATCTTATAAGTTATCATATTGTCATTAGTTATATGCCATTTGCTTTGATGAAAGACTTAGTGCTTAGTTTCCAACTCGTCTTTGTTGACTTTGTACGTTTTGAACATTTATCGCATAATTATTGATTAATTAAGCAAACATTCTTTTGGCATATCTTATTTTGATCTTATGAAATGTAATGAACCCATGTGGGCCTAATCATAGCATATGGACCGAACAATGTGACCAAGTTACTTGTTGGGCCTTTGTGTAACAAGTTGGGCCTTGGGCCCAAATACATGGGCCTTGGAATAGTTCTTGAACAATTGAGGATGGTGAGGCTTATTTGAAAGTGTAGGATATTGATTTGGACTAATGGAATACCAAGGCCTTGCCAAAAGTTACAAGGGCTAGAGTTCAAGTAGCCTTGTGGGCCTTGTTTTGGGCCTCTAAGGAATTTATCGGGCCCAAGGTGGGCCTTGGTAATATTTGTTGGGCCTAGAGTCATATAAGGCTGTTGGAATTGAATTTGGGCCAGAAATGAGCTGTTGGCCAAGTGTATGACAAAATGGCTCCAAAAGTGAGGACAAGGGCCTCAAAATAGGCCTTGAATTAGTTTTCTGTGGGCCTCGGGCTGATTTTGTTGGGCCCATTGAGATTTGTATCAGGCCTTCACTAATATAACTCATAATCCAAGTTGGGCCTTGCTAAATGGGGCTGAAAAATGATGGGCCTAAAGTTTGGACTGTTGGCCTTAAATGGTGGCCTTGGGCCAAAATCTGTGGGCCAAGGGATGATTTTACTGGGCCCCTTGAATCCCATCAAGGCCTGTAGTAAAATAGAGCATGGGCCAACCTGGGCCTGGTTCATTTGGGCTGAAATAGATCGTGGGCCTATTTTGTCCTTAGTTACTTAATAAACATGGGCCAAACAAGGTTTTTGAGGTTATTTACTGGGCCTACTATAGGTTCTGGGCTGGAACAGTAGGGTTGGGCTGAGATATCATTGGGCCTAGGTAGTATGAGGTTGGGCCCATCCTGGGCCAACCAGAACACGTTTGGGCCTATGGTTGGACTTGTTGGGCCAACAAATTTGACCTTGAGCCACCCGGTGGCCTTGATGTTTTGGGCTGAATAAACTTGAGTTTATGAGGGCTGTTGTGCAGGAAAGATGAAGTGGGCTAGCAAAGAAATCATGTAGACTGGGCCTTATTAAAACTGATGGGTCCACATCCAAGCTGTTGGGCCATTCAGTAGCCATATTGGGCTTGGGCAGTGCCCATTTGGGCCTGCTGTATACCCTTAGGGTTCTTGGCCGATTATGCCTTCCCGTCCCCCTTGTTCATCCTTAACCAACTGAATATGCTTGGACAATGGCCTTCATGGTTGACTAGGGTTTGTTATTGTCGAATGAGATGCCTGATTCGGCTAAGGCTAGGCCGAATGAAGACAGAGGTGGCGAAGGGAAGTCTTTGGCCGAATGAGGGGGAAATGGCGAATGGATCCTGGGCGAATGAGGACATTCGAGGGTTTGGGGTTCGAATGGGAAGGCAGCTCGAATGAGGATGTGTTACTCCCGAATGAGGTTCAGTCGGCGCATGGGTGTGGTTCTTTCGGCCATAGCCCACTGGTCATTCGGCCAGCTGGTTCGAGACATTCGGCCGTAGTAGGGGTGGGTGAGCCTCACTTGCATTTCAAGGATTCAAAGGTGGTGGTGGTTTAGGGTGGTTCTCGTGATCCTATGGTTCGAAGATGAAGGTTTTAGAACTGGTTTAAGAGTTAAAGGCTGAAAAAGAAGAAGAAAACCCTAATTTTCGTGGTTTTCTCATGCTAATACCTCGAGTTCTAGTGAGTAACAGCTCCGATCTGTTGTACTTCCTTGTAGAGCTCGTCGAGGGCTTCGCGTGGGCGCAAGAATCACCGAATTTCGTTAAGAAATGAGGGAGATATGAGCTCTTGAAGTTTGGGAATGGTGTGGTGGCTCAAAACCGGGTTTTAGGGTTTTTGGGAAGAAGAAAGAGAAGGAAATGAGGGAAAAGCCTCATTATTGGGCTTTAAATACCCGGTGGGTGTTCGGGTTCGTTTTTGTTGCTCGGTTCGCGTTTTCGTTACGTTTCCGGAAAATTACGCGTAATTTAAATAGTTTTAAATAAAAAGAGTTTAAATTAATTATTTTGATGAGTTTCAAAATTGTAAAATGTTTTTATTTTATTTTATTAAATTACTTTCGTTCGTGTCGTGTTTTCGTTTTCGTTTCGTCAGATCGCGTCACCTTCGCGCGTAATTCGTTCGAATCGTCACCCGAACGAATACGACGATGGTTTTGCTTTCTGACTTTTGTTTTCTACTTTTCAGTCATTATTTCAGAACTCTAAACTCACAGATATGTTTGTGTGAATCGTCACTCACGCAAACACACTGTCAGTTCGTTATTCTGAAATAACACTGTAATTGTGTTTAGATTGTGTTTCCTCACTGTCGGACTCAACTAAACATCCTGTTTTCACATTGATCTTGTACTGACTTGTCGGTCATCTGATTCCTGTCAGTTGTGGACATCAGATCGCAACCGATTTGTTTCTGAGTATTGTTTGAGCATCGTTGTTTCTCGTGACTTGTTGTGTTAACTGTAATTAAGTTTTCACTTAATAAATGTAGCAAATGTTCCAAATGTACGTTGTACTTAATGTATTTAAGTTTATACGAAAATACGTACAACGATTTCTTGTATTTAAGATCCTGTTAATTCAAGTACTGTTTAAAATCGTGTAAGTACACATAATTACTGTAGAAAGTACACGTACCGTACGGACTTGCCGGACGTTCTGGTACTTGCTGTTACAAGGACCATCCTCCTGAGGTGGCTCCTCAATAAACTGTGCAGCCCATGCATTAAGCATGGCATCACTGGCCTGCACCATGGCCTGAGTCTCGGTGATGTCCGTCCGATTCTCGGTGATACGCACGTCGTGTTCCTGCATGACATCGACGACCTGTCCATGCTCGGTCAGTAGTTGGGACATTTGGAGTCGTAGAGCCTCCGTCTGGGCTTCCAGTCTGTTGTTGCGCTCCTCTAGCTGATCGTTTCGCCTTTCTAGACGATCGTTTCTCTCACGAAGAGTCCGGAACTCATCAGTTAGTTCCCTACTCTTCCGAATCACCTGTCGTGTGCAAGCCACGTGTGCCGCAAACGCCTGCTCTGTCGATACTCCGAGTGGTGGTAAACGGTGGCCTGGAGTGGTGTCGCCGGGATATCGGTAAGGTGGTACTCTCTCCTCTATGATCCAGCTCTGTATGATGGCGGGTAGCCATCCCCAGTACCTAGCCCGTGCTGAGTCCCTAGCCCTCCGATCCATCTCGGCATCGACCTGGGCTACGATGCTCTCGACGCGTCGCCGACTCTCGGCAGCCATGTCATCAGGGAGATTTGTAAGGATGGTCTTATACTCCAGATGAGATTTGTAAAATCCCTTCAATTTTGAATGGAGTCGTCATTGAAACTCATTAATTAATATACAAGGCGTCCAAACTTCTTATAGCTGCCTAGACCTAATGTGGCTACATGTGTCACACCCCCAAATTCCCACTTGTGGCAAATGTCCACGTGGATGTGACGTGTCCAGAATCACAGCTCAAGGTCATATAGAACACCTCTATATGCGTTTACAAATCCAGTGTTTGACACATACACAGAATAAAATAGTTTGCAGCGGAATAAAAGTTATCATAATATATTGCAGCGGAAATTAAGTGTTTGACATGTGCAGCGGAAATAATTAATTGTTGACATAACATTGTTTAATACATAAACCAAACAAAATAGTTTTTAAAAGTTAAGCAAAAACAGGAATGCATGATGGCCCTAATGCTCGTTCCCCTATGGTGCATCTCTGGATGTCCATCAACTCCTCAGTTACCTGAGAATACAAGTTAGAAAAGTGTCAACACAATGGTTGGTGAGTTCACAGGTTTTGATATACATATAGTAGTGAAAAGTGTGTCATGCTGTTTATCAAATGTTAGTACCGAGCCCTAGGCCCAAAGTGTCAGTGCGTCACTACCGAACTAGACTTGTTTGTCCTTGCCTCCACTATACCTCGTATGCATAGCAAGTTAGGTCAGAATTTGCACGGGTTATGACATCCAGTCAACATAGTGCCCCGTGGGGTTAGTCATTCCCTAATGGATCCATCCAAATCTACCACGTTGTTCGTACATTAACGGTAAGACTTTGTGAGGGCTTGTAACGAGTTCAACACTTAATGTTTGTCCAATAACCCAGCATACACAATAATGTTTGTACAGTAATAGTGTTTGACTCGATGCAACTAGTATTCTCCCCCTATTTAAAAGCATTTGAAAAAGAGTAAAGAGGGGCCGTAAACTCACCTTAGTGATGAAGTAGTGTGTAAGCGTAAGCTCCTGAACGTCAAGTAGCACGTCTCGGTCACCGGCAACCTATATCGTATACCGTACGTGAGTTCGTGTAAGTGACCGTGCTAGTGTTCGTGTCAGTACTCATGTTTGTGTCCAACAACCCTTGGTTGTTCATGTTTGCCCGTGTCGGTCCACGATGACCGTGTTTGCTCGTGTTGGTCCACATTGACCATGTTTGACCATGTTTGACCGAAGTTGACCGTGTTTGACCAAGGTGGACCGTGTCAAGTCAACGACCCGTTGGTGAACCGTGTGACGGTTTGTGACTCGTGTAGCAATCGTGTAAGTGTTTGTCGTGTGCAAAACGCGTAGGTCGTGTTTATGGACAACTTACTATTTATAGTAAGTTTCCATTTTTAGAAAGTTCACAAAGCATGACGGTTTTATAGTTCTAGCATGTTCAATAGCCCTACGGGATCATGTTAACACATAGCACATCATCATACGGATTCACATAAGTCGTTTACAACATGTTAGTGCACAAAAGTTTCCTAAAATGGAAAGTTTCCATTTTTAGCATACGTGACATCGGAAACCATCTAACTTAGCATCTAATCATCATGTTATAACATATTAAGCCATTTAGCAAGCTCAAATCATTCAAAACGTTCATAAGTTGGTTCTTGTAAAAATAAAGTTACTAAATATAGTAACTTTCTAATTTTGCATAGAAATGACCATTTAACATTTCTACACCAATTTTTATATCACCAATCATCATAATAAACCACTTAACACCATTTAATCATGTCATCTCATCCCAAATTATCATTTAACAACATTCTAACTAGAAAAGTTACTAAAAATAGTAACAATGCCAAATATGACTACAAACATCATCCAAACCATTTTCTAACAACCCAAATCATCATATTATCATCCTAACAACAATTCTACATACATGCATGTCCATAATTTCCATCAAATCATCATCTTGTAAAATAAAAGTTACTATTTATAGAAAGATTCATGAAAATCATAGTTTTACCCATTCTAACATCATCTAAGCATGAAATCCTCTTTCAATATCATCAAGAAATATATCTACATACTCATAATCATTCTAACCATCATGGATCATACATGCATGGCAATATAGTATCACAAAACATCATTTTAAGCATCAAGGTTCATACACATCATCTTAGATCATCATAGATCATCATCTAAACACTTTAGATCATCAAGAAACATAGTGAAATCAACAAACCCAGAAGCTAAACTCGTGCATGTGCTTCAAAGGTGCTTGCATGTGTGAATGTAAGCATGCATGTGAGTGTAATAGGTGAGAAAATGGGTTTCAAGCATATAGCTACCTTCTAGAGCTTCAAAATCGTGGGGATGATGGCAAGAACAGCTCTCAATGCTTCTGGAAATGGTCTCACGACAGGTGCAAGCGAGTGATGGGTGTTTTAGGTGCTTCCCTTAACTCCTTGGGTCTCCAATCCTTCAAGATGAGCTTCAAACCTTCAAAGAGAGCTTCAACAATGGAGGTTTTTGAGTGAAGATGGTGATAGTAGGGGGTTCTGATCGAGATAAGCCGGAATAGTGGCGTGCAAGAGTGTTTAAAATGATTAGGATAGGTGAAATGATGGATTTTGTGGTTTTTAAGAAATTTTCTGCGATATAGCTGCCAGGCGTAACGCCTGACGTGGGGGTCTGACCCCGTCGTTACGCGCGGAAGCAGCCAGGTGAGGCGCTCCATTTCCGTCGCGCGCGCAACGTTTGACTTGGGTGCTCCGGGTCTGGCGTACCGCCTGGCCCATCCGTAAGGCCCAATAAGCTTGTTTTTGTTGTTCTGGCCCAATCTTGCCCGTTTCTCGATCATAGAACGTCGTTCGAGCGTCGTTTGGACTCTATCGGTCAAGTGTTAGCCATAATTGTCTTGTGAGATGTTCCTGTGCTTAAGTGTTGTGATGTTCACCAACGTTCGTGTGTTTTGACACGTGTGTGCTGTTCGTCGATAATTCCACGAATTAACTAGTCGTATGCCAGTGTTCATACTGTCGTGCCACGTGTCACACTAAATTAATCTAATTCTAGTGCCACGCGTACATAATGCATTTAAATAAACATTTAAATAAAATCAAAGCTGACCTGGAATTTACGGGGTGTCACAACATGAGTGTATTATCAATATATACATATAATTTTATTAGGGTCAGGTTATTTGGACACCCCTATGGATCAGTTAACACCACCTATGCTCATACGAGTCGTATGACCCTATACGGGTCGTATGTGTGTCAGATTTTGTCAGATAATGTCAGATTCTGTCTGACAGTTGAAAGTACATACGGGCCGTATGGACCTATACGACCCGTATGGTTATAATTTTTTTTACGAAAAAGAAAGTTTTTTTTTATGGGAAACTACTATCATGAGTATTGACACTACTTCAAACATGTAGTCAAGAAGCAAGCACGTGTGATAAAAGCTGCATGGGATAGGTTGATCCATAAACTCAACAGATTTCCTGGTCTTTTGGTTTATTTAATTTTTGAATAAATTAGACGTTGTACAACAGCTTTATTCCTGTTTTGATAGGATAGGTTGGTTGTCTACTTTAGCTATAAATATTGTTCTGCGATGTACTTGTTTTGATATCAGTTTTCCATAAAATAATAGAAGCAATCTGTAGAGTTCTTTCTCTTATTCTCTATTCTAAATACGGGCCGTATGCCGCAATACGGGCCGTATGTCACAATACGGGTCGTTTAGGGGCGTGTCAGAACTGTGATTTGATGTGCCAGTATTTGTCAGAAATAAAATATTAATACGACCTGTATAGGTCAATACGAGTCGTATATATGGTGTATCTTGAACCAACCTGGCGTCTTCCTAACAGGTCCGTTTTATTATAACATCTTATAATCTACTCATATTAATCATGTATGCATTTATCTTATAGAATCTGTAGTAATTCTGTACCACTGGCCTATATAATAAAGAAAAGGTATCTTAGTATCAGAATATCATGTGAGGACAATTTTTATTATATTAAATGTATATTACATAATAAATATTATTTAACTAATAATTATAATAAAAAAAGCTAAACTAAATACATCATGTTATTTATTTTTTTAAAACCATAATTATAACTGATTAAAATTGAACCTTGTAGGATAAGATATTAAAGCTAAACTGTAAAACCAAACCGTTGATAACTGTTCGGTTTGGTTCGTTTTTATTTTGAACGGTTCGGTTTTGGTTTTCATTATTCAAAAACGTTGTTGACGGTTTGGTTTGTGGTTCCATCTAAAAACCGTAAAAACCGGACCACGAGCACGCTAGTAAGTAACCTGCAACATGTCTCCCTCATGGATCACATGATCCAAACACAAAGATGTAGACACGAAGGGCAATATAGTAAATCCCAAGTGGAAGAAACCAATGAGAATAAGTTTATAGTTATAGTCCAAATATAATGTATAAACAAGGGGAAATGACTAGGAGGAATTGTTAAAAACAATAATTTTCTTTGTTTCCATATAATTTGGTAAAGTTTCAAGTACGTCTGTGTGTATATAAAAGCATTATTAGCATATATACACACTTATTGTTTCAGTTTTTTGTGCGATCGATGGGAGTGATAGAATACGAGAAGGGAATTGACCAAGATTTTACTCAAGATGGGACTACCGATCATAAGGGTAGACCTGCCCTCAGATCAGCCACCGGTAGATGGAAAGCGTGTTATTATATGCTTGGTAATATTTTTTATGATTAGTATTACAAGAGGAAAATCAAATAAAAAAGTCTATTTTTCCTAAAAAGACTAAAAAGAATTTCTAAAATCTCTGAAACTGACCCAAACGAATTTCAATTGAACTCATTTTGATGTCATTAAAACCGTCTCATCGAACAGTACAATATTGGGTTTTTGGTTTGGTTTTAACAAATAGTTTTAGAGTTTAGATTTTAATGCTTGGTTTTAGCTTTTACGTTTTATATTTAGGTTTAGGATTTGTTTTTAAAGTTCTGGTTTTGGTATTAGGATTTATTATTTATGATTTAAGGTTTAGGTTTTAAGGTTCGACAAGTTGGTTCCAATGATGCAAAAATAAATTTAGTTAGAATTTGTTTTTGTCGGTTTTCGAGTTTTTAAAAATCTTTCTTAGCTTTTTAGTCACAATGAACCTTTTGAATGATATAAAAGTGAATTTTCATTTAAAAGTAAAGTGAAGTTACTTTTATACATTTTAAACATGCATATAAATATTTTTTTTACTTTTCAATTAATATTAGTTTTAATTACTCCTAAATACCTACATATATTCATATTACGTTTTAGTTATTGGTTTTTGGTTATGTTGATTTACAATAATACTGAATTTTATAAGTTGATAAAAGTACTATGATGCATAGAGTTGGCAATTTTCACGTAAATCAAAAGAAATGGGTTGGTTTTGGAAAACAATTGTTGTTTAATGGATTGAAAGATGTAACATCATAATATGAATTGGATTAATTGAAATGGGTAATACTTTAACACAATACGGGCCAAGATCGGTAACCTAAAAATTATTTGAATGCAATAGATTTAAATGTTTAATAATGATTGATAACGTATTTTATGAGAAAATCACAAAATATTATTCTATTGGAATATTTGTTTAGTTACAACACATTTCAATTTAAATTAAATTGATGTTTTTTAGGAACAATCTATTTAAACTCACACTGATTTTGCTTAAAACCCGATTAACCCGCACCCATCCTAACCTGAACTCATTTTAACCCATTACCCAACATGATCTTACCCGCCCAATTTTCCAGTTATAATGGTGCATCTCTCTAAGGAGATTAAATTACTAATTTAGAATATAAAAGTATAAACTTTTAAAAGATTTTCTATGCATGGCAGGAACCTTAATTTATCAAAACAAAATTTGTTGGGAATATATAAAATCAAACACCTGTGAATCTCTTGATCTATGAAAATTCTAAATTTGTCGTGTGAACGTCTGTTAAAACGACATAAAAGTTAAAAAGGGTTAGAATCTACCAAAAACAATTTTTTATACGAAATTTGCATTTTTTATTTTATTTTTAAATACAATATGAAAACTTAAACTATAATGATAAACGAGTATATTTAGGAGTCACTTGTCAAGATTTTAGCATCCTAGATTTTTTTATTTTCACGCCTATTATTTGACCAAAAGCAAAATTTTACAAGAATCGTTTTATACCAATATAGACACTCTTATTTTATATTTTCAATAGATTAAACGCAAACCTTAATTCTTGTATCAGATGGTTCTTCACTTGTATGATTTTTCTTTCTAAAATTACCTCATTAACAATTGTATGTACGTTTAAAATTGTAGAGTTTTCTTAATATGCAACCCGTGTAATACACGGGTTTTTAGGCTAGTAATAAATATATAAATACATTAAATTGAAAAATAAATCTAGTATAAAAAATAGACGTTTTTATATTTTTAGATAAAATCTTGTTTTATTTAATCACGTCCCAAGTTAGCTGTAAGAGTTACTTAAAATGGCAGCAATTTAAAATTGAATGCCTAGAAGGGCGAAATTAACAAAGCCAAATTAAGGGATCATAAGCCATGCTTCTTTATATACAACTAAAACCAGACCTTTAATTTATCTAATGATTACAGTTGGTTTATATTGTTGATTTTGCATCAAATGGTTGGAATACATATTGGGGGTTCAATTGAACTGTATTTGCAGGGTATGAAGTTTGTGAAAGAATGTCATACTTTGGAATATCAACGAATCTGGTATTGTACTTAACAAGAGAATTGCATGAAGGCACTGTAAAATCATCAAACAATGTCACAAATTGGGTTGGGACCGTGTGGATGACACCTGTGTTGGGTGCATATATTGCTGACACATATCTTGGACGATACTGGACTTTCATGATTGCTTCAGTCATTTATCTTCTGGTATATATGTTAATGTTATACATTTTTTTTTGTTTTTTTAGACTAAAGCCCAAGGTTTAATTAGTGTATTAGCATGTGAGGACCTAACTCAATTTGAAATTGGAATAATGGAATGATTTTTGATGTTTGGGCCATGAAAATGTAAGGGTCTCAGATTTTGTTGGTAAATTAACTTTTTAGTTGTAAAGAATTCTGATTGGGGTAAAGTTTCTAATTCTTTTATTTGTAAATTTACACGTTTTGTTTGCAATTTATACTTTTGTAATTATTTTTCTTTCATTATAATCTATATCTTTTTTTTTTCAAATTTGAGGAGAGATTTTATTTACGAATGAAAGAGGGTCCTGATTTTTATCAATGATTTGGCCACTAAAAAACTTAAGAGGGCCTTGCTTTAGTTAATAGCAGCTAAGCCCAAATCTTCCTTTATTTTTTGGGCCTAATACTTTGCAGTTTGCACAAAATAACGGGCTTTGTAATTACAAGTTACAACTTTTAATTGATTAACAGGGTATGTGCTTATTGACTCTAGTAGTTTCATTACCATCTCTAAAGCCACCAACATGTGGTACACACGTGAGTTACCTAGATTGTGATAAAAGGGCCTCTTCGTTCCAAATTGGTATCTTCTATTGTGCACTCTACATTATTGCAGTAGGGATGGGTGGAACCAAGCCCAATATCTCAACAATGGGTGCAGATCAGTTTGACGATTTAGAGCCCAAGGAAAAGGCCCAGAAGCTCACTTTCTTCAATTGGTGGATGTTTAGTGTTTTCTTTGGCGCCCTTTTCTCAAACACATTGCTAGTGTACATTCAAGATGTTGTGAATTGGGGCTTAGGATATGGTATCCCTACAGTAACTCTACTTGTCGCAATAATAGCGTTTGCGTTTGGAACACCGGTTTATAGACACAAACCAAGAGCCGAAAGCCCGTTTAATCAAATGGCCAAGGTAATAATCGCAGCTGCTAGAAAGTGGAATGTTAGGGTACCTGTCGACCCAAAAGAGCTTTATGAGTTGACTTTTGACAAATACGCTACCCTCGGGAAGTATAGAATTGATCATTCATCTTCGTTAAAGTGAGCACATTTTGTATTTATTAAATAAATAATACGTCACGTGTCATAATTTTTAATTTTGTAAGATTCTTTTTCCTTGCCTTTTTTTCTATTGAAGTGTTATCTTTCTCTTATTTACTTGCTTAAAACTTAAAACATCATTTTACTTAATATTTAGTTTTTCATCTATTCGATCTGTAATACATGGGTTTTTAATATTTTTTATAACATATAGGTTTCTCGACAAAGCTGCTGTGAAGGTTGAAGAACAGGCTTCTAAATGGAACCTATGTACAGTGACTCAAGTTGAGAAGACAAAGCAAATGGTCAAAATGATCCCAATCTTGTGTGCAGTATTCATTCCTAGCACATTAATGGCCCAATCTCACACACTTTTCATCAAACAAGGAACCACCTTGGTTCGGTCCATAGGACCAGATTTTGAGATCCCACCAGCATGTTTAACCGTTTTTGTGACAATCTCCATGCTCACTAGCCTTGCAATTTATGACCGTTTCTTTGTTCCCTATGCTCGAAAGTACACAAAGAACCCAAGAGGTATCACATTGTTGCAACGAATGAGTGTTGGAATAATCATTCATATCATTACAATGATTGTTGCTAGCCTTGTAGAACGGCGACGACTAAGTGTCGCTAAAGATCATGCCATATATAAAGCAGGGCAAATTGTGCCCCTAAAAATATACATTCTCCTTCCCCAATTTGCACTCTTGGGTGTTGCTGATTGTTTCTTAGAAGTAGCAAAACTTGAGTTTTTCTATGATCAGGCGCCCGAAGGAATGAAAAGTCTTGGGACCGCTTATTTTACGACAAGTCTTGGTGTCGGATTTTTTCTTAGCAGTTTCATCTTATCGACTGTGGCTAATGTTACAAAGAGGAATGGTCACAAAGGTTGGATCCTAAACAACCTTAACGCGTCTCGCCTAGATTATTATTACGCGTTCTATGCGGTTTTAAGCTTCATAAACTTCCTATTCTTCCTTTTCGTCGCAAGATTCTTTAACTACAATGCTGAAATCAATGAATCCGATCAGGAGTTGAAAGAAGATGCAAGAAAGATCGCAGAACAAAGTTAGGTTTTCGGGTAATGTTTTTCTAGTTAGGGATCGTTAACTCAAAAGATAGACCAAGCATCTTGAGGATCCGTTGTAATGTATGTATGCTTGTCTATTTTATTTTATTTTTTTGATGGTCAATTAATCATAAATATTAATTACTTTGCTTTCATTGAAAAAGAAGGGTCGGTCTTTAAGTTCCTAAAAAGAGAAGGAAGTACATAATTTTTTTTTTTTAAATCACAATATTAAAATGACATTTTGAAATAGATAACTCATAATTCACAAAGCTCGCCTAACATTCTTGGTAACAAATTATTTGATCACCTCTTCGAAGTTTATAGTCTTCAAGATTTCATTCTTGATAGCTATTATTGTCAATCCTCTAAGTCTTTATTGGGAGATTGTGAATCTTAAGTAAGAATTCAATAACTCAAATTTCGAAAAACTCCTTACCATCAAATTCAAAACAAAAAAAATATGTATATTCCGATACCGGTACCGATTCGAGAACTTTCAGTATTTTACATATACCGCTACCGGTTAGTACCCATCTAAATATGGGAAAAAAATAAGTACGGTTGCCAGTACCAAATCTACCGGTACTGTATCAATATTCGGTGCTAAAATCTCATCCATGCGTACATTGATATATGAAATTGGAATTGTGGCAACTTGCAAGCAAATAGCCAAATAGGTTTTTCAATTTCAACCTATTGGTATAGATCTACAATAGTAGTACATTTTAGCTTTTTAATTCTAAGGGCATTTACATATTTATTCTTTTTAAGATTATTTATTACATATTTACTTAAATACAAAAGTCAATTACATATTTTCTTTTCTTTAAACATATTTTCTCTTTTAAATAAAAAACCAATTTTTTGAAAATTAAATAAATATGTAATAAAGAGTAAAGACCTCTTAATAAAATAATATCCTTAAAAAACCTTAATTCTACATCTGAGCTGTGAAATGGACTCCTTTTAACCCAAACAGTTTAGCTTTGGATGTTACCGGGCCGGTCACTATTTGGCCCAAAAAGCTGTTGAAACACCACCAAGAAAACCCTTGAAGTAACCAGACGCCCATAAATACCACTCTTTCAGACCCTAATCTATCATTTCCGCCACCGCATTGGAGATCCACCATATTCATCACATCATCTCCGTAAATCATCTAGCAAAAGCTTAATTTCAGCTTGAATCACGGGGCTTCGATGTATTTGCGATCATGGTTTTCAGATTCATTGTTCAATTTCTTTCGTTTTAGTCCATCTTGGCAAAGCAGGTCGTTTATGAACTGTTTTGAATGCTAATGGACTTAAATCAAGTTTTCAGTCTTTTACTGTTCTGGGCTTCCAAACGCCATGGAAGTTCCAAGTCATTCGGGCTGAAACATTAAACGTTGCAAAACACCATTCTTTTTCAAACAAATCTGTGTGTTTTATTTATCATATCTTGATTTTATCTCTTTATTTTTATGAAGATTGTTTTTTATTTCATGATCTAAATCATATGTAAAAATCAAGGCCTTTTAGGAAGCAAAATTTCATGTCGATTTGTGGTTTTTATGACAGTTTAGAGGTTTGATGTTTAGGATTTACATGGTGATTTGAAGGTTTGGTGTAATTCTTGATTTGGTGAGGGTAGGAAAAAAGGGATGACCCGAGATGGTTCTTGATTTCTTCAACGCTGTGGCAGATTTTGTGAAAACGCGAAGGATCGGTTTATTAGACTATTTTTATTCCTAACCAACACATCAAACTTAATTTTCGTACTGTTATTCACAACTAACACAAACCTAATTAAATGATCTTATTATAATTTGACAGTGATCAAAGAGAATCCAAATTTAAGAAGCTTAATCCATTAAAGTAAAAGTAAAGCGTTAATATAGTTGTTTAAGTGTTATTATCACTTTCAATTTTTATATTTAGGGTTCATAAATTATTTATGTGGTTTAAAATTTAAATATTTGTAATAAAAACATTCTCATATGGATGATTAAATTATCATTATCTGAGGGCTCTGTATGTCTATAGTTTAAGAACTCAACTTTCATTAAGTATTAACATCATTTTTAACTTTCTTATAAATATGTAAATTTTTTTAAATTAATAGACAAATGAAACATTTATTAATATATATTAATGGTAGATAATTTTTTTTCTAATTAACTTGATTAATTTTATGAATATTTATTAATTTTAATCTAATTCATATATCTTTTATTTGCTTTGATTCATTTTAAAAAATTTAAATATTTATAAAAAATTTACACATGATTAGAACATGTGAAAGTTGTGACTTTAAAGAGATAAAAAGACTTTTAATAGCTTATTTGGAACACTAGAGAAATTCCAATATTATATAATAAATTTATGAAACATATGTATTAAAAGTAATTTGTTAGGAAATTATAAGGATAATCTTGGTAATTTACTCTAAAAGTAATTAAAAAAACACCCAATTGGTTAACAAATTATTATTTTTTTTAAATATAGGTGGCAATAAACTAAAATTTAATAAAGATTGTTAGGCGGGAAAGAGAGATCCAGTTTAATTTTAGTTATTTATTAGAATAAGAAGAAAAGAAGGATTATATAAAGTTGAGTACTTGAGTACAATTAAAATCATCTTGAATATAAGTAGTAGTGTTTTGAAACAGCAAGTCCTGATTTTGACATGGTTAAATTGTTAAAAACCGTGTTACCGAAAACAAAAGGATACTGTCAAATATATTTTTGTTCATTAGTTGAAAAAAATCAACCAAGTTACAACCTTTTATGTACTTGAATCACAAACATATAACCATCATCTAAATGGCTCAATCGGTTCTGTTTCTTTGAGTATACTCGCAGCCTCAAAACACTCCACAGCTTCCTTTATGAACATCAGGCCCTCATCTTTGTAAAATTGGCCCAGATTATACCATGCCCACGAGTTCATCCGGTCTAGCCGCAATGCCTCGGTCAAGAAACTTCTGATCACTGGCCCAGACTTGCCACCAATCCGTCTTAAAACAATAGCGATTGAAACAAGACTTTGTACATGACCAGGGTCAATGTCTAGGGCAATTTCATATGCCCTTAAAGCTTCTTTATCCAGTCCTTTTGCTTCATATAACAAACCTATAGCAATAACAATGATGATGATAGATCCTTTTAGATTCTAGTAGACTAATACAAATGCAAATGGACTTATAATGCATGAGTAAGGATCAAATAAAAAGTTTATTATGCCTAAAAAGGCTAAAAATGATTTTAAAAATCTATAAAACCGACCCAAACGAACTCCGATTGAAATCATTTCGATGGCATTGGAACCGTCTCATTGAACCCTACAATATTTACTTTTTGGTTTAGCTTTAACAACTAGTTTTAGAGTTTGGATTTTGTGGCATGTTTTTTTAGCTTTTAGGTTTTATCATTAGGTTTAGGATTTGTTTTTATAATTTTAGTTTTATTATTAGGGTTTATTGTTTATGATTTAAGGTTTATGTTTTAGTAAGCCGGTTCCATTGATGTAAAAACGAATTCAATCGGAATTTGTTTGGTTCGGTTTTCGAGTTTTTAAAAATCCTTTTTAGACAAAAAAGACTTTTTAGGAGAACCATTCTCTATAATGCATAACCAATTTTTAAGTATAAAGTCTAGCAAATCGCGTTAGCAATTATACATTTTGCTTTAGCAGTTATGTAATAACTAGTAACTGTTTACCTACAGTCTTTCTAACTCCTGTTAAATGACGAGTCACGGAGATTGAATGTTTTGAAACAAGGGCAGAAATTTACACTAAATGTTAATTTTTTGAAGCAAGGGACTGAAACCACTATTTTTAACTAAAAATAATTTTTCAACCGAAAAATTAACCTAATACTACAGACAGAAAAAGATGGGGCGGCTGGTCCTATAAAAGCTTCCCCTATGGTTAAATCCACCAAACAAAAGGCATTGCATTATATCATTCTCATGGTATTCTACTTATAATTGATTATCTATTGAACACATCTCTACAAATGTATGTATAACTGATGCGGTTAATAAAAAAAGATTAAATAAATGAAGAACATACCATTGATGTGCCAACGTGTTGAAGAATAATAATTGATAGCCTCGGATCTTAAAAGACAAGCTTCCACATCACGCCATTGTGATAATTTTATATACACCATAGCCAAATCATGCCATGTTTCTAGTTCCAAATCTTTATAATGTTTTCCAACAACCTATAAAAAAATCAACTTTTTTTTTATCAAGAAACAGCTTCCTGCATGATTGACAAAAAAATATGGCAAAGTGCAATAACCAACGCCTTATTTTCATTTCAGCATTTACATTTTTATTTTTTTTTGATAAATCTTGTTTTTCTAAGTTGTCTGGTTGCATTTGAGTATACCTATCAATCTTAACCCATATCAAGATGAAGTGTGGATTTGGGTAAACAACTATTGCATATTGGGTTGACATGGATAGCGTTATGACATATAATGGGTTGAGAGGAGTAACACATTAACACAAAGCGGGTCAAGATAAGATAAGTAAGTTAAAATTATGTGAACATAATGGATTCCAACGGGTAACAATGATTAATAATATATTTGATAGGAAAAGCATTAAAAAGTATTCAAATTAAGTATTTGTTTAATTACAACTCATTTTAACTTTAGCAAAATTGATTTTTTTTTTAAAACGATCCGTTTAAACCCAAACTGACTTTGGTTCAAACCCATCCAACCCGCACTCATCCTGACCCGCACCCGTTCTTACCCGTTACCCAACCCAACCCGCCCATTTTGCCAGGCATACATATGAGTGACCTACTTTGACCCATTGTATAATTTGACCGGCTCAAAACAACTAAACGAGCATAACTAGCACACATCTACTCAGACAATAGGGTTCAGGAAGCCTGAGATGAGGGAAAACTTAACTCTGTTCTACGGAATAAAGAGGTTGCAACTAGAGAGACCCACAGCCCAAATCAACTCATTTAGCTAAAAAAAAATCTAACCCAGTTAACTCATTTATCTAAGAATGGGCCATGGCTAGATGCACCTAAAATTATCACTTTTCAAAAAGACAATGGTTTTAGTAATGATTAGTAAAAGCTGAAGTGAAATTAAGTTGGATATTTGTTGCAATTTGCGCGAAAGATGCACCAAGATCGCCCCTTTTTCAGGCAATGTATGCAGAAATTAACTGTAAGTACCTCAAGATTCTTCTTTGGAGAAGGAAAACTTTTATTCCGAACTTGAACAACGGCAAGAAGTTGAGTATATGTCTCGATTGCATTCTTTATTTGACCCTGTGCAATTTGTAACTTAGCTTTTGTTCTTAACAAATCTCCCTGCTCCCATTTTCCTGTTTGCTCTAAAGCAGCATTGATAATTGTTTCACCATCCAAAAATCGTTTCTGACCCGATAATATTCTAGCCAAAAGCAACCAACTTTGAATGCAGGACCCGGATTCCAGTTTAATTAAACGTTTTGCCTGACCTAGAGCCAAATCCAACTTCCTCTGGTCAGCATACTCTAAACAAAGATCATAAAGAATTCTAGAATCGCTCATTCGGGTCAACCTACTTGCAGTATCTAAAGACTTAATCGCTTCCGATTGAAGTTTGACCCACTCTGAATCGGTCAAACCCAATCTAGTTTGACCCGAAAATGAAATACCCAATAAAGAATTAGCTACACCCACCATCTCATCACATTTATTTTCCAAAACATCAATGGCTCTTTTAGCAAGAACTACACCTTCTTCTACAAAATCAGGATTTTGTCCACAAATTTTTGATGCGAATAGTAAAGCCAATACACAATCTGGATCATCATGTTTATATATATTTTTTAATAAATTTAGTGCAGATAAACCGTCACCTTGTCCGTAGTAACAAAGAGATAAAAGGAGACATCTTTCTTTCTTGTCAATAACCGAAGGAAGTAATTCTTCCAACTGCTTACTCAGAGACCCGAGCCCGTTACAAATGGACAATGCATAAGAAAGATGATCAATTACAGACGGGTCCCACTCGATTTTCTTTAAATTTACTTTTCTTAGTAAAATCATCAAAAGTAGAATAGCTTCTTCAATGTTATTTCTTGGTACAAATGAAGTATCCATTTGGGATCTTAGATTAGGCGGAGCAGCCTCTTTGCTTCCACTATAAAGAAGAAAAACCGCAAAATCTTTTTCTATTTTCGCGGTTGTTTCTTCATTGAGGTTCCAGTTACGGAGTAGGGCCCACCTGAATGACAAGATTGCTTCATGGGGTGACTCAGCAAGCTGCCATAGCTCAGGAAGCAACTCGACCGAGTTGCTTAGCGTTTCTTGTAATTTACAGTCAACACCAAAGTTTTCAGGTAAGCCTTCTGGTAACGATGATTCAACAATGTGAAGTATGATTTTGCATGATTGAGCAGCTTCTGCAAAATTAAATGGAAATTTAAGAGTAAACAAAAATGTGACAAGATTTAAAATTAGAACATGGGACCTAATGTATACCTTTATATCTACCGAGAATTTGCAATGATTTTGACTTCAAGTAAATTGCTTCAAGAAGTAAACTAAGAGCGTGTGCTGATAATGGCGGATTGGTGTAATTATGGGAACGTTTTTTACGAGTTTCCAAAATTTTAGTAAGACTAATTTTAATCTTTGGAGTAACTGCAGATACATCTATTCCTTCAAATACATGAAGAGCAGCTTCAATGTTTCCCTTTTGATATTCATATCTTCCCAACAATGCTCTTGCTTCCTTTATAAAAATCACATGCCATTACTAATTAGTAATTAACACATCATATGCGGTGCACGCATATATTTTAATTATTTTGTGTAAATATCGTTAAAATCATTGGGATGATTAACTTCAAACGATAACTTTGAGCCGGGGACTCTTTCGGAGCAGCCTCTCTATCCCAATTGGGATAGGGGTAAGGTTTGTATCTATCCTTCCCCCCCAGACCCTACTGAAAAGTGGGAATATACCGGGTAAGGTTGTTGTTGTTGTATATTCATAATCGGAATCATGATGACTTTATCCAAACATTAAAAACTAACTATTAATTAATGCAATCAGTTTTTATAATCCACAAAGTTTTGACACTACTATTAAGATGCGCAATGTGACACCTTAGGCGAACCCACATCAATCTATTCAGATATCACCAACGTGTTTTCGATGCATTGGTTGTACAAGAAATAAGAACTACAGAAATAAAATTTGTAAAGCAAACAATATTAGTTGGTATCATAGGCCAGATGTTACACAAAAGGTCAATATAGTTGATTATGCAGATGAAACAGCTACAAGATTCATACTTTAAATGACTATTATGTTTCCCTTTCGATAATCACATATCTTCCTAACAATGATCTTAATTCCTATAAAACAATCACATGTGATTAAAAACAAAAAAAAAATGAAGCACATTGCTAATTAAGGGATGAGATTACATGTGCATTTATATTGAATGTTCATAATCAGCAGAATTAGCATCATAGTCACTTTATCCCAAAAAAACTAATCATAATTAATGTATATACATTGTATAATCAATTTTCAAAAAAATTTGACCACCCAACCTGTAAGACACAAGTTGTAAATCATTGATTATGTACTCGGAACAGCTACAATATCCATAATTTGAATGATTTTAACATATTTAGAACATAGATCTTCAATTTCCATAACCAGGATCATCAAAAGGATTTGAAAAACAGACCTCATAATTGATGGAACCACTTTCACGAAGTGATAATTCTGCTTCTTCAATGCTCCCAGTATCCGGTTTCTTTTCGGGTTCATCAACGATTTGCGAAGAACAATTATTAGTTGCTACTAATTCTGATGAAGGGATCATCTCATTTGTGCTTCCTGATTGTTCACTAGAGCATAAGCACTTCAAGATTCTTCCAAACCGCCGGTTTAATCTCCTGCTATTTTGCTTTCTGGTCTGATTCCGGTTCTTAATCCTCATATCGTATTTCCACCCTCAAGAAATCTTTGACCCACAATACCAAACACAAAAATATTGCAAAATTGATACAAAAATATGTAAATTTTATTGAACAAGAACATAAAAGTTGACTAGCAGTTGAAAAGATCTAATACCCAATTGAAAATTCCCAATTTACACCAAGGAATACATAATCTGCTTTGATTTAAACGCTGAACACCCTAATTAAAAAAACCGCATAAAAATTCTTGAAATTGGTGTAACAAGAACACCTAATTTTGATATAATCAATACCCAGAAAACTGTAAATTATGAACAGAAAAGAAACCGTGATTACCTTTCTTTATGGTTACTGAAATTTAGGAAACATTGCATATGAAAATCAGAACCCATCTTCAGTTACAATCAGAACTCCATTCAAGAACTTTTGATCAACAAAGAATCAAATAAAGTTTCAATCTTTTATCCCTTTTCTTTTTCTTTATCGAGAAACTAATCAAATTACTCAAAATATTCAAATTATAACGACTGAATTCTTTGCTTTAGTTGATGAACTGAATCTTTAAAGAAGACGAATACAGTATGAGATAGAAATCAATAATTCTTTAAAGCTAAAGACAAGGGGATATTGAAGAATCGTGAACCGTGAGATTGAAGCTATATATGTAAATATTTTTATTGTTATTTTTTTAATATTATGTGAAATAAATGCTGTTAGAGATATATAAATAGAAAAGGCAACTAGTTGAGAAATTAAATGTTATAAAGTTAAAATAATAAGAAGGAAGGCCCATGTGGTTTATTAGATCAACTGTCATGGTGTCATGGGGCTCGTATGTTGCCATGTGGATTTTAATTTTTAGAATACACTCTTACCCAAACATATGAATAATCTTTTAGTTAAAATAACTCTCTATGATCCTAAGAGTCGTTACAATTTGTGACTAGCTTTTCACTTTGATACCACCTCAAATTTCAAAGCTTATATTTTCATTATCTATATCTTTTTAAAACATTTATAAAATATTAGACATTTCTTTCTAAAGTTCACGATTTATGTATTTTATTTCTATCGCTCCCTCTTTGCTTTTAAACTTATTGTATTATTATACTTAATTCATATATAGTCTCATCAAAATTTTCAAAATATTCATATTACAAGTTTTTGATATTTATCAAAAGGTTTTTTTTCCTCTCGTTTTGAAAAAAAACTCCCTATTAAAAAAACACTCATTTTTAAAAATTCTTAAGTCTTTTATACAAATGGTATTTTTCTATAAAAATTATGCAATTAAATACAGATCGTTATATAGGAATAATTATAGCCTATTATGTAATTTTTAATATGTATTTATGTTACAGCTCGTTACTTTGGTGTAATTTATATTGTTGTTACAACTATTTACTTTGATCGCATCTCTAATTTGTATTGATATAGGCAAATAATAAATTTAAAGATTTGTATGTTATTAAATAAAAAATGTTAAATAATTTACTTAAACAATTTTTATCATATATATATATATGTGTGTGTGTGTGTGTTTAGGTTTTGTATCATTTGAAAACCCGGTCTTAGAGAGAAAATATTTAAACCCTATCTGTGCCATTGATTTGGAACGTTGAAAATAATATGTTGTCCACATTAACCATGAATAAAAAAGTAGGTTTTCAATAAACAAATCAATTTTAATGTAGGTTAATATGGACTATATATTTAGTTTTAAAATTCCAAATCAACGACCCAGATAGGGTTTAAGGTTTTTTTTTCTAAAATATGGTTTCCACATTATACAACACCTTTGTGTATATATAGAATTATGAGATTTTATTATTTTAAAATACCCTGAATAATAAATAATAGCTAATTGGACATGGTTATATTTCATTTATTATATTTTTTATTTCATAAATATAAATAAATATTTACGTTAAATCTAAAATCTGAAATAATTTGTTAAGATCGGCTCCTTGAAACCCAAGGAACAACCCGAACGACACCCCTACGTCTAGGGAGCCAACTTGGTTTGGCTTCGGATCAATAAGATCCCGACCCGTGTTATATTAAGCATACATATTTCATGTTTAAATACCAATGAACCTAGTTTTATTTCTTATCAAATTCGATTGATAAAGCCCATACTTATTTAAACAACCATGGGGCTCTTGCTTGTGGCTGAAAACGAGTCGAATGATATATAAAATCCTTACAATTGTTTGTTGATTCGAGAGTTTTAATTTGAGAACCTAAGATGAACGACGACGAGTTGCAGGTCGTGATTCATTAATTTAATTGTTTATTTGTGTTTTTCTTGTGTTCAAAAGGTTTCGCATATGCTAAAGGAGTTTTGGTTGATAGTTTAATTTGGATTTTATACACATTTTTTTTATCGATTTTGAATTTCCAAATTAAGGTTTGTGTTTTTGGGAGTGATTGGGTATTAATTTGATGTTTTTACATTTAATTGGTAATATGGAATGGTCCTTGATGTCGAATCGATCGAGTGGTCGGGTCGTGGACGGGTGTGGGTTGGACACGAAGCTGTGAACGTGTGAGGGGGAAGACATCTTTGGGGATTAGACAAAAAAAATTCCCCAAATTCCTATTTTATTGACAAAAACAACTCTTCAATTTTATATAAAGGATTTTATACAAATTATATAAGTTATACATAAATACAACTAGTAAAGATATACGCCGCGCGCTGCAGCGGATGCGTTATAATGTAGAATACTTCAGTTTTATTATATCAAACGAAAACGTGATATATTTGACTCAATCTATCTTTTAAAAGTAGTTACGTTGAAACGTAGACTAACAAAAAACATATATACAATAAGCAAGATAATGTACATTATCTAACCTAACATGTTTTTGAAAAAAATTTATATGAAAATATGTATCAACATAAATGTATATGAACTCTTGCATAAACTAAGCACGTAAGAAAATATTATTTTTAGATAGCAAACAAAAGGAATAAGATGGAAACTTTACAAACGCAAAACAGTTAAAGCAACATTTTACAACGTTTTTAAAGAATTGAGAAAGTGAAAGTGTTAACGTCGCAAACATAAGAGAAAGATTCAAGAAACGAAAGTAATAGGTTCGAAATTTTAGAAACTTGAGTGGTTGAAAATGAAATTTTACGAATTTTGTAAAAAGTTGAGAGGGTTAAAATTTGAAACTTAAACAATAAAATTTAACGAAGTAAATCTGCTATAGAAAAATCACAACCAACTGCGTCAAGCGCAAGTTGATATAAAATAGATGGTTTACACAAGGGCTGAATACGATTCTGACACCGGAAATAGCGAGACGACAACGATAGATTAATTAATTTTGTGAGGAAAAAAAAACAAAGTTTAAAGAATTAGTTTGTTGCTTGAGAGTAAAGATCAGTTACAATAGCAGTTCCTCATTTGTGGAGTGTTTTCATGTCGATAGAGTGGTAAAAATGTATAAAGACAAAAACAAATATATAATGGAAACCATATGTGAAAAACAAAAGGAGGAGGGCCGCAGGATTCGAAACTGCGACCTGGAACTAAACATCACCCTCTTGCCAGTTGAAGCAATGCAACATCTGATAAAGAGAGTAGAAAATAAATATATGTATAAATAGTAGCTGGAGTGGTGCCACCGATCTTTGAAATTGTATATATATACAATAAGTGTAAAAATAACTTAATTTCTATGGTTTGGTTATTATTTTCATACAAGTTTTTTTTTTCCTGGATTCATAGTCATTGAATATAGTTGTATAATTTCCATTTAGATTACAAATTTTGAGAAAAGTTACAGGCTTCAATTTGATACCGGTATTTATTATAAATTAATTATATTTAAATGGTTGTAGTACCTTACTGGTACATGTGTCGATACCGAATTTATTAGATAGTAAGTACTGAATATCGTACCGAATTTATTAGTCCGTGCCAAATCTATCGGTACAATATAGGTTTGGGGTACTTGATACCAAAAGATCATCTCTTGTATAAGTCACCATCTAAGTTAACTTTCGTGCAAAATATCTAACAAACAACCTCCTAACACCTATATAGGGAATAAGATCCATAAACTCAGTTGTTAGACAATGTTGATGCCACTAACAACTTCTATTACTCGTACACCTTGTAGGATTCATATGTATTAACAATAGTGTTGATTGAACGATCAAGAGTGTCTAAATAGCCATGTTCACTTTTTTTAACTTGTTTAGATATTTGTTTCTCTATCCAAATTGGAATAAAAAATTCTAGATTTTTGAAATATAGATATTCGAATCTTCGGATAACAGATTTTGAATACAACTAGCCACCATGAGTATTACACATGGCTTGACTTGAGCGTAGCCTTCTTGGTTTTAACCTGGTCACAACTGGACCACAACACCAATACCAATCATGTTTTTTTCTTTATTTCTTTTAATTTCCAAACCAACAAAAAATAACCAAATTAGCATTTATCTTTTCACCTACTATATTTTTACATTACACATCGTGTTTACTCACATCACCAACCACCACCTGTTTGTAGCTTCCATTAGGCGAGTTCAAAATATCCGAAACTCGAAAAAATTCGAAATCCGAAACCCGAAAAAAACCTCATCAGAAATCTATTTCGGGTTGTTCGGGTCAGATAATATGTTTTTAGAATCGGGTTGGGTTTCGGATACGCGAAAACTAGTTTTTTCGGGTCGGCTATCCGTATAACCCGAGTAAAACAGGTTTATCTGGGTTGTTTGGGTTAGCCGGATGTAAGAATTCAGGTTTTTAGGGTTGAATAATATATTTTGAGATTCAAGTCAGGTTTCGGATAAACCAAAAAATTTCAAATCCGAATAACTCGATTCGAAAAACCTGAATCGTTATCTAACCTGATGAACACCCCTAGCTTTCATGACACATGATCAAGTTCTACACAAATTGACATTACATTACATTACATTACATGTAGTGTTATTTTATTTTTGATTTTTTTTTAGCCAGGAAATTATTGATTGAGTATTGGTAAATGAACCCTTATGTGCAATAAATACATAAATAAATAATGTGAACGGTGAGGAGAAAGAAAACATAGGTGTATAAGACTATAAGTGATTAAAATAAGAAAGAAACAAAGAGAGAGGTTTAAAGTTTAAACTTTGATTTAAACATTTATGTGGGATATTTTCAAGAATCAAGATGACTCATGCTATACTCATTTTGTTTTTATTTTTTTATTTTTTTTTTATTTTGTGTTTTCTAAATGCTAAAGTAAATAACTTTGGTGAAAAAGTAATGCCATAACCTAAAAAAACATAAAAATGATGGTAGGTCTACTTGCCTCTGTTACTTTATAAAAAGTAATGATTTGAGCCATTTAACCATCAACCACAATCATATATCAGTGTCACGAACTAAACTTTTTGGTCAAATTACAAAATATCACCATTTATTGATTTATAAAGTTTTTTTTTAATTCAACGTGGAATATGAATATGAATTATAATAATAATAATAGAATTCAATTCTTGTAAAAGAGTAATTTGATTTGATTCGTTATAATCTGGCATCCTACCATTATAACGAGAATAATTAATGTTTAAATGTATAGGAAAAGTATTTTCATGTTGCACGTGTGTTGAGACGTGTTATAGAAGAAAACTAAGGACTTTGAAAGTTTATAAAATAAAGTTAAAAACTTTTACATAAATTCACAAATAAAATAGAGCCTATAAGAGAATTCTAAAAAAAATTAAGAATTTAAATAAGAAATAAAATTAAAATAAATAGAACCAAATCAATTAAGCAAACTCAATCCATACGAGAAACTCTACAGGGAGCGTAAAAAAAAAAGTTTTTCTGATTTAACGATTTTTAAAACTTTTACTAAAATTAAACGAAACCAAACTGATCGAATTCAAGCAATTTAATACAAAAACTGAATTTAAACTTGGTTCAGTTTTGAAAAAAATTGAATTCGACAACAAAATTTATTAATAAAGTTTTGGTTTACGAAATGTTTCTGGTTGGCATCAAGAAGTAAAAAGTAACACAATTATTTAATTTAATATAAAATAATCCACGGCATAGTCACAGGAAACGCTGAAGTACCCACGTACCGCGATCCAAATCGCACGTACCGAAACGCGGTACATAAGCGTCCCGATCGCCGGCGGTACGCGATCTGGTACGTTGCTACATGGCGTACCGGAAATTCTTCAATTTCGGCCTCAATTGATCCGATTCGCGTACCCAATTGAGCAAAACGTCGATCTCTGAATTGTAAAATCGCGAATCGTACATGATTGGTACACGAATTAACAAAATTAAAGTTTAATTTGAATCTCTGTGCGTTTTATTAAGTGGGAATATCAACAGTCGCTTCATCTGAAACGCCATCTGGTTAATTGGCGCCTTAAAATTACCGATTTTATTCTTCTTCTCAAATCCACACCATCGATTAATCAGCAGCAGTCGCACAGTCGCACCCTTCTTCCCATCATCTTGAATCAATTAATCTTAGATTTTTGCAATGGCTTTTGGTAAGAAAGGGTTAAGTTCAAGCTCAAGGCAGGAATCTGAAGATTCTGGAGAACCCATTAATCTTAGCGACAATGAAGTTGAGGATATTGAAAACACAGCGACTCAAAGAACAGGAAAAGAATCCATACCAGAAAGTTATGAATATGAAGTTCAAAGCAAGTCCAATGAGAAGGATGACAAACCTTTGGTGCATGAAGTTGACTTTGTAAGCTCTGGTAGCAACAAGAACACAGGGGGTTCAAAAGTGTGGGTATGCAAGCATTGCAAACAACAATTTACTAGCTCTTATACCCGCATTCATATTCACTTTTTTGGTGCTCCTCCAGGGAAGAAAGCAGAAATAAAACGTTGTCCAGCTCTACTCCAAGATCGTGAGAAATATGAAAAACTTTTGAAAAAAGTAAAGGAGGCTGAAAAGGAAGGTGTAAGTAAGTCTTTAAAAAATTCAGTAATTAGTTTTTCAAAACATAAGTCTTCTTCATCTTCTAAAAAACCGATTGAAAAAGCTTTTGGTGTTATGGAGAGAAACCAAGTTGATATGAAAATTATGAGAGGATTATGTGCAAATGGAATTCCATTCAATGTCTTGCGTAATCCGCAATTTTTAGAAATGATTAGTGCACTAAGCAAAGCACCACCTGGTTACAAACCCCCATCTAGCGAAAAAGCAAGAACTGTGTTGCTGGATGAATGTGTTAGAGAGGTGGAGAAGGACTTGACACCTGTTAAGGACACATGGTATAACCAAGGTGTATCTATTGTTTCTGATGGGTGGTCTAATGTGAAGCACGACCATTTAATTAATGTACTTGCTGTGAACAGCTGTGGAGCAATGTTTATGTATGCTGAGAATTTTTCTGGTTTGGAAAAAACAGGGGCTGCAATAGCTAACTACTTGCTTGGTGCTATTGAGACCATAGGACCGAGCAATGTCTTACAAGTAGTCACCGACAATGCAGCAAATTGCAAGGCTGCAGGAAAGGAGATTGAAAAGGTACATAAACACATATTTTGGTCACCTTGTTCTGTTCATACATTAAATCTTGTCTTTAAAGATCTTGGAAAGAGTTTTGATTGGTTGATGAGCACATATAGGAAAGGGAAAGTGATTGTGAAATACTTTCTAAATCATAATCAAGCCTTGTCAATATTTAGAGATAACTCAAAGCTTGAATTATTAAAAGTGGCAAAAACAAGATTTGCATCTCATTATATTCTACTAAAGAGGCTGATGGATTGTAGAGAATCACTTGCTACAACTATTTCCCTAAATTCTTGGAGGGATTGGGTCAAACAAGGTGATGAAAACACAAGAATCACTGGTGCAACAGTTGTTGATACAATTAGAAGTGAAGAGTTTTGGGAGGATGTTGAAAATATCTTGTCTATTACTAAACCTGTTTTCTTAATGATAAAGTTTTGTGATGGGGAAGGTTCAAAGATGGGAGAAATTTATGAAAAGATGGATAATATGTTAGGGGAAATTAAAGAAACAATGTTGCAAAGTAAGTATGCTTCTTATTATCCTCAAGTAGAATCGATAGTGCTAGCTAGGTGGGAGAAGATGAATATTCCTTTACAATGTTTGGGCTTTGCTTTATCACCAAGATTCTATGACACTAACTATCTTCGCATGTTAGCACCTGGTGGAATTGAAAGGAAAGCTCCAAATAATGACAAAGAAGTTGTGCTCGGGGTTATGGCAGCTTTCAAAAAAATAGCTGAAAGTAAGGATGAGGAACGAATGTTGCGAGAGCAATTCGCAAAGTTTCACACGAGGAAGGGGCTTTATTCAACGGAAGCTGCTCAAGTGGATGCAGTCACCATGGATGCGATTGATTGGTGGTCTAGCTATGGATCGGAAACACTAGAATTGGCTGAAATTGCTAAGAAGGTTCTTTCTCAGCCTATCAGCAGCTCATCAGCGGAAAGAAACTGGAGCACCTACTCCTATATACACAGTGTTAAGAGAAACCGTTTGAACT
Source organism: Mikania micrantha (assembly GCA_009363875.1). Classification (NCBI taxonomy): domain Eukaryota; kingdom Viridiplantae; phylum Streptophyta; class Magnoliopsida; order Asterales; family Asteraceae; genus Mikania; species Mikania micrantha. Next base: position 71,354,230 of record CM018684.1, read on the forward strand.
GTAAGCGAGCAGATAAACTAGTGTTTATACATTCAAACATCAGACTCCAATCTCGGTTCTCAGAAAGTAACAACACCGGGCCAACCAGAAAATGGGATATCAATGCAGAAAATGATTACTTGGAAGGCCCTAGTACCATCTATGAAGATATGCAATGGATAAATCTAGGTGGAGAACAAGATGAAGACCCAAAAGGAAAAAGACAAAGGCTGAATTAGTTGGAAGACCCTTTTCACTATTTTGATTTTTGAAGTTTGAACATTTTGTGGCTTCTGTCTATTTTTATGTTATGAAATATGAAGTTATGACTTATGAACTTATGAAGTATGAAGTTTTTGACTTTTTGTTATGAAGATCTTTTGCAGATATGAATTTTGATTATGAAATGAATTTTTTGTTATGAACTGTTATGTTATTATTAAATTAAGGAATATGCTTATAATTGTTATGAATTTTTTAACATGTTTTGTATAGGATACGGTGTACCAAAAGATATGATACACCGTACCGCGTACCGAATTGGTGTACCGGAATGAACCTACCCTCCTTCGTACCGAACTTTAGAAATGTACGAATTGCGTACCCGTTTTCGTACCGCGTACCGCGACGTACCGTGACGTACCGCGTTCCATGTGACTATGATCCACGGTCTAAAACCAAAATAAACATACTAACTCGGTTATTCCAACCGAATTGAGAATATGGCATGGGCCTTAAATAGTTAAATGGCCTATCCAAAACCGGGTATTGGGCCTAAATTGTAATAGGCTAAAGCCGCTAAAGTGCTAAACATACAATTTGTTAATTTAATGTGATGGGCTTATATAATTTATATATAGTTTTAAGGCAAAAAAAGGTTGTGTGTGTCTGTTCTATTTTTTTTTTTAGTTTGAATGCCTGTGCCCTGTGGTATAACCGTATAAGTCTCTCTTGGCTTCGTGATAATACGGGACCTTCCTCACAATCATCCATCTTGTCTTCCTTTCCAATCAGTTTAAAGAAAACATTTTTTCAAGAAGTTTGATAAAATGTTTTAGAAGGGTTAAAAATGTTTCTAAAAAAGTGTTTTTTTAAAAAAAAAAAAATAGTAACGTTTTTCAAAGGAAAATTTAAAATAAAAAATAGTTAATTGACCTTTCTCGGTGGAGGGCGAAATGGCGTTAAGCATAATTTTTTAAGAGGGATAACTCTACACAAATGTAACCAACTTTTCTAACTGTCCCAATTAAGTCATTGAAATTTTTTTTGTCTCGATTAGATCATTCAACTTAGTATGAGTGTTCTAACCCTATATAAATAACCTGAATAGCAGGTTATTACTAATTTTCCACATATTTAACTTATTTAATATGTTAGGTGATGATATAATTATTTTATAAACAAATAATAAATTAAAATTTATTTAAAGTCATCCATATTTACGCAATATATTTGAAAAAAAAGTTTTTAACAATGTGTGTCAAGATTAACGTTTAAAACTTAATTTTTTTCAAATATCATTTGTAAAATGTGTATAATTTTAAATAATTTTTAATTTATTATTTACTTTATAAAATGACTATATCACCACTTAATATATTAATTAAGTTAAATTTGTAGAAAATTGTAAATAACCTGCTATTCAGGTTATTTATATAGGATTTGAACACTCATACTTAGTTGAATGACCTAGTTGGTACAAAAAAAAGTTTCAGTGACTTAATTGGGACAATATGAAAGGTTGATTATATTTGTGTAGATTTATCCCTTTTTAAGAAAGTTAAAAGAAAACAAGTTTTTTTTCCTTGACGGAAGTTTTGAAAAACATATATATTTTTTTAAAAAGTTAAGGAAATACTTTTTGTAACATATGGAACCATGTTATGAATATATTAAAAAGCATCTGAAAGATGATTTCTATTAACATGAAATACAACAATGATGTGTGGTTTCAATCATTTCACATAAGAATGTGGGCAGACATGGAGGTAAAAAAAAAAAACCTGGTTTTAAAAGCGTCGGTTGTCGTTGAAAACATATAATATAGATAGAATATTCTTAGTAACACCATAACACAAAATAAGTTAAGACATATAACATTTTAACAGAATATGAGTCAAGATAGATAACCAAAAAACTATATGAACAGAATATATTTAAACACGTTAGAAAAAAGTTAATAACTTATTTGATGTGATCCACATTAATTCTGACTCGTATAGTTAATAACATAAAAACGACTCATTTAAATCAAAACTAATTTTGCTTAAAACTTTTCATGAACCGTTTCCATTCTGACTAGTATATGTTCTATCCTATTACCCAACCGACCAAAACCACCCATTTTGCCTAGGTTATCAAATAATACAAGAATTGTGGAACCCAAAACCAAATAAAAAGTTCAAATACGTAATCTTATTCTATGGTGTTTACATGAGGTTCTTCTTTTCTTATTTTTAAGAAAGTCCCTGAAAAGGCTTAGTTGATCTATGATTTATGTTTCATCTTTCGTTTCCTTTTCGTTTGTTTCGAGAAATATATCAATCAATCCCGATGTAACATTAGTGCCGGACGCGTGCCGGAACAGTGATCGCAACAGTAAACATGTACAGTAACTCATGTACACATTTCGTGAAACTATGATTAAACTATTGATGCATTTGATTAACATGACACTATTAAACGATTGTCTGAATCTGACTGAAATCTTAGGATTTACAGTCAGATTACATGTCAGACAACACAGTGTTGAAACATAAATACTTGATGTGATATTAGTTGGTGTAAACGTATGTGAGGTTAAACAAAACAAAACCTTAACGGTTGTCATTTCAGAATGCTAAACCGACGTGTTATTCATATAGGTGACGACCTGTATGAATGATTCTGATAGTTTAACGTTCTGAAATAATGACTTAACAGTAGAAAACAAGAATCAGAAAGCCAAACCATCGACGTGTTCGTTCGAATGACGATTCGAACGAATACGCGCGATGGCGACGCGATCTGACGAAACGAAAACGAAAACGAATGAAGACACGAACGATCATAATTTTAAGGAAATAAAATATTTCCTATTTTACAATTTTGAAACTCATCATAAAATAAATTAAATTAAACTATTTTATAAAATCGCGTACGAATTAGCGAAGCGCGTAAAAATAACGAAACTTCGACAAATAAATTAACTGAACGATATTTAAAATAATTTCTAGAAATAAATAACATTCGAATCGTTAAAATAAACTCATTTTATTTTGTTTACAAAATACGCGCGTAACGATCCGAATACGCGACGATATTACGAACCGAGCAACCGAAACGAACCCGAATACCCACTGGGTATATAAACCTTAAAAGAACACATTTATTTCATTTTCAACCTCATCTCTCTCTCACTACTCTCCATTCCCGGTTTTAACACAAATCCACCATTTCCAACCTTTGCAAGCTCATATCTCTCTCGTTTCTTAACGAAATTGGGTGATTCTTGCGCCCACGCGAAGATCTCGAAGCCCTCTACAAGAAAGTACAACTCATCTGAGCTTTGGTCCAGTCGATTTTGAGGTATGATCAAGAGAACATTACGGGAATTAGGGTTTTATTGTAGATCTCGACACACACACACAAAAACCGGTCCTAAACCCACCCCGCGACCACTACACCTTCGAAAATATTCTTGTCACTAAGTACAACAGTGTTATCCGACTAGAATCAGTGAACCACTAGGAAGAAGATGACAGGTTCGGGGGTTTGCTGAGAGCGGTGGGGAGCCGAACCTTTAGGGTTTTCACGAACCCTTTCATGAGAAACGAACCCAGTGGGGACGAACCTTGCTTGGCACTACATACCACCGAACCTTGGGTCACAAGAACGAACCTTCGTGTACAGCCATCGACTCCCGAACCCTGTGTTGCCTCCTGCCGAACCTTTTTCAGTTAAAACAAACTAGACGATCCCAGCTGAACCCTTTTAGGGTTGCCGAACCCTAGCAAGTGGCGCACCTCGCATGCACAACCAGTCGAACGTCAAGTGGCCAGCGAACCTTCATACGAACCTATGCCCAGAAATTATGGCCGAACCTTGTGTAGCCACGAACCTCCATTGGCAAACCACACAGCGAACCATAGGCTCACGAACTCTGCATGGTTACTTGCGAGCCTTAGGGCGTTTTAGGGCAGCCGAACCTACTGGTTGCTCAGGATGTAGCCGAACCTATACTGAGGTTCGCTGGATTGATGCTGCCTATTTGTGGAATGAATTCAGCTACATTTCTTGGGCCCAATACTACATCCAATGGCTCGAATCCATAATTACCAGGCCCAATTTATTTACTAATTTCACTCTATGCGGCCCATGATATTTGAGCAACCCAATTCTTTTAGCTTTGGCCCAACTTAAGTTTGATTAACCCGCACCCTTCATTCTTGGCTCAACAATAACACCTGATTTGTTGTAATGGTGTTGGTCTAAAGCCCAACATATGCGGCCCATATTAGCCAATAAACTCGGCCCATCACACTTATATTTCGGCCCATACACGTACACACGATAGGCCCACTTATACATAAGGGAATCCAATGGGTTATCCGGCCCAACAATTAACAACAAATGATAAAAGGTTTATAAAAAGACATGAAAATGCTTAGAGTTGGAATTAAAGCTTTTGATTTTTAAACTAAACTCTAAGTTGGGCAATTGCAAACCATAAAAAGGAAATCAAAGTCATTTTCTGAAATAGGACAACTTGGGCCGGATAACAAACAAGACTCGCGAGTGTTGGTTAACTTTAGGATTAACACTTACACGCGCACTAATCATTACAAACAAATACTCATGAACTACAAACACTATGAAATCAATACAGGATTCAAGGCCATGGCAATACTTCTGGTCATACCACCGGGGAAGCTAGTGGAAACACTAGCCATACTTCTGACTGCTCTTACAAGTCCTTTGTAGGATGCAAACCCCCTAGCTTCACTGGAGTAGAAGGAGCGGTTGGATTAATCCAATGGCTCGAGAAAATGGAGAACACTCTGGACATAAGCAGTTGTCCAGAACACCATAAAGTTCGCTATGCCGCTGGTTCATTTAGCAAGCGAGCACTGACATGGTGGAATGCTCAGATCCGAGCAAAGGGAAGAGACGAGGCAATGGCAATGCCCTGGGCAGAATTTAAGCTTCTTCTGAGGAATGAGTTTTGCCCGAAACATGAATTACAACAACTGGAGATTGAGCTCTCGAATCATGAGATGAAAGGAGCTGATCATATGACTTTTACCAACCGTTATCATGAACTGGTAGCCCTGGTGCCAGAAATGGTACCAACCTTGGAGAAACTAATTGATCGCTATGTGGCAGGATTACCTTCATGTATACAAAGCGTTGTACTGGCTTCATATCCTGCTACTTTGGAGTCAGCCATTTCCCTCTCTGCTAAGCTTACCAAGGTAATGGTAAAGTCTGGAGTCTTAAAAGATGATGCTGGAAAAGCCAAGGAAACAACAACAAAGAAACCAGAGTACCACCAGAAAAAGAAACAGAAGGTCGTAAAGAACTATGCGGCCATCACTCCTTTGAGACAGGCACCTGCAGCACCTGTCAACCCTATTACTAGGGGCTATGGAGGGGAATATCTCCAGTGCACAAAATGTAAGTATCATCATCCTGCTGGTGCTCAGTGCAGGAAGTGCACAAATTGTGGTCGGTTTGGCCACTGGGTTAGCAAATGTCGCTTTGCGGTGAATCATGCCACCAACACTGTAGCAGGAGCACTACCTCCACCACCACCACAGAATCCAGTTAATAACAACAGAGGCTACTATACCTGCGGGGAAACAGGCCATTTTTCTCGCAACTGTCCAAAGAGAGTGCAACCTGGAGCACAAGCACCTCGAGGACGAGCCTTTGTCATCGGAGCCAATGCTGCACGCCAAGTCCCTAACGTGGTCACTGGTACATTTCTTTTACATGACTCTTATGCATCTATACTATTTGATACTGGTGCAGATCAGAGTTTTATTTCATCTGATTTTGCACGACAACTTAGCCTTACTGAGGAAACTTTAGACTCCTCTTACATTATTGAAGTAGCGAATGGGAAACAACTTACTGTTAACACTATACTTAGGAACTGCCCACTTACGCTCATAGATCATACATTTTCCATCGACTTGTTGCCAATGGAGTTGGGCAGTTTCGACATCATCGTGGGGGTGGATTGGCTATCACTCAATAGAGTTGAAGTCATCTGTTCCGAGAAGCTACTTCGGATTCCAGTGACGAATGATCGTGTATTGGAAGTTCGAGGGGATCAAGCAAATCGAAATGTAAAGATCATATCATGCATAAAAGCGCGTAAGTGTCTGCAAAAGAAGTGCATAGCATTCTTGGCTCATGTGGTGGAGAAAGAGAAAGACAAGAAAACAATACAAGACGTGCCGATAGTGAAGGAATATCCTGAAGTGTTTCCTGAAGATCTACCTGGTTTGCCACCTGTGCGACCGGTAGAGTTTCGTATTGATCTAATTCCTGGAGCAACACCTGTTGCTAAATCTCCCTACAGGTTAGCACCTTCGGAGATGCAGGAATTATCTAATCAACTACAGGAACTACTTGATAAAGGTTTCATCCGACCGAGCTACTCACCTTGGGGAGCTCCGGTTTTGTTCGTGAAAAAGAAGGATGGATCTTTCCGCATGTGCATAGACTACAGGGAGTTAAACAAACTAACCATCAAGAATCGGTATCCACTACCGAGGATTGATGATTTGTTTGATCAATTGCAAGGAGCTCAATACTTTTCGAAGATCGATCTGCGTTCCGGATACCACCAGCTCAAAGTACAAGATGAAGACATACCCAAGACGGCGTTTCGTACCAGATACGGGCATTACAAATTCATGGTGATGCCTTTTGGTTTGACGAATGCACCCGCGGTTTTCATGGATCTAACGAACCGTGTGTGTAAGCCGTATTTAGATCAATTTGTTATTGTTTTTATTGATGACATATTGATCTATTCTAAAAGCAAAGCAGAGCATGAGCAACATCTTAGAACGATTTTGGAACTGTTAAAGGAAGAGAAGCTTTATGCCAAATTCTCTAAGTGTGAGTTTTGGTTAAAAGAGGTTCAATTCCTAGGTCACGTTATTAACAGTGAGGGAATACACGTTGATCCTGCCAAGATCGAGGCAATAAAAGATTGGGACACTCCGAAGACACCGACGGAGATACGTTCTTTTTTAGGCTTAGCAGGCTATTACAGAAGGTTCATCTCGAACTTTTCTAAGATAGCTCTGCCACTCACAAAGTTAACACAGAAAAACGAGCCATTCATTTGGGAACAAAAGCAAGAAGAAGCCTTTCAGACATTGAAGCAAAACTTATGCAATGCTCCGATCTTATCTCTCCCAGATGGTTGTGATGACTTTGTTGTGTATTGTGATGCATCTCATCAGGGACTTGGCTGTGTACTTATGCAGCGGGACAAAGTCATTGCTTACGCTTCGAGACAGTTAAAGATTCATGAGAAGAACTACACAACTCATGATATGGAACTGGGAGCAGTGGTGTTTGCACTAAAGATCTGGAGGCATTACTTATATGGAACCAAGTGTACCATATTCACTGATCACAAAAGTCTGCAACACATATTTGATCAGAAGGAACTCAACATGCGGCAGCGACGTTGGGTGGAGCTTCTGAATGATTATGACTGCGTAATCAAGTACCATCCGGGCAAGGCAAATGTTGTTGCTGATGCCTTGAGCCGGAAGGAACGGGTCAAACCCTTGCGCGTCAGAGCAATGGGAATGACTGTGCAGACAAGCTTACACGACCATATTATGCAAGCACAACAAGAGGTTATTGAACGAGAAAACCTGAAGAAAGAACTGGATTGCGGTGTGGAGAAACATTTGGAGACAAAATCTGATGAACTTGTTTACTTCAAGGATCGTATATGGATTCCTGCAGTAGATGAGTTAAGGAAACTTATTTTTGATGAAGCACACAAGACCAAGTACTCTGTGCATCCCGGTGCTGATAAAATGTACCAAGACTTACGTGCATTTTATTGGTGGCCGGGTATGAAGAAAGACATAGCTGAGTATGTGGGTCGATGCCTTACGTGTGCTAAGGTGAAGGCAGAACACCAGAAACCGTCAGGTTTACTGGAACAGCTTGAAATTCCCCTTTGGAAGTGGGAACAAATAGCTATGGACTTTGTTACCAAGCTACCCCGCACTTCTAGTGGACATGATACTATTTGGGTTATCGTTGATCGATTAACCAAGTCTGCTCATTTTTTGCCTATGCGAGAAACTTACACGATGGATAAATTAGCGAAGCTTTACATCAACGAGATAGTGGTACGTCATGGTGTGCCATTGTCTATCATCTCGGATCGTGATAGCAGATTTACATCAAGGTTCTGGCAGTCATTACAGAAATCTCTAGGGACGCAATTAAACTTGAGTACAACTTATCATCCACAAACGGATGGTCAAAGCGAACGTACTATTCAGACCCTAGAGGATATGTTGTCACACCCCGAGCCGGCGGGGTAGGATCGGGTTTCCCCGACGGGCGGAAGGTTCCCGGGGCGCGATATCGTGAGTGATAATCGTGATGATCAGATTGTTTACATTGCACATGATATAAATGAGAAATACTAAATATAATAGAATTACAAAGTTAAATTACATCAGTATTGTTTATAATTTAACAATGTAAATCTATCATCAACATCATAAATTTCTATCTTGTATTTACACAAGATATACAAAATAATTTGTATAATGATGTCTTCAAAAGTATGCAGGTCCAAAATGCTAAGCCTTCTATCTGAAGTCCTAGTCCAAAAGGAATAACTCCTTAGTTGACCTGTTCGTCACCTGAGAAGTCATGCAAAAGATCAAGTCAACACATGGTTGGTGAGTTCATATAGGTTAATGATTTGAAAATGATTTGAAAACCTCCTTTGGTAAAGACCCTAACCTCATTAACTCCACCTGTAATATCCACATCGGTATGCTTATATATAGGGCATATGTAAGGGACAAGCCCTAGCCAACATCCCACCACATACTAATATGCATATGACACTGTTGTTAATGATAGTTAAGCATTTTTACCCATTACACTTCTGATTTAGATTATGATCTCCAAAACTTGATTTGCCTTTGATTCTTCTGAGTTCGTCATAGATACATGATTTTCCCCAAAAGTCAATGATAGTAATAAAATGTTAAATATTTTATTAAATAATTAAATAAAACATTTAAATACAACTAAGACATGATGATTGGGCATTATTTCACTCAATCAATTAGACTTAGTTGTTGGTGGTTGTCCAAGTTGTAACCTCTCACACGTGACCCATACCAGGCATAACTCACAAGGAGTATACCTGGGCGTGACGGGATTTTAATGATGCCCGTACAGCCTGACCCAATGGTCTTCTGTACATGAAGGGACTTTACGGATATCCTTTGATTCTTGATCTCTTTGATTCTCTTGATTTTGACCTTGATATTGATCTCATTTGATAGTTCACGTTGTTGCCCGTATAGTCTGACTACAAGAGTCTTCTATACCTGAAGGGACTTTATATGTGTGTTACACGTGGTCTTGATTCCATATACAACTGACATCCACCTTGACTTGAGTATTAATGAGTTCATTAGATCATAATGATTTCATTATTTCAATGATTCACACACATTTATGATTTCTGATTCCTTGAGTCTCTTGATTTTGATCTTTAGAATTTCCATGATTCACAATGATATATGATTCTTGATTATGATTATTTGTTCTCTGATCCCACACTGAATTAGATTCCCTTTGAATATGATCTTTTGATTTAGTTCCCTTGATTTCACTTTGAATTTAGATTCTTGAATTTGAACTTGATGGACTAAGGGTTTGATTTGAGTTTAGAATTAAAGTATTACTCATAAGAGTAATTTAATTAACTTGATAATTTGATCTGTTTAATAATTTCCTAGACAGGAGTCTAGAAGTATCAACAAACATATATATGTAAAACATATAATAAATAAAAGCATTTAAATAAACAGTTTAAATAAAACAGTTTACGCATGCTTCTCAGCCCCGCGTTTTAGAACAAAATGTTAGAAAAAGGGGCAATGAACTCACCTGTGTTGCTTTGTATAGAATTACCACAAAATGCGCACTCGTTGTTGTAGCTTACGTATCTTCGGTTCCTGAGTTGTTTTAAAAGAATTCGCATACGATAAGTATATATAATAGACGTCGTAACTGGGTTTTTGTCTCAGTGTGCAACTAAGTGTCCTATGATTCTACTGTGTTTTCTAAAGCTTCGTTTAACTATTCTAACTTATTACCCATTTATAACCATAATCCCCTCAATAAATCATCTAAAGTCTTTATCTAGAATATTTTCAATTTAATTCATTTTAAGTTAAATATTTCGAAAACAATCTGGAATATATATTTTAGTAACGTTTACAATCATCATCTTTTACTAAAACCATAATTAATTTAAATGAATACCATTTTAACATGTGATGAGCTTAGATGAAGCCCAATTGGGCCAACCTTGGGCCCAATGTTATTCTTTGATTTGAATAACCCCTCATAGGTAATTAAATTGAATCATCTTAACTTGGTTATAAGTTCTTATGAAATCTCATAACATTTAGACGTTAATAATTAAATTGACACTTGAACCTTAGATTATCGTTTTTTTTTTACCCCCCTTGAGTTTACAATAATTTCCCGATGTGTTAGACTTGATGTAAAGGATATTACAACTTTATTTCTAGTTGTTTACATGATTAGGAAAACCCATTTTCCTTTAATGATTCTAAGTATGGTTCAAGCCCACCTTTTAGTCTATTGCATGAAATTTGAAACTTCATTCATCCTTTCCATGCACACACATGAAATTGTTTCATGCATGCAACTTATCACCCCATGAAAGTCGTGATGACCCAATCGGATATCCCATTTGCTTTAACCCATCCCAATCGATATGACTACTTTGGTCTTTTAAAGGAAGCTTAGTCTACCCAAGATTGGTGATTCATAATGAACTCTAATGTCACTCCCATGCCCACACACTTTATGAACTACCATGCATGCACCTCACATGCTCAAGCCCATGTATGCACAATGGGCCGATGTATGCAAGACAAGAGCAAGGTGGCCGAATGATGTCTATCCCGGTGAATGGTGTGCTTCGGCCGATTAACCAAAAACTCAAACCGGATGGGTCCTTGGTTCGGCGAAGGAGGGGATGGCCGATTGAATAGAGTATAAGTTGTCGAATGGCTGTAGGCGAATGAGCTTGGGTCGAATGAAGACCAGCGAATGAACATGGTCCGAATGGAAGAACCTCTAGGCCGATCGAATGAGTCATGGGCGACTGAACCTTAGCCGGTCAAATGAGGGCTCATTCGGCGAAGGGGAGGTCCCATTCGACATTGGTGCCATTCGGCGGGCTGGGTGTAAACCCATTCGGGTCTGCGAACGCACCCACCATGGCAGCCTAAATCTCACCCAAATGGTCAAGAATCGAATGGTACTTGCTTACTACATCTCCCTAAGTGATTGTGGTGGTTTTTCCCTAAATTGTTCGGGGTTGGAACCGGTTCAAGGGAGAGGTTCGATCTAGGGTTTTGAAAACCCTAAATCACGACTTAGATCTCGTTTTTACCTCAAATCAACTGGTTTGAAGCTTCAAATCCTTGTACTTTCGTGATCTACAAGTGATGGTGGTGATTTTGACACCAAGAACACACTAAATGGTTGAGAATCCAACAAGAAATCTTAGAGAGAAGATGAAAACTTTAGAGAGAGAGAGAGATGAACGTGAATGAGGGTGTGGTGGCTGGTTGGTGATGGTAGTTGGGGTTTTAATTGCCTCATTAAATGAGGGTAAATAGCCGGGTATGTTCGGGTTCGTTCGGGTTCGCGTAAAATCGCCGGTTTCTCGTCGTTTTTCGTTACAAAGCGACTCGGTTTTAAAATAGAATCATAAAATTATTTTAGGTTGTGATTCCTAATAAATTAACTAAATATCTTATAATTATTAAATTACAAAAATATTTATTTAACGTTTAAATCGAATCGCGCGGTCATCGCGCGTATTTGTTCGAATCGTCACCCGATCAAACACGACGATAACTACACTTTTCAATATTGTTTTCTAATTATTGAATATCATTCAGAATGTTAAACTTTCAGATTTATTCGTACAGATCGTCACCTATACGAATAATCTGTCGGTTTAGCATTCACAAAAAGACATCCGTGTTGTTTTGTTTAGTAAAGCCTCGCATACGTTTATACATAATAAAACCCTAACAATTAATCACATGATGGTTCTGTGTTGCCAGATAATTAACTGACTCAAGAACCATTGTTCTGAACTTGTTTCTCTGAAATGATTCTTATATCACTGTTTTGATATCATGAAATGATACTGAAACTCAATATGAATATGAAATACACTGAATTACATAAGATTTGTACCTGGTTGCTGTTCACGTACTGTTCACGATCACTGTTCCGGTGACGGTTCCGGCACTGATGTTACATATGTTGAGAACCTGTGTTCTAGAATTTGGTGGTAATTGGGATTCTCATTTGCCACTAATCGAGTTCTCCTACAACAACAGTTATCACAGCAGCATCGGTTGTGCCCCATTCGAGGCTCTTTATGGTCGGAAATGTCGGTCACCGATCTGTTGGTCAGAAGTGGGATATAATCGTATAAATGGGCCAGAACTTATTCTAGAAACTACAGACAAAATTGCTCAGATACAACAGAGGCTACAAGCAACACGAAGCAGACAAAAGAACTATGCCGACAAACGGCGCAAGCCGTTGGAATTCCAAGTGGGAGACCGAGTCATGTTAAAGGTTTCCCCATGGAAAGGCGTAGTCCGTTTTGCAAAAAAAGGCAAACTAACACCACGGTACGTGGGACCGTTCAAGATCATCGAACGCATTGGTCCTGTGGCGTACAGATTAAGCTTACCGGATGAACTTAGCGGTGTACATGACGTGTTTCACGTCTCAAACTTGAAGAAATGCCTAGCAGATGAAACTCTTATCATACCGGTTGAAGAAATTCAATTGGATAATCACTTATGTTTTATTGAGGAACATTTAGAGATTATGGATCGCAAAGTTAAGAAACTGAGGCGAAGCCGTATTCCTATTGTTAAGGTTCGTTGGAACTCAAGGCGTGGACCCGAGTTTACTTGGGAATGTGAAGATCACATGAAGAACAAGTATCACCAACTCTTTACAGAGGAAGCCGTACCGAATAACGAGTCTTAAATTTCGGGACGAAATTTCTCTAACAAGAGGAGACTGTAACATCAGTGCCGGACGCATGCCGGAACAGTGATCGCAACAGTAAACATGTACAGTAACTCAGGTACACATTTTGTGAAACTATGATTAGACTATTGATGCATTTGATTAACATGACACTATTAAACGATTGTCTGAATCTGACTGAAATCTTAGGATTTACAGTCAGATTACATGTCAGACAACACAGTGTTGAAACATAAATACTTGATGTGATATTAGTTGGTGTAAACGTATGTGAGGTTAAACAAAACAAAACCTTAACGGTTGTCATTTCAGAATGCTAAACCGACGTGTTATTCATATAGGTGACGACCTGTATGAATGATTCTGATAGTTTAACGTTCTGAAATAATGACTTAACAGTAGAAAACAAGAATCAGAAAGCCAAACCATCGACGTGTTCGTTCGAATGACGATTCGAACGAATACGCGCGATGGCGACGCGATCTGACGAAACGAAAACGAAAACGAATGAAGACACGAACGATCATAATTTTAAGGAAATAAAATATTTCCTATTTTACAATTTTGAAACTCATCATAAAATAAATTAAATTAAACTATTTTATAAAATCGCGTACGAATTAGCGAAGCGCGTAAAAATAACGAAACTTCGACAAATAAATTAACTGAACGATATTTAAAATAATTTCTAGAAATAAATAACATTCGAATCGTTAAAATAAACTCATTTTATTTTGTTTACAAAATACGCGCGTAACGATCCGAATACGCGACGATATTACGAACCGAGCAACCGAAACGAACCCGAATACCCACTGGGTATATAAACCTTAAAAGAACACATTTATTTCATTTTCAACCTCATCTCTCTCTCACTACTCTCCATTCCCGGTTTTAACACAAATCCACCATTTCCAACCTTTGCAAGCTCATATCTCTCTCGTTTCTTAACGAAATTGGGTGATTCTTGCGCCCACGCGAAGATCTCGAAGCCCTCTACAAGAAAGTACAACTCATCTGAGCTTTGGTCCAGTCGATTTTGAGGTATGATCAAGAGAACATTACGGGAATTAGGGTTTTATTGTAGATCTCGACACACACACACAAAAACCGGTCCTAAACCCACCCCGCGACCACTACACCTTCGAAAATATTCTTGTCACTAAGTACAACAGTGTTATCCGACTAGAATCAGTGAACCACTAGGAAGAAGATGACAGGTTCGGGGGTTTGCTGAGAGCGGTGGGGAGCCGAACCTTTAGGGTTTTCACGAACCCTTTCATGAGAAACGAACCCAGTGGGGACGAACCTTGCTTGGCACTACATACCACCGAACCTTGGGTCACAAGAACGAACCTTCGTGTACAGCCATCGACTCCCGAACCCTGTGTTGCCTCCTGCCGAACCTTTTTCAGTTAAAACAAACTAGACGATCCCAGCTGAACCCTTTTAGGGTTGCCGAACCCTAGCAAGTGGCGCACCTCGCATGCACAACCAGTCGAACGTCAAGTGGCCAGCGAACCTTCATACGAACCTATGCCCAGAAATTATGGCCGAACCTTGTGTAGCCACGAACCTCCATTGGCAAACCACACAGCGAACCATAGGCTCACGAACTCTGCATGGTTACTTGCGAGCCTTAGGGCGTTTTAGGGCAGCCGAACCTACTGGTTGCTCAGGATGTAGCCGAACCTATACTGAGGTTCGCTGGATTGATGCTGCCTATTTGTGGAATGAATTCAGCTACATTTCTTGGGCCCAATACTACATCCAATGGCTCGAATCCATAATTACCAGGCCCAATTTATTTACTAATTTCACTCTATGCGGCCCATGATATTTGAGCAACCCAATTCTTTTAGCTTTGGCCCAACTTAAGTTTGATTAACCCGCACCCTTCATTCTTGGCTCAACAATAACACCTGATTTGTTGTAATGGTGTTGGTCTAAAGCCCAACATATGCGGCCCATATTAGCCAATAAACTCGGCCCATCACACTTATATTTCGGCCCATACACGTACACACGATAGGCCCACTTATACATAAGGGAATCCAATGGGTTATCCGGCCCAACAATTAACAACAAATGATAAAAGGTTTATAAAAAGACATGAAAATGCTTAGAGTTGGAATTAAAGCTTTTGATTTTTAAACTAAACTCTAAGTTGGGCAATTGCAAACCATAAAAAGGAAATCAAAGTCATTTTCTGAAATAGGACAACTTGGGCCGGAAATCCAGATCGATGAACAACTACACTTCATAGAGGAACCGGTGGAAATTATGGACCGGGAACTCAAGAAGTTGAAACATAGTAAGATACCCATTGTAAAAGTTCGATGGAACTCACGACGAGGACCGGAATACACCTGGGAACGGGAGGATCAAATGAAAAAGAAATACCCTCACCTATTCGCCAAACAAGCTAACACCGGCACATGAACTGAATTTCGGGACGAAATTCCCAATAACTGGGGGATGATGTGACACCTCGTAATTTCCAGGTCAGCAATTCTATTATTTTAATAATAATGTTTATTATTATTTCATACGTGGCACTAGAATAAATGCATTTAGTGTGACACGTGGCACAACAGTCTGAACACACCGATAATTCGAGGAATTATCGCACAACAATCGCACGTGTCTTGAATGACGAACGTTGGTGAACGGATCAATCTGTAACACAAAACACTGCACTTAGGTTCGGTGAACCTAATTTAGTTAGAACAAAGCCAATGTGTTGAGAAACGATGATCATATTCGAGAAATACGAAAGATTCGGTTCAAAACAATGAAATTGGACCTATTGGGCTCAGCCGAGACCCATCGCGGTACGCGATGGACATACAATTGGGCTTTCGCGGTACGCGAAGCTCAAGCGGGAGAATTTGAATTCTCCGAAAAACGTCGCGGTACGCGACGACCGATCATCTTCAACCATCGCGGTACGCGGCGTGTTTCGGGAACAGAATGATTATTTTAAACTCCGCGGTACGCGGAGACGCTTTTTGTGCAGTCTCCGCGGTACGCGACAACCCCTACACGCATAAAATCTTTATAAACCCAATGTTAATCATTTCTGTTACTTCCCTTCCGATTTCTCTCGTTTGAAACCTTCATTGCGACCATTACCACTCTGTTGCACCACCAAAGACACAAAGGGAGCCATTGGAAGACCTTGAGGGCTTAGGGAAGCACTTGGAAGTCCACCCACCAACTCTATTCTTCACATTTCGACTAGGAGGCTTCACCAGCAGGTTCTGGAACTTCTAACCATCAATCTCAGACCACATCCCACGGATTTGAAGACTACTAAGGTAGTTCTATGTCCAATCTTGCTTAAAACACTCACTAGGCACACATGCAAGCCATTTAGGCTACATGCATCACCACCACCACCAATATCACGAAATTTTGATGTTATATGTATGCTATTTGATGATTTACTTACTGATTTGATGATATTGTAATGATTTATGATGATATATATTGAATATGGTGATGATTTGTTGATTTTAGTATGAAATAGGAACTTTTAATAACATGCATGGATGATCTAAGTAGATTCACATGATGTTTGGTATTGAAATGTTGTTAGTAATGATATGGATGATGATCTACATGATTTAGGATGTTTGATTTTGTCAAAAATGGTCATTTGATGATTATTACTAAAAATAGTAACTTTTGTGTTACATAGTGGTGATTTTTGATGAAATAATCACATGCATGTAATTAGATCTATATGTTATGCTTAAAATGATGTTGAGAAACTATTGTGATGGATATTTGATGCATATGAATGTCTAGAATAGTCAAAAGGATGATTTTTGTAAACGTTACTATAAATAGTAACTTTTTGTCACAAGATTGCAAATGGGTAAAATGTTTGGTAATGTCTTGAGTCTAACATATTCACTTAGTGAATACATGATGATATTGGAAGGGAAATGTCATTGGAAACTTGATTTGGTGTTATTTTCGTAAGTTACTAAATATAGTAACTTTATTTTATAAAGTTTACGATTTGTCACATGTTAGTTGTAACGAGCATGATTAATAGATTATTTAGGACTAACATGATGATAATAGATGATGTTGATTGTTAAACTTGTGGAAACATGCTTAATTTAGAAACTTTCCAAATATGGAAACTTTTACGCGCAAACTATGTTAAAACGATTATGTGTAACTATGTGCTATGTGATAACATGCTCATTTAGGATAAATATGCATGTTAGAATAATCGGAATATAATTATATGCATAACCTTCCAAATATGGAAACTTTCCTAAAATAGGAACTTACCATAAATAGTAAGTTTCCTCATAGGAATGAATTTGGTATCCGTACACTTCACACGACACAAAAAACCGCACGATACACGAACACTTGATCCAAACCGTCACCAATGGGTTGTTAGGTCAAACACGATCGACACGGTCAAACACGGTCAACTCGACCTACGTAACCACTTAGTGTTGTTGAACACTAACACGGTCCGGTGAGACCCACACTTGTGAACACAAACTCATAGTACCTATGTGATATAGGTGACTACTAGCCGGCGAGCTACACTTGCACTCTTTTGAGCTAACGCATAACATAAACTCAGGTGAGTTTACGGCCCCACTTTTACTCTTTAACTGCTTTTGTTAAACTATTGGGGTGAGAATACAATGCAACTGTTTTAGATGTATGACTGGTATGTTGTGAAAACCATTTTCGAGTGTAACTATTATCGCTTAAAGTCCTCACTTATCCTTACCGTTAGTTGTGTAACAAACGAGTCGTAATTACGTAGTACTACTGGGTTTGACTAGCCCCACTCGGCACCAATGTTGACTGGAGGTCATAACGAGTGTAATTTCGATGTGAATTGCGAGTTCAGCGATGACTCGCGGAGGCAAACGGAAACAGTCTAGTTTCGGTAAGATGAACTGACACATTCCACGGATCGTAGTATCCAACAAACAACTTAACATACCCAGTATATGTCTGTTTACTTTTCTGTCTGTCTAAACCTGTGAACTCACCAACTTTTTAGTTGACACTTTTCGCATGTATTCTCAGGTAACTGATGGAGCTTACGCTAGGATACACACAAGGAAGCCTTAAGGAGTCTGACTTGCATATAGACTCGTATTTTAGGCGTTGTGTGCATTAATAATGATTTGAAAACAATTAAATCATTTGTAGTGTTTATTTCAACAATTACTTTCCGCTGCTACATATGTATTTGATGATTTACATTTTCCGCTGCATACTTATATAAACTTGTTTGGTTTTGCAAACTGTGTGATTGTGTAACTCATATAGAAGTCGTTCTATATGACCAAGAGCTGTGATTCCTGGCCACGTCACACCCACGTGGACTGACACCATGAGTGGGAAATTGGGGGTGTGACAGACTGGTATCAGAGCCTTGGTTATAGGGAACTAGGTTTGCATATAGTAAACTTAGACTATAGCCACTGCTCTACATTAGACACAACACTAGAACTTGCACACTGATGTTGTTATTATTACTATCGAACTGTTGTTTACTAACAGGAGAACTTACAGGATGGCTGACAACAACGGGAACGCTAACAGGAACCCGGGCAAACGCCCAGCCGTTGACGATTTGACCGAGGATAGTCGACGTAGGATCGACAGCATAGTAGCTCAGGTGGATGCAGAGATGGAGAGGAGGACCCAGATGTTAGCACGGGAGCGCTACTGGGGATGGTTGCCCAGCCTCTTACTACTGTGGATCGTGGCTGAGCGGGTGCCTACCCCGCGATACAGAGGTGATACCTCTGAGGGACCACGGCTACCGGCACTTGGGATGCCGATGGAGAGAGCCTTCGCGGCTCATGTTGCTGTAACCCGGCGGGAGCTTCGGAGAAACGCCGAGCTGTCCGACGAGGTTCGTGTTCTTCGCGAGAAGAACGATCGCCTGGAAAGGCGAAGCGACCGACTGGAGGAGCAGAACGATCGCTTAGAGGAACAGGTGGAGACATTACGTCTCCAGGTGTCTCAGCTCATGTCTCAGCATGGCCAGATAGTTGATGTCATGCAGGAGCATGACGGGCGTATTACCGAGAATCGGACAGATATAGCCGAAACTCAGGCTATGGTACAGGCAAGTGACGCCATGCTTAACGCATGGGCGGCACAGTTTGTTGAGGAGCCGCCAGCTGAGGATGACGGGCCACAGTTCGAGGCCGAAGATCTCGAGGAAGGGGAGTTCGACGAGGATCCCGACGAGGATCCGGAGGAGGACGATGACGATGATGGGGACGCAGCTAGTAACATCTCCCATGTCTCCATGGACTCGGATTAGTAGATTTTCCTTATTTTGTACTGTCTTTCCTTTTATCTTATTTTAGCCTAGACGAGCGGGATGTGCTCGGAGAACTCGCATTGTACTTTCTTTTCAAATTATTGTACTTCAAGATTGATATTAATGGAAATTATGCTTTATTATGATTATCTGCTTTATTATTACTACTGTTATTTGAAGCTTTGTTACGATAGCTAACTTGACATTTGACGTGACAACAATCCTAACTTTGGCTAACACTTAGCATCTGATGACTAACACTCTAACCTCTCTATATAGAAACATGTCGGGAAGAGGAACCAATGCCCTTCGACTCAAACGCAAGGCCGAAAAGGCACGGATCGACATGATGGTCGAACGAAAATTCAACAAGGTACTCGCAGAGTACGAAGCCAACCGTCACACCAGTGAGACGAGTGGCACTAACAACGGTATTAGCTTTTGCCTAACGTAACTAGCATAGAATAGACAGCCTAGATACTAACACGTTGTATTGAACTACCGATGCACAGGACCCCAGGGAGGAGCGGCAAAGGGATGCTCATTTAAGGCATTCCTAAGCTGTCATCCTCACAAGTTTCAGGGCACTGAAGGGGCAGTGGGACTGCTCCGATGGATAGAGAAGGTGGAATCGGTTTTCTCTATGGCCGAATGCTCTGACGGGAACCGAGTGAAATATGCCACAGGAGTACTGGAGGGACCGGCCCTCACCTGGTGGAATACTCATGTCCAGACACTCGGACTGGATACTGCAAACTCCATCCCATGGGAGAACTTTACGAGAATGCTCCACGAGGAGTATTGTCCTCGGGACGAAATTCGGAAGCTGGAAGAAGAATTCTGGACGCACAAAATGGTGGGATCCGAGATCGAGAAATACTGTACTCGATTTCACGAACTGTGCAAGCTGTGCCCGGCAATGGTGACGCCGGAGTACAAAAAGATCGAGCAATTCATCAGTGGATTGCCAGACCAGATACAAAGCACGGTGACAGCAGCCGATCACGCCACCATTCAACCATTGATTCGCTTGGCACATAAGTTGACAGACCAGGCAGTAGCTCAGGGGAAGCTGCCTAAGAGGGGTGAGCACCTGAAACCCCAGGAAATCAAGCGAAAGTGGGAACCCAGCAATAACCGTACCTTCTCACCACAACAACCAGCTCAACACCGACCCGCACCTGCAAAAGTTTTCACTGCCACCCAACCAAACAATCAGGACAAAGGGGGATATCGGGGAAACAACCCCAAATGCAACAACTGCTCATACCACCATCACGGCCCATGTCGAAGAGTTCGATGCACCAACTGTGGAAGGAACGGGCATCTAGCCAAAGAATGCCGATCGAACCCCAACCCCAACCTCAACAAGGATAACACACTAAAGGGGTGCTTCACTTGTGGCAAGCCCGGACATATGCGCCGAGACTGTCCACAAAACAAGAACGCAGGAGGCAACCCGACTAGAGGACGAGCATTCGTAATCGGATCTGGTGAAGCCAAAGATGATCCGAACGTCGTCACCGGTACGTTTCTTTTAAATAATGTCTACGCTAGTATATTATTTGATACCGGTGCCGATAGGAGTTTTATCTCTAGTGAATTTAGCAAATTGCTTGACATGACACCAACACCACTAGATTATAAGTATACCGTAGAGTTAGCGGATGGAAAACTTATCGAAACACAACACATCATCAAAGGATGCGTTCTAACACTAGCGAACCATCAGTTGGTGATCGACCTGATGCCAGTAACTCTCGGAAGCTTCGACGTGGTGATTGGAATGGATTGGTTATCTGCAAACCATGCCGAGATCGTGTGCAACGAGAAGATCGTACGAGTTACGTTGCCAAGCGGAGAGCAGATCTCAATCCAGGGAGAACGGCGCGGGATACCGTTAAACATCATGTCCTGTATGAAAGCAAGCAAATATCTGAAGAAGGGATACACGGCTATCCTAGCCCTTATCACCGAACAGTCAAAGAAGGAACGAAAGATCGAGGACATTGAGGTTGTTCGTGATTTTCCGGAAGTTTTTCCTGACGATCTACCGGGACTACCACCAGCACGACAAGTGGAGTTCCAGATAGATTTAACCCCCGGAGCAGCACCAATAGCCAAGGCACCATACCGATTGGCTCCTACTGAAATGCAAGAACTATCTAACCAACTGCAGGAGTTGTTAGATAAAGGATTTATCCGACCGAGCTTCTCACCTTGGGGAGCACCGGTCTTATTCGTGAAGAAGAAAGACGGTTCATTCCGTATGTGTATAGACTACCGAGAACTAAACAAGGTAACGATCAAGAATCGATACCCCCTACCACGAATAGACGACCTGTTCGATCAACTACAAGGGTCAAACTTCTATTCGAAAATCGATCTGAGATCGGGTTACCATCAACTCCGAATACAGGAGGACGATATACCAAAGACAGCATTCAGAACACGGTACGGACATTACGAGTTTCTAGTAATGCCTTTTGGACTGACTAACGCACCGGCAGTATTCATGGATCTCATGAATCGAGTGTGTAAACCGTATCTCGATAAGTTCGTAATCGTATTTATTGATGACATCTTGATCTACTCGAAGACTCAGGAAGAACATGCCGATCACTTGAGACGTGTCTTAGAACTACTAAAGAAGGAACAACTATACGCGAAATTCTCCAAATGTGATTTCTGGATTCGCGAAGTTCAATTCCTTGGACACGTAGTAAACGAGAAAGGGATACACGTAGACCCAGCCAAAATCGAGGCAATCAAGAATTGGGCAGCACCTAAGACCCCAACTGAAGTGCGACAATTCTTAGGATTGGCCGGGTACTACAGGCGGTTTATCGAAGGGTTCTCGAAGATCGCACAATCGTTGACGTCCCTTACGCATAAAGACAAGAAGTTCGAATGGGGAGAAAAACAGGAAACTGCTTTCGACCTGTTGAAACAAAAGTTGTGCAGTGCACCAATCTTATCGCTACCAGACGGGTGCGAGGACTTTGTGGTGTACTGTGACGCCTCAAAGCAAGGACTCGGTTGCGTGCTGATGCAACGCGAGAAAGTTATAGCATATGCGTCACGACAATTGAAAGTGCACGAAAAGAACTACACAACTCACGACCTAGAGTTGGGAGCCGTAGTGTTCGCACTAAAGATTTGGCGACACTATCTATACGGCACCAAGTGCACGATATTCACTGATCATAAGAGTCTACAACACATCTTCGACCAAAAAGAGTTAAATATGAGACAACGCAGATGGGTCGAGCTGATAGGTGATTATGATTGTGCAATCAAATATCATCCCGGTAAAGCCAATGTAGTCGCCGACGCGCTAAGCCGGAAGGAAACAACCAAACGCGTGCGCGCACTACAACTCACCATTCACTCCGAATTACCTAACCAAATTCGGGTCGCACAACAAGAAGCGTTGAAAACCGAGAACCTCACTCTCGAAGCCATGAGAGGGATGGATAAACAGATGAAACAAAAGGACGACGGAGCTTACTACCTGCTGGACCGTATTTGGATTCCACGATTCGGAGACTTAAGGAAGGTAGTAATGGATGAAGCTCATAAGAGCCGATACTCAGTACATCCAGGCTCTGACAAAATGTATCATGACCTAAAGGCAACTTATTGGTGGCCTAACATGAAGTCAGAAATCGCAACGTATGTGAGTAAGTGTCTGACTTGCTCAAAGGTCAAGGTAGAATACCAGAAGCCTTCGGGATTACTCCAACAGCCAGAAATCCCGGTATGGAAATGGGAACAGATTTCCATGGATTTCATCACAAAGCTACCAAAGACCACAAGTGGTTGCGATACCATCTGGGTTATCGTAGACCGACTTACGAAATCGGCACACTTCCTGCCGATCAAAGAAACTGATAAATTGGAAAAGTTGACCCGAATCTACTTGAAGGAAATCGTATCCAGACACGGAGTCCCGACCTCCATAATATCAGACCGAGACAGCCGTTTCACGGCTCACTTTTGGAAGTCCTTACACAAGGCACTCGGGACGAGGTTGGATATGAGTACTGCTTATCACCCACAGACGGATGGTCAGAGTGAACGAACCATCCAAACTTTGGAGGACATGCTTCGGGCATGTGTAATTGATTTCGGTAACAGCTGGGAGACTCACTTACCTTTAGTGGAGTTCTCGTACAATAACAGCTACCACACTAGCATTGGAGCTGCACCGTTTGAAGCACTTTACGGGCGTAAATGCAGATCACCACTCTGTTGGGCGGAAGTTGGGGAAAGCCAGCTGACCGGACCCGAACTTGTGCATGAAACAACTGAAAAGATCGTGCAAATACGCAACAGAATGGCAGCAGCTCGGGATCGACAGAAGAGCTATGCCGACAAAAGGCGCAAACCTTTAGAATTCCAAGTGGGAGACCAAGTACTACTTAAAGTCTCGCCTTGGAAGGGAGTGATTCGATTCGGGAAACGAGGAAAACTAAACCCTCGTTACATTGGACCTTTCGAGATCACTAGACGGATAGGCCCGGTGGCCTACGAACTACAGCTACCACAGGAACTAAGTAGCGTACACAACGTGTTTCACGTTTCAAATCTCAAGAAGTGTTTGTCGGACGAAACTCTCACAATTCCCTTAGAGGAAATCCAGATCGATGAACAACTACACTTCATAGAGGAACCGGTGGAAATTATGGACCGGGAACTCAAGAAGTTGAAACATAGTAAGATACCCATTGTAAAAGTTCGATGGAACTCACGACGAGGACCGGAATACACCTGGGAACGGGAGGATCAAATGAAAAAGAAATACCCTCACCTATTCGCCAAACAAGCTAACACCGGCACATGAACTGAATTTCGGGACGAAATTCCCAATAACTGGGGGATGATGTGACACCTCGTAATTTCCAGGTCAGCAATTCTATTATTTTAATAATAATGTTTATTATTATTTCATACGTGGCACTAGAATAAATGCATTTAGTGTGACACGTGGCACAACAGTCTGAACACACCGATAATTCGAGGAATTATCGCACAACAATCGCACGTGTCTTGAATGACGAACGTTGGTGAACGGATCAATCTGTAACACAAAACACTGCACTTAGGTTCGGTGAACCTAATTTAGTTAGAACAAAGCCAATGTGTTGAGAAACGATGATCATATTCGAGAAATACGAAAGATTCGGTTCAAAACAATGAAATTGGACCTATTGGGCTCAGCCGAGACCCATCGCGGTACGCGATGGACATACAATTGGGCTTTCGCGGTACGCGAAGCTCAAGCGGGAGAATTTGAATTCTCCGAAAAACGTCGCGGTACGCGACGACCGATCATCTTCAACCATCGCGGTACGCGGCGTGTTTCGGGAACAGAATGATTATTTTAAACTCCGCGGTACGCGGAGACGCTTTTTGTGCAGTCTCCGCGGTACGCGACAACCCCTACACGCATAAAATCTTTATAAACCCAATGTTAATCATTTCTGTTACTTCCCTTCCGATTTCTCTCGTTTGAAACCTTCATTGCGACCATTACCACTCTGTTGCACCACCAAAGACACAAAGGGAGCCATTGGAAGACCTTGAGGGCTTAGGGAAGCACTTGGAAGTCCACCCACCAACTCTATTCTTCACATTTCGACTAGGAGGCTTCACCAGCAGGTTCTGGAACTTCTAACCATCAATCTCAGACCACATCCCACGGATTTGAAGACTACTAAGGTAGTTCTATGTCCAATCTTGCTTAAAACACTCACTAGGCACACATGCAAGCCATTTAGGCTACATGCATCACCACCACCACCAATATCACGAAATTTTGATGTTATATGTATGCTATTTGATGATTTACTTACTGATTTGATGATATTGTAATGATTTATGATGATATATATTGAATATGGTGATGATTTGTTGATTTTAGTATGAAATAGGAACTTTTAATAACATGCATGGATGATCTAAGTAGATTCACATGATGTTTGGTATTGAAATGTTGTTAGTAATGATATGGATGATGATCTACATGATTTAGGATGTTTGATTTTGTCAAAAATGGTCATTTGATGATTATTACTAAAAATAGTAACTTTTGTGTTACATAGTGGTGATTTTTGATGAAATAATCACATGCATGTAATTAGATCTATATGTTATGCTTAAAATGATGTTGAGAAACTATTGTGATGGATATTTGATGCATATGAATGTCTAGAATAGTCAAAAGGATGATTTTTGTAAACGTTACTATAAATAGTAACTTTTTGTCACAAGATTGCAAATGGGTAAAATGTTTGGTAATGTCTTGAGTCTAACATATTCACTTAGTGAATACATGATGATATTGGAAGGGAAATGTCATTGGAAACTTGATTTGGTGTTATTTTCGTAAGTTACTAAATATAGTAACTTTATTTTATAAAGTTTACGATTTGTCACATGTTAGTTGTAACGAGCATGATTAATAGATTATTTAGGACTAACATGATGATAATAGATGATGTTGATTGTTAAACTTGTGGAAACATGCTTAATTTAGAAACTTTCCAAATATGGAAACTTTTACGCGCAAACTATGTTAAAACGATTATGTGTAACTATGTGCTATGTGATAACATGCTCATTTAGGATAAATATGCATGTTAGAATAATCGGAATATAATTATATGCATAACCTTCCAAATATGGAAACTTTCCTAAAATAGGAACTTACCATAAATAGTAAGTTTCCTCATAGGAATGAATTTGGTATCCGTACACTTCACACGACACAAAAAACCGCACGATACACGAACACTTGATCCAAACCGTCACCAACGGGTTGTTAGGTCAAACACGATCGACACGGTCAAACACGGTCAACTCGACCTACGTAACCACTTAGTGTTGTTGAACACTAACACGGTCCGGTGAGACCCACACTTGTGAACACAAACTCATAGTACCTATGTGATATAGGTGACTACTAGCCGGCGAGCTACACTTGCACTCTTTTGAGCTAACGCATAACATAAACTCAGGTGAGTTTACGGCCCCACTTTTACTCTTTAACTGCTTTTGTTAAACTATTGGGGTGAGAATACAATGCAACTGTTTTAGATGTATGACTGGTATGTTGTGAAAACCATTTTCGAGTGTAACTATTATCGCTTAAAGTCCTCACTTATCCTTACCGTTAGTTGTGTAACAAACGAGTCGTAATTACGTAGTACTACTGGGTTTGACTAGCCCCACTCGGCACCAATGTTGACTGGAGGTCATAACGAGTGTAATTTCGATGTGAATTGCGAGTTCAGCGATGACTCGCGGAGGCAAACGGAAACAGTCTAGTTTCGGTAAGATGAACTGACACACTCCACGGATCGTAGTATCCAACAAACAACTTAACATACCCAGTATATGTCTGTTTACTTTTCTGTCTGTCTAAACCTGTGAACTCACCAACTTTTTAGTTGACACTTTTCGCATGTATTCTCAGGTAACTGATGGAGCTTACGCTAGGATACACACAAGGAAGCCTTAAGGAGTCTGACTTGCATATAGACTCGTATTTTAGGCGTTGTGTGCATTAATAATGATTTGAAAACAATTAAATCATTTGTAGTGTTTATTTCAACAATTACTTTCCGCTGCTACATATGTATTTGATGATTTACATTTTCCGCTGCATACTTATATAAACTTGTTTGGTTTTGCAAACTGTGTGATTGTGTAACTCATATAGAAGTCGTTCTATATGACCAAGAGCTGTGATTCCTGGCCACGTCACACCCACGTGGACTGACACCACGAGTGGGAAATTGGGGGTGTGACAGTTACTTGCGAGCCCTAGGGCGTTTTAGGGCAGCCGAACCTACTGGTTGCTCAGGATGTAGCCGAACCTATACTGAGGTTCGCTGGATTGATGCTGCCTATTTGTGGAACGAATTCAGCTACATTTCTTGGGCCCAATACTACATCCAATGGCCCGAATCCATAATTACCAGGCCCAATTTATTTACTAATTTCACTCTATGCGGCCCATGATATTTGAGCAACCCAATTCTTTTAGCTTTGGCCCAACTTAAGTTTGATTAACCCGCACCCTTCATTCTTGGCTCAACAATAACACTTGATTTGTTGTAATGGTGTTGGTCTAAAGCCCAACATATGCGGCCCATATTAGCCAATAAACTCGGCCCATCACACTTATATTTCGGCCCATACACGTACACACGATAGGCCCACTTATACATAAGGGAATCCAATGGGTTATCCGGCCCAACAATTAACAACAAATGATAAAAGGTTTATAAAAAGACATGAAAATGCTTAGAGTTGGAATTAAAGGTTTTGATTTTTAAACTAAACTCTAAGTTGGGCAATTGCAAACCATAAAAAGGAAATCAAAGTCATTTTCTGAAATAGGACAACTTGGGCCGGATAACAAACAAGACTCGCGAGTGTTGGTTAACTTTAGGATTAACACTTACACGCACACTAATCATTACAAACAAATACTCATGAACTACAAACACTATGAAATCAATACAGGAGCGTGAACATTACAACAAAGGGCAAACAAAGAGCGAGCGTATTCTTGTTTTACATAGTCAACTACCAAGGACACAAGGTGAGTTCATTTGTCCCCTTTCAAACTTATTTGTTTTACTTCGGGACTGAGAAGCATGTCAAACATTTTCATAAATTGTTGAAATGTTACTTAATGCTTTAAACATAAACATGATACTTACGTTGAAACTTATACTTTAAGCTTAAGACTTGATATCAATTGTTGGTTACTTATGAGACGTGATGCTTTTATATGAGACATGATACTTAAATATGAGATGAGATGCTTGTGATACGATATGCTTAAACATGACACTTCTTGCTTGTGACAACATTATGCTTAAACATGATACTTGATGATTGTGATGTGATACGTTTAAACATGATACTTGATACTTATGAATCATTGTATGAACATTTGAAACATTATGCTTGGAAATTACTACTTGCGCATGAAACATGGTACATGTATCTAACCATAGGCTATGTAATTGCTAAACTTCTGGTAGTCCAGAGCTTGTACCTATGGGGTGAGATACATGTAAAAAAATAAACGTAACGAGACTAGGCTATTACCTAGATATAAGAGGCATGTAATTGCTAAACTTCTGGTAGTCCAGAGCTTTTGTCTGCTTATATGAGGTATGTAATTGCTAAACATAAATGTAACGAGACTAGGCTATTACCTGGATATAAGAGACATGTAATTGCTAAACTTCTGGTATTCCAGAGCTTTTGTCTGCTTATATGGGGTATGTAATTGCTAAACATAAACATAACGATGCTAAGCTATTATCTATATAAGAGACATGTAATTGCTAAACTTCTGGTAGTCCAGAGCTTTTGTCTGCTTATAGGAGATATGTAATTGCTGGATTATTTGTGTATGCATGGCTTGTGTATCTTGTATAGGAGACACGTAATAGCTAGACTAAGTGTGTGTGAAACTTGATGCTTGATAAACATATTTTGGAAACTAACACGTGAGAACACTATAGACTTGTGAACTTTGAAACAGAAAACAAAAGCTTGATGAGAAATGAGTTGATTGGTAGGTAAAATGCTTAATTATTATTAACAACAGTGTCATATCCGGATTAGTATGTGGTGGGATGGCGTCTGGGCTGGTTGTAGGCTCGAACCAGGGGTATGCCCTATATATAAGCATACCGATTTGGATATTACATGTGGAGTTAATGAGGTTAAGGTTTTACCGAAAGAGGTTTGGGAAACTATTTTAAACGTATAAACTTTATGAACTCACCAACCGTTGTGTTGACTTGGTCTTTTTACTTGCTTTCTCAGGTGAAGAACATGTTTAAGCTTAAGCTTTTGGAATTGCATACTAGGCTGCCCAGATAGAGGACCTAGTAGACTTTTGGAAAGCACCTCTTTTGTTGATGATACATATTCCTTTTGATATCTTGTACATATACAAGATATAAACAATTATTCTTTTGGTTAGGTTTACTTAGTTAAATTGCAGAACATTACTATTGTAATTTAACTTTGTAATCCTTTATATCATTTGATTGTGCTTTAGTTTATTCTTAAACGTTGATGCTATGTAAACAATCTGATCATCACGATTATCATCCGTGATATCACGCCCCGGGAACCTTCCGCTCGACGGGACTCCGATCCAACCCCGCCGGCTCGGGGTGTGACACCCGATTCTTTTTTTCTCTTGATTCTTTTTCCGATCGAGATGTAATTAATGAAAACATACAAAAGCTCTATTTGCCTCTGTCATTATACGAATCTCTTCTCTTTAGCGTATGACATCGTCAGTTCGTCACTCTCTTTAGCAGCATCAACTAATTCAGAACTTAATTTAAAAGCCATATTTTGACTCAGACGTTTTCAAGATGCCGGTAATAACCAACGAATAAGCAACACAATTTTTTTTACACATACAGTTTTTTATCTCTTCATTAAATGATTGATGAAAAATTCGTTAAATGTTTAGTTCGTGTATATTCATTAAAATATTTTGTTAAAAATTTAAATAAAATGAAAAAGAAGGAAAGGAGAATTTGAGGGTGTTCAAAGTTGAACGAAAATTCGGTTAACAAGGGCTTATTTGCTTCCCCAATCAACGGTGCACAGGTCCGTCGTCTCTCCGCCTCCCGCCGGCCGTTTAACCTATTTCGTTTCACAGGGCTTCTGATTTCTCCTTTGTAAACTATCGATTTGATTTTTTTTACCAACTGTTGATCTCTTGTAGCGGATCTCAGTCAGTATATCTAACACGAAAATGGTCGGAGGATTGTTCAACAAGCTCGCATCTAAATCGCTCAACGTCGCCGGAAAATGGCAGCAACAGCAGCTCCGTCGTCTCAACATCCATGAATACCAGGTTCTGCTTTCATCTCCTTCGTTTGTAGCATCTGATGTTGATCTGTGTTAGATTTTGTTTGTTAAATCATCTCATAGTTTGGTAGATGACGATTAAATTACTAATGGATAGATATGAAGGATTTGATATTTTTTTGATCAAATTAGTTATGGTTTCTAGGAAGGAGATATACTCTTATGACAAACATGATTAAGGTGTGTTATTACGGCATCATTTAGACTACAAAGGGGTTCATGATTTTAACTTCATATGTTCAACTTGATTATTGTTTCTAGAAACTAAAACATGTCTCATTAAATTTTGGTCAGGATAATGTAATAGCTGTAGACTATAGTTCATTCAATTAAATTCTGTGATAATTTGGACAGTTGTGAGTTACTGAATGATCATGACACCTATGTCTTTAATTTGTTTTGTTACTGAAAACACTGAAGTCTTGCATTTGTCTTTTAAGATGGTAAACTGCAGTGTTTCATTTACATAGTTTGCTTGCAAATGTTATTTATGGTATTTTTATTTTTTTTATCTATAATGGATTACTGAAACAGTTGTAATACCAGGGAGCTGAATTGATGAGCAAGTTTGGTATTAATGTTCCAAAAGGTGTTGCTGTTTCATCTGTTGAAGAAGTCCGAAAAGCTATACAAACAACATTCCCAAACGAGAAAGAGGTAATTTGTCAAACTTAATATTTCTACTTGCCTTTTTTTTAGGTCTATATATAAGAAGTAAAACCAAGACCAAGGCTGGTTTTTGTGAATGCTAAGAAATAAATGATGTTACTCTATGGTTGATCACTTGATCTTTATATGATCTGGTTGTGGGTTTTTATGATATTTCTTCTTTCATGCTTTTCAGCAGTTCCAACTTGACACAAAGCCAAAATTTAGAACTGTGACTTTTATTTGTTGTCCTTCAGTGCTTATTTGGAATAAATATTAAAATTATGTTGAAAATTTGAATACCTGGCGCTGATTTCTTTGGTTCAGTTGGTGGTGAAGAGCCAAATCCTTGCTGGTGGAAGGGGACTAGGGAAGTTCACAAGTGGTCTTCAAGGTGGAGTTCACATTGTCAAAGCTGAACAAGCTGAAGAGATAGCTGGTAATTTATTCATTTTGAATTTGATCCTTAACTAGCTATATAATTGTCACATATTATGTACACGCTCGTCCTTGAACACATGATGTTGGTTTTCTCTGGATTTATAACATTTTAGGTCCTTTGATCTTATTCTTATTTTTTGTAGGGAAAATGCTTGGACAGACTCTTGTCACCAAACAAACTGGCCCACAAGGAAAAGTTGTCAGCAAGGTTAAAATTACTTGTATATTCATATTTTGTTAAAATGTTATGACCTTCATCTCATTTTGTGCGCTTTAAAATGTAATTAAATAGTTCAATCTAGATATAGAAATGAACACGTCTTCATTTATGCAGGTTTACTTGTGTGAAAAGGTGTCACTTGTGAATGAGATGTACTTTGCTATCACCCTTGATCGTACAACTGCTGGTCCTGTAAGCCTCTTATTGTCTTTCGTATTAAAATGTTGTTGGTCTTGTTGTTTTTTATAAGCAAATATATTACAGTCATTGATACATGTCACTTCCTGGATCTCTTGTTCTTCAGCTTATTATTGCCTGCCGAGAGGGAGGAACCAGCATCGAAGACCTTGCAGAGAAATTCCCTGACATGATTATAAAAGTATTCCCTTATTCCAAATCTTGATATTCTTTATAACTAGAGACGTCTATTTCAATCCAAATACTTATAAATGGGCTGTTACAGCCATGTGGGTTATGTTTGATACTTTGATCTCTACAGGCCAAATTGGTAATAAAAAACAATTAGTTTAAAAGGAAACGGGTCAGCCTGAGGGTTGAAAGTCACCCAAAGTGTTTTTTGTATCTCATAAAATAAAACTTCCTATATTATTTTATTCAAAATTTTTATTATAAAAATAAATTATATGTAATCGTATTTATAAACTCGTTATTTATTTAAAAAAAGTATCATTTTTTGAACAAAAGTGTATGGTGCCAATCTGATCCGACCTTTATAGAATTACACGTTTTGGCCTGTTGTCAAACTGGCCCACCCCTCCCCGCCCTGGCCTAGGCGTTCTCATAAAAACCGAAATCAGAAAAATCCGAATTGTATCCGAAACATGAAAAAGCCGATCTGAATTCTTATTCAAATTTTCGGCTAAATCAGCTCGGATGTCTGTTTTTTTTATTCGAATTGGATCGGATATCGGATATACAAAACTTACTTATCCGAATTGGATATCTGAATTCAACCCAAATAATTCTGATGTAAAAAATCAAACTTATTCAGGTTATTCGGATCAGTTAAGCATATTTCTTGTTTTGGTCAGGTTTTGGATAGAGTCTAAAAAGTTCCAAATCTGAATAAACTGTTATCTGACCTTACGAACACCCCTACCCTGCCCAGTTTGCTACCGGTACTTGAAGGGTTATATGTTGCCTTCATTTATAGTTACCCGTTACACATCATTTTTACAGGTGCCTATTGATGTTTTCAAAGGAATTACAGATGAAGATGCTGCTAAGGTTGTAGAGGGTCTTGCTCCTAAAGTAGCTGACAAAAATGCTTCTATAGAACAAGTAAAGAAGTTGTATAATCTTTTCCGTGAATCTGATTGCACACAATTGGAGGTCAATATCTATTTTACTGAAAAATTATCTGTTTTTGGTATTCCCTTGTTTCATTGTTAATTTCAAGTACCCTCCTTCAGATCAATCCTATTGCGGAGACTTCTGATAACAAATTGATTGCTGCTGATGCTAAGCTAAATTTTGATGACAATGCTGCTTATCGTCAAAAAGAAATATTCTCTCTTCGTGATCCAACACAGGAGGATCCTCGTGAGGTATAACTAAAAGTTGAAAAATAGGCGGGTTGGGTAACGTTTCATCAAAACAGGCCATTATAACAAACAGATCTGGGTCAGCTCCAATTGACTCGCTAATTTTGTTCTTATTCTTTCGAGTTGCAAAATCAATATATTAAATACGATAAACTGGCACTGTTATTTGTGACAAAAAATATCAAATTGTAACATCAGAACAGTCGAACTAATTACATTAGCGATTCAATGGGTCGGCACTTTTAGCTTTTGGTAAACATGAGCTATATGAAAAAGAAGATTAGCACCTGCGGGTCAACAAAACTCAATCCTATCATTTTGACCAATAAATTCTCCAAACAACTTTTAGTTGAAGCTTCGTTTGATATGTTTTGCTCAATCAAACTCAAAAGATTGACAAAGAAACCCAATTTAACACTTTATCGTTGTTGATGCTTTGACATGATCATCTGAAATGTTGTGTAATTGTTCTTGACAGGTGGCAGCTGCTAAAGCGGATCTAAATTACATTGGTTTGGATGGGGAAATTGGATGCATGGTGAATGGTGCAGGGTTGGCAATGGCCACCATGGATATCATAAAACTACATGGTGGAACTCCTGCCAATTTTCTTGATGTTGGCGGGAATGCTTCTGAAGGACAGGCAAGTATATCTAATTTAAAAAATATTAATTTTGTTAATTGATGGATTATGATTGATAAAATGACTAAATGCTAAAGGGAAGTAAATGAACAGGTTGTGGAAGCTTTTAAGATCTTGACTTCAGATGAAAAAGTCAAAGCAATTTTGGTCAATATTTTTGGTGGGATTATGAAATGTGATGTCATTGCTAGTGGGATTGTTAATGCTGCTAAACATGTAAGCCATCGACATTCTTTAAATGATAGGTACCTTAGAATAATTAGTGGCTCAATTAAAATAAAAAATAAACAGTTTTTACTAGGATTTGACGAGGTCATGTTCAATCAAAGTTATATTCGTGTTAACATAAATTCTGATCGAATTTTACTCCTAGGTTTCATTGAAAGTACCAGTGGTCGTTCGTCTTGAAGGTACAAACGTCGACCAAGGAAAGAGGATTCTCAAGGTAAAAACCGATCATTGTCATCTCAATGTGACTCAAGACGGACATTTCATGTAACGTGTCAAATGGGTTTGGGTAAAAAAAGAATTTTTGAGTGTGTTGAAACAGGCCGGGTCTGGTTGACCCGCTAACACTTTTGTGTTGTCAAGTAATTAATGTATTATGATTTGATGACACAGGAGAGTGGGATGACATTGATTACAGCAGAAGATCTTGATGATGCGGCTGAGAAAGCAGTTAAAGCACTTAAATCAGCATAAACTGTAATTCTCAAATTCTAATTCTTTCCCTCATTTTTGGAAATAAAATACAAAAGGAAATCAGAAACTGCTTGACCTATCTAGACATCTATATTTGTTGATTTCACGCTCAATCATACCTGTCATGCATTAACAATCAATTTCAATGTTTATTGTGAGTATTGTGTATCATTCTATCCTGGATATATGAACCTTTGTGTTTTTTATTTCAGTTCAAAAGAAACCAAAATCTTTTATATTTTTCTATTTCGTTAGGTTGATTTGAAATTAATGCGTGGATGTTTGATACTTTGATTAGTAGGAATCTTACAAAATGTAATGCACTTTAGTTAATTTGATGTACTAGGAGAGGCATTGTCTTAATGGTACCCTAAGATTCTTCCAAATGGGAGGTCTTGGGTTCAAAACCCTTTCGCAGTGGAAAGGAGTCTAAGGGGGGTCAGGGGGGTTTTTAAAATGGGGTTTCCTTCTGGGGTGGTTGTGGTAGCTCATGAGAGGTCCAGGTAACTAGACCTTGGTGACATGGTCTGGAAACAGTGGGTTCATACGATTGAGACCTTCGCCGTTCAAAAAAAAAAGTTAATTTGATGTGGTTTTCGGTTGAAGAATTAAAAAAATGAAACGTCAAAATTCAAATTCCTTTGCAAAAATTAGTAAATGTTTTTTTTTTTTTAATGAAAATGATACTGAGTCTCATACCTTACTGTATGAGTACATCGTATTTAACACACTAACTAAAAAAACACATGAATACACTTTTTAAATAAAAAAAATGATATACTTGGTACTTTGGCAGATAAGTTATATGCATGTGTTTCTTCTAAATGTTTTATAATAACTAACACACCAGGTTTTATATAATAATTAGATTAGACAACAAGACTTAACAATCTTGACACATAACAAGATAAATGGGCAGATTTAGATAAACAATTGTTGTATTTCGGTGGAAATTGGTAGCATTATGACAAAATGGGTTGAGATGAGTAATTTAAAACTACAAATATAATTGATTTAAAAATGTAAAAGTGATTAATAATATATTTGATAAAAAAATCTTAAAATTTATTCAATTAAACTATTTGATTAGTTACAATTTATTTTAACTTGAACGAAATTACTGACTATTAAAACGATTTATTTAAGCATAAATTGATTTTGCTTAAAATTTATATTGACTCGTATCCGTTTAAACCCGTTACTCAATTCATTCATATCCTTTCAACTTTTACAAATTAAATTTTCTATCGTTTAGGACTTTAGGTTTGGCTTGAATGGAACTGTAATCATGAATATTCATAGGCATGTATAGTGCTATAACCTTAAAAGAAAATGCAAACTTTAAATGAAAATATTTAGATCTATGGTCGCCAACCATTAAGTATACGTAATAGGCTCGAAGTATCAATCAAAATCACATAAAATAAGGATCTAGACTCACCTATGAGAAGTTGTGAACATAATTAACATTAAGCTCTTTTTCAATAAAACACATGGGAATAATAGTCTTGTTTAGTGTTGTGTTTGCTATTGTGTTGGTATTTGATTTTCGAGTTTATAATAGAGTCACGTTTACTTTCATATCAGAGCATATTTAAGGTTTTACAAATGACAATTTTTATATACATTTTAATATTGAAGGTTGTATTTTAATTTGTCTAATGCAACAATAGACCTAGATTACTGGTGCAACATGTGAGAGTAAAATCACCTATAACTAACAAAATTACAGCCAAAGACATTACATTATAACGACATCTTGGTGGTAGAAATAGACTCAGGAACTACAAGGTCCTGCGTTTGAATCTCATAAGGGTTTCTTAAATTATTAATTTTTCTTTTAAACTGATGACTTGATGTATTATATAATTAGATAATACCGCTCGTAATACTATAATATCTGTTAATGAATCAAATTTATCTTTTAAAAAAAGGGATAATATCATATACTCCCTTGTTAAACATCAAAATTACATATATCATCAATGTTAAACTAAAATTACAAATATCCCCATGTTCCAAAATTGCTCCTTAGTAAGGAAAAAAATGTTAGTTATTTTTAGGTAGTTAATTAAGGGTAAAATAGGAAATACATAATTTGTTTTTTAATGAAATGGATAAATATGTAATATATTGGGTTTAGAAAGAGAAATATGTAATTTATTTTTATGATTATGTAAATATGTAATAAATGATTTTAACATAGGTATATGTAATTGACCCTTAAAAAAATAACAAAATTACATTTAATTTGCTCCTATTATTTCCTTTTAGTTTCAATGAAACTAGCCTAGATTAAATTTACGAAGTAAATGATTAAACATGAAAACAACACAGCAGCAAAAAGTAATAATCGAATTGGGTGCAAACACATGGGTGGGTACAACATTATTTTATTGCATTAATGAAGGGTTCTTTTCGAAAGGTACTGTACCTCGTAGGTCTTTATTATCGGAATAAGCCAGGTCGGCGCCGTCGGCGGGCCTGTTATTGCTTTTCGTGTCTCGTTGTCCCCTCGCCGCCGGCATCCATATATTTCACTTCACCCCCTACACTATCATTCAATGTTCACCAAATTACTTTCAATTAGCATAACAGGTATTGCCTTATAGTGGGAGGATTCGGTAAATTCCGATGGTTTAGCAAGACCCGAGAGTCCTACGATTCAGCCTACTAGTTAGTCTATTTGAGGTTTCATCTTATGACTGAGAGGTCATGGTTCAAGCCATACTAGAGATGATTTAAAGAACATCCAGGCAAAGAAAAAAATATTGAGTTTAATCTCGGATTCTGGACCAATAGGGGGCGATGGTTTACCCATTTTAGGGGGTTCCCACGCATCTTGTGTGACCACGTCTTACTTCTGCCCGATAGGACATGTTAAGACAACATACGTGGTAAGTAAGATCGTCGGTGTTCAAGAAAAAAAAAAGCAAGACCCGAGAGTGGATCTAAAATACATGTTGGGTCCACAATTTATTAGGAACTAGTTTTTATCTGCTATTTGTGGCATCATATGCTGTCACGATAGCGATACGGTTATGAGTGTTTAAACACAAATGATAAAAAAAACTTCACAACAATTGTTAATCATCTGCAAAACCCTAAATTTGTACTTCGTTTTGAAAAAGATAGTCACCTCACTGTAAAACCTAAAATATGCTTGGTCATAAAATTAAGTGCCAAAAATGCGAATAAAATAGAAAAAAGTCAAAAGCTTAAACATAAAAACCAAAACAACGAGCTAAGTCAAATATGAGGATTATCGATAGGTTCATGAACCCAATCTCCAAACCTATTTTTAAAGTTACGGGTTGCGGTGGTGTTTCACCCAATCATGAAACTAGCTGAATACGTGTGCAATTTGCAAGTGGCCACTATTTTAAAAGACAGGACGTAAATTTATTATATTACAATACATGTTATTTTTTAAAACGACTTAAACAAACTAATAATAAAAAAATAATCTTTCGACTAAAGTTTAAAACTATGAACAGAAGAAAAAGATCCTCATAATCCGCCAATGCTTATGGAGTTATTGATAGATAAAAGTTCTGATCAACAAGGTAGTACCTCAGCGATACCCCGCGACTTTTCCAAATGTGAGGTCTCAGGTTCGAAACCCTCTTACAGCGAAAATGGAGTCTGTGGGGGGTTATGGGGTTTTCCTTTGAGGTTTCCTCCTGTGGTAGTTTTGGGGTTCATGAGAGGTATAGGTATCTAGACTTTGTTGACATGACCTGAAAACAGTGGGCTGACACGATTGAAATCTTTGCCGGTAAAAAAAAAATTCTTTCTTGTTTCAATTAAACAATTTAATTTGCGTCGATATCCGTAACTCGACAGGATAACTCTGATTAAACGCACTTTCAAAAAAAGGGGAACATGTGATGTTGAAATGAAATGTTAAAGGACCAAAATTGTAATTAACCAACATGTTTAAAGACGTT
The DNA here is from genome assembly GCA_009363875.1 of Mikania micrantha. Lineage (NCBI taxonomy): Eukaryota > Viridiplantae > Streptophyta > Magnoliopsida > Asterales > Asteraceae > Mikania > Mikania micrantha. Next base: position 71,392,979 of record CM018684.1, read on the forward strand.
GGTCGTTTCGGCCGGAATAAATAAAAAAGTAATGTAGGATGACTAAACTACCCTTGAGGAACCTTAACCTTATCTATGTGAGTTGACTAAATTGCCCTTGTCTGTCCAAAACAGAGGCCTAATTTGGTCATTTCGAAAAGATTTCTGTTGTGATTTATTCAGAGAAAAGATCTCTGCCACCACCTATGTAGTGTGATCTTCTTTTCGTTATTTTACAAAAAGACAAATATACCCCTCTCTCTCTCTCTCTCACACACACTACATATAAATCAATCTCATTTCATGTTTTCATGAAATCTGCATCTTTCAATGGCGATTTCATTTTCATCTTCATCATATGCATTCACTTTCTTCATCTTTTCGTTCATAATCAGAATGTTAATCACCAACTCACAGCCGATTCTCAACCCAGTGGAGCAAGAATCGGTCTACCGAGTCCTTGACTCACTCAACTCAGACATCCCATGGCGGTCACTCTTCCCAGACGATCTATGCTCCTCCGGCCCACATGGTGTTGTTTGCGGCTACACCACCATGCCCACTGATTCTGACCCTGGAACCGTAAACATTGTTGAACTCAGTTTCGGGTTCGTTTCAGACCACAACCCGAACCCGCCATGTGGCGTCAACACTTCGGGTTTCGACCCGGTAATCTTCTCTTCATTTCCTTACCTTCAAAAACTGTTCTTCTATAACTGTTTTACCCAACAACCTGTTTCGTTACAAGCCTTTTCTCTGGTCGAGTCTGTTCTTGAAGAGCTTGTTTTCATAGATAACCCGAGTCTTTTCGGGTCTTTGACTGAATCCATCGGTAACATGACGAGTTTACGGAGACTGGTTATCACCGGAACTAATGTCTCTGGAGAAATCCCAGATGGGTTTGGCTTGTTAGAGAATCTTGAAGAAGCTACACTTTCCGGCAACAAATTCATCGGAACCTTGCCGGAAAATGTGGCCAAACTCAAGAAACTCAAAATTCTTGATCTCAGCCGGAATGGGTTTGAAGGGAATATTCCGGCAGCTATTGGGGAGTTGGAGAACCTGATAAAGCTCGATCTGAGTCTGAATAACTTTTCCGGCGGCTTTCCGGCGAGCATGAAAGGGCTAAAGTGTTTGGAGCTTTTGGATTTAAGTTACAACCGGTTTTCAAATTCCGGGATACCCTTGTTCTTTTCAGAGATGAGTAAATTGAAGGTGATTCATTTGAGCGGGAATGAATTAGGAGGGGCAATTCCTGAAATTTGGGGAAAGTTGAGGGGTGTAAATGCAATTGGGCTTTCAGGGTTGGGCCTAGTTGGTAATATCCCATCTTCATTAGGGCTATTTCTGTCAAATTTGACTTATTTAGCCCTAGACAACAACAAGCTAACAGGAAGGGTGCCTTTGGAGCTTGAAAGATTGAAGGTGTTGACTGAATTGAATTTGAAGAACAACAGTTTGAGTGGGAGGCTTCCATTTTCTGGTAAATTTGTTTCAAGAATTGGAAGAAAGCTTGGGGTACAAGGTAACCCTGAATTGTGTTTGGATAGAGGGGTATTTGAGTCATTTACCAAGATTAATAGGGATTTGGGTCAGTTGAAGGTATGCAATTGGCCATCAAGTTTCAATTGGGTTGAAATCGGAAATTCCAAATCTGCCCTTCCCCATGTTAGTAGGTCAAGTTCAATTTGTTATAAAGTTTCATCTTTACTAGCTATGTTTCTTTGGTTTTTCTTTTAGCTTTAGTATGCCGGATGGTATGCCACTTCAAGGGCAAATATGTAATTAGGCATTTAGGTCTTACAAATATATACACTTTGTATATGAAATGAAATGAGTTTTGAGTGTTTAACATTGTCATGAGATGTGTATAAATGATTTATGGGTTAATAGGTTAAGGGATGGAATTTGACATTAATCGAAATTTTAGATGAATTAAAAATTTTGCACGAATATATTTGAAGAATTGAAGTATAAACCTAAATATGACATGAGTTTTTATGCTCTAACAAGAAATAATCCTATGTTTTATTATTTTCATAGTAATATATGTAATAGTTATGTTTACGTTTACATAAAATGTGTTATCTTTCATTTTCTAAGATTTGAAGAATATGTTTAATTGACGGTTAACTTGTGAAAGATGTAATAATATATTTTAACAAAATTAACTAATTATGATATAGAAAATTAAATAGTTATGATATAAAGAATTAACTAATTAACGAAGATTTAACGAAACTATTTATCAATTAATTTATGATATAATAATATATATTTTAAAAATTAACTTATTAAAGGTTAACTTGTGAAAGATATGTATAAGGTTAAACCGAGTTAACTTGTGTCAAGATGAGATGGAAACCGTGGTGCACCTCCTAATCGATTGCAAGTTACAGCTAAGCTTTGGCTTATCATTTTAATACGGTGTAAAATCCCCTCATGGCCTCATCTATGCCTTTGAAGTCAAGGATCTACTTACCACCTACAAGCTCCTTCGTGTTGGAGATACCAAGAAAGAAATTATCCATGCAATTATATTAATTGGGTGTTGGTGCATTTGGAGATTAAGGAACCAGGTGGTGTTTAACAATGGAGAGCCGTCCTTGTATGGGCTAATTGAAGATGTAAAGAAAACAAGTTTCTTGTGAATTAAAAACTGAGCAAAAAGGAGCCAAGGTGGAAGGAATGGAGTTTTTTCGTTTTGATTAAAGAATGTTCTTTGGTGATATTTTAACTTGGTGTAATGTTTTATGCTAGCATCTTGCTAGTTTGGTGTTAATAAAATTCGCTATTTAAAAGAAGAAGAAGAAGAAAGTTAACCTTTGTAGACCAAATGACCAAACCCGAGGTCACTAATTTTAGGTGATAATCATTCGTGATGTGTTTTTGTGAATTGTGAGAAGGTCACAAATTTCTGGTGATAATCATTCGTTAACCTGAATTTTTAATTAAATTTATTTGTTTTGCATCTTACTTTAAAGTTGAGAAAATACTAACAAAAATTGAAATGTGTATGAAATAATCAAGTGTAAAACTTAATACAAGTAAATTACGGTTTTGACTCCTGTGTTTTAAGTGTTTTAACTATTTTAGTTCAAAATGAAATCTTCTATTAATTCAACCAATATAGTTTAGATAACTAAATGTTTTGACTCCTCAAACTTAACTATTATAACGGTTTTGACTTGAAACCTAACTATGATTGGGGCCAAAAATGTTAGTTATCTAAACCACATGGGCTGAATTGATAGAAGATTTTATTTTGGGCTGAAATAGTTAAAACACTTAAACCATTATGGGCCAAAACCGTAATTTACTCTCTTCTTTTTTAAATTTTTTTGAACCGTATGAACCCAGTTGTGCGATAAACCCCGAGTCCCTCCAATACCCGATTAAAGCATGGTTACAAACAATCATGTCGGTGGCCTTCAAGGAAAATTGTTCTAAGTGAGGATTGAACTTGTGACCTGTAAGTTGTCTTTCATCCACTCTAACCACTACATCACTTTCTTGTAGGCTATTCTTTTGAATTTTGAAATAACTCATTTGTGAGAAAATGAAAACATTTTTTCTAAAACTTGTGAAACACTGAAAATAAATGGGCTAAGCGGATCAACTAGCAAACCCGTGTGATCAACTCGAGTATGACCCATTCAGCTAAACTTAATTGGAGGTTTGACCCGAAACTGATCCAGACTCCTTTAGAATAAAGCTAAACACATGGACCTTGTGTTAGGTTTGTATAGTGCAAGACAATTACGGATTTGAATTTTTTTATAACCGTAAGAACTCACTTACGTGATAAACCCTGGTCTTTCAATACCTGACTAACCGAGATTTGAATTTTGATTGATGAGTATGTTGGCATAAAGACAATAATTAGTCGACGGCTCAACCTTCAGAAACCGATTTGGTTGAGGAGTCTCCACCATGGCTCCAGTTTTATCAAATGGTCCAGATTGAGATTCTTTTGATGCATCAAACCCCTCAAATGGGTTAAATGAGTCATAAACGTGTTGTCCTTATAAAATATATATTTTATTCTAAATAATAAATGGGCTTACAAGTTAACATAACAAAAACTCAACTTGATTATATACGGTTTAAACATTATAAAAAAAACCCAATTATTATTTTTATGTGTTAGTAATGACACCCCCTGGTTACAGGAAATTAAACATGGCATGCATGCATGAAATTAATATAAATAACAAGTGCGGAACCAACATATGTAAGGGACAATATAAGTGAAAAAGCGGCACTTAATCACTGAGACAACTAACTTTAATAATCTAGCTATAATAACTAGTAAATTCCAAAAACCTAAATTATAAATATAATATGATAATATTGTGAATTATTACATGAAAAATATAACAGTTGTCATTGATCTTCATTGTTACAGACTTTTTAATTGCTTGTTATCCACTAATTGCTAAAACTTTAGTTGTTGTTTGTCTAATTAAATCTTCTGTTGCTAATTAATACTTTCTATTGTTCTTATCACACCAAGTAATTAATTAAGCAAATTCATTAAATTTGATATTGGCTCTTGAGTGGATTGGGTTCTAAAAGTGTAATTTATATAAATATTGGATTTTGTAAAAATATTTTTACGGTTAGTTATAAGACCCATAATATGCGGTCGTCCATCCGTATATTATGCAAAAAATGTCAACTAAATTTACTAACAACCTTTAAACATTAATCATGTTTACTTTTTCTAATAAAATTTACATTTATACATCAAAAGATGATTTCTAATAAAATGTACGACCCGTATAGCAACCAATCATTGTCTCAGATTACCAACTTTTGTCAAACAAAAGTAATACGGTCCGTCGGGCCGTATTGGTTTTAAAATTCAGAGAATGTCAAGTACAAGGACTAAATCAACCCATACAAACCAGGGCCATATACAAGATGTAAATTCAAAAAGTTGGATGTAAGTACAACAACCTTAATTTATTTGGCTGGATTTAAAAAATTCAGATGGGGTCATGGGGGTAAGAAGTAAATAATGAAGGGATGATAAAGTTTAGACTACACTCATGAGGATATATTGGTCTAGGGAGTAGGACTTAATAAATTTTAAATGAAATTAAGTTAAATTTATATATGCACACACATTAAAAACAAACTACCTTAACAATAATATAGCTTTTATTATTTTATTGAGTAAATTACGGTTTTGGCCCCTATGGTTTGAGTGTTTTAACTATTTTGGCCCAAAATAGAATCTTGTATCAATTCAGCCCCTGTAGTTTAGACAACTATCAGTTTTGGCCCCTCAAGCTTCACTATTATAACGGTTTTGGCCCAAAATCTAACAATGGTTAGGGGCCAAAAACATTAATTGTCTAAACCACAAGGACTGAATTGATAGAAGGTTCTATTTTGAGCCGAAATAGTTAAAACACTCAAACCACAGAGGCAAAACCATAATTTACTCTATTTTATTTGTTTCCTAAAAGCAAGGCCGGCTCAAGCCTTTGCATAGGTTGTTTGACCCATTGAGCCGGCCTAGGCTAAAAGTTAAATAATAAATTTGTTTTTTTAGTTTTCTTATAAAAATGGAAACACCAAACTAACTAAACTTGTAATTATTTTATTTTAAACACAAAAGTTTGAATAGTTACTTATGTCACGGTACTTTTTTTATCTACTTCTCGCATTCAAGATCACGCTACTTATCGTCGCAACGTGCAGTTGGTATACTACTTTTATTTTTATTAAAAACGACACACCCATAGTCCTTGTTGTAACCCCTAAGAAGGAAAACACCTATTACACTACTAGAAAAAAATTTTTTCCGAAGCCGAATTGCGTCGCAAATGCGTCGGAAATTGTTAATTCCGACGACTTTCCGACGAAATTTTTTTGTAGGAAAAAGTCCCGTAGGAAATAGTTTGTGACACATTTTCGACGCAATTTCCGACACGTTTCCGACAGCAAAAACGCGTAGAAAATTCCGACGCTTTTTCGACGCATATTTTTATACATAATAACAATAATTTAAAAAAATGAATACAAGTATTTTTATTTTACGACGCATTTGCGACAAAACCGTATTCACTTTTTATTTAATTTTTGCGACGCATTTCCGACACAATTGCTACGCACGTGAATTTTTTGCTTTACGTACTTTGTGACTCATTTCCGACACATTTTTAGCTACGCATTTGCGACACACGTTATTTTTTAGCTTTTCCGACACATTTGTGACAAATGAGTGGTTTCAGCTTCTTCTGTTTTGCGACACATTTGTGACAAATGAGGATAACATTAGCGACGCATTTGCGACGCAAATTAAAAAAATTCAATATTTTAAAAAAATCCAAATAATTAATATTTTTTCCTGCTAAAAATAAACAAAAAATACCCCCAAAATCTACTTTACATACCAACTCAAACTAATATAATTCAACTACAACATCGAATCCAACATAACCAAAACAAATTTGTAAATCATATATTACAAAACAAACATAGTTATAAATAATGTCTAACAAAGTCAACTAGATTACTAAGTACCACTAATTATCAGGAGGAGCAAACTTTTACATAAATTCATTCATTTTTTTCATTTGTTCTTCCAACTCCTCTCTTGCTTTTCGCTTGATTTCCAATTGAGATTCCAAATCTTGCAACTACACGTTAGTTAAAACATATGTAAAAATTAGTTAATAACAATAATAATAATAAGAGGAATAATAATAATAATAATCATAATCATAATAATAATACTCTTTGTTGTGCATGTTGGTCGACAAATGATGGTGTATCCCCGTAAGATGATGATGATGTCCCAGTCACCACGAAATCTAAATCCGAAGATCCTATTCCAAATACCCGTTTTGGACCACCATTTCCAGGCAAACGTTCCCATACGCGAGCATCATCTTGGGTAAAGAGACATATTTATGTAACAACTAATTTATATAAATTAAGTTTTTTTGTCATAAATGTGTCGGAAATTCTGACACATTTGTAACACAATCTACTTTTATTTAAAAATTTGTCATAAATTTGTCACAAATACCGACACGATATTGACACATAAAATTTTTGAATAAAAATATTCATTTCATCCAAGTTATTGTTGGAAATTCGTAGGAAATTCCGACACATTTGTGACACGTTTATTATTAAAAATAGAAATTTTAAATGCTCAACACATTTTGTCAAAAAAACGTTGGAAATTCCGACACATTTTTGACAAATTATATTTTTACAAGAATTACTCTTTGAATCTAAGTTATTGTCGGAATTTCGTCGGAAATTACGACACATTTGTGACGCAAGTATTTGAAATAGAGAAATCGTAGTGATCCAAGCATTTGTCGAAAATGAGTCGGAAATTCCGACACATTTGTGACGCAACGTATTTTAAAAAGAAAAATCGTAAATATTCCAACCTATTGTCGAAAATGTGTCGGAATTTCCGACGCATTTGTGACGCAACGTATTTTAAATAGAAGAATGGTAAATATTCCAAGTACTTGTCGAAAATGCGTCAGAAATTCCGACACATTTACGACACAATGAAAAAAATACGGTGATTTTTTTAACATCTACATGTTTTTTATATTGTTGGTATAATATATGATTAATAAATATATAAAAAGGAATAGAATAGTGATTTGTGACACATTTACGACACAAATCTTGATTATTCAAATTTTTTATTTTTGTGTTGGAAATGCGTCGCAATTAGCGACCCATTTGTGACAAATATCTATTTTTTTTTTGTTTTCGTCGCAAAATTTGTCACAAAAATGGTTTTCATTTTTTGTCAAAAATGTGTCGGAATTGCGTCGCATTTTGCGACACAAAATTTTGTGTCGCAAATTTTCGTAGCAAAATTGTGTTTTTCTAGTAGTGTTATACAAACATACACACACACAGAGACACACACACACCCACATACATACATAGGAGTAGGTTCACATACAAATAGAGTTTTTTGTAAAAATGGTAAGAACCAATAAAATGTTGACATGTGACATTTTAATTAATTAATATAAAAGGGTAATATAGGCAATTTGTATTTAAATGATTTTTAAATTTTGCATTAAAATAGGAAAGTGGGTAATCAGTTTAATGATTCAACATATTTCAAAAATTAACATTATATCACGTATTATCATAAAAAAACGAATTCGTAATCTCATATACGAATCAAAAAAAAATCGCAGGCATTGTGTTTTTGAATTGGATTTGCAAAATTCGATGGATGAGTACGCACAAATGGACGAACCGACTGAAGATATTCTATCATGTGCTAATAACACATATTAACACATAACAAAACAAACAAAAAAGATTGTTTAAGGCATATAATTATGTATATGTGCGGATATATGCTCACATGTACTAATAACACGTATTAGCACATAGGAAAACATACAAAAAAATTTATTAACAGGTATACGATTATGTGTATGTGCTGATATATTTTAGCATATATCAGCACATAGCAAAATAAACAGCCACCATTTTCGTAACTGAATCTCTCATGTTTTAATGGAGAGTGATGTCAACAAATTAGATTAAGAAATTCCTTTTATGCCCTTATTTCCATTTTAAACATCATATTAATTAGTATTATGTAGGCCTGTAAACGAACCGAACGAACACGAACACCTTAACGAACAGGAATTTTGTGTTCGTGTTCGTGTATTAAGAAAATGAATGTGTTCGTGTTCGTTTGTGCTCGTTCATTAATAAATTGAACGAACTGTTCATGAACATAAACGAACTAAAATAAACGAACAAACATAAATGGACATTTTAACACCATTGAACAATCATAAACGAACATGAACACTATTGAACAAACATAAACAAACACAACTGAACAAGTATAAACTAGCACAAACGACAAGCCTCTTAAATGTAAATATATATCATTCGTAAATTAGTCAGTTAACCGAACAAAAACTAACATTACATAGTTAACGAACGTTAACGAACACAAATAAACGAATGTAAATAAACGAACGTAACCGAACTGTTCATAAACATAAATAAACGAACACAAGATGTGTTCATGTTCGTTCATTTAATTAAACGAACACAAATTTTATGTTCATGTTCGTTCATTTATTAAATAAACGAACATAAACGAACTTCTAACCGAACAGTTCACGAACAGTACAGCGATGTTACGTCTTTGTTACATCAGTTTTTCTTAATTTTTTTAAAAAAGCTAGTTGGCGCTTCTTTTATTTATTTTTTAATAAAAATAACCCTAATGATGCAACCAAACTGTAAAAAAATGAAAAAAAAAGTTTTTTTGATGGTTTTTTTAATTGTTTTCAAAGTTTTCTTAACTAAAGAAGGTTTTCAAAATAACTCTTCCCTATATACTTTTTGTTTATTTTATTATGACGGCAAATATTTGAGTGGTAAACTTTTTATTTTTCATTTTACCTACAAAAGTTTAAGTAATCTAATAGAATAATTTTCATTACTTTTATTTAGTCAACCAAAGTTTGACTGGTAAGCCTTTAGGTTTTTTCCGGCAAAAAAGTTATAAATATTTTATTATTCAACATAAAGTTTGGTTTTTTATTTTGTCAACAAAATTAGAAATTTTTATAATGCTTTTTCATTATATTAAAAAATTTGAATATCATTTTGAGACAAAAACTTTAGATTTTTAATTATGGCAACAAAAATTTGATGCTATCCTGAACTTTGCCATCGGTCATTGCCTCTAGAAAACCTTGACCTTAGGGGCTTCGCCCTAAACTAAAATGACGACAATATCCTAAATTAATACACGTTAAATTAAGAACTATTATTATTTATAAAACACCTACTATTAAACTTATAGAATGACGATACTTTCTTAACTTTCTAATGAGATGTTTTAGAAATTTAAAGAAATGATATATATCGAAAACTTGTTGACACTCCTATCATCTTATGCCTCTTTGGCATCTAATATTTTTACAGGATTGGTCCAATGGGTCAAACAACCTAAACAATGACTTAGGGCTCTCCAATTTTGTTAAAATCTTTTACATATAGTTGGGTTTTTTTTTTTTGGTTTGTGGGTTTTTTAGATTGTGGGGTCTAACGAGAATTAGAATACAAGAAATCCTCAAATAAAAGTCCTTATTTTTCTAATATTTATGAAGGCTTTGTAGTAAAGTGTCTTAGATTTTTCATTTTATTTAGATCTATCAAAATAGTTGAGACGGCCATGTATTCATATAGTAGGAAAAAAGTTCAAAAATGATAGACAAGTGAAAATGTGAGAAGCAAGCATGATAACCATGAGTTTTTACATGAGGTATATGACTCAACAAGAATAATGTGACCCACAAATATAATTAAAAGAAATAATTGTTGTAAGAAATGATATACATCATCACATGTTTTATGATATGTAACGATATTCTTTTTGCATGACAAGCATGTATCATTTATAGAAAATTAAGCAAGAAAATCAAAATTATATTAACGGAATAAAAAACTAAGATATGAATATAATTTTTTTTTGAACGGCTTCAGGCTGAACGATTGATTTAAGCCCAAACGGGCACACATCCAAAGGTAGGCCCGGTCGTCACCCCTTCACCCACCAGATAAACGAGAACCAGATAAATCCGTAAACCCTATCTCCTGCTCAGGTTTGAACCTGACCTCAATGAGGTGCAGCTTCTCCCCTTCATTGCAATATCGCTACTCCGCTAGGCTAGAAGCCCTTTGGTAAGATATGAATATATAAAGAAATATTTTAAACATGAAAAAGATGATAAATGTACCATTAAAATATAAAATAATATATTAATTGGAAGACCAACTCAAACTAATAGCCGTTGAAACACCATTTTCCTCTTGATCTTCTTTATAGTAACGATGTTTAATCGGTCTAGCCAAAGCTCGATAGACCCCTGACGCCAATGTAAGTTGGGTTGACAATGGTGGCTCGGGCGGTGGAGTAAGCATCAGCTGCAGCAGATCGGGGAACAGGTTAACGGTGCAAGATGGTGAATCACTTCGGAGCCTACATCGGTTGGACTTAGCATTCTTGTGACAGTCTTTGCATAACTTGTTGCAAATGAAGCATGCTATTTTATGGTTAGTTTCCATGCCTAAAATATGCTAAGATGGTAAAATTGTGATAACTGATAAATAACGTGACTTAAATAGATAAATTTGTTGGCTATGTGCATGGACGGTTCTTAATAGGGCCCTGGGCTGTTTTCCCGGTCGGATGGGTCGATTCAATATTATTTTGTCGGAAAATCCTTTGGTGATCCCCTTCGTTTTCTTCCTAAAAATTCTTCGACCCCCTCTGTTTTCTTCCTAAAAATTCTTCGTCCTCCTTCGAGATTTTTTTAAGCTCCGTCAATGGCTGTGTGTGGAGACGGTCACACAAAGGAGGTAGGCCTATAGGAGGGAGTTAACGTACGATGATGACATGTGTATGGTCGATAAGACGCTTTGTTTGACTGAGCTATGGTGAGATCATGAGATTAAATGTAATAACGGGTGCGTAAAATCTTGCATTAAATAGGCGCAAGAAAATTAGTGAAATAGAGAGCCTCAAAATTAAAAGATAACTAGGTTTAATTCCCCGCATGTTGCGGCAGGTTATCACAACACACTCTAAAAAATGTGTATTAAATATCGTTTACAGAAGCATAAGTTACATAACAAAATCAAATCTTTTATCACAAAATTTATACAAATGTTTTATAAAAACATAAGATCATACAAAATCCTTACAAATATGTTATAAAAATTATAGAAAAAAGTACTCACAAAATCCGTCTCACCTCCAACCAATCATTTAAATTAAAAGAAAAACCCAAATTTATAAACAAATATCTCATATTTAATAAAAACCAAAACCTTTAAGCAAATATCTCAAATTTAATTAAAACTCAAATATCTAAGCAAATGTTTCAAATTTAATAGCCTTATCTCTATTTACTACTGTTTCGGGTAAAAATTAACAAGTGTAACTTTTAGCAAAACCGAATTAGTTAAGTGGGGTATTGTGCTTAACAATCAAGAAAATAGTTTAACAGTAATGTTTAACAAGAATATCCCTGAGGATACCTAGGGATATTTCAGAATATAAAATAGAAAAACAGCCAAACACACGAGATTTATACGAGGAAAAGCCCTTAATCCCTTAGGATTGCCGGCATAAAAACCTCGGGAGGTGACAATCGTCACTCTGCCTTGTTTATATTAAACTAACAAAGTAAAAGTTACAAAGAAAGAGCACAAATGATCGATTGCTAAGTGTATGTTTCTGTGAATATGATTGCGAATAGTGATAGAATAGTTGGTTGTGTGCCGGATGTTCCTAAAAATCGATCATGAGCCTCAATATATAGTCAAAAATATACAATATTGGTCAAATAGTCGTTCCTCAATAACCGGTTCTTCCTCCAATCAGCTCTCGAACACTTCTCATGAACGTTGGCATGTTTCCCACGTTTCTTCTTATCATTCCAGAAAAATAGGCTTGCTAGTTATACAATCTGTTAACTTAAATTCAAATATTAGCAATACATGTGGCATTAAATAATAATAACATCATTTACATTATTATTATACAGTAATTAAGTCATCAGATCATATAAATTTATATACGCAAATATTCCTAAATCTTCTGAAATATTCTGTATTCCGAAATATTCCCAATTATGAGGTAACTTTTTTGAGGTATAACAATTGCCTCCAAATTCTTATTACCGCCTCAATGGGTGGTAAGAATTTGAAATTAACCGTTTATTTTAGCTCTTTATTCAAATTTTGAATTTTAAATGTGATGTGACCGTTTTTTGACAGACCAGTTATTATTGTGGCGGTTTGTGACACCTCGTAATTTCCAGGTCAGCAACTCTATTATTTTAATAATAATGTTTATTAATTATTTCATACGTGGCACTAGAATAAATGCATTTAGTGTGACACGTGGCACAACAGTCTGAACACGCCGATAATTCGAGGAATTATCGCACAACACTCGCACGTGTCTTGAATGACGAACGTTGGTGAACGAATCAAACGGAAACACGAAAACACTGCACTTAGGTTCGGTGAACCTAATTTAGTTAGAACAAAGCCAATGTGTTGAGAAACGATGATCGTATTCGAGAAATATGAAAGATTCGGTTCAAAACAATGAAATTGGACTTATTGGGCTCAGCCGAGACCCATCGCGGTACGCGATGGGCATACAATTGGGCTTTCGCGGTACGCGAAGCTCAAGCGGGAGAATTTGAATTCTCCGAAAAACGTCGCGGTACGCGACGACCGATCATCTTCAACCACCGCGGTACGCGGCGTGTTTCGGGAACAGAATTATTATTTTAATCACCGCGGTACGCGGAGATGCTTTTTGTGTAGTCTCCGCGGTACGCGACAACCCCTATACGCATCAAATCTTTATAAATCCAATGATAATCATTTCTGCCGCCCTACACCATTTCTCTCGACTGCAACTCGCCACCTCCGGTCTCTAACACTCTGTGAGCACCATTTGAACCATTTGGAACCTTTGGGGAGCAAGTTTGAAGGCAATCTAAGGAGAGATTGAAGGTTCGAGGCTCAAGAACACCGTGTCTACTCTCTACTCGCGATTTGTAGCATTCCAGCAGCATCCAGGACTTCTACAAGCCTGCTCAATTCGTTTCAAGGCGTTCTAAAGCATTGTAAGGTAGATTCTATGGTTAATCTTGCCTAAAATCACATATAGGAGCACATGCAAGCCATTTTGGCCACATGCATCATCATCACCAACATTGTCACGAAATCTTGATGTTTTAGATATGCTATTGTGTGATTTATTTACTGATTTGATGATTCTATAACGATCCATGATGATCTTGATTGATTGTGGTGTTGATTTGTTGATTTTGTGATGAAATGGCCACTTTAATCAACATGCATGTATGATCTTCAATGATTTGAGTAATTTTCAGTATTGAAGTGTTATTAAAAGTGTTATTGACGATGTTCCATGTGTTTAGAATGTTGATCATGGTCGAGTAATGTCATAGATGTGGTTATTACTAAAAATAGTAACTTTTATGTTACAAAGTGTGTATTCTTAATAAAATGACCACATGCATGTGATTAGATCTAAATGTTATGCTTAAAATGATGATTAGAAACTATTGTGATAGATACTTGATGCATAGAAATGTCTAGGATAGTCAAAAGTGTGATTTTTGTGAACGTTACTATAAATAGTAACTTTTTGTCACCATGTTGCAAATCGGTAAAATGCATGATAATGTTTTGGGTCTAACATGTTCATTTAGTGATTGTATGACGTTTAGAAGTTAATATGATGATTATTGATGCATTGGGATGATTAGAATTATTGAAAATATGATTTTTATGGTTATTACTATAAATAGAAACTTTATTTTACAAAGTCTATGAATAGCAATATGTTTGTTGAAACGAATATGATTTTATGATAATTTAGGACTAGGGTAATGATCTTTAGAAAAGGTTTGTTACTAATCTTGGTTAAACATGCTCATTTTAGTACCTTTCCATAAATGGAAACTTTTACGCGCAAACTATGCTAAACCGGCTATGTGTATCTATGTGCTATGTGATAACATGCTCATTTAGGATAAATATGCATATTAGAATAATCGAAATATGATTTTATGCATAACCTGCCAAATATGGAAACTTTCCTAAAATAGGAACTTACCATAAATAGTAAGTTTCCTCATAGGAATGAATTTGGTATCCGTACACTTCACACGACACTAAAACCGCACGATACACGAACACTTGATCCAAACCGTCACCAACGGGTCGTTAGGTCAAACACGATCGACACGGTTAAACACGGTCAACTCGACCTATGTAACCACTTAGTGTTGTTGAACACTAACGCGGTCCGGTGAGACCCACATATGTGAACACGAACTCATAGTACCTATGTGATATAGGTGACTACTAGCCGGCGAGCTACACGAACTCTTTTGAGCTAACGCATATCTAAACTCAGGTGAGTTTACGGCCCCACTTTTACTCTTTAACTGCTTTTACTCAATCTTGGGGTGAGAATACTATGCAACTGTTTTAGATGTATGACTGGTATGTTGTGAAACCATTTCTTTTTTAGTGTAACTATTATCGCATAAAGCCCTCACTTATCCTTACCGTTAATTGTTACGAACGAGTCGTTATTACGTAGTACTACTGGGTTTGACTAGCCCCACTCGGCAACAACTTTGACTGGAGGTCATAACGAGTGTAATAATCGATGTGAATTGCGAGTTCAGCGATGACTCGCGGAGGCAAACGAGAACAGTCTAGTTTCGGTAAGATGACATGACACACTCACGGATCGTAGATCCAACAACCAAACTTAAACATGTCCAGTATATATCTGTCTACAATTTCTGTCTGTCTAAACCTGTGAACTCACCAACTTTTTAGTTGATACTTTTCGCATGTATTCTCAGGTAACTAATGGAGCACACGCTAGGACGCTCACAAGGACACACTAAGGAGTCAAGCTTACATTTAGACTCATGTCCTAGGCTTGTGTGCAATTGCTACGTTTTTATAACAATTTAATCATTTGTAGTGTTTATTTCAACAATTACTTTCCGCTGCTACATATGTATTTGATGATTTACATTTTCCGCTGCATACTTATATAAACTTGTTTGGTTTTGCAAACTGTGTGATTGTGTAACTCATATAGAAGTCGTTCTATATGACCAAGAGCTGTGATTCCTGGCCACGTCACACCCACGTGGACTGACACCACGAGTGGGAAATTGGGGGTGTGACAGACTGGTATCAGAGCCTTGGTTATAGGGAACTAGGTTTGCATATAGTAAACTTAGACTATAGCCACTGCTCTACATTAGACACAACACTAGAACTTGCACACTGATGTTGTTATTATTACTATCGAACTGTTGTTTACTAACATGAGAACTTACAGGATGGCTGACAACAACGGGAACGCTAACAGGAACCCGGGCAAACGCCCAGCCGTTGACGATTTGACCGAGGATAGTCGACGTAGGATCGACAGCATAGTAGCTCAGGTGGATGCGGAGATGGAGAGGAGGACCCAGATGTTAGCTCGGGAGCGCTACTGGGGATGGCTGCCTAGCCTCTTACTACAGTGGATCGTGGCTGAGCGGGTGCCTACCCCGCGATACAGAGGTGATACCTCTGAGGGTCCGCGACTACCGGCACTTGGGATGCCGATGGAGAGAGCCTTCGCGGCTCATGTGGCCGTAACCCGGCGGGAGTTTCGGAGGAGTGCCGAACTATCCGACGAGGTGCGTGTTCTTCGCGAGAAGAACGATCGCCTGGAAAGGCGAAGTGACAGGCTGGAGGAGGAGAAGGATCGGCTAGAGGAGACGGTGGAGACACTACGTCTCCAAGTGGCTCAGCTCATGTCCCAGCATGGGCAGATAGTTGATGTCATGCAGGAGCATGACGGGCGTATTACCGAGAATCGGACAGATATAGCCGAAACTCAGGCTATGGTACAGGCAAGTGACGCCATGCTTAACGCATGGGCGGCACAGTTTGTTGAGGAACCGCCAGCTGAGGATGACGGGCCACAGTTCGAGGCCGAAGATCTCGAGGAAGGAGAGTTCGACGAGGATCCCGACGAGGATCCGGAGGAGGACGATGACGAGGATGGGGACGCAGCTAGTAACATCTCCCATGTCTCCATGGACTCGGATTAGTAGATTTTCCTTATTTTGTACTGTCTTTCCTTTTATCTTATTTTAGCCTAGACGAGCGGGATGTGCTCGGAGAACTCGCATTGTACTTTCTTTTCAAATTATTGTACTTCAAGATTGATATTAATGGAAATTATGCTTTATTATGATTATCTGTTTTATTATTACTACTGTTATTTGAAGCTTTGTTACGATAGCTAACGTGACATTTGACATGACAACTATTCTAACTTGAGCTAACACTTAGCATATGATGACTAACATTCTAACCCCTCTATATAGAAACATGTCTGCAAGAGGAAACAACGCTCTACGACTCAAACGCAAGGCCGAAAAGGCACGGATCGACATGATGGTCGAACGAAAATTCAACAAAGTACTCGCAGAGTACGAAGCCAACCGTCACACCAGTGAGACGAGTGGCACTAACAACGGTATTAGCTTTTGCCTAACGTAACTAGCATAGAATAGACAGCCTAGATACTAACACGTTGTATTAAACTACCGATGCACAGGACCCCAGGGAGGAGCGGCAAAGGGATGCTCATTTAAGGCATTCCTAAGCTGTCATCCTCACAAATTTCAGGGCACTGAAGGGGCAGTGGGACTGCTCCGATGGATAGAGAAGGTGGAATCGGTTTTCTCTATGGCCGAATGCTCTGACGGGAACCGAGTGAAATATGCCACAGGAGTACTGGAGGGACCGGCCCTCACCTGGTGGAACTCTCATGTCCAGACACTCGGACTGGATACTGCAAACTCCATCCCATGGGAGAACTTTACGAGAATGCTCCACGAGGAGTATTGTCCTCGGGACGAAATTCGGAAGCTGGAAGAAGAATTCTGGACGCACAAAATGGTGGGATCCGAGATCGAGAAATACTGTACTCGATTTCACGAACTGTGCAAGCTGTGCCCGGCAATGGTGACGCCGGAGTACAAAAAGATAGAGCAATTCATTAGTGGATTGCCCGAGCAAATACAGAGCACGGTGACAGCAGCCAATCACACCACCGTCCAACCACTGATTCGCTTGGCGCACAAGCTAACTGACCAGGCGGTAGCCCAGGGGAAACTGCCAAAAAGGGGTGAACACCTAAAACCCCAAGAGCCCAAGCGAAAGTGGGAACCCAACAACAACCGTGTTTTCTCACCACCACCACCAGCTCAACACCGACCAACACCAGCCAAAGTCTTCACTGCCACACAACCAAACAATCAAGACAAAGGGGGATATCGGGGCAACAACCCCAAATGCAACAACTGCTCATACCACCATCACGGCCCATGCCGAAGAGTTCGGTGCAGCAACTGTGGCAGGAACGGACACCTGGCCAAGGAATGCCGATCAAACCCCAACCCTAACCCCAACAAGGATAACACACTGAAGGGGTGCTTCACTTGCGGCAAGCCCGGACATATGCGCCGAGACTGTCCGCAAAACAAGAACGCAGGAGGCAACCCGGCTAGGGGTCGGGCATTCGTGATTGGATCCGGTGAAGCCAAAGATGATCCGAACGTCGTCACCGGTACGTTTCTTTTAAATAATGTCTACGCTAGTATATTATTTGATACCGGTGCCGATAGGAGTTTTATCTCTAGTGAATTTAGCAAATTGCTTGACATGACACCAACACCACTAGATTATAAGTATACCGTAGAGTTAGCGGATGGAAAACTCATCGAAACACAACACATCATCAAAGGATGCGTTCTGACACTGGCAGACCATCAGCTGGTGATCGACCTGATGCCAGTAACTCTCGGAAGCTTCGACGTGGTGATTGGAATGGATTGGTTATCTGCAAACCATGCTGAGATCGTGTGCAACGAGAAGGTCGTACGAGTTACGTTACCGAGTGGTGAGCAGATCTCAATCCAAGGAGAACGACGCGGGATACCCCTAAACATCATGTCATGCATGAAGGCTAGCAAATATCTAAAGAAAGGATACACGGCTATCCTGGCTCTTATTTCCGAACAACCAAAGAAGGAACGAAAGATTGAAGACATTGCTGTTGTTCGCGATTATTCAGAAGTCTTTCCTGACGATCTACCGGGACTACCACCGGCACGGCAAGTGGAGTTTCAGATAGATCTAACGCCAGGAGCAGCACCGATAGCCAAGGCACCATATCGACTGGCTCCTACTGAAATGCAGGAACTATCTAATCAACTGCAAGAGTTATTAGATAAAGGATTCATTAGACCGAGTTTCTCACCATGGGGAGCTCCGGTCTTGTTTGTGAAAAAGAAAGACGGTTCATTCCGTATGTGCATAGATTACCGGGAATTGAACAAGGTAACGATCAAGAACCGATACCCTCTACCTCGAATAGACGATCTGTTTGACCAGTTTCAAGGGTCAAGCTTCTATTCGAAAATCGATCTGAGATCGGGTTACCATCAACTCAGGATACAAGAGGACGATATACCAAAGACCGCATTCAGGACGCGGTACGGACATTACGAATTTCTGGTCATGCCATTTGGGTTGACTAACGCACCGGCCGTATTTATGGATCTCATGAATCGGGTGTGTAAACCGTATCTCGACAAGTTCGTAATCGTATTCATAGATGACATCTTGATCTACTCGAAGACTCAAGAAGAACATGCCGATCACTTGAGACGTGTCTTAGAACTACTAAAGAAGGAACAACTATACGCGAAATTCTCCAAATGTGATTTCTGGATTCGCGAAGTTCAGTTCCTTGGACACGTAGTAAACGAGAAAGGGATACACGTAGACCCAGCCAAAATCGAGGCAATCAAGAATTGGGCAGCACCTAAGACTCCAACTGAAGTGCGACAATTCTTAGGGTTGGCCGGGTACTACAGGCGGTTTATCGAAGGGTTCTCGAAGATCGCACAATCGTTGACGTCCCTTACGCATAAAGACAAGAAGTTCGAATGGGGAGAAAGACAGGAAACTGCTTTCGACCTGTTGAAGCAGAAGTTGTGCAGTGCACCAATCTTATCGCTACCAGACGGGTGCGAGGACTTTGTGGTGTACTGTGACGCCTCAAAGCAAGGACTCGGTTGCGTGCTGATGCAACGCGAGAAAGTTATAGCATATGCGTCACGACAATTGAAAGTGCACGAAAAGAACTACACAACTCACGACTTAGAGTTGGGAGCCGTAGTGTTCGCACTAAAGATCTGGCGACATTATCTGTATGGCACCAAGTGCACAATATTTACTGATCATAAGAGCCTACAGCACATTTTCGACCAAAAGGAGCTGAACATGAGACAACGCAGATGGGTCGAACTGATAGGTGATTATGATTGTGCAATCAAATATCATCCCGGTAAAGCCAATGTAGTCGCCGACGCACTAAGCCGGAAAGAAACAACCAAACGCGTGCGCGCGCTACAACTCACCATACACTCCGAATTACCTAACCAAATCCGGGTCGCACAACAAGAAGCGTTGAAAACCGAGAACCTCACTCTCGAAGCCATGAGAGGGATGGATAAACAGATGAAACAAAAGGACGACGGAGCTTACTACCTGCTGGACCGTATTTGGATTCCACGATTCGGAGACTTAAGGAAGGTAGTAATGGATGAAGCTCATAAGAGCCGATACTCAGTACATCCAGGCTCTGACAAAATGTATCATGACCTAAAGGCAACTTATTGGTGGCCTAACATGAAGTCAGAAATCGCAACGTATGTGAGTAAGTGTCTGACTTGCTCAAAGGTCAAGGTAGAATACCAGAAGCCTTCGGGATTACTCCAACAACCAGAAATCCCGGTATGGAAATGGGAACAGATTTCCATGGATTTCATCACAAAGCTACCAAAGACCACAAGTGGTTGCGATACCATCTGGGTTATCGTAGACCGACTTACGAAATCGGCACACTTCCTGCCGATCAAAGAAACTGATAAATTGGAAAAGTTGACCCGAATCTACTTGAAGGAAATCGTATCCAGACACGGAGTCCCGACCTCCATAATATCAGACCGAGACAGCCGTTTCACGGCTCACTTTTGGAAGTCCTTACACAAGGCACTCGGGACGAGGTTGGATATGAGTACTGCTTATCACCCACAGACGGATGGTCAGAGTGAACGAACCATCCAAACTTTGGAGGACATGCTTCGGGCATGTGTAATTGATTTCGGTAACAGCTGGGAGACTCACTTACCTTTAGTGGAGTTCTCGTACAATAACAGCTACCACACAAGCATTGGAGCTGCACCGTTTGAAGCACTTTACGGGCGTAAATGCAGATCACCACTCTGTTGGGCGGAAGTTGGGGAAAGCCAACTGACCGGACCCGAACTTGTGCATGAAACAACTGAAAAGATCGTGCAAATACGCAACAGAATGGCAGCAGCTCGGGATCGACAGAAGAGCTATGCCGACAAAAGGCGCAAACCTTTAGAATTCCAAGTGGGAGACCAAGTACTACTTAAAGTCTCGCCTTGGAAGGGAGTGATTCGATTCGGGAAACGAGGAAAACTAAACCCTCGTTACATTGGACCTTTCGAGATCACTAGACGGATAGGCCCGGTGGCCTACGAACTACAGCTACCACAGGAACTAAGTAGCGTACACAACGTGTTTCACGTTTCAAATCTCAAGAAGTGTTTGTCGGACGAAACTCTCACAATTCCCTTAGAGGAAATCCAGATCAATGAACAACTACACTTCATAGAGGAACCGGTGGAAATTATGGACCGGGAACTCAAGAAGTTGAAACATAGTAAGATACCCATTGTAAAAGTTCGATGGAACTCACGACGAGGACCGGAATACACCTGGGAACGGGAGGATCAAATGAAAAAGAAATACCCTCACCTATTCGCCGAACAAGCCAACACCGGCACATGAACTGAATTTCGGGACGAAATTCCCAATAACTGGGGGATGATGTGACACCTCGTAATTTCCAGGTCAGCAACTCTATTATTTTAATAATAATGTTTATTAATTATTTCATACGTGGCACTAGAATAAATGCATTTAGTGTGACACGTGGCACAACAGTCTGAACACGCCGATAATTCGAGGAATTATCGCACAACACTCGCACGTGTCTTGAATGACGAACGTTGGTGAACGAATCAAACGGAAACACGAAAACACTGCACTTAGGTTCGGTGAACCTAATTTAGTTAGAACAAAGCCAATGTGTTGAGAAACGATGATCGTATTCGAGAAATATGAAAGATTCGGTTCAAAACAATGAAATTGGACTTATTGGGCTCAGCCGAGACCCATCGCGGTACGCGATGGGCATACAATTGGGCTTTCGCGGTACGCGAAGCTCAAGCGGGAGAATTTGAATTCTCCGAAAAACGTCGCGGTACGCGACGACCGATCATCTTCAACCACCGCGGTACGCGGCGTGTTTCGGGAACAGAATTATTATTTTAATCACCGCGGTACGCGGAGATGCTTTTTGTGCAGTCTCCGCGGTACGCGACAACCCCTATACGCATCAAATCTTTATAAATCCAATGATAATCATTTCTGCCGCCCTACACCATTTCTCTCGACTGCAACTCGCCACCTCCGGTCTCTAACACTCTGTGAGCACCATTTGAACCATTTGGAACCTTTGGGGAGCAAGTTTGAAGGCAATCTAAGGAGAGATTGAAGGTTCGAGGCTCAAGAACACCGTGTCTACTCTCTACTCGCGATTTGTAGCATTCCAGCAGCATCCAGGACTTCTACAAGCCTGCTCAATTCGTTTCAAGGCGTTCTAAAGCATTGTAAGGTAGATTCTATGGTTAATCTTGCCTAAAATCACATATAGGAGCACATGCAAGCCATTTTGGCCACATGCATCATCATCACCAACATTGTCACGAAATTTGATGTTTTAGATATGCTATTGTGTGATTTATTTACTGATTTGATGATTCTATAACGATCCATGATGATCTTGATTGATTGTGGTGTTGATTTGTTGATTTTGTGATGAAATGGCCACTTTAATCAACATGCATGTATGATCTTCAATGATTTGAGTAATTTTCAGTATTGAAGTGTTATTAAAAGTGTTATTGACGATGTTCCATGTGTTTAGAATGTTGATCATGGTCGAGTAATGTCATAGATGTGGTTATTACTAAAAATAGTAACTTTTATGTTACAAAGTGTGTATTCTTAATAAAATGACCACATGCATGTGATTAGATCTAAATGTTATGCTTAAAATGATGATTAGAAACTATTGTGATAGATACTTGATGCATAGAAATGTCTAGGATAGTCAAAAGTGTGATTTTTGTGAACGTTACTATAAATAGTAACTTTTTGTCACCATGTTGCAAATCGGTAAAATGCATGATAATGTTTTGGGTCTAACATGTTCATTTAGTGATTGTATGACGTTTAGAAGTTAATATGATGATTATTGATGCATTGGGATGATTAGAATTATTGAAAATATGATTTTTATGGTTATTACTATAAATAGAAACTTTATTTTACAAAGTCTATGAATAGCAATATGTTTGTTGAAACGAATATGATTTTATGATAATTTAGGACTAGGGTAATGATCTTTAGAAAAGGTTTGTTACTAATCTTGGTTAAACATGCTCATTTTAGTACCTTTCCATAAATGGAAACTTTTACGCGCAAACTATGCTAAACCGGCTATGTGTATCTATGTGCTATGTGATAACATGCTCATTTAGGATAAATATGCATATTAGAATAATCGAAATATGATTTTATGCATAACCTGCCAAATATGGAAACTTTCCTAAAATAGGAACTTACCATAAATAGTAAGTTTCCTCATAGGAATGAATTTGGTATCCGTACACTTCACACGACACTAAAACCGCACGATACACGAACACTTGATCCAAACCGTCACCAACGGGTCGTTAGGTCAAACACGATCGACACGGTTAAACACGGTCAACTCGACCTATGTAACCACTTAGTGTTGTTGAACACTAACGCGGTCCGGTGAGACCCACATATGTGAACACGAACTCATAGTACCTATGTGATATAGGTGACTACTAGCCGGCGAGCTACACGAACTCTTTTGAGCTAACGCATATCTAAACTCAGGTGAGTTTACGGCCCCACTTTTACTCTTTAACTGCTTTTACTCAATCTTGGGGTGAGAATACTATGCAACTGTTTTAGATGTATGACTGGTATGTTGTGAAACCATTTCTTTTTGAGTGTAACTATTATCGCATAAAGCCCTCACTTATCCTTACCGTTAATTGTTACGAACGAGTCGTTATTACGTAGTACTACTGGGTTTGACTAGCCCCACTCGGCAACAACTTTGACTGGAGGTCATAACGAGTGTAATAATCGATGTGAATTGCGAGTTCAGCGATGACTCGCGGAGGCAAACGAGAACAGTCTAGTTTCGGTAAGATGACATGACACACTCACGGATCGTAGATCCAACAACCAAACTTAAACATGTCCAGTATATATCTGTCTACAATTTCTGTCTGTCTAAACCTGTGAACTCACCAACTTTTTAGTTGATACTTTTCGCATGTATTCTCAGGTAACTAATGGAGCACACGCTAGGACGCTCACAAGGACACACTAAGGAGTCAAGCTTACATTTAGACTCATGTCCTAGGCTTGTGTGCAATTGCTACGTTTTTATAACAATTTAATCATTTGTAGTGTTTATTTCAACAATTACTTTCCGCTGCTACATATGTATTTGATGATTTACATTTTCCGCTGCATACTTATATAAACTTGTTTGGTTTTGCAAACTGTGTGATTGTGTAACTCATATAGAAGTCGTTCTATATGACCAAGAGCTGTGATTCCTGGCCACGTCACACCCACGTGGACTGACACCACGAGTGGGAAATTGGGGGTGTGACACGGTTTCCCACATATTCCTGCCGTTTATGCAGGATATAATGATCATTTCACACCCACTTGATGCCATCGTCTTCCACGGGATCTTGCTGTAAGTCTCTTTCATCTTCTTCTTCAATTTTAATTTTTTCTTTTGAAAAAATGTCTGGATCATCTTCCTCTGATTTCGACTCCGACGATTTCACTGATCAAAACATTCTCAGTCTTAATCGTCAAAACAGAAATGTTTTGAATGATGACAGAATTGATCTTTTGCGTCTTTCTAAAACTTTTCCTGATGAAACCATATTTCATCATTTTTCAAAAAACCTTAAAGCCGATCATGTCTCACCTACTTGGACATGTTTTCCAGAGTATCCGTTCACTTTGGGATTGAAATACCCTTTTTCCGACCTCATCCTCAATTTCTTTTTAACTACAAAACTGTGTTTTCCGCAACTTATGCCCATGGGTTGGCGTCTTCTTCATACCCTTGACCAACTAAACCATCACTTTGGTTTAGATATCGGTATCCCTGAAATTTCCTTGATGTACCAACTCAGGACCCATGGGTCTTCTCGATTCGTCCTTCAGAGACGGAGTGGGGCTCCCGTCTTAGTTTCTGGAATAACTTTCAATGAAGATGAGTGGAGGAATAGGTTCTTTTTTGTAAAAAGAAGTTCTATCCCCCATGGGGAAATTCTTCCTCTCAAGTGGGTAGAAAAGGGTAGGATTATTAGGGATTTATTATTTATTTTTTATCAAAATTTCCGTTTGTTTAATCTTAACTTATTGTGTTTTTATTTTGTTGTAGCTCCCAAATTTGAGTCACTCATCACAGAAGGAGAAGATAGCAGAGAAAAAATCCGTTCTCTACTGAAAATTGACGAACAGCATAGGAAATTTGGTGCTAATCTCGGAACAATCACTCCCATGGCTTCTGGTATATCTAAAAATGTTTTGATATTCTTAAGTATTCTTAGTTATTCCTAACTATTCTGATTTATTTTGCAGAATCCACATTCAACCTTGAAGATCTCGACACCTTCTTCGCTGTTAAGAAGGAAAAAACCAGTCCTTCTGCCCCCAAACCTCGTGCGATGACTACTCGCTCTTCAAAGAGCACTAAGAAACGCAAAGGGGTAGACACCGTGGACCTTGAGGAGCCGTCCGATCTTTCTATTTCTGATCTTCTAAAAAGGGTATATTAACTGTTGTTTTTAGTTAATTATATATCCCTGCCTATTCTTAATGATCTCTATTTTGTAGGCCTCTGCTAAATACGCCATAGAGAAAGAACAGAATGAGAAGCAGATTGAAGTCCTAGAGGATCAGAAGAAGATCTTCACAGCCAAAGCCGCTCACTTCGAGAAAGAGCTAGTCAAAGTCAAAAAGCAGATGAAGGACATGGAAGCCACCCACAAGCTTCAATTCAAAGAGCACATCGATGGAGCTAAAAAATCTGCTGCCATAGCTGTGTTAAGGGCCAAGATACAACTGGTGAATCAGGCCAAAGCTGATGGTGTGGATTCTTTGGCCAAGAATATGAAGGAGTGGGGCAAGATATTGGCGACCCTGGCTGGTGACAAGGTTGAGGCTTCGGTGGACATGAACAAGGCTGGTGAGGTGGGCGAGACGAGCAAGGCTGGTGAAGTGGAGGTGATAGGCGCGGAGGCCGGTATGGCGGAGCAGGAGGTTACAATGGGCGATGATGACAATGATGCGAGGGTCTGAGCCCATTTTTTAATTGTTGTGGTTCTTTGTTTGCTAATGATGTAAGAATTTTAAACAATAGTTCTCTTAGGAAAGTCCCCTTGAATTGGGGCAGACAATCTTGGAAGTCAAAGTGGAGGGACCATGAGTTTCATGGCGAAGCTTTGATCTTCTTTAACTTTTGTTTTAGCATATCAAATGGAGGGACCATGAGTTTCATGGCGAAGTTTGGTATGTTAAACTTTTTTTAAATGCCTTTTGGATTGTGAATATTATGACTAGGTTGGATTATATTCTGGTGTTTCTTAACTTATTTTCAGATATCCCTAAATGTTTTAGAATATCTTAAATTTAGCAGATGCTATTATTCCGTTTAACTTGAGTCATATGTAACTCTTCATACGTCAAATATTTAGGTTAATAATAGTTCTTGATAAGTTTTATTAGGTATACTTAGGAATATTTAAGAATAATTTGGTATAGGATTAAAATCAATCTGAATATCAAATATTATATCCAGTTTTGAGAATGTCATCTATTTCAAGGTTTTTATTCATAAGTATAGTTACGATTTTTAAGATACGTTCGAATATTCATAAGTATCTTGTAATTTATTTTAAGAAATGTTCATAAAGATTAGATTTCGACTAAGTATTAATCGTAATTATTCATATACTCTTAAAAATGTTCAAATATTTTCCCTACTTCTATTGAAGAGTTTTAGAGTATATTTCAATAGGATTAATATGTATTGAATATATTTAGGAATAAATAAGGATATTTTAAGCTATACTTAGCCTAATTTGACTAGTGTCTTAGTTGTGTGTATGTTCGAAAATAATTTAAATATATGTTTAAAAATTGTTAATTTAACATGCCCCGTATAACAATAAATATAATGCATATTATCAGTGATGAAAACATATCTCCAAATAGAAATAATTAGAAATAAAAGCATCATGGTAAATTAAAAGAGTTAAGAAACAGGTACCAATTTCTGGAGATAGTAGGTTTAATGCGAAATCTTCTTTGTTCCTGTTATAATATCAAAGAGATTCCATACCTGAATATCCCCAAATGTTTCGTGGTATTCCCAAGTATCCTTGAAATTCAATCCTGCACAAATAGAAAAACAAGAAAACTTGGGACAAGCCCAAGATACTGGCGACAAGGCCGATTAAAACTGGCGACTAAGGCCGAAATACTGGCGACTAAGGCCGAAATGCTGGCGACTAAGGCCGGAATACGGGCGACAAGGCCGGAATACTGGCGACAAGGCCGAGATACTGGCGACTAAGGCCACTGGCGACTAAGGCCGATATACTGGCGACAAGGCCACTGGCGACTAAGGCCGGAATACTGGCGACTAAGGCCGGGATACTGGCGACTAGGCCGGAATTTGGAGGATCCCTGGTAATAGTCTTTGAAAATGAAATTGTCAGCCACTCATGCGTGTACTGGTCCCAAAATCTCCAACTATACCGGGATATTTCGAAGGATCCTTAGTTATAGCCCTTGATAATGAAATTGTCAGCCACTCATGCGTGTACTGGTCCCATCATCTCAGACTATAATAGGATAAACGTGCGCAACTGGCGAGGGCATGAGCCCTAAGTCTTCATGATAGTCTGTTGAGTTTTGATTTCAGGTCAAAACTTTGCAGCTGGACATAAAGTCAGTGCGGGGTCTTCATCAAGTTCTGATTTCAGGTCAGATCTTGGGTTAAGACATAAAGTCTCATCTCTTCTCCTGCTATACCTATAAAACAATAAAATGTTTGCATAGCTGGGAACCAGGAATCCTGATGCCTCGCTTATGCCTGATTAGTAGCAAGGTAATTAGGAATATATAAGAATATGTAGGCATATCTAAGAATAATTATAAATATTCAATAGTAAGAATGCAGGGTACAACTTAATAAGTTTTAAACAAAGTATAACTTAAGATGAATGGCATTCAAGATCTTGGAAGAGGTTCTCCTTCCATGTTGGTTAACTTGTATGCCCCTTTTCCAGCTTCGGAATCTATCTTATAGGGTCCTTCCCATTTCGGAGCAAGTTTTCCATCAGCTGGGTTGGTAGTATTTTGAAATGCCTTTCTTAGAACTAAGTCACCAATTTGAAATCTTCGTATCCTAATATTCTTGTTATATGATTTGGCTATCTTTTGTTGATATGTTGCCATCCTTATTCTTGCAATATCCCTAAGTTTATCAATAGTATCTAGGTCCTCGGAGAGTGTTTCCTTATTAGACTCTAGATTTTGTAGGCTTGATCTTGCGGTAGGAATAACCATTTCAGTTGGGAGAACGGCTTCAGAACCATACACTAAGGAGAATGGCGTTTGACCAGTTGCATTCTTTGTGGTTGTTCTATCAGCCCATAGGACAAATGGAAGTTCTTCAGCCCACTTTCCTTTCTTAGATCCCAACTTTTTCTTAAGGTTGTTAATTATAATCTTGTTGCTTGATTCCGCTTGACC
The DNA here is from genome assembly GCA_009363875.1 of Mikania micrantha. Classification (NCBI taxonomy): domain Eukaryota; kingdom Viridiplantae; phylum Streptophyta; class Magnoliopsida; order Asterales; family Asteraceae; genus Mikania; species Mikania micrantha. The sequence goes on from CM018684.1 coordinate 71,421,701, forward strand.
ATTAGCTTGAGGATGAACAGGTGTAGAGGTGATCATCTTTATGCCCCAACTTTCACAGAAGTTTGTGGTCCTTTTGCCTATGAACTGGGACCCATTGTCACAAGTGATTTCTGCGGGTATTCCAAATCTAGTCAGGATATTCCTCTTTATGAACGAAACTACTTCTTTTTCTCTGACTTGTACGAAGGCTTCTGCTTCAATCCATTTTGAGAAATAATCTGTCATAGCAAGCATAAACACCTTTCCTCCAGGTGCTTTAAGTAGCTTTCCTACTATATCCATTCCCCATTTCATGAATGGCCATGATGAGACTATTGGATGTAGAGGTTCAGCTGGTTGATGAAGTATATTGCTATGTCTTTGACAAGAATCACATTTCTGGGAATAAGACATTGCGTCTCTTCTCATGGTTGGTCAAAAGTATCCTGTTCTCAGGATCTTTGAGAATAATGCTCTACCCCCAGTGTGGTTTCCACAATCTCTTTCATGGATATCTTTCATTACTTCCAAACTTTCGGGCTTCTCCAAACACCTTAAGTATGGGCCTGATATTGATTTCCTATATAAGATATCTCGTATGATTGTGTATCTAGATACTTTTGCTTTAAAAGCTCTAGGATTTGTTTCTTTATCAGGTATTTTCCCTGTTTGAAGATAGTTCTTAATAGGGATAGTCCAGGATATTTCATGTGTTTCTGAGTGAAGAACTTCGGTATTCTTGGGTTCACTATCCTGATCTATATCTTGCATATCTATCGCTGGTCTTAAAATATGTAGGATAGGAATATTAATATCCTCAGGAATTCTTAGGGATGATGCTAAGTTTGCCAATGCGTCTGCTTCGGCATTCTCATCCCTTGGTACTTGAGCGATATCAAAGTTGTAAAAATATCCTGATATATCCTTAACTATTTCTAAATATTTTGCTAATTTATCTCCTTTAGTCATGTAAGAACCGTTAAATTGATTGGCTATTAGTAGGGAATCGACAAAAACATGTAAATTTCTGATGTTCATATCCCTAGCTAATTGGAGTCCTGCTATTAGGGCTTCGTATTCTGCTTCATTGTTAGTTGCTTGAAATTCGCAACTGATCGATTGGGGTATTATGTCCCCCTGTGGCGATTTTAGTATAATGCCTAATCCTGTTCCTCTTACATTCGAAGATCCATCTGTGAACAAGGTCCACTCACCAGTATCTTCGTCTAAGATTCTTACTTCTATATCCATTTCTGGTTGTAGATCACTACGAAAATCAGCCACAAAGTCTGCTAAAGCTTGTGACTTAATTGTTGTCCTTGGTTCATAGATCAAATCATATGTGCTGAGTTTAACTAACCATTTTGCCATCCTTCCTGACAGCTCAGGTTTTCTCAGTACGGATTTGACAGGATAATTTGTTTTAATGTGTATTCTATGCGTTTCAAAGTAATGTCTCAGCTTAGTTGATGCCATAACCAAAGCTAAAATTAGCTTTTCTAAATGAGAATATCTAGTCTCAGCATCTACTAAACTTTTACTTACATAGTACACAGGGTGTTGCGATCCCTGATGATCCTTAACTAACACTGCACTTACAGTCGTTCGGGATACTGCTAAATATAGTGATAGAGGTTCACCATTTTCTGGTCTCATGAGCAATGGTGGTGAGGACAAATATTCTTTCAGATCCTGAAGTGCCTTCTCATGCTCTTCATCTCACTGGAACTTCTTATTCTTTTTAAGGATATCGTAGAATCCTTTAAATTTTTCAGAAGACCTTGAGATGAATCTATTGAGGGCTGCTATTCTTCCCGTTAACCTTTGCACTTCTTTTATGCTCTTTGGGGATTTGAGGTTCAAGATTGCTTGAATTTGTTCCGGGCTAGCCTCTATCCCTCTTTTAGTGACCATATATCCCAAGAACTTTCCTGATCTTACCCCAAAATGACACTTAGATGGGTTAAGTTTCATATTGTAGTGGTTCAGGATATCGAAAGATTCCTGAAGATCCTTAAGATGATTCTCAGTTATTTTCGATTTGACCACCATATCATCAATATATACTTCCATAGTGTCCCCCAGTTTCTCTTTGAACATCATGTTAACAAGTCTTTGGTACGTGGCTCCAGCATTCTTCAAGCCGAATGGCATTGCTGTATAGCAATATATTCCTGTTGGTGTCATGAAGGCTGTGTCTTCTTGGTCCGAAGGTTCCATTTGAATTTGCTGAAAACCCGCTGATGCGTCCATGAAAGTTAGTATTTCATGTCCTGCTGTTGCATCCACCATGGAATCTATATGTGGTAATGGAAATGGGTCTTTAGGACAAGCTTTGTTGAGGTCTGTGTAATCTACACAAACTCTCCATTTTCCATTCTTCTTTTGAACCACGACTACGTTGGCTAGCCATTTTGGAAATTTCACCTCTCTAATCATTTTTGCTTTGAGGAGTTTCTCTACTTCCTCTTGAATGATTAGATTTCTTTTGGGTGCAAACTTCCTTCTCTTCTGGTGGACAGGCTTTATATTCCTATCTATTCCTAATTTGTGTGTAATCACATCTGAGGATATTCCTGTCATATCCTCATGTTTCCATGCGAATGTGGCAACCCTTGATTTCAGAAAAGAAATCAGTTCTTTTTCTACATCCTCAGGGATGTTGGTTCCTACAAGGACTTTGACCTCAGGATTTTCGGGATTTAAGGGTACTTCCTTTACTTCCTTTTCCTTATATTCCTGAGTATCCCCAAGGTCGCACTTTGATTGCTACGCAGGTGAAGGTTTAGTTGTTCCCTTCATTGAAGACGAGTAGCACTCCTTGGCTTCCTACTGGTCACTATTGATCTTCACTACTCCCCAAGGCGTCGGCAACTTGACACATTGATGGTAAGTCGAAGGGACTGCTTTCATGTCGTGTATCCAAGGTCTACCTAGTATAATATTGTAACAGGAAAGGGAATCTATAATACAAAAGCGTTGCATAGAGTTTACCCCCTCGATATATACCGGTAGTTTGATTTCTCCAACAGTGGCTTTGGTTTCGCCACTGAATCCGGCTAGGATCAGAGATTTAGTTGTTATCTCTGATTCAGGAATATTCATCCTCCTTAGTGTTTCTAATTGGATGATGTTGACCGAGCTTCCTCCATCTATCAATATCCTGCGTACATAGTGGTTAGCAACATACAAAGTAATGACTAACCCATCATGGTGAGGATCCAGGATATCCTCGCGATCTTGTTCTTCGAAGGACACCACTGTTTTAGTGGTGAGTGTTGATGTTTTTGTGGGTCTCTCTCCGTTTTCCATCTTGGCTTCTTTAGCATGTCTTCTAGCTGCAGAATAAGAGGTACCACAAATATCAGAGCCACCAGAAATAAAGTTAATTACCTTTGCATCTCTAGGTGGAGATGTTGCTCTTTTTGGGAATCCGTTGGGATCCTGTTTTCTTTCTTTCTTCTTTCCTAGTAGTTCTTTAAGATGGCCTTTGCTCAATAAGTAGCTTATCTCCTTTCTTAATGCAATGCAGTCCTCCGTTATGTGGCCGAAGTCCTCATGGAAGGCACACCATTTGGATTTGTCCCTTGTAGCAAACTTCTTTTCCTTTTGTGGCCACCTGGCTTTTTCACCTAAGTCCTGCATAGCACACATTAATTCAGGGATATCAACAGAAAAACAATATTCTGATATCCTGGGATATTCTTCGTCATCCTCATCTTCTTCCACAGAGTTGATCTTGTGGTTATCAGTCTTGTAGTATGGCTTAGATTTGAATGACTTGTTGTTAGGTGAGTCCAGCTTTCTCTTTCCTTGATCATTGGGAGGCGTCGTAGTGATCCTCTTTTGGATCTCCTTATCATCCTCCAGTCTTATAAACCTCAATGCACGGTTTCGAACTTCATCCATATTCCTGCAGGGATTCATAACTAAATCATCATAAAAAGGTGAGTCTCTTTGTAAGCCCATCTTAAATGCTTGAACAGCCGTAGTGATATCAAGATTAGGGATATCTAGGGATTCTTTGCCAAATTTGTTGACATAACTTCTGAGGGATTCGTCGGATCCCTGGGTTACCCTATAGAGATCACTAGTCAGCCTTTCAAACGTCCTGCTACAAGAAAACTGATTGTTAAACAGATTAATTAAGTGAGCAAATGAAGTAATAGAATAGGGAGGAACGTTAAGCAGCCATTTCAGGGCTGCCCCTGTTAATGTTGACCCAAATCCTTTACATAAGCATGCTTCCTTTAGATGCGGGGGTATAGAGTTAGTTTCCATTCTTTCCCTATATTGCGCCACATGTTCTTCAGGGTCAGTGGTTCCATCATACAACTTCATTGTTGGAGTTTGAAATCTTTTCGGGATTTCAGCATCACATATAGGTGGAGCGAATCTGGATATCCTGTGAGTAGTTGTTGGTACTTCCGGGATAGGTTTGACTATTCCTGGTACACTTGAGATCATATCCCGGAGTTTCTGTATTTCCTTAGCCACTTGAGGAGATATCCCTGAATCCTGCGAAGAACCAAGATTAGTAGTTTCAAATGGAGAATAATTATAAGTGTTGCTAGTAATGAGAGTTAGATAAGAAGTTCCCAGGATATTTGTATTATCCCGAGATATCCTTAACCCTTGGGATCCCGAGGGATCTCCGAGACTAGTCTGCATGGGAATAAAGTCTCCAGAGTGGTTTCCGGATATCCCTGATGTCCCAAAATCAAGGATCCTTGGAGTTATTGGAGTAGTAGCCTCTGGTTGTTTATTCTTTTCAGCCTTCAAATTCTCCATTTCCCTGAGAAGTTTTTGATTCATCCGTTGCTGATCGATCATTTGCTGCTGCATCTTTTGAAACATATTCAAAATATCATCATTAGAAATTAATATGGGGGTTGAAGTGGTCATCTTTGTCGATGGAGTACTAGCAGCAACGAAAGTGGTCTTCTTTCCATGATTATCTGGTTTCTTCGTGAAAACAGGAATCTGTGAGGACACGTTAGTAGTAGGAGCAGAAACAATAGGTAATGAAGAAGTTGATCTCGGTTGTGAAGCCATTTTTCACTGTATTCTTCGAAAAAACGCCTTTAAAACAAGATTTTAATTATGAAAAACACAAGTTTGCCCCACGGTGGGCGCCAAATTGTTTCGGGTAAAAATTAACAAGTGTAACTTTTAGCAAAACCGAATTAGTTAAGTGGGGTATTGTGCTTAACAATCAAGAAAATAGTTTAACAGTAATGTTTAACAAGAATATCCCTGAGGATACCTAGGGATATTTCAGAATATAAAATAGAAAAACAGCCAAACACACGAGATTTATACGAGGAAAAGCCCTTAATCCCTTAGGATTGCCGGCATAAAAACCTCGGGAGGTGACAATCGTCACTCTGCCTTGTTTATATTAAACTAACAAAGTAAAAGTTACAAAGAAAGAGCACAAATGATCGATTGCTAAGTGTATGTTTCTGTGAATATGATTGCGAATAGTGATAGAATAGTTGGTTGTGTGCCGGATGTTCCTAAAAATCGATCATGAGCCTCAATATATAGTCAAAAATATACAATATTGGTCAAATAGTCGTTCCTCAATAACCGGTTCTTCCTCCAATCAGCTCTCGAACACTTCTCATGAACGTTGGCATGTTTCCCACGTTTTTCTTATCATTCCAGAAAAATAGGCTTGCTAGTTATACAATCTGTTGACTTAAATTCAAATATTAGCAATACATGTGGCATTAAATAATAATAACATCATTTACATTATTATTATACAGTAATTAAGTCATCAGATCATATAAATTTATATACGCAAATATTCTTAAATATTCTGAAATATTCTGTATTCCGAAATATTCCCAATTATGAGGTAACTTTTTTGAGGTATAACAACTACTTTTAAAGTTAAAAAAATTCTGATGAATCAAGTCTAAATTTTAAAAACATCACAACATAAATCAGACACCTAAATAATAATAATAATAATAATAATAATAATAATAATAATAATAATAATAAAACAATAACAATGGAGCCCACTCACTATATAATATATATATTCCAATTATTCATTTTCATCCTTTTTAATATATATAATAATATCTACACAATGGAATATAATATTTGTTGGTAATTTTATTGTCATTCAGCTATTTTAGTTATGATTGTGTCTGTTCGTACACCACTTCTGATTATCCATATACTCATATGATTTTTATATGGCTCGTATAATGTCATACTGCACCGTTGTGTGAGAGCCTTCGGCAAAGCAAGATATACAAGCCATATAGGACTAATATAGTAACTTTTTAAATAATTTTAGTTTTTAATGTGTCTATTTTATAACTAGCCACGGAAATACGTTTGTTTATTGAAAAAAAAAACTAAATACATAATTAATAAATATATTATAGAGAGTTGTATAAATACATTCGTTTACTTACATAAAAATAAAAATTACAATTTATAATACCCGGATAAAAATTGAAATATAAGTGTGATGTTTATTTAACTAATGCAAAGTATATATAAATTTTTATTTTAGGATTCAGGTAATAATAAATTTATACTAATTAAACAATGAATAAAATCCTCAACGTTCAATTGTTATTAAATAGAACAAATGCAACAATTGTGTATCATACATATATATATATATATATATATATATATATATATATATATATATATAAATCATGAAAACCCAAATTTTAATATGACAGAGATGATATGTTGCGTTTAATTCGAGCTAATTTGGCTAAGGCCCAAGATCGCATGTGTCAACAGGCTAATACTCATCGCCGTGATGTTACTTTTGTTGAAGGAGATTATGTATTCTTACGTCTACAACCTTATCGCCAAAAACATTAGCTAAACGTCGTTTTGAGAAGCTCTCGCCTCGTTTTTTTGGCCCTTATAAGGTTAAACGAGTGGTTGGTCCTGTTGCTTACGAGTTGTCTCTTCCTCCAACAGCTCGTATTCATCCCGTGTTTCACGTTTCTTTGCTTAAAAAGGCTGTTGGCTACAATCCTTCTGGCTCTCCTGCTCCATTACCAATCACTAAAGATTTTGAAGTGGATTTTATTCCATCTGAGGTTCTTAATCATCGTTGGGTTTCTGAAGGTGGTACTCAAGTGCTGGAGTTATTGATCTCTTGGTCTCATCGTCCTGTTGAAGAATCTACCTGGGAATCATATGATCTACTGGCAGCTCAGTTTCCTACTTTTCGCCTTGCGGACAAGTCGTCTTTCCAGGGGGGTAGTAATGATACGATTGATAAGAGATTTGGTACTAAGTATACACGCAGGTCCTACAAGTTGAGGGATGCGGGTCAAGCAGCTGAGTTGGAAGTCTTGTTTGGAAGTCAATGGGATCCCTTGGGTCAAGAAGTGGTGGCAAGTATCGGAATCATGGGACGGTTCTAATCAGAAATTCCAGGAGCAGTTATTTTCACGTTTTGTTATTTCATAGGATGTTCTTGTTTTGTTTTTCTTAGTCGAGAATATTTTGATTTTGGTTGTTTGTAATTGGAGATCTTGCCCATCTCGAATCGGGCCTTCTAATCGATTTCAGTGAATTTGTGTTGGGAATTTTTAGTTCTTAACATTGGTTCCATTTATTAAGAACCATTTTTATGCTAGGAACTTGAGAACTAGATAATACACTTGTACATTATGCTTTAAGTTTTGTACATAGAGTGGTTATTTAAAAGGGTAAAATAGTAACTTCTCATACTTTAAGGTTAAATTACTTTTATACCCCTAATAACATATGGTTTAAAATTAGTTCCTTTAGTTCTTTCATATTTAGTGGTTCTCAATAGAATAAGTCCCATATATATAAATCATGAAAACCCAAATTTTAATATGATCGGACTAAAAACCGATTAGATGCATTGTAACCGTACCATACATATGAATCCATTTAAATTACTTAAACCTTCCTAATCCTAATCAATTTGTATATTAATTATGAAATTACTTAATTGCAATTAAATTACTTTGAAGGCAACCAAAAGAAACTGCCAAAATATTATGAAACATGTCTGGCTAAATTCCTACATTAAAATTTTTGCATCAAAGTTAATTCACTCTTAGTTTTATTTGACAAATCCACCAAATAAACAAGAAAGTTTCATTGGCCAAATTTTATGCTTGTCACCGTAGAGCAATCCATGGCAGACTCCTTTCTCTTTGAAATTTTATTGCAAACATCTTATTCCTCTCGATTGGAACATCATCATTTTGTGATTCATTACTTATTACTATCATCTGATCATATAACCGTCATAAGCATTGATCGGAACCAAGACCGAAGTGTGAACCTAACAACCCACAACTTTTGTTTTGACAACCGATCGATCTTCATGTTGCTTCGTACTGTAGTTTAGATGACTGGATCGTCAAAGATTTGGATTACCTGATTATTATCTGAGATTTACTTGCTTATTATTTTCTAAGGACAAGGTACGGATTTCCTTTTCGTTACTTATAGTATTGTTATATTCATTTCATTAGATTGAACCGTTTGGTTTCGATCATCTTTTGATTCTTATCTGATTTCTTATGCATGTGATATAATTATTTGAATCGTATTCATTATCGCATGTTCCATTATATTGACTTATGACTTTGTTCAGAAATTTGATTATCCGTTAATTGTAAATTGTTTTGATTCCGATACCCGAGCAAAGCCTCCGGTAGGTGATTCTACCGGTGCGTCATTGGGGCATCAATGGCGTAGCACTTTCCGTGACGGTGTGACTGGTTCACGGCGTCTCCGTATTTTGGAAGTTGAAGAGTAATATTTTGGGAGGCGTATGGACTGGTCCTAGGATAATTGTTTCGTTTTGGTGAGTGTTGGTGTGTGCCCACATACAGCTCACAATTTGGTACATTAGACCGACGGGTCTGTGTACACCATTTGTTTTGTTTTGTTTTGTGTTCAGATGGGTATCTCCTTACCATACGACTTATCTGATTATGTATTCGTTCTGATTAATTGATATTGTTAGTCGTATGGTTAGTTCGTTTCGAAATTCGTTATCATATATTATCTTATAATCGTTATAGTTGTAATGCTTCCACTGAATTTGCCACCACTATATTTCTCCACTTATATAATCGTTTCCTTTTTCAGATTTCACTACCATTACTGTTGTTCTTCAGTTACTGAGCAAATTTTGGCTCAGCCGTATTTTTTTTGTTGTTTTCTTCATTTTTTAAAACAGGTACACATGAGATTCAGGGGATGTGTGAAGAGAAGATAAAGAGATTAGAGAGTTTAAATTAATTTTGTAAATAAGTGATGTAATTAGGTATTGGTATTCCTTTAGTCAAACTATGTATTTATTTAGTGTTAAATTCATTAAATATGAAATATGAATTGTTCTGATTTCTGTAATAGTGACACGTCAGCCCTAGCCGGGTTGGGGTGTTACACAATTATTTTTTAAATAATTATTTTTTTAAATAATTGATTTTAATAGTTAATTTTTTTTTGTAAATACAATTACATTTATTCGTGTTTCATAATTAATTAAATAATCATTTTGTAATAAAAAATTAAAATAATATTAATTATATAACCAAAAAACAATCACATAACAAAAGAGGTGTATATACAAATGAAAAATATTTAGTACAATAATAAGGATAAAAAATTTACAAACCAAAGATCAACATCACCATCATCTAGATCCGAGCCCTATCAATCCAATGGGAGCGAAGGGAGTTGAACAACAAAATGTGCTACAATAACAATTATATTGTCAACTTGTCACATACTCACATCGTTAAATCCTCGAGCCGATGCAATTGGTGAGTGTATTTCTACTTTTTTTTTTGAACGGCGAAGGTCTCAATCGTGTGAACCCACTGTTTCCAGGCCATGTCACCAAGGTCTAGTTACCTGGACCTCCCATGAGCCACCACAACCACCCCAGGAGGAAACCTCACTAGGAAAACCCCCTGACCTCCCACAGACCCCTTTTTCGATGCGAGAGGGATTTGAACCCAAGACCTCCCATTTGGAAGAATCTTAGGGTACCATTGAGGCAATGCGTCTTTGGTAACAATTTGACATGCTCGAGAAATCTTATATCATGTCAAATACTTTGTGCGTATATCGAGAAATCTTGTTTCACGCCAAATAATTGGTACGAATATCGAAAAATGTTGAGTTGTGTCAAATAAGTGAGATGCATATAGAAGAATCCCAACATATTCACATACAAACCGTATAGTTGCTCTATACGTCCTATATTGTTGCTTTATACGGCTCGTATAGTTGCTCTATACGGCCGTATGTCAAACCGACAACGTTCGTCTGTTTGGCTGACTCTAGACATGACGTATGACATATACGGTCGTATAAGTGACAACGAAATGAAATGGTGTATCATAATGGGGATGGTATTGGTGTATAAGCAACCATCTTTAAGATTAATTGTATACAAGAAAATCATATCAAAGTACTTTATTCTCCTTCTCATTTTTATTCTGCTCTAAGGTTAATTTATATCACATATTCAACCGACTGGTTGGAGATAATATTTATTTATTTATATTATACGGACACATTGATTTGAATTTGATGATACAACCACGAACCGTTTAGAGTAATGAATTTGTACTAACAAAACCTTCTCTAAAACTCTATCAATCAAAATAAGATTTAATTTTTCACGACACATAATCTGATAATCAGATAGTCGCCAAAGCGATACCAATTTTTTTTATTTTGTTTTTTTTTTTGAGTTACTTTTTAAGAAGCATGGAAGATCGTTGATGCATTGCTTGCGCTTTACAAGCCAAGATATAGTGAAAAGTTAGAAAAAAGCTAACAAGTATAAAGCTCTCAATTTTAGTGCTGGTCATATCAAATTTATAGAAAAAGGACCAAATTAATTAATACTTAAACATGTAACCAAAGCATTAGAGCCTAGCGGTATCTTAGTGGTATGACAAGACTCAAGAACGAAATGTTCTTGGGTTCAAATCCAACAAGAGGGTTTTCTCAAAGTATTGAGTTCCCCCATAAATGACGACTTGGTGGTGGATATGATCGGGTACTGCTTGTAACATAGTGATACTCTTGTGACCCATCAGTGATCCAAAAATTAGCCGTTCAATATATATAAAAATACTTAAACATCTATTGTATATGGTCAAGCCAAAATACGTCTTAGGTATTGCGAATTTGAGACGGAAAAAAAAAGGAAAATTTTTGAGTTAAACAAAAATAAACTCAAATCATGTGATATTTGTTGGTGAAATATGTGTAGGCCTAATACGGTGATGTCACTTTTAATTTCAAAGATCATGCTAGTCAAGTAAAAGCACAAGATTAGCGTCGCAAATCATGTGATAAAGTCGTGTTTTCTAACAAAACGACAGTAGATTTTAATTTTTGTTTATATCGTTTAAGATGATTCTATAAAGAAATAATTATTATTATATTACTTATTTACAAAATAACTATACGTATTTATTATTATCCCGTCTTGGGCTTCAATGTTTATTGTTGGAGCCAGGGTGCGTCAACCTTAGTGGTCAAGGTGTCACTCATCTATAAAGTTGCACAAACCGGTTTTTTTCATCAAATCGGTTTGGTTCGTAAACCGGTTCGGTTTGGGTAGTATAAGGGTGAATCTGGTTTCGGTTTGGAAACCGGTTTGAGAGAAAAGGATGCCAAACCTATAGGAACCGGTTTGGGGGGGTCTGAAACCGGTTTTAAAGGCAAAATTCCGAACCTATGGCAAACCGGCGGTTCGGACTGGTTTGGCAAGAACCGGTTTGAGATCCATTGATGACCGGTTTGTAAACCCAAACCGGTTTTTGGTTCACCTCTACTCATCTATCCTTGAGATGTTCAAAACAAATTATAATATAGATTGAAAAATATGATTAGACTGATGTTTGCTTGACATTTTAAGATGAACATTTTTAGTAGTGGGATTAGATGGATAGGTTTAACAATTTAAACAATCAACAATGACTCCAAATTAAATTTTTAATTGATACATATTTAACTGTTACTGTTTATATATCACCCATTTCCAAGCTAACAACCTTGAATTTATATATTTAGTTTGAAATTAGAGAAACCGGATTAAAAATATATGTGCATATAAGCATGAATACTTGAAAGTTTTGAAAGTAACGAATAAAGTTGTTAAACATCAAAAGTCGGGTGAAAACCCACACTAGGAAAAACCCCCAACTAACCTAAAACATTATTTTGATTCAGGTGAGTCTCAAACCTAAAAACTTTCATTCAGAAAGTTAAAGGTAATAATTAGTCTATAAACCATTTTGTTAACGCTTATACATGATTGCTTTACAATCTGATTTTTTTTTTTAAAAAAAAATCCGAACTTAAAAATGTTAACAAGATAATTCATTTATTATAATTTATAGAGGACATGTGTGGGATAAATCATTTATTAAACAAATCATGTTTGAGTTTACCTAATTTCATGTCCGTGTTATATTGACCAGCCCAATACTTGATAGTTGATGATTTTCAATGTCTTGTTTCGGATAATGTCATCCGTAACAACAAATGCCCATTTCACAAAAGTGTAACATATTGGTTAAATTAGTAAGGATTATGACAGCAACTTACAGTGTGACACCCCGCAAATTCTAGGTCAGCAATTCTTTATTTTAAATAATAATATGTTTTATTATTTCATACGTGGCACTAGAATAATTGTATTTAGTGTGACACGTGGCACAACAGCTAGAATACATCGATAATTCGAGGAATTATCGCACAACACTCGCACGTGTTTTAAATAACGAACGTTGGTGAACGGATCAAATCACAGTACACTTTCACTGCACATAGGTTCTAGGGAACCTAAGATATTGGGAACAATGACTAAATGTTGAGAAATGATGATCGTAATAGAAAAATACGCGAAAATCGGTTCAAAACAAGAAAACTAGGCTTATTGGACTTCTCTGGGACCCATCGCGGTACGCGATGGCCCAACGGGAGGAATTATGGCGATACGCGACAGGCATCGCGGGGGTTTGGCTCCCGAAATCCTTCGCGGTACGCGAAGATTCTTTTAACTCTCCATCGCGGTACGCGACAGGTGCCAGTCGACAAATCTTTATAAAATCAAGACCACCATGCCTATTAACTCCACTCTTTATCATTTCTCCGGTACTACACACCAACTTCGACTATTCCTCACTGATTTGACTCTTGGGAAGCCATTGAAGACCTCCATTGAAGCTCCAAGCTTGAAGGTTTGAAGGTTAGAGGCTTGAAGACTCATTGGATGCTCAAAACCACCACCACAACCCTCTCATTCTTGCGAGAACCTGCTGTCCAGAAGCTTTTGAGGCCAAGAAATCACTATCTCAGGAGTTCTTGAAGCATTAGAAGGTAGTTCTATACCCAAAACACACTTTCTTCACCTTTACACTCACATGCATGACTTTAAACACACATGCAAGCACCCATGATGCACATACACGAATTCTAGTTCTGGGTTTGATGATGTTTACATGATATTTGATGATCTATGATGATTAAATGGTGTATCTTTACTATCCATGATGATGTTGTTATGATAGGATGGTCCTAGTAGTTAAAATGATGGTTTTAGCAACATGAATGTATGATCTAGGTGGTTTTACATGATTGTGGATATTAAAATGATGTTGTGAGTGATATTGATGATGATTTGCAAGATTAGAAAATGGTTGATTTGTCAATATTTGGTCATTTGGTGAATATTACTAATTTTAGTAACTTTAATGTTACTAGTTATGTATTTTGATGAAATGATTACATTTGTATGTTTAGATCTATAAGTTATGTTTGAAATGATGTTTAGAAGTTAATATGATGGTTATTTGATGCATTGGAATGACTAAATTTGCTAATAATATGATATTTAGGAATGTTACTAAATATAGTAACTTTATTTTACAATTTGGAGAATAGGAGCATGCTAGTCATAATGATTATCATTAAATATTTATTTAAGACTAATATGATGATATTATGATAAGATTTGTATCTAGACTTAGTGATATATGCATATCTTGTGACTTTCTAATTATGGCAACTTTTACGCGCAAAACATGCTAAACCGACTATGTGTAACTATGTGCAATGTGATAACATGCTCATTTAGGATAAACACACATGTTAGAATAATTGGAAGGTGGTTTATGCATGACTTGACAAATGTGGAAACTTTCTTTATCGGAATGATCTTGGTATCCGTACAACTCACACGACACTAAAACCGCACGATACACAAACACTTGATCCAAACCGTCACCAACGGGTCGTTAGGTCAAACACGATCGACACGGTCAAAACACGGTCAACTCGACCTACATAACCACTTAGTGTTGTTGAACACTAACACGGTCCGGTGAGACCCGCACTTGTGAACACAAACTCATAGTACCTATGTGATATAGGTGACTACTAGCCGGCGAGCTACACTTACTCTCTTTTGAGCTAACGCATATCTAAACTCAGGTGAGTTTACGGCCCCACTTTTACTCTTTAACTGTTTTGCTAAACTATTGGGGTGAGAATACAATGCAACTGTTTTAGATATATGACTGGTATGTTGTGAAAACCATTTTCGAGTGTAACTATTATCGCTTAAAGTCCTCACTTATCCTTACCGTTAGTTGTGTAGACAAACGAGTCGTAATTACGTAGTACTACTGGGTTTGACTAGCCCCACTCGGCACCAATGTTGACTGGAGGTCATAACGAGTGTAATTTCGATGTGAATTGCGAGTTCAGCGATGACTCGCGGAGGCAAACGGAAACAGTCTAGTTTCGGTAAGATGAACTGACACACTCCACGGATCGTAGTATCCAACAACTAAACTTAACATACCCAGTATATGTCTGTTTACTATTTCTGTCTGTCTAAACCTGTGAACTCACCAACTTTTTAGTTGACACTTTTCGCATGTATTCTCAGGTAATTAATGGAGCACACGCTAGGATGCGCACAAGGAAGCTTTAAGGAGTCTGGCTTGCATATAGACTCTTGTCCTAGGCATTGTGTGCATTGGATGTGTTCTAAAACAATTTAAATTATGTAGTGTCTGTTAAACAACTTACTTTCCGCTGCAAACTTATTTACTTATGATGTTGAAACATTTTCCGCTGCATATTAAATGAAACTATGTTATTTTGCAAATCTGTGTGAATGTGAAACTCATATAGAGTCGTTCTATATGACCATGAGCTGTGATCCTGGCCACGTCACACCCACGTGGACTGACACCACGAGTGGGAATTTGGGGGTGTGACAGACTGGTATCAGAGCCTTGGTTATAGGGAACTAGGTTTGCATATAGTAAACTTAGACTATAGCCACTGCTCTACATTAGACACTACACTTGGAACTTTCACACTTATATTATTGTTATCACTGTAAATTAATACTGACTGACTTAGAACTTACAGGATGGACAATAACAAAGATCCGAAAGGAAAGGACACGGGGAAACGCTCGTATGAGTATGAGCTTACTGAGGAAGACAAGCAGAAGATTCAGGAGATAGTGGAGCAGGTATATTCTCAAGAGTCCAAGAGACTTCGACCCTCGACCAGCAGGGGACCATGGGACTGGTACCCTACCACCCTTGCTGTTTGGGCAAGGGAAGAGAGAGTACCTAAGTTACCTTTGTTAGGTGACACATCTACTGGACC
Organism: Mikania micrantha; assembly: GCA_009363875.1. NCBI lineage: Eukaryota > Viridiplantae > Streptophyta > Magnoliopsida > Asterales > Asteraceae > Mikania > Mikania micrantha. The sequence goes on from CM018684.1 coordinate 71,437,388, forward strand.
ATCACTACCACCTATTGGAATGCATATGGAGCGGGCATTCGCTGCACTGATCTCGCGTTATAGACGTGAGTCCTGCCAGCTACGCGTGATGACTGATGGGTTTAGGGATCTGTTGGAGCATAGTCAGCGCCTCCAGAAACATGTGGATAACTTGGAGGAGAGACTCGCACGCGTCGAAGGGACGCAGGATGACTTGGTCGCTAGGACTCAGGATGTGATCCAGCGACAGGAGGAGGTCACTACTGAGGTCACCGACATCCATGATAGGACTACGTTGCTCGAGGAGCAACATGATTTCTTAGCCGGAGTGACACATGGACACGCTGGACGATTGGCAGCTGTGGAGGACGCCAACGAGGAGAACCTTGCCATGATCCAGGCAAGCGATGCCATGCTGAATGCATGGGTCGAACAGTTTATTGTGGAGCCACAGCCTGAGCCAGAACCCCAATTCGAGCCGGTGGATCTCGATGAGGAAGATTTTGATGAGGATCCAGACGAGGATCCAGACGAGGATCCTGATGAGGAGGACGATGATGGCCCTGCTGATAGTGGAGATTCACACTCCACGATTGTCTAGTTAGGATTTCTATTTCAGTATTCTACTTTTGTATCACTTAGCCGAGCGGGATGTGCTCGTGCAATTTTTGTAGCATCTCTTTTGGAAAATATTGTACACAAACTTATTATCATTAATGGAAAGATGCTTTACTTTGTTGCTTATATATATATCATGGCTATGACTATTGTTAACATGACATCTGACCTAACAATTGACTAACACTCTAACTTATGCTAACTAACATCCTAACCTTTCCATATAGAAACATGTCCGGAAGAGGAACCCATGCCCTTCGACTCAAACGTAAGGCAGAAAAGGCACGAATCGACATGATGGTCGAACGCAAATTCAACAAGGTACTCGCGGAGTACGAGGCCAACCGTCACGCCAGCGAGACGAGTGGTACTAACAACGGATCCCACGGGGGAGCGACGAAGGGATGCTCGTTTAAGGCGTTCCTGAGCTGCCACCCTCACAAGTTTCAAGGTACTGAAGGAGCAGTGGGACTGCTTCGTTGGATAGAGAAGCTGGAGTCAGTTTTCTCTATAGCTGAATGCTCGGATGAGAACCGGGTAAAATACGCCACGGGAACATTTGAGGGACCGGCCCTCACCTGGTGGAACACTCATGTCCAAACCCTTGGACTGGACACCGCAAACTCAATTCCATGGGACAACTTCACCAGGATGCTCCACGAAGAATACTGTCCTCGGGATGAAATTAGGAAGCTGGAGGAAGAGTTCTGGGTACACAAGATGGTAGGATCAGAGATCGAGAAATACTGTACTCGATTTCACGAACTGTGCAAGTTGTGCCCGGCAATGGTGACGCCGGAGTACAAAAAGATAGAGCGATTCATTAGTGGATTGCCCGAGCAAATACAGAGCACGGTGACAGCAGCCGATCACACCACCATCCAACCACTGATTCGCTTGGCGCACAAGCTGACTGACCAGGCGGTAGCCCAAGGGAAACTGCCAAAAAGGGGTGAACACCTAAAACCCCAAGAGCCCAAGCGAAAGTGGGAACCCAACAACAACCGTGTTTTCTCACCACCACCACCAGCTCAACACCGACCAGCACCAGCCAAAGTCTTCACCGCCACACAACCAAACACTCAAGGCAAAGGAGGATATCAGGGTAACAGCCCAAAATGCAACATCTGCAACTTCCATCACTTCGGTCAATGCAAGAGGACCAAGTGCACCAACTGTGGAAGGAACGGGCATCTAGCCAAAGAATGCCGATCGAACCCCAACCCCAACCTCAACAAGGATAACACACTAAAGGGGTGCTTCACTTGTGGCAAGCCCGGACATATGCGCCGAGACTGTCCACAAAACAAGAACGCAGGAGGCAACCCGGCTAGAGGACGAGCATTCGTAATCGGATCTGGTGAAGCCAAAGATGATCCGAACGTCGTCACCGGTACGTTTCTTTTAAATAATGTCTACGCTAGTATATTATTTGATACCGGTGCCGATAGGAGTTTTATCTCTAATGAATTTAGCAAATTGCTTGACATGACACCAACATCATTAGATTATAAGTATACCGTAGAGCTAGCGGATGGCAAACTGATCGAAACACAACATATCATCAAGGGATGTGTTCTAACCTTAGCAGATCATCAGTTGATGATTGACTTGATGCCAGTAACTCTCGGGAGCTTCGACGTGGTGATTGGAATGGATTGGCTATCTGCAAATCACGCCGAGATCGTGTGCAATGAGAAGATCGTGCGAATTACATTGCCAAGTGGAGAGCAGATTTCAATTCAAGGGGAACGGCGCGGAATACCATTAAACATCATGTCTTGCATGAAGGCAAACAAATATTTGAGGAAAGGATACACGGCTATCCTAGCTCTTATCACCGAACAATCAAAGAAGGAACGGAAGATCGAGGACATCGCTATTGTTCGCGATTATCCGGAAGTCTTTCCTGACGATCTACCGGGACTACCACCAGCACGACAAGTGGAGTTTCAAATAGATCTGACACCAGGAGCAGCACCAATAGCCAAGGCACCATACCGATTGGCTCCTACTGAAATGCAGGAATTATCTAATCAACTACAAGAGTTGTTAGATAAAGGGTTCATCCGACCGAGTTTCTCACCTTGGGGAGCACCGGTCTTGTTTGTGAAGAAGAAAGACGGTTCATTCCGTATGTGTATAGACTACCGAGAACTGAACAAGGTGACGATCAAGAATCGATACCCTCTACCTCGAATAGACGACCTGTTTGATCAGTTGCAAGGGTCAAGCTACTATTCAAAAATCGATTTAAGATCTGGTTACCATCAACTCAGAGTACAAGAAGGAGATATACCGAAGACAGCCTTCAGAACACGGTACGGACATTACGAATTTCTGGTAATGCCTTTTGGACTGACTAACGCACCGGCCGTATTCATGGATCTCATGAATCGGGTGTGTAAACCATATCTCGACAAGTTCGTAATCGTATTCATTGATGACATCCTGATCTATTCTAAGACTCGAGAAGAACATGCCGAACACTTGAGACGTGTCTTAGAACTACTGAAGAAGGAACAATTGTACGCGAAATTCTCCAAATGTGATTTCTGGATTCGCGAAGTGCAGTTCCTTGGGCACGTGGTAAACGCGAAAGGGATACATGTAGACCCAACTAAGATTGCGGCAATCAAGAACTGGACTGCACCTAAGACTCCAACAGAGGTACGACAGTTTTTGGGATTGGCCGGGTACTACAGGCGGTTTATCGAGGGATTTTCGAAGATTGCGCAATCATTAACTTCCCTTACGCATAAAGACAAGAAGTTTGAAAAGGGAGAAAAACAAGAAGCCGCTTTTGACTTGTTGAAGCAAAAGTTGTGCAGTGCTCCGATTCTATCGCTACCAGACGGGTGTGAAGATTTTGTGATTTATTGCGACGCATCGAAACAAGGGCTCGGTTGTGTGCTAATGCAACGCGAGAAAGTCATAGCTTATGCGTCACGACAGCTAAAGGTGCACGAGAAAAATTACACCACCCATGATCTGGAATTGGGAGCCGTAGTGTTCGCATTGAAGATCTGGAGACACTATCTGTACGGAACCAAGTGCACTATATTCACGGATCATAAGAGCCTGCAGCACATTTTCGACCAAAAGGAGCTAAACATGAGACAACGCAGATGGGTCGAGTTGATAGGTGATTATGACTGTGCAATCAAGTATCATCCCGGGAAAGCCAATGTAGTAGCCGATGCGTTAAGTAGAAAAGAAACAATCAAACGCGTACGAGCACTACAACTTACCATTCATTCTGAGCTACCTAATCAGATCCGAGTAGCACAACAAGAAGCTCTGAAAAAGGAAAACCTTATCCTCGAAGCTATGCGGGGTATGGATAAACAGATGAAACAGAAAGACGACGGAGCTTACTATCTGATGGACCGAATTTGGATTCCACGCTACGGGGGATTAAGAGAAGTAGTGATGGATGAAGCTCACAAGAGTCGATACTCAGTACATCCAGGTTCTGACAAGATGTACCACGACCTAAAGACAACTTATTGGTGGCCTAATATGAAATCAGAAATCGCAATCTATGTGAGTAAGTGTCTGACTTGCTCCAAAGTTAAGGTCGAATATCAGAAACCGTCAGGGTTACTCCAACAACCGGAAATCCCAGTCTGGAAATGGGAACAGATTTCCATGGATTTTATCACCAAGCTGCCAAAGACAGCAAGTGGTTGCGATACCATCTGGGTTATCATAGACCGACTCACGAAATCGGCACACTTCCTGCCGATTAAGGAAACTGATAAGTTGGAAAAGTTAACCCGAATCTACTTGAAGGAAATCGTATCCAGACACGGAGTCCCAATCTCTATTATATCTGACCGAGACAGCCGTTTCACGGCACATTTTTGGAAGTCCTTACACAAGGCACTTGGAACGAGATTGGATATGAGCACAGCATATCACCCGCAAACGGATGGTCAGAGTGAAAGAACCATCCAGACTTTGGAGGACATGCTTCGGGCATGTGTGATTGATTTCGGTAACAGCTGGGAGACTCACTTACCTTTGGTAGAGTTCTCGTATAATAACAGCTATCACACCAGCATTGGAGCTGCACCGTTTGAAGCACTTTACGGGCGTAAATGCAGATCACCACTCTGTTGGGCGGAAGTTGGTGAAAGCCAACTGACCGGACCCGAACTCGTGCACGAAACAACTGAAAAGATCGTGCAGATACGTAACCGAATGGCAGCAGCTCGGGATCGACAGAAAAGCTACGCCGACAAAAGGCGCAAACCTTTGGAATTCCAAGTGGGAGACCGAGTACTTCTTAAAGTCTCACCTTGGAAGGGAGTGATCCGATTCGGGAAGCGGGGAAAGTTAAATCCTCGTTATATCGGACCATTTGAAATCATTAAACGAATAGGCCCCGTAGCCTACGAACTACAGCTACCACATGAATTGAGTAGCGTACACAATGTGTTTCATGTTTCGAACCTCAAGAAATGCTTATCGGACGAGACGCTCGCAATTCCTTTGGAGGAAATCCAGATTGATGAACAACTTCACTTCGTTGAGGAACCGGTGGAAATTATGGACCGGGAACTCAAGAAGTTGAAACATAGTAAGATACCTATCGTAAAAGTTCGATGGAACTCACGGCGAGGACCAGAATACACCTGGGAACGGGAGGATCAGATGAAAAAGAAATACCCTCATCTTTTCACCGAACAAACCAACACCGACACATGAACTGAATTTCGGGACGAAATTCCCAATAACTGGGGGATGATGTGACACCCCGCAAATTCTAGGTCAGCAATTCTTTATTTTAAATAATAATATGTTTTATTATTTCATACGTGGCACTAGAATAATTGTATTTAGTGTGACACGTGGCACAACAGCTAGAATACATCGATAATTCGAGGAATTATCGCACAACACTCGCACGTGTTTTAAATAACGAACGTTGGTGAACGGATCAAATCACAGTACACTTTCACTGCACATAGGTTCTAGGGAACCTAAGATATTGGGAACAATGACTAAATGTTGAGAAATGATGATCGTAATAGAAAAATACGCGAAAATCGGTTCAAAACAAGAAAACTAGGCTTATTGGACTTCTCTGGGACCCATCGCGGTACGCGATGGCCCAACGGGAGGAATTATGGCGATACGCGACAGGCATCGCGGGGGTTTGGCTCCCGAAATCCTTCGCGGTACGCGAAGATTCTTTTAACTCTCCATCGCGGTACGCGACAGGTGCCAGTCGACAAATCTTTATAAAATCAAGACCACCATGCCTATTAACTCCACTCTTTATCATTTCTCCGGTACTACACACCAACTTCGACTATTCCTCACTGATTTGACTCTTGGGAAGCCATTGAAGACCTCCATTGAAGCTCCAAGCTTGAAGGTTTGAAGGTTAGAGGCTTGAAGACTCATTGGATGCTCAAAACCACCACCACAACCCTCTCATTCTTGCGAGAACCTGCTGTCCAGAAGCTTTTGAGGCCAAGAAATCACTATCTCAGGAGTTCTTGAAGCATTAGAAGGTAGTTCTATACCCAAAACACACTTTCTTCACCTTTACACTCACATGCATGACTTTAAACACACATGCAAGCACCCATGATGCACATACACGAATTCTAGTTCTGGGTTTGATGATGTTTACATGATATTTGATGATCTATGATGATTAAATGGTGTATCTTTACTATCCATGATGATGTTGTTATGATAGGATGGTCCTAGTAGTTAAAATGATGGTTTTAGCAACATGAATGTATGATCTAGGTGGTTTTACATGATTGTGGATATTAAAATGATGTTGTGAGTGATATTGATGATGATTTGCAAGATTAGAAAATGGTTGATTTGTCAATATTTGGTCATTTGGTGAATATTACTAATTTTAGTAACTTTAATGTTACTAGTTATGTATTTTGATGAAATGATTACATTTGTATGTTTAGATCTATAAGTTATGTTTGAAATGATGTTTAGAAGTTAATATGATGGTTATTTGATGCATTGGAATGACTAAATTTGCTAATAATATGATATTTAGGAATGTTACTAAATATAGTAACTTTATTTTACAATTTGGAGAATAGGAGCATGCTAGTCATAATGATTATCATTAAATATTTATTTAAGACTAATATGATGATATTATGATAAGATTTGTATCTAGACTTAGTGATATATGCATATCTTGTGACTTTCTAATTATGGCAACTTTTACGCGCAAAACATGCTAAACCGACTATGTGTAACTATGTGCAATGTGATAACATGCTCATTTAGGATAAACACACATGTTAGAATAATTGGAAGGTGGTTTATGCATGACTTGACAAATGTGGAAACTTTCTTTATCGGAATGATCTTGGTATCCGTACAACTCACACGACACTAAAACCGCACGATACACAAACACTTGATCCAAACCGTCACCAACGGGTCGTTAGGTCAAACACGATCGACACGGTCAAAACACGGTCAACTCGACCTACATAACCACTTAGTGTTGTTGAACACTAACACGGTCCGGTGAGACCCGCACTTGTGAACACAAACTCATAGTACCTATGTGATATAGGTGACTACTAGCCGGCGAGCTACACTTACTCTCTTTTGAGCTAACGCATATCTAAACTCAGGTGAGTTTACGGCCCCACTTTTACTCTTTAACTGTTTTGCTAAACTATTGGGGTGAGAATACAATGCAACTGTTTTAGATATATGACTGGTATGTTGTGAAAACCATTTTCGAGTGTAACTATTATCGCTTAAAGTCCTCACTTATCCTTACCGTTAGTTGTGTAGACAAACGAGTCGTAATTACGTAGTACTACTGGGTTTGACTAGCCCCACTCGGCACCAATGTTGACTGGAGGTCATAACGAGTGTAATTTCGATGTGAATTGCGAGTTCAGCGATGACTCGCGGAGGCAAACGGAAACAGTCTAGTTTCGGTAAGATGAACTGACACACTCCACGGATCGTAGTATCCAACAACTAAACTTAACATACCCAGTATATGTCTGTTTACTATTTCTGTCTGTCTAAACCTGTGAACTCACCAACTTTTTAGTTGACACTTTTCGCATGTATTCTCAGGTAATTAATGGAGCACACGCTAGGATGCGCACAAGGAAGCTTTAAGGAGTCTGGCTTGCATATAGACTCTTGTCCTAGGCATTGTGTGCATTGGATGTGTTCTAAAACAATTTAAATTATGTAGTGTCTGTTAAACAACTTACTTTCCGCTGCAAACTTATTTACTTATGATGTTGAAACATTTTCCGCTGCATATTAAATGAAACTATGTTATTTTGCAAATCTGTGTGAATGTGAAACTCATATAGAGTCGTTCTATATGACCATGAGCTGTGATCCTGGCCACGTCACACCCACGTGGACTGACACCACGAGTGGGAATTTGGGGGTGTGACATACAGTGACCCCCCCCCCCACACACACACACACCCCCACACACACAAATCACACGATGGCTCGATCAAACTATAAGTTGAGATTAGGATCTTCATTACTATATTTAGCCGAATAAAAATGTAATCTTGTCTTAAAAAAATGTGAGCCGTTCTATTTCCGCTTTTCAAAAACTTATACTTTCGGTGGCAAACGATTCGATAATGATGGTGTCTCTGATGTCTCTGTGTCAGTTTCTGGTCCTTCTTCTGTATATTAATATATATATCAGTTCAACATGAACTTTTAAATCCATTGAAAAAACTAGTGATTGTGTGTTGAAGCAAGGAACCATACCGAATAGAGATTTGATTGTTGGTCTCTTTGGTTTGTTGCTTTTCTTTTTAAGTTCAGCTGCAACATAAATAAAATAAATGAGTATAATTTCAAAATTTGCAAAAAATAATAAAATCCTAAAAGCAAGAGGTTAAATTTGAACAAGTCAAACAAATAAAAAGTTATAGGGAGTGTATTTTTAACATGTGACACCATAAATAACCTACATTAACTTCCTAGTACTATCAATATAGTTTTTATGATCAAACAAACAAACACACATACTTAGTCAAGTTTCACTAATCAGTATGGTCTGGAAAGGGTAAGATGAGAGGAGGGTAAGATGAAAGCAAAACTTACCCCTATCCCTCTGGAATAGAGATGTTACTTTTAAAGAGACCACCGACTTATGAGTATTGCAAATTTTCACAAAAGTTGTTGCATACATGTAGCAAAAACAAATCAACAGTCTATATCCATGTAAACATCAATATAGTTGATAATCAATGTGACACATGTAACAAATAGAAAGCATATAGGAAACATGTCAAATAAGCGATACATTTAAACTAAGGTATTAAATATTGAGCTAATAGTTAAAGTAATAATGTCTTGCATATATCCCTCAAAAGTCCAGTCTAGAGAATTTAAAAGCCCCTAGCCTTTGCCAGTTTATCTGATAGAGATCTTAGTTATATTAATATGTTAGTATTAATTAGTAGTAATGGTAGGATCTAGATATGGGTAGTTTGGTAATTTTAATATCTAGTGTGTGTTAGTGGATTATAAATAGTGGTGAGGCTTGTGAGTTGAGGTGTGAAGAAAATTATTTAGACTGAATATTGGCTCCTTGGTGGAGAAGGGTTTTACCCTGGGCATCATTTGATGTAATCGTCTGTTTCATTTTCAATGCATCATCATTGTTCTTGTTTGGCCATGGATTGATTATACTACTTGATTCTATTTGTTTGATTGTTCAATTGAATGGTATTCAATCTTCATCAATGGTCCGACCTACCGCAGACCTGCCGTCGACTTGCGTTCTACATCTCCGTTCCAGCCAATTTCATTTCTCAGGATCTAATCACTGGATTCATTTCCAATTCTTTGTCGATTGTAAGTTTTTTGGTTGATTTTTCTAGATTCGCTGCAATTAGTCGCGATTTCAGACCTGCCGTTCATCACTGCCGCCGACCTGTCCTTCACACATCCAATTTCATCTCGGCTGGATCAAATTGCCGAATAACCTGTCCTCTACACCTTCAATTTCATTTCTGATTCATCCCTGTTGGATCTAATCACCACTGTCGGCCCTAATTTCGGCCGATTTCACTGTTGGTGTTGATTTTCTCGGCTACGCTACTCTAGTAATCGCTTATTTCAGGTTCTTTTGATTTCACTTTCACATTCCGATTTGAGTTAACTCACGATTTGATTCAATTCGAATCCTTCAATTTACGATTACAATTTCATGTCCAGTTTGATTCAATTCACGATTTGAGTCAATTTCTGTCGTTTCAATTTCTGCCATATTATCAGTTGATTTGAGTCAATTTCAGTTTGAATCGATTTGTATTCTCTCTTACTCTGTTGACCAATTTCAATTTCAATTCAGAATTGATTCAGATTTGATTCAATTTTTGTTGACTTAATTTCATCATTTGTCGATTTTTTTTTTTTGGCTTCTGTTTGGATTAGACACCTTATCAATCATGGTTGATCACATCTCTCGATTAGATGCTCACAAACAACAGATTGTTCAACTTCAGAAAGAAGTGGCAGAAATCAAAACATCGCTCAAATTGTTGCAGGAAGAGCGATCGGCTTCAATTGAATTTCGCAAAACTGTTCTTGATTGGATGAAGAAATAGGACGAACAACTTGTTGAGGCTCAATTGGGATCATCCGGTATTATTTTGTTCGATTCCAATACCTCCTTCGGTTCCAAGGATGGGTTAGTGGATGTGCAGCAGCCCCAATGGCCTGCATTCAGTGGATGTGAATCTCCTAAAGACATTCAACAGGTGAATCTCAATATGGGCACACATTCCACTCCTGATGCTTTGGCAACCGACATTGAAGAGATTGGTATCCTTAATCCTAGCAACATTTCTGTTTCTAGTTTTAGGGATTTTAATTCCCTTGGGCCTTTTGAAGTTACTAACACTTGGGGCCAGGTTATTTCCAAACCGGGTGGGTCACCTCCATCCTATGACCGACAGTCCACACCTCTATCAAAGAAGCCATACTTGTTCTCTGCAAATCGACCAGGAGCTGCTTCTACTTTTGTGCCGGGAAATGTTTTGCATCATGATCGCGGAGTTCTATATCCTTTTTGTTTGGATTGGAAAGGACATAAGAAGAAAATAATTTGTTTGCGTTGGGGAAACAGATATGGGCCAGCTCACAAATGTCCTGAAAGAAAGATAATTGGAGCAAAGCACGCTTCATAATTAACTCCCAAGTCTTGAGGACAAGACTTTTAAATAAAGGGGAGTAATGATAGAGATCTTAGTTATATTAATATGTTAGTATTAATTAGTAGTAATGGTAGGATCTAGATATGGGTAGTTTGGTAATTTTAATATCTAGTGTGTGTTAGTGGATTATAAATAGTGGTGAGGCTTGTGAGTTGAGGTGTGAAGAAAATTATTTAGACTGAATATTGGCTCCTTGGTGGAGAACGGTTTTACCCTGGGCATCATTTGATGTAATCGTCTGTTTCATTTTCAATACATCATCATTGTTCTTGTTTGGCCATGGATTGATTATACTACTTGATTCTATTTGTTTGATTGTTCAATTGAATGGTATTCAATCTTCATCATTATCTTATTTCTTCAAAAGCTCCTATCGTTGATCATTTTAACTAGTTCATTTTTACAAAAGCATCCTAACCCATTCCTACCTGTTTCAATCCATTTTAACCTGATCATTTTTTGACCCGTTATCCAACCCACCCATTTTGCCACATTTACTTGTAATCTAACTGCTTATATGTGCATTCATGAGGGAGTAAAAGAAAGAGACCCATTCCAGGAACTTGATAGTCATTGACAATCTCAAAGTTCTTGTATGTGTACCCAACAAAGTTGATATCTTTGGATGAAAGCATCTGCAAATGATTTCATGTAACCATCACATGTGAAGGAAAAAAAAACGATGAAAACCTGAACATGTGTGCGCGCGCGCATGTGTGACCACGACTGTGTGTGTGGTATTATATATTAGAAACAAACAAATGAAATTATAAATGTTACCCTTCTCCATGGTCCAGATCTTGATGAACTATGGATTTGGTGTTCAGACTGAAACATGAACATGACAATAAAGTTAGAATAACTTGATTATTAGTGATATATTGTAATAATATTTGACATATTACTTATTTAAACATATCTACAACATTGGTCACTTATACCAGGTACCCAGCCAGCTCACTTAAACCGGCTATTCATAAAAGTATAAAACGAAGTTACCTCTTCAAACTTTTCAAAGTTTTGAGTATCCAACTCATCATTAACTTCAGGAATGAATGCGGCTTCCATTTCATAAATTTTATCCCAATCAATACCTCTAAACCAAATATGAGCCTAGTATAATTAACATATTCAAGTGAGTCAATGTATTTCAAAACTGAGACTAAAACAGATCCAAGAAGCTAGAATAGGACACACCATACAACACCTTTATTTCATCTGCGCCTTTCGATCCCAGCCGTTGGTTCACATTACAAAGCAGTTTACTAATTAGATCTTTTGCCTCTAATGAAAGCCTTGCTTCTTCAGGAAACTTTAGATGCATTTTCCAGTTTACTATCTGCAGGTGCAAGAATGTTATAAGCTTGTTTGAAAAGTTAAATTGTGAATTAACTTTCGTGTCAGGATTAAAATGAAAGTTTAATGACTTGATGCTATAACATATATTCAGAAACACACGTAGTTAGGAATCTGTCTTAGTGATTATACTATTTTGAAATGAGCTAATATGATAATATAATATAATTGATGCATAGGTGGCACTTTTAATGAGATTCCTATAACTAAATTACCAAACCAGCTCATTTTGAAAAAAATATAATTAAGGGGCTAGCCAAGTTTGAAGAAAAAAAATGTGATGTTATTTTTTTTACAGTTGTAAACAAACAAACATACCTAGTAAATTCTCACTATTCTGTAGGATATAGGGGAATGAGACGATGACAAACCTTATCTTTATCCTAATGGGATAAAGAGGTTGCTTCTTGGAGAGACCCTGGCTAAGAGGTGCCACAAAACTTCTTATTTATAGATTGTATATCCACTAAATTACCAAATTAGCTCAGTTCAAGAAAAGCAGTAATTATTAGATTGGGACATCACTCAATATAACTGCCATTATTCATAAAATGAAACGCATTTTGCTAATCATATTTCAGAAGCAGAACGTTACACGAAACTATAAAGGTTTGGCCGTTTGGGTATTTGTAAGGTATATAACACATAAATGACAAAAAAAAGGTGCAGAAATTACTATTTGGCTACAAAAGCGATGAAAATTGAAGATTGGTTTATAATATGCTACCTTCCTACAAGTTGACATTGGATCATCAGAGTAGAAAGGTGGATAGCCCACAAGCATTTCAAACATAATAGCACCAAGAGACCACCTACAGAACAATAAAATTCAAATATAATCATTTTATATATAGAACGTAAATCAAGGTTTAAAAATAACCATGCTACTTACCAATCACATTCCAGTGCATAACCCTTTTTCAGTAAAACCTCTGGAGCTATATAATCAGGAGTTCCAACAGTAGAATAAGCCTGAAATGTCACAAGAGACCAGGATTACCTGATTGTTTAATCCACTTTATGACTTTTTTTTTCTTTTTTCTTTTTTCTTTTTTTTTTTTTGCAAAAATGAGTAGATAAACGAAAGATCTTTACGAGTGTTCTCCTATTTTTCTGCCAATGTTGCAGTTGTTCTTGTTGTGTTCGCCTTTCACCAATTGAACTTCCACTTGAATTATCCCCAGTTGAAAAATCAGTTTCTTCAAGTGTACTACAATCTAAGGGTTTACACAATCCGAAATCTGATAATCTCAAATGACCAAATTTATCAAGTAACAAATTATCTGGCTTTATGTCCCTAACACCAGAAAAAACATAGCAGGAATTAAAATTTACCGTACTTTAGTTTTTAAACATAATGAAGCAAGTTATATCCTATAGGCATACCTATGTACGTAATTATGTTTGTGGATGGATTCAATAGCTAAAACTGTTTCAGCAACATAAAATCTAGCTTCATCTTCGTTCAAGGTATCTTTTCTCATAAGCAAGGTCATCATGTCACCACCAGGTAGATATTCCATGATGAGATATAAAAATTCATCATCTTGGAAAGAATAATACAGTTTAACAATACAGTTACTGTCCACCTCAGCAAGCAGATTCCGTTCAGCCCTCACATGTTCAACCTAATAAATGGGATTTATAAACGAAATACCAGCATATAAGGTAAATAGAACATAAACATTATTTTTAAAATGTTTAAACCACAAAATTACGAACTTGGCCTCTGCGAAGCATTTCTGATTTCTTAAGCTTTTTCATCGCATATACATTGCCTGTTTTTTTCTCCCTGCAGACTCTCACCTAAACCACATGACAACCATAAGAAAAATAGAGCATATATGAGGTAAAATATACCAAGAGAACTAATAAAAATCTATTCATGCCATTCAAAGTGTTTAAATATATTCAGTGGGAAAATAGTATCAAAAGAAGATGAAATATATAAAAATGACAGAGAAACCATACCTCACCGAAAGCACCCTTCCCGATCATGGTAAGTAGCTCAAAATCATCTACTCCCATTTTGTGTCTTTGAAGGCGCATATATTCAGTTTCTTTTTTCTCTAGAAATTTAATCAAGTTGTTTTGATCTTCCTCTGACACATCAGCATCAGCCAATTTCTTCTCAAGTAAAATTCGCCTAGTCAACAAAAAATCAAGTGTTACTAATCTTCTAGGAACAGATGAATAGATAATTTGCTGTTCTCTATTGCATGAAGGTCAAAAATTAAACACAAAACTTAACTAGAGCATTCAATTAAATGTCAGCATTCATCATATTTTGTTATGTTAAGTTAAAAGCAATGTTTTGAAAACCGGACCTGCCGGTCGGACCGGCAACTGGTGGGTGAACCAGTCCGGTTGGGGGTTCTGGGCCGATTTGGGCAAACTGGCCGGTTGAACCGGTGAACCGGAGGTCAGACCAGGAAACCAGTGGTTGCACCGAAGCATTTCTATAATTTTTGATTTTATATATATATTTTTATAAAATGTTTATAAAATCATCCGGTTCCTAAATCCGATCCGAACGGTCTAACCTTTGACCGGTAAGGAGATTCGACCTCCGGTCCGGTTATGAAAACATTGGTTAAAAGTTCTTTCCTAGTATATCAACAAGACAACAATGTAAAGCTTAAATTTGAAAAACCTATAGGCACATAAAGATCCAAAATTATGTAATTTCATAAGCATTACCTTTCTCTCCTCTCCTGCAAATTCTTCATTTGCTCCTTGTAATGGTTCTCAATATATTTTTTGGCTGCAGCAACCCTTTGCTTTGTTATATTTGATGCCTCTTCTTCAGAAATCGACTCATCTTCACCACCATCCATTGAATCTCTTCTCCTGGTATTTGACCTCAATCGATCTCGTGGTTGAAATTTGTGTAGCCAACTCCTTGCAGAATCCATAAATTTCCCTCACCCCAATGAACTCATCACAAACCACAAATCTATATGAATTTTCAACTGCACCACAGATTTTTGCAATCACATTTTTATTCAATTTCAAGGGAAAGAAACTGAAACAAAAACAAACTGAAATGCAAAAGGCCAACAATGTATAAGCACAATTCTTCTAGATCACAGATTCAACACGATTAGTTGCCATTTTGTTTCATACGAACTCATGAATTGTCGAATTCCTCGTAAATTCATATACAAATGCAAAACGATAAATATTACACAAATGCAACACGGCATTTCGAGATCCAATAGCTTTACACCAATGCTATCAAATCTCTAGATTCCCAAATTTCGAGCCGTAGACCGAATTTTCACAAAGATGAAACTCGATATGCGATAAAGGCTATGGAATCAAAGCACTTTATAAAAAAACGTGCATTCAACTTACCGTAACGAAATAAAACTAATCTGAAACATCAGATTTGTAAAATTCGGATTGAATCGATGCAGAAGCAGCAATCGGTTAGAAGAAGACTAATGAATTCCGGTGTCGGAGATATGAAACCGCAAAATTATTATATCGATCGATGCAGAAAGTTTTATGTACGATAATTAATTGATACAAATGGATACATGCAGAGGAAGAATTGTTCCGCCATTTTTGTGCTACCTTTCTCTCTTTAAGGCTTCAACCTCTTTACCTTTTATAGATGGCTTCGGTCAAGTTCTGTTGCCTTTTTTTTTTTTTTTCTTTCTCCGTTTCTTATTCATTTGATATTTTATAATTTTCTTCTAATTACATAAATTAATAAATTATGGTTTTGGCCCCGTGTTTAAGTGTTTAAGTTTTTAACTATTTCAGACCAAAATAAATATTCTATCAATTCAACCTTTGTGGTTTATACGACTAACATTTTTTAGCCCCTAACCATAGTTGGATTTTGGGTCAAAACCGTTATAATATTTAAGTTTGAGGTGTCAAAACCGATAGTTGTCTAAACCACAGGGGTTGAATTGATAAAAATTCTATTTTTGGTCGAAATAGTTAAAACCACAGGAGCCAAAACGGTAATTTACTCTACATAAAAAGTAAAATAAAATAAAATAAGTGTTTCAGACTCGCTAACCGGCATGTGACACCCACAGTGACAGATAGAGGTGCTCATACCAGTTAACTGGTCCAAAACCGGTTTTGGAATAACCGAACCGGTTAACCGATCAAAGGATAGTAACCGGATTTTACCAATAACCGGTTTTTCAAGCTCTAAAACCAAAACCAATATAATAACCGGAACCGGTTAACCACAAAATAACCGATTTTTTACTGAGTTGGACCAGTTATTAACTGGTTTGGTGTCTTGAAACCTTAAACCGGTCCTAAACCACCGGTATCGGTTTTTTCAAAAACCTAAAACCGCTATTATAACCAGATTAAAAACTGGTTATGAACAGGTTCCGGTTCGATTAATCGGTCTTTTTGTGCATCTCTAGTGACAGATGCTGGATTTTTTTACGTACAAGGTCACTTTTTCTATGGGGTTAAGGTGACTTTAAAACCAAGTTACCAAGGTGTGGGATCGAACTACGATCTCTGTCTCGACATTTTCATTTACGCTCAATTCATGGTCTGAATGATCCTTGATTGTCACCCATAGGCTGACTACTGAAGATAAATACATGATTAATTTATGATAGAGTTGGTGGTAAATAAATATATGTCAATTTAAAGTCGTATAAGTTTGAGCTTGCATGGTTATTTCCACGAGTGTGCCGAAAAAGACTAAAAAGAATCTATGATAAGTAAGCGCATGCGTTCAGTAAATCGCAATTCTTTTTGTGTTGTCGGGCAACGCGCATTAAGATTCGCCGCTGTCCGGCGAGGTATAATAGAAATACAAAAAAAGTGAGAGTTCCCCGCCATCACCTCGCCTAGATTTGGGGGCTTCATACCCTAAGCAGAGGCAAGTTCCAGCTGAGGTAGGAGATCATTTAAAAAAAAAAAAAAAAAACTTTTAAACATCTTGAAATGATGCCACCCAAGACTCCAAGATGAAATGTCAACCATTACCTCGGATTTGTTTCTCCAGCGAACACCTGAGCTTGCTCAAAAACATCTATATTAAAATCCAATATATTTCATAAAGAAGTCAAAGAGATAAGCTTTAGGCTAGAAAACCTTAGCTAACTTAACAAATTAATTCTAAGAGAAGTTTATTTGTTGTAAATGTTATATTTATTATTAATAAAGAATCTATAAATATTTCTTTCTTTTTCTTTAGTCTTTCATTTTCTTAATGATTTGGTTTTAGGTTTTTGTTTTATTAGTTTTATGTTTATCAAGTCTGTTTACATTTTTGGTTTCTTGACACTTTTTTATGATCGGTATGATTTCAGATTATTTTCATCTACGTTTTAATATTAGAAAACATCTTCCTATTTTAGTAATCTGGATTGTTTGTCATTACATCTGTGACTATGTTTTGAGATTGTCATTACATTTGTGCAGTGGCAGAACTTGAAAAAAAGCTCGGAGGGGGCCGAAGGATTTTTAGAAAGAAAACGGAGGGGGTCGAAGGATTTTTAGGAAGAAAACGGAGGAGGCCGAGGGATTTTTAGGAAGGAAATGAGGAACCGAAGGATTTTTCGACTAAATACTACTAAATCGACTCTTTTGACCGGAAAAACAGGGGGGCCGGGGCCCCCTCGGGCCCTCAATAAGAACCGCCCCTGCATTTGTGATTCTATTTAAGAGATTGTTATTTTTGCAACGGAACACATTTAAGGATTTTATATCTAAGTGATAATAGTAGTGATGTGTTTTTTTGTATGGGTGTTTTCATATCTGAAAACATATCAGGTGCAACATGTTATAAATTCACTAGTTTTAACTATAAACTAGTATATAGGACCCGCGCGTTGCGGCGGGGTCTGATATACTGACGTAAAAACAACCAACAGAACATG
Organism: Mikania micrantha; assembly: GCA_009363875.1. Taxonomy (NCBI): domain Eukaryota; kingdom Viridiplantae; phylum Streptophyta; class Magnoliopsida; order Asterales; family Asteraceae; genus Mikania; species Mikania micrantha. The sequence continues at coordinate 71,455,440 of CM018684.1, forward strand.
AGGTTAAAATCGTGTACAATAAAATGCATGAAGAAGGAAATCTTTAAATCACGGTTGCTTTGCAAAAAGTAACTCTCTACCAACTATATGAAATTTCAAAACCATTAAACAACATATCTCAATTTATTATAAACTGAAAGTTATAGTCCCATTACAGATTTAAATCACTAAAAACACAACCCTATACAACATCTATAACGCAAGCTTTGAAAGTAAGGGTTGAAGATTAAGAATTCATTTAATAGTAAAGAATGTGATTACAGAAGACTTAAAAAAAAGGTCATGCTTAAATATAGAATTTATAAACGATACAAATATTATAAAATTATTAAATCCAAATCGTATATATAAAATGATATAAACGATACACATATTCGATAATGTACGGACGCATTATAGGCATGTGAACAACGCGCAAAATATCTGTGACCGTTTGGGTTCGAAATTTATATAAACGTTCATGAATATGTGAGTAAAGTATGAGGGGACTTTAAAAATAAGAGTTAAAAATTCTGGGTTATAAACAAAAAATTGAAATTATTTCAAAACGTGGATTCCATGAATCTCACATAATTTACTATTCACTTTGAGAGCAAAATCGTAATTTACTTAGTTTTTTACATTTTAAAAGAATAAAATAATCTTAGCACTTTAATTTTAGAGAGATTTACAATCTCTTAAACATATAATATAAGTATCAACACCATAATATCACAATATATATAAAATAAATACACGTATTTCACATTGCCAAAAAAAGAAAGAAGATATAAGAAATGTGTAACAACCGAAAATTTGGTAATCTAAGAATAAGCGTGCGAAATTTTGGTAACCGTTTATGTCCAAAATTTATATAAACGTTCATAAAGTAATTACGATCCAAATGATATAAACGATAAAAATATCCGATAATGTATGGACACGTTATAAAGCCTATTAATAACGTGCAAAATTTCTGTCACCGTTTGGGTTCGAAATTTTTATGAATGTTCTTGAAGTAATTGCGATCAAATTACTATAAGCGGGACCGTTAACGATAAAGTATGAACACGATATAAGCCCGTGAATATTAAAAATATGTGAGCAAAGTAGAAGGAGACTTTAAAAATAAACCCCTAAAATGCAAGGGGTGAATGTGTAACATTGAAATTAAATCAAATGTAGCAAGATGATTGTTGTATTGCGTTTATGATTTTTGTGGCTAGAATACGGCCGTTAAAAAAAACAAAATAAATTACGATTTTGTCCTCAAAAAGGAATAGTATATTATGTGAGAGTGACCGACTTTACAATTTAATATATATAATAATAAAGAGCAATTATGTAAAAATAAATATTTGATTTTAGATTCTTCTAATTTTTTTTGTTCTGAATTCCATTAAATTCCATGCTATGATCCAAGTTGACCAGGAGCGACGTGCCTCACATGGACCTGCATGTTCTTTTGTTTTTGTATCACATGCCATTGTTTTTCGAAACAAAATTCAATGGACTGTGCCATAATTCTTTTTAAAAATATAGAATTACCAGTGTTGTTTGAACCGGAGCGGACCAGGAACAGTCAACTATACCAGCCCAAAATAAGCAGATGAATCGCTAGGAAGAGAACCGGCCCATCCGGGTTAGCGGTCAGACCGGAAACCGGACCACTAGCCAGACCGGTTTTAGTTTTTTTTTTAATTAAAATCCAAATAATAAAACATTAAAACCAAACAAGTGGTTGAACTTGTAGGTTTTTCATACAAGTAGTACCCTTCTCTCTTCTTTTTATAGCCAAGTGATGGATGTTTTTCTTTTAATCTCACCGATGTGGGATGAGGAATTAGGAAGGGAAAGAAATGTGTAGTGTGTACTATGTGGGATGAGAAACAAGAAAGGAAAAGTAATGTAAACCTATGTGGGACGAGAAACAAGGAAGGTAAAAGATTTCTTGAAAAATTAATTTAAGATAATTAAAGCTTTTTTTCTCTTTTCTTTTAAACCAAAATCCAAAAAAAAAAATATTACAATCAAACCTTGTATTTTTTTTAAAAAATGATTATGTTTGTGTAAATATTAATTATGTTTGTTTAAATGTGATTACAATTCTATTTTTTTTATTTTTGAAATTTTTTATATATTTACTATGTCACCATGTTCTTGAATCCGGTCCGAACAGTAACCAGTAAGACGTCTAGTTCAACGTCCGGTCCGGTTCTGAAAACATTGATAATTACTTAATTTACTCAATTTAAATCATTCAATTAGTTAAAGATTATAATAATTGATATTCCACAACTTAATTATTAAAGTAATTTATTTATATTGTCTGGTTATCCGGTGAGATTCGGTCGCAAGAGCACAGACCATATCCCAACAACGTGGGAGCCAAAAACTAACGACACCTGTTTTGCAATTATAACTTTTATTAATTTAAACTTAAAAATATTATATAGAATTGTTCCTGACATTATAACTTGTAAGACTATTCACAGTGGTCACCCCACTGAAAATCCTTCCCCACTGAAATTTCCTGTCACGTCATCACCCCACTGAAATCCTTTAACACCCACAATAGTCACCCCACTGAAAACACTTCCCCACTATTCCACGTCATCAACAATTAAAATTAAATAAAAAACATTACTCTAATTTAAAAATAAGTCAATATTTTACAAAAAAAATACACATTACATTAAAAAAAACAACAACATATTAAAAATATACTAGTCGGCTTAGATGCTACGAACGACAATATCGGTGCGAACCCTTTCGATATGTTCGACCAAATCGGCTTTTAACGACTCGTGAATGCTTTTATTTCGCAACGCCAAAATTTGGTTATCTCTACACGGGTCATCAATGTCAAAAGGAGATGGCGGTTCGTCTTCATCGGGAACAAACGGGCTAATCGACTTGCCCTCACATTCAAGTATCATATTGTGTATTATGATACATGCATACATAACAGATCTAATTTTTTTAGGATGCCATGCTCTAGCCGGATTTTTTTAAATATGAAATGGTTGAAATGAGTGGTTTATATAAAGATTGATTTTATTATTATTATTATTATTATTATTATTATTATTATTATTATTATTATTATTATTATTATTATTATTTTTAACTTGTAGCCGTTAAAACATAGGGGGCCCACAAAATTTGAAACCAACCAATCAGGTTCAAGGATCATCAACGGGAAGCGGGGGCCGTGGGAGGGTCGTGGGCGGGGGCCGCTACGCAGGGGGGCGGCGTTCCCACGTGAGGCCGCGGCGGGGAGCAGAGCCGCTGGCCCCGCGGCTTGACCGCTGCATATAGTCTAACAGATTGACTTATAAAAATCGATACTTATTAGTGATTGTCTTAAAAAAGAATATTACAAAAATAAGATTAGTGGAAATTAGGAGTAAAAAATTTAATTTTTAAAATAAATAAATAAAAGGAAAATATCAAATTATATATATCATCATGGTTTTTAAATTAAATAACAACCAAGTATAATTGAGATATATAGTTATAATGTTTTGGGACCAACATAAAAACTTGGCCACCAATATGGACTTTAAACACTTATTATATAAGATATCAACCGTTATGTTTGCTTCTAAGGCTTGAAAAATCAAGTGACCGGTGAAAGTAGGTGACTAAATTGGTGTGACGTTTTTTTTAAAATAATAACAACAACTAGATAACGCTTCTCGCGCGTTGCCGCTTAGATTTAACACACTTGTTTTGGTTTGGCAACGAACTCAACAGAAAAAAACATTAACGGGTAAAGAGTCATGCCTATAAAACAAACTTGGTATGAGTCAATAACTAAAACGAAAGAAAAATAAACTAAAAATAGATCACCGGGGCAAACAACATGTCAACTATCATGTTATGAGAAATTGGAATGTCTTATATAAAGGAATTTCTAACGAAAAATGAATTTCTCTCAAAAAAATCACGGGGAAAATGAATTTCTGACGACAAATCTCAATTACTCACTGAAATATAACGAGAAATGAATTGATCGTGAAAAAAACACACGACGCAATTGAATTTATCGCGAGAAGATGAATTTATAACGAGAAAATGAATTTCTCGTGAGAAATCAATTTCTCATGATATTAACTATTCATAATTTAGTTTTGTTTATAGAGATAATAATAATAAATGAAAAAAATGTTCCAAAATTAGAACATCATATAACCTCAATCTTCTGTTCAATTGGTCCAACAACAACGTGTTTGTAACGATGGAGGTTGTTGTTCGAGTCGTACGTAAGAAGTCCTTTGGTACCATATAGTAAAATTACGAAAATAGAGACATATGAACTTTTTGTCTTTTATAATTTATTAACCATAGTTATTATCACAAATAAGAACGAAAGATAATAAGGGCTGGGGGCCGCAAGCCCGCAACCTCTCGATCTTGTTTCCGTCTATAGTGTTAATTTTTCGATTGAATGATTATTTTTTGTTTTAAACATCGGTTTCGCCATATCGCTTCAAAAAATTAACATGTATTACGGGTCTCGTAGATTTTCGCTCTTCTTTCAACACGTTCAAACCGTCACTGATCACAACAAAAAAATATTTAAAAAAAATAGTTCAATTTGTGTATTTCCTTTCGGTACTCGAAAAGACTTGAGCCACTCGTATAGACATGCAGACAAGAGACAGCATGACGATCAATTAAAGAGGATAAAATTGGGCCCTAAGGAAGTATTGCTCAATACCTTGTTTTATTTCACTCTTTTTTTTTAAAGTAACTAGAGAAAATCAGCTTGGGCGTCGCACGTAGAATACGAAAATGATCATATTAGTTGCAAAATAGTTTAGTGTTTTTATCCACTTGAAACTGGTTCTATTCATATGTTACATAATTAAGTTGTTTTAAATACAAATGCTAATATAAAAGGCAACATCATACAAAAAGTTAGCATCACACGAAGGTATATGAGTGAAATATGTTTAGACAGTTAACATGTTAAAAGTAAGGAAGATGATTGTGGTCAAATAAAAAAAAGATAGGGTATGGGAGAGAATATGTTTAAACAGTCACCAGAAAAAAAATGAGAAAAATGGTTATGATCTCATAAAAAAAATAAGTGTTATGTTCCCCAATCTCCATTAATAACACCAAAGCTTCTTATTCATTAGCCATTCTTCTTTTAATATGGAAAGATCAAATAAAAAGTCTATTTTGCCTAAGAAGGCTAAAAAGGACTTTCAAAACCTCCAAAACCGACCCAAACGAACTCGAATTGAACTCATTTCGATGGCATTGGAACCGTCTCATCGAACACTACAATATTAGCTTTTAAGTTTTACCTTTAATAACTAGTTTCAAAATTTGGATTTTAGGGCTTGATTTTTAGTTTTTAGGTTTTATCTTTAGGTTTAGGGTTTGTTTTTAAAGTTTTGGTTTTAGTATGAGGGTTTATTGTTTATAATTTAAGGTTTGGGTTTTAGAGTTCGACAAGGAGGTTCCAATGATGCAAAAATTAATTCAATCGGAATTTGTTTGGATCGGTTTTCGAATTTTTAAAAATCCTTCTTAGCCTTCTTAGGCAAAATAGACTTTTTAGGGGAACCTTCCCCTATATATATAATCCCTCAACACAAAGCAATCTTATTTCACAAAACACATAAATTACTTATTTTATAATGTGACATTGTGACCTACGCTAACAAACGTTGCGACTAAAATCCACTAAACCAGCGATTTTTAAAAAATTATTTATTAAAAAACTGTTATTTTAAATTTATTTATCACTAAATTAGTGTAAAATGGTGGTGTAGTTATGAAATTAAAAATAATTACTTATTTTTTCACTCAATCTTATTTGACAATTTCAATTCAATAAATTAATTATTGATTTTATTTCTTCTTCGTTTTTAACGGCTTGAAATGCGGAGACTAAATATGAGATTTCAACTGTTTCCTTCGATTTAACGCTATGAGACAGTGAGACATATGCTCAATCACTTCCCAAGAGAAACCCCGCAACCGGTTAAACGTTCTTACATTGACTCGGCAAATAAGTTTATGTAAAGTAAAAGAGGTAACTATTATGATATGAATACTTTCTACTTAGTTATCTTATTTATTTTTTAATGTTCAATTTATTTAACTAGAAATGTTTCCTGCCCGCATTGTGAGAAACTTTTCAACGGGCCCTAACATCATAACACAAATAAAAACCATATTGCATCATAAGTAAAAAAGAAAAAAAGAAAAAGTATTTCTTAGAAAAAAAAACATAAATTTAGAAGAATAAAATACGTAAATGAAATATTAAATAAAAGAAACAATACATATATCCCCTAATTTATAACTATAACTACATATATACTCAAGTAAAAAATTAAATTACATATATCCCCTACTTTTATAAGTTTTCTTATTTGGATAAAGGGGATATATTAAGGTAAGGGTAAACATGTAATATAATGAGTTTGATAAAAAGATATATGTAATTAACTTTTTGCATCGGATATTAGTGGTGCACAGACCGGGTTTTTTTGCCAAACCGGTTCGGGTTAGGGACCGGTCTGGTTTGGTCAATGATGGTCCTAAACTGGTTTGTGGTGAAACCGCTTTGGTTTGGAAACCAACTTGAGAGAAAGGGATGCCAAACCTATAGGAACCGGTTTGAATGGATTGAAATCGGTTTGGAGGAGCTTGAAACTGTTCCGGACGGTTTGGAAACCGGTTTTAAAGCCAAAATCTCAAACATATGTCAAACTGGCGGTTAGGACCGGTTTGGGAAGCGGTTTGAGATCCAATAAGTACCGGTTTGTAAACCCAAACCGGTTACCAAAGACTTATGGTGTGTTAATTTATTTCCAAAAACAACATAAACCCAAATTTAAGCCTACAGCCATCATTGATGTCTTTCTGTAAAGAAGTCTATGACGTTACTCTCCGAAGTCCAAATCCATCATCATCTGCATATTATTTATTCCGTCGTCGGCTACTTCTTTAAAATCAGTTTCATCTTTTCGAAATTATCGTCGACGCTGCCTAGGCCAGTTTCCAAAGCATCTGCACTGCGCCAATTCCTTGGCAACAAATTATATATATATATATATAGAGGGGGAGAGGTTCAAATGTTAACCCTCCCTTATAGCGTTAACCGCTTAACCCTAGCGTTTTTTGCCCGAATCTTAGAATTTTTTTTTTCATGGTTTTTATTATGTAAAAATAGGGGGGTTTCTTTTTTGTGTTTTTGCTAATTCATCACCGTTTAGAAGTTATTGTAAGTGTAAGTTACTTACACTTACTTACATTTACTGCATCAGATACGGTTTTGTAAGTAAGTGTAAGTAACTTACACTTACAATAACTTCTAAACGGTGATGAATTAACAAAAACACAAAAAAGAAACCCCCCTTATTTTTGCAAAATAAAAACCATGAAAAAAAAAATTTAAGATTCGGGCAAAAAACGCTAGGGTTAAGCGGTTAACGCTATAAGGGAGGGTTAACAATGGAACCTTCCCCTATATATATATATATATATATATATATATATATATATATATATATATATATATATATTTGAACAGGAATTTTCATTTGAACAAAAAAAAATAAAAATAAAATAAGGGTTGTCTTTTCTTGAGGTTTACCGTTTACCCTACGCTTTGCGACGTTAACCATATATTTAACAAAATAATCGCAAAAAATACAAACATGAATATAGGGCTGACAATTTCAGACACGGGCATGTTAACACGACACGAAATTAATAGGTTTCGTGTTTGACCTTAACAGGTTTTGCGTCGTTAACAGGTCGACACGTTTAGAAACGATATAAATCGTGTCTTAACAGGTTAAAATACGTGTTAACATGTTAATATTTTTTTTAATAATTAAATATATTACTAACATAAAATATAATATACTTTTTTTTGAACGACGAAAGTCTCAATAATGTGAACCCACTGTTTCCAGGGCATGTCACTAAGGTCTAGTTACCTGAACCTCCCATGAGTCACCACAACCACCCCAGGAGGAAACCCCACTAGGAAAACCCCCTGACCCCCCTCCTCTCAGACCCCTATTTTGCTGCGAGAGGAATTTGAACCCAATACCTCTCATTTGACAGAGTCATGGGGTACCATTGAGGCCTAAATTCCAGTTACTCTCTTACAATTCACAAATCAATTCCCAAAAGAAGTCAAATCCCCATTCCACATTTCCCAGTTCCCGTTCGTAACCCTAAATTCCATTTCAAGAGCACAAGTCTTCAACATTCTGGTCGTTGCGGTCAGCCGATCCTCCCCCACTGCAGGTCAGCCGTCGACTCTCATACAGTGACAACCACCAAATATCTCCTCATTGGCGGTCGCCTCTCTCACAGTGACACAACCACCGAATATCTCCTCGGCGGCGCTCGCCTCCTCGCCGCCTTTTCTCCCTCACCTGCAATCCTCATATTAGAAGCGTTGGTCCCCGAAGCGAAGAAAGAGGACCAAGAACCTGCTCCTCCGCTTGCTGGTTCTTCTCACAATCGTTCCTCCCCTAGCATGTATGCTTTTGTTCACTAAATATGTTTCATTCTCGTGACTTTAAACAAGTCTTATCGTGTAACCTGTTTTCAAAGATGTTCGTGTTCGTGTTTGAAAAAAATAACATGATTAGTTAGTCAATTGCATATTTATCCCTCTCAAGAAAAAACATGTATTTGATTTTAAGGATTAAGCAAATATGTAATTAATGTTTTTACTAGAAGGATATATGTAAATAATCCTCGAATAAAAGGGGGAAAAACGAACCACTAAAGGCTCGAACACGAGGCAAGACGTGACAAAGCATTAGGCTTCTCAAAGTCTACCGATTCATCTAGAAATCTATCTCCACAAAAAAAAATAACAGTCGTAGAATAAAAAATCAATATTACTATTCATTAATTAATCATTATTATTATTTTTTTCATATAAATGACAAATATATCTTACCTTTTGTCTTTAAAAAAGGTATCAAACGACGTGACTTGTAACAATTTGTAAAGTTGTTGTTTTGTGATCTTGATGTTATGGGTTCAAGTTAAAAAAACCTCTTTTACGCAAAAGCAGGAGCTAGCTCAAGCACATGGTACATTCTTAAAAAAGAAAGGATTTTCCTCATCTAAAGCCTATGCATGTAAATAAACCGAACGAACACGAATAAGGCATGTTCATGTTCGTTTGATTAAATTTAACCGAACAAAAGATCGAACACTAACATTTAAAAAGAACATGGGTTTCTTGTTCGAGTTCATTCGTTAAGAAACTTAGTATGTTTGTCCATTAAAAAAATCAGAGTGTTCGTTCATTTGCGTTCGTTAACAGCATAAAGGAGCATTTCATGAACGTAGACGAATATAAGTAAACAAACATAACGAACCTAACCGAACAAACATAACTATATAAATAAAAAAAACAACCATAATTGAACACACATAGTTAAAACGAACATTAACGAACGCGTGAGTTATAAACTTGCATTAATATTAACTCATTTTAGTTAATAAATTCATTAAAATTTGAGTAAAATAAAAATGTCATAAAAATATTAATTTATAAAAAATACGAATATATCACTAATTTATTAAAAAAATGAATTAATTTAGTAATAAAAATAAATCAACAAACAAAAGAAAACCTAAATGAACAAATATAAACAAACAAATATAAATGAACGTTCACAAATGTAAATGAACGAATGGTACATGTGTTTATGTTTGTTTGTTTAGTTAAAGAAACAAAAAAATTTATTCATGTTCATTTATTTATTTAAAAAAAATGAACTTTTAATTAAAGTTTTAATAAATAAACGAACTTTTAATAAAGTGTCAATTAAAGATTCATTAAACACACTCATCTCCTAAAATGGACATCTAGCGATAAAAGGCGCGAAACATAACGAGTCTAAGTCGATGGTTGGCGTGTCAAACAAGCCAATCTATACGATGTCGTTTGTTAGGTTTCGTTGAGATTGAGTCTAAGTCGAGTTAGGTTAGGTTTCAGAGGGGGGAAATCAGAAGCACAAGCCTGATCACAAATTTCGTTTTCTGTTCGTCTAGGGTTTGATTGATTATCTAAACAATCTGTATTTGTCCTTTAATTGTGTTAATTTCTCAATTCAATCGATCACCAGGATATAGAGACGCTCAGTCTTCCATATCAAAAGAGTCGTTCAGGTTAGACTGAAGAAATCCTGTATTTGTTCTATGAATTCGTAATTTCTTCATTTAATCCATCACCGGAGATAGAGACGGTCGATCCTCTGTATTGGAAGACTCGTGCCTCGTTCAGGTGAGGCTGCCTATATCATATACGATCGTTGTTTACTTGAACAATTTAGCACTTATATTGCTATATTGATTGCTGAAAATTATGCTGAAACAGTTATGTTTTGTGTTCGAAGAAATGGTTTTGTTTTGAAGTATTGTTGTAGAAAGCAAATTTTGACTAAGCTATTAACATTGTGAAATTGCTGGAATTGAACAACTCTACTAATGTAGTTCCTGAAGATCATGCCATTTGTAGCATTTTGTAAGGAGAATTTTCACCTGCATGCGTGGCAAATTTAGAACATTGCTAGAGTTTCAATTATTTTGTTGGTACATTTGTGTGTTTTGCTACCTGCATATTGTTGATGTAAATTTTATTGAATTTATTGTTGTGGCAGTGGCTCATGGAGTTCTCAATGCTCATGAAATAGCTGGTGTACAGGATGAAGGAAGAGGAAGAAGATAAAGCTCTGTTAAGTAGTCTTGGTGTCACTTCAGCAAACCCGGATGAACTTGAACATGATATATTAGAACAGGTGTTATTTCATCTGTGTTATTTTCTTCTGTTCTATTTTTTTTTTACTTATAAGTTGGCCTATAACGATTGTGTTGCTTGCATGGTACAAACTAAAAAAAAATTGATTTTATGCTTTATCATATTAGCTTCTTGCTTAGGATAATGATGCTTACATGCATGCTGTTAATCTGTTACAACTGATATTGTAATCATTGCCTTCATCTATTGGCAGGCAAGAAACCATGCTGAGCAGTGCAGTCAAGTGGGAGTAACCAATGAACCATCATCCACCAGCCAAACAGATGTACTTAATAGATTAAGAGCTATAAGTGTTGAAATAGATGCTGTTGCATGCACAATTGAAGATGTGAAAAACATTTCAAGTATCGAAGAACGAGTAGACAATAATGTAGATGAAAGAGAACTGGTAGATGGAAAAGAAATCATTCTGCAGGCTTCTAATGATCTAACTCTTCAACATGCTCTAGCAACTGACCGATTGGAAAGCCTAAAGAGGACAAAGGCACGACTCGAGAAACAAGTTGCAAACTTGGGAAATGAAGTTAAAGCTGGTAAACATGAAAAGATCTTGCAATATCTTGTTAAAGAAGAACCAAATCACAAGCGAAAGCCGAAAGAAGTTCCAAAAACAGGTAAGAAATTGAAGCGACAAAAAACAGTAGCCTTCAGTGATGATGGTGATTTTGATGCTGTTTTAAATGCAGCCTCTACTGGATTTGTTGAAACAGTGAGTTCTCCAAAGTGGTATTAGATTTATCGAACAAAACATGAAAAATGATTTATTCTATAAAAAATTTGATGAAATGGGACTTTTTGTTTCAGGAAAGAGATGAGTTGGTTAGGAAAGGAATTCTAACCCCGTTTCATAACCTAAAAGGGTATGAACGCCGCATCGAGGAACCAGGACCTTCTAATACAATTAAAGAAGTCAATGATGCTGATGATTTTTCTTCTGCCAGCATATCAAGAGCTGTTAAATCAATGTCAGATGCTGCAAAAGCTCGTCCTACAACGAAGGTGTTAGATCCAGATTTGTTACCAAGACTTGAAGCACCAGCACGTCCTTTTCAAAGACTTAAAACTCCTTTCAAAATTCCTCAGTCTCATAAAAATATGGGAGAAAAATCTAAAGATATAAACAGGAATAAAAGGCGGCCTTTACCTGAGAAGAGATGGAGGAAACAAATATCTCATGACCAGATTCTTCTGGAAGAAAATGGTATGTCATTATAAACCAATAGAGGTTACACTATTGAGGTATATACATGGGTTGATTCGGGTTATGATTTATCTCCAAGGGGTCAGACCTGAAAAATAAAAGAAAAAGCGTATTTTTCTGCATGATGTTTCCCAAATCAATTTATTAAAAAAAATCAATTGTTAAATTAGCTTAACTTTCATGATCCTTTTTGATATAAAAAAGGGGATAAAGTGCCTGTACGGTGGAGGCCATGTATGTGTTTTAATTTAATACCAATTACGGCCAAATACATGCTGGATGAAAAAAAATGCTCTTATCCCTTTATTATTATTATTTTTTGAAAAGACAGCAAATAACCAACAACATGCTGACAACTATCAAATATACTTGTATTTTCTAAAATTTTTAAAAACTTTTTTGTTTTCTGTCATTTTTTTTGTAGGAATGCCTATAATATATTTTCAATATATGAATGGATTAATGAAAAAAGTTAGTGGTCTATGCATATATCATCCCTTAAAAAATTAAAAATTTTTGACAAAAGCCAACCATATCAGTTCCAAGTTAACTCATTTCAACCCGTGACTCAAGCTCCAGCTCATTTTTCTACCTCTTTACCAGCCGCTTATTCAGCTCTAGCATGTTGTTTAAAACTTCTTTTCATTTCTTCTATCATCCCGAATGCAGAGGACACAAGAAGCTCTAGTATTGAAGATGATAATCAAGAAGGTGATGAAGAAGCAAAAGAAGATGACGAAGCTACTTTTGTGAAACTAGAAGGTGGATTAAACATTCCAGATTCTATTTTCAGTCAACTTTTTGACTATCAAAAGGTAGGAGTACAGTGGTTATGGGAGCTTCATTGCCAAAGAGCAGGTGGAATAATAGGAGATGAAATGGGCCTGGGAAAAACCATTCAAGTTGTATCATTTCTTGGAGCACTACATTTTAGTAAAATGTATAAACCCAGTATAATCATATGTCCAGTCACACTTTTGAGACAATGGAAAAGAGAAGCTAAAAAATGGTATCCAAACTTTCATGTGGAAATATTACATGATTCTGCTCAAGATTCTTTCTACAAAAAGAAACAAACCAAATCAGATGAAAGTGATTATGAAACTACTGAGAGTGATGAAGAAGAAAAGATATATTCGAAAAGCAACAAGAAGTGGGATTCTTTAATAAACCGTGTTTTGAGAAATGAGGCTGGTTTGTTGATTACTACTTATGAGCAGTTACGGATCCTCGGAGAAAAACTGCTTGATATTGAATGGGGATATGCAGTATTAGATGAAGGACATAGAATAAGAAACCCTAATGCGGAAGTTACTCTGGTTTGCAAACAACTACAAACCGTTCATCGTATTATAATGACAGGTGCACCTATTCAGAACAAATTAAGTGAACTTTGGTCATTGTTTGATTTTGTATTTCCTGGAAAATTGGGTGTTTTGCCTGTATTTGAAGCCGAATTTGCGGTTCCGATTTCTGTTGGTGGTTATGCTAATGCATCACCTTTGCAAGTATCCACTGCTTATAGGTAAGCATGTTTACATATATAAATATATATATACAAAGGCCAAATTGTGTACGAAGTCTGCGTGGTAATTTAACGCAAGAATGATTAACATTTACATGATAATTTCATGTTGCATGATAATTCCATCTTTATGTGATAATTATTACACAAGTGATAATTCCACACACACTTCGCACACTTTGCACACAAAACATACTTTGTATTATGTATATGTGAGTTAACTTCGATCCATTCTGAAGCAGTTTAACCGCTGTTCTTATATTACCTAATACAAGCCTAGACAACTTACTAATAAAATTTTCTGTTTGAGTTTTGTTACATTTAAAAAGAAAAGACAGAACCACTGGAAAGAAAATAGAGTTAAGCATTTACCACTGAAATGGTGAAAGTTACAAGTTTATTTCGTTATTTACAAATTATTATATTTAAAAAGTTGAGATTATACTGAATAAGAGAGTAAGAAATAACTATTTAATTTTTAAGAAGGAATGGACAAAAAGAGGTCGACTAAATAAAAGCTAGCCATTTTGATCCGTTACCCAATGTGCTTGACCCACCTGTATCAATTGTTTCTATCATTATGTTTATGATCACTTGTTTCAAAGGTTAGGTTTTGATCCATTGTTTCTAGGGTTGTGTTTCTGATCAAATTTCAGTAACCTACAGATGTGCTGTTGTTCTCCGTGACTTAATAATGCCATATCTTCTTAGAAGAATGAAAGCAGATGTAAACGCTCAACTTCCAGTAAAAACCGAGCACGTTTTGTTTTGCAGTCTTACATCAGATCAACGATCTCTATACCAATCATTCCTTGCCAGCTCAGAAGTTGAACAAATTTTCAATGGAGAGAGAAATTCACTTTATGGAATTGATGTAATGCGTAAAATCTGCAATCATCCTGATTTACTTGAAAGAGAACATGCAGCCCAAAATCCGGATTATGGAAATGTAGAACGAAGCGGAAAAATGAAGGTTGTTAAACAGGTGCTCAAGGTTTGGAAAGAACAAGGTCATAGGGTTCTTCTTTTTGCACAGACACAACAGATGCTTGATATTCTTGAGAATTTTTTGATTGGTGAGGGTTATACGTATAGAAGAATGGATGGGTTAACGCCTGTGAAACAGAGGATGGCTTTGATGGATGAATTTAATAATTCTGAGGAGATTTTTATTTTTATTTTGACAACTAAAGTTGGTGGGCTGGGGACCAATTTGACCGGTGCTAATAGAGTGATCATCTTTGATCCTGATTGGAATCCCTCCACTGACATGCAGGTTTGACTTTATGTTACTTGTATTTCTACCTCAATATCCTCTTGTTGGTTTGGCTTAACAGGAATCAGATAATGCCCAAATGGATGTTAGTTTAGTCCGTGGTCAAAACAGTCCAGGTGGGGGTTAACCTTAGAGACATTTTGTGTTAAGTTTTGCAAGTCTATAAATAATTAGTGTGTCAGATACGATTACAAAACATTTATATTTCATAATAATCGACTTTGTATAATGATGTAGGAGTGTTTATTATACTAAAATAATACTTTATGTGATGTTATTTTGGCCTATTTAGCCTGTTTTGTTTTTAACGAACTCCCTCCGTGTTAAATTTATTGTACCAACCATTTTAAGTTGTCCCAAAATAGGTGTCTATGTAACCTTCAAGAAAGTGGTGTAGTGGTTAAAGTGAAGGAGAAACAATCCAGAGGTCTCAAGTTAAATCACCACTTAGAGCAATTTTTCTTAGAGGCTACCGACCCGGTGTTTGCGGTTGCGCTTTAGTTGTTCCTCTAGGTTAGTCGGGTATGGGGGATCCGGAGGTTTACCACGTAAGTGGTACCCAATGATCATAAAAAAAATGAAAAAAAAGGTGTCCGCTTTTACAAATAAATACTATTTCTTACCTTGCCCATTTATACTTGGTTATCCATATTTTTTAAAACCCTGCAAGTTTTCCAAGTCGACTATTATCTTAATTGCAGGTAAAATCAGCATTCTGTTGGTCAAAATCTGTATTACTTTTACATGTCTTGCGTTGTTTTTTTTTTTTCTGGATAATTATTTCGAGTCTGGGAGTAATCTTTTACAATTATTCGTTTGACCCGTTTGAATCAGAACATAACCATGAATTGACTCGTTCATAATAAAAAAGTCAATTTGACACCTATATCTTGTTATATAAATGTTTTAACCATCTAAGCTTTGAATAATTTTTACTATACTCGTTACTTCGCATTCTAATCACAGGCAAGAGAGCGAGCTTGGCGTATTGGTCAAACAAAAGATGTTACAGTTTATAGACTAATAACCCGTGGAACGATAGAAGAGAAAGTCTATCATCGACAAATATACAAACATTTTTTAACCAACAAAATCTTAAAAAATCCACAACAAAAAAGATTCTTCAAGGCTCGAGACATGAAAGATCTCTTCCGACTAAACGACGATGGAGATAATAACAGTACGGAAACATCTAATCTTTTCAGCCAGTTATCTCAAGATGTGAATATTGTTGCTTCTAATGCAAGCAATCAAGGGTTAAATGGAGCGGCATCAACAATTGTCAAAAATGAGAATCCTGCAAGATTGAAAAAGTCACCCAAAAAGAAAGAAAAAATCAATGATAGCAACGAAGGGGAAGGCGAAGAAACAAATATTTTGAGAAGTCTCTTTGATGCTCAGGGAATTCATGTAAGTATTTGCCTTTTAATGATTAAAGGTTATTTGATGAATGATATTAAAATAAATATTTCATTTTATTAAAGTGATTATTTTTTTATTTTGATAATTTAAAATCTCTTTTTATTCTATTTTTGATGATTTCCAGAGTGCAGTAAACCATGATTTGATAATAAATGCTAATGACGAGGAAAAGGTTAAGCTTGATGAACAAGCTTCCCAAATTGCACACCGAGCCGCAGAAGCATTACGCCAGTCAAGAATGATTCGAAGCCAAGACAGTATTTCGGTCCCAACCTGGACCGGAAAATCTGGAACCGCAGGTGCACCCGGGTCATCTGTAGCCCGAAAATTCGGGTCAACCGTGAACTCAAAACTAATTTCCAAATCCCGAACCGATGAAGGACCATCCAACAACAAACGGTTTGTTGCTGGTGCATCGGCCGGTAAAGCACTTTCTTCATCTGATTTACTTGCTAAGCTTAGAGGGACGCAGGAGCAAGCAATTGGTGATGCTCTTGACCACCAACTGGGTGCGGGTTCAAGCTCCAACGGTCGAACCCGGTCAAGTCGTAACTTGGCTGGGGTTCAACCTGAGATTTTGATTCGTCAAATTTGTACTTTTTTACAACAAAGAGATGGAATCAGTGATTCCGCTAGTATAGTGAAGCATTTCAAAGAGAGGATTCCATCTGAGGATTTACCTTTGTTTAAGTCTCTTTTGAAGGAGATTGCTACTCTGGAAAAAAACCCGAATGGGTCATCATGGGTTTTAAAACACGAGTATCAATAGCACTAGTGACCCGCTTGGCTGTCGGTTTAATTCTTGGATGTAATATTTTCCCTGATTAATGATTTTGTTTGTGGGTTGGGAAAAACTGAGATTTTTCTTTTAAAGAGTAAATTTTGTGGCAAAATTTTGTTGGTAGAAGCCTAGAAGGTGTTAGTACGTGTTGCCTTTTTGGACAATAAAACACCATGATTGGTGAAACAAAAATGTTTAAATATAACAACATTTGCTTGAAGTCAAAAGTACAAATTTTTATCGAACATAATAAGCTTTATAACAGCCAACATTTCGGTTTTCAAAATAAATTTCTTTCATAGATGCAACGAGTTCTATGTCACTCGCACGCTGTGGTGTGATGATAGAACCATGCTAACATGGTAACTAGGGCTGTTCAAAAAGCTCGCTTGAAAAAAGCTCGAAAAAGCCCGGCTCGAAAAAGGCTAGGCTCGAAAAGAGCTCGGCTCGAAAAAAGCTCGTTAAAAACGAGCCGAGCCGGAGCCAGGGTTGACTCGGCTCGTGCTCGGCTCGATTTTTAATATATATATAGGATTGGGATCAAATGCTAACTCACTCTTAGAGCGATAACCCATTAACTTTGTCAAAACGAAGTTGAATCTTGAATTTTTTTTGAACATTATTGTAACACAATTAGAACACTATGTTATTTTATGAGTTTGGGCTAATTCATCACCGTTTAAAAAATATCATCTTTGTAAGTTTTGTGCTACAGTACTGTAAGTTTTAAATATTTAAAAACCTACAGTACTGTAAGAGCCCAAACGGTCATGAATTAGCTCAAACTCATAAAAGAACATGGTGTTCAAATTGTGTTACAATGATGTTAAAAAAATTCAAGATTCGGCTTCGTTTTGGCAAAGTTAATGGGTTATCGCTCTAAGAGTGGGTTAGCATTAGAACACTTTCCTATATATATATATATATATATATATATATATATATATATTAAATTATATACACACATATATATTATATTACACACATACATATATATTATACATAATATATATATAATATTTATACACATATTTATATAAATATACATATTATGTATAATATATATATGTATATATTAGATTTCATATCTATACTTTATAATAAAACAAAATATTTTTGCTTACATGTCATCACAACATTAACTCTCACCTTAATTTTGACATGTGTCAATCTCATATTAATTCTTATATTAAAATTGACACATGTCAATCACCTATTAAATCCATCTTCAATTTTAATTTTTATTATTTAATTTAAATAACAAAAAAAAAAAAAAACCTAAATCCTATTTATTCGTTAATAAACCCAAAAATGCTCTAAATATCTTTGACTAAGAGTCTAAGAAACGTCCTATTGAAACACGAAAATAATTGCATTCATCATTTCATCTGCATAATTTTTAATAATCAAAAATTCTTTCTTCTTTACAATCGTTAATTTCATATAATTTTTAATAATAAAAAATTACTCGTAATAGCATGCAAATATTTAGCCCGGGAAGTTTATAATTCGTAGTATTCAAATCAAAAATCAAAGTTTTAAATTCAAATTTTCAACCTTATGACTTAATTGTTACCTATTTTTACTCAATATCTATCTTATTATTAATTATTTGAATTCTCTACTCATAAACAGGTTAACTATATAACCTACTAGGTTATTAACCCATGTGTTACACATGTTTAATAAAAAATATTAAATACTTAGCAACTATAAAACGATATTTTGATACTAAATATTTTAAGTAATAAAAAAAAAACTTTAAAACTTTAATCACTATACAAATAATATATTTTCTTTTAATGTGTAACAATTGATATCTTTGAAATAACTAACGTTAAAAACTTCAGTTATTATTATATTAAAAACTAACTTTTATAAATCAATAATATATAAAATATAATTTTTGTAGTTATTAAGTTAAACGACCCAATTTAAAAATAGTGTTAAGCATAACATATCAAAAGTGTAACTTCCTCTACCATTTTTATTATTTTAGTTTTTAAATAGATTAAAAAAACGTCATTTGTTTATAAAAATCTCATTGTTTAAAAACTACTTTTATAGTATATTTTATTTTTAAAAAATTATTATTTAAGATAACTTGTTTTTTATATAAATTTTGTTTTTTTTAAATAAAATATTTCTTACTTAAAAGAATTTGATTTTTGGAAATTTCGTATTTTATAAATAGTTTAAGTGTGTTTTATAATAAAAAAAATAAATACTATATTAGTTATTAGTATTATTTAATTATTTAACAACATAAATAATTTAATTAATAAGAGAGATAATATAGTCACCAGATGTACTAAATGGTCTTAAAATTCCGGTTTGCCTAACCATAAGTTAGTTC
Source organism: Mikania micrantha (assembly GCA_009363875.1). NCBI lineage: Eukaryota > Viridiplantae > Streptophyta > Magnoliopsida > Asterales > Asteraceae > Mikania > Mikania micrantha. Next base: position 71,474,808 of record CM018684.1, read on the forward strand.
TAAAGGTTAGGTTTTCTGTGATGTTACTAAGAAATGTTGATAAAAAAATGGTCTATGCAACGTGATTAGATTAACGATCATCTCATCGTGTAATTGAAGAAGAAGTAATTTCAGAAAGTCATATATGTAACTGGACATTCATTCATAAAATAGCTGTAACATCTTTTGATAAGGAAATTCCATTTAAATTTCAAAGGAGACAATTTCCTATACCATTTTCATTTGCAATAACAATAAATAAAAGTCAATGTCAGTTGTTATCAAGAGTAAGATGATCTTAAAAGTTCTAATTTTTGATAAAGATGATATTGTTACTAACATGACATCCAATGTAGTATACAAAGAAGCTTTTAGAGATTTATAATTTTTATTTGTAATTGGAAAACATATTCGTTTATGATAGATTATGTAATTCATTGTGAATATATTTTAGTTGCAATATTTTATTTACCAAATCCCGTGTAACACACGGGTTTAACCTAGTATAATTATATATATACATATATATTGGATTTTATATATATTAGATTTAATATATATATATATAGGAGTAGGTTCACATACAAATAGAGTTTTTTGTAAAAATGGTAGGAACCAATAAAATGTTGACATATGTCATTTTAATTAATTAATAGAAAAGGGTAATATAGACAATTTGTATTAAAATGATTTTTAATTTTTGCATGAAAATAGGAAAGTGGGTGATCACTTTCCCTGATTGAACCTATTTCAAAAATTAAAATTATATCATGTATAATAATAAAAAAACGAATTCGATTACATCAAATACGAATCAAAATAAAAAAATCGCAGGGATTGAGATTTTAAGTTGCTTCGTAAAATTGGATGGATGAGTGTTAATATGTGTTGTTATGTGATAGCATGTGTTATTTTATGTAGAACGATGTGAACATGGAGTTTTAATAATTTGTTAAATTGATAAATCGTTAAATAATTTGTTGATATGTGCTGGTATGAATGATAGGATAATTATTTAGCATATTTTTAGTGTTGTTGTGTGCTGACATGTTGTAATTTTAAACGCCAAAGTACAGATTTTGTAGTGCTATTATATGTTGATATATATGTACTGATATGTGCTGATATATCATGTATTAATATCACATATTATGTATATGAGCTGATATATGCTTACATGTATTAATAGCACGTATTATGTGAATGTGCTAATATACGCTTCATGTGTTGATATACGCTTCATGTACTAATAGCACATATTAGCACATAGCGAAAATGAAACCGACTTATTTCTTAAAAATAGTAACTGCTCCTGATTTAATGGATAGCATGATATCTGCAAATATGGAAATTCCTTTTTTGCCCTTATTTCTATTTTAAACAACATATTAATTACAATCATGCCACTAGTTCATTAATAATCATTGATGATAACACATCAAAGGTTCAGATCGTTTCTCACTGTTTTTACAAAATTAATGTTTTGTATAATAACCTTACTATATATATATATATATAGGAGTAGGTTTACAGACAAATAGAGTTTTTTGTAAAAATGGTAGGAACCAATAAAGTGTTGACATGTGATATTTTAATTAATTAATATAAAAGGTGTGACACCCCGTAAATTCCAGGTCAGCTTATTATTTATTTAAATGTTTATTTAAATGCTTTATGTACACGTGGCACTAGAATTAGTTTAATTTAGTGTGACACGTGGCACGACAGTACGAACACTGACACACAACGAGATAATTCGATGAATTATCGGCAAACAACACACACGTGTCAAAACGCACGAACGTTGGTGAACATATAGCACATTGTATAGCACAACACTCGAAACCTCACGAAACACTCACACATTGAACTTGGAAGTTCAAACGAGGCCAAACGATAGTTCGGAAGCGCGAAAACGACGACGAACGGATCAATCCCATTAAAATAGGCTTATTGGGCTCTTCAAGGGCCCATCGCGGTACGCGATGGCCCAACAAGAGGCATCGTCGCGGTGCGCGACATGCGTCGCGGGGGTTTGACTTCCGAAATCCGCCGCGGTACGCGGAGAAGTTTTGAAAGCCCCATCGCGGTACGCGAAGCCGCCCAGTCGACAAAATCTTTATTTAACCAAGACAAATCTCATCCTATCCTACTCTTAATCATTTTACACTACCTTGCACGCCAACACTCGGTCATAAACACTCTAGAGCTCCTGGAAACCACCATTGGCAGCCATTGAAGAGCATTTGAAGCTCAAGTTTGATGAGATTGAAGATTGGTGACCATTTAGAGACTTGAGCACCCTCACATCCTTCTTGTTCTTGACGAATCCAACAAACCAGGGGTGAAGAGGCTGACTAGAGACCATCTCAGTGATTCAAGGAAGCTCTAGAAGGTAGTCATACACTCCTTGTAGCTTTATATCACCATTACACACACATGCAAGTGTTAAAACTCACATGCAAGCACCTATAGTGCACATGCACGAATTTCATTTCTGGGTTTGATGATTTTACTATGTTTCTTGATGATCTAAGATGAGTAGATGATGTTTTATGATGATCTAAGATGATGGGTATAAACCCTTGTACTTAAAATGATGATTTTTGATGATGTATATGCATGCATGTATGATCTAAGGCATTTTAGATAATCTTGAATGTTGTATTATGATTATAGATGTCAATGGGGATGATTTACATGGTTGGATGTCGTTAGAATGGTTAAAACAATGATTTTTGATAGACTTTCTATTTTTAGTAACTTTTTATCTATAAAATGGTGTTATGGATGAAATGGTGAACATGCATGAATGTGGAAATTGCTATTAGGATGTTAAGATGATGATTTGAACACCTAGAATGTGATTTTGATAATGTTTTGGTCATTTTTCAACATAGTTACTATATTTAGTAACTTTTTGGGTCAAGATATTGCTAGATGATAAATTTGGTTATATGTACATGTTTAAATGATGTTAAGTGGTTTATTATGATGATTGGTGACATGAAAATAGGATTAGAAATGTTAGAATGGTTGTTTTTATGAAAAACCACAAGGTTACTATTTATAGTAACTTTATTTCTACAAAAACCGACTTAGGAAGATCTTGAATGATTCGAGTATGCTAAATGACTTATTATGTTGTAACATGATGATTAGATGCTAAGTTAGATGGTTTCCGATATCGCGTATGCTAGAAATTGAAACCTTCTATTTTAGGAAACTTTTATGTGCAAACATGTTATAAACGACTTATGTGAATTCGTATGATGATGTGCTATGTGTTAACATGATCGCGTAGGACTAATGAGCATGCTAGAACTATAAAACCGTAATGTTTTGTGAACTTTCCATAAATGGAAACTTACTATAATTAGTAAGTGTCCATAGGCGCGACTTACGCGTTTTGCACACGATGAGCACTTACACGTTTGCTACACGATTCACAACCGTCACACGGTTCACCAACGGGTCGTTGACTTGAACGGTCAACTTCGGTCAAACACGGTCAATGTGGACCAACACGAGCAAACACGGTCATTATGGAACGACACGGACAAACATGAACAACCGAAGGTTGTTGAGCACAAACACGAGCACTAACACGACCACGAACACAGTCGTTACACGAACTCACGTACGGTATACGATATAGGTTGCCGGTGACCGACACATGATCTACGCAGGAGTTTACGCTTGATTTACACTTTCATCACTAAGGTGAGTTTACGACCCCTCTTTACTCTTTTCAAACACTTTTAATAGGGGGAGAATACTAGTTGCATCAAGTCAAACAATTATGCTATTACAAACATATTTATTGTGTATGCTGGTTTATTGGACAAACATTAAGTGTTGAACTCGTAGCAAGTCCTCACAAAGTCTTACCATTAATGTACGAACAACGTGGTAGATTTGGATGGATCCATTAGGGTATGACCAACCCCACGGGGCACAATGTTGACTGAATGTCATAATCCGTGCAAACTCTGACCTAATTTACTGTGTGTACGAGACACAGTGGAGGCAAGTACAAACAGTTCTAGTTCGGTAGTGACGCACTGACACTTGGAGCCTAGGGCTCGGTACTAACATTTGATAAACAACATGACACACTTTTATTACTATATGTATATCAAAACCTGTGAACTCACCAACCATTGTGTTGACACTTTTTCTCAAACTTGTATTCTCAGGTAATTAGCATGGCAAGCACTTGGAACAAGAATGTACATAGGGGATTGAGCATAGGACCCCGCATGCATTTTGTTCATCTTTTGAAAACTATTTCGTTTGGTTTATGTATTAAACAATGTTATGTCTGACAATTTAATTTCCGCTGTGTAAACAAGTATTTTCCGCTGTATGTATCAAACATCTGTATTTCCGCTGCTATGATTTAATATTCCGCTGCAAACTATTTTGATTAAGTGTGTGTGTCAAACATTGTATTTGTAAACGCATATAGAGGTGTTCTATATGACCTTGAGCTGTGATTCTGGCCACGTCACACCCACGTGGACTGACACCACGTGTGGAAATTTGGGGGTGTGACAAAAGGGTAATATAGGCAATTTGTATTTAAATGATTTTTAAATTTTGCATTAAAATAGGAAAGTGGGTTATTAGTTCAATGATTCAACCTATATGTGCTGATATATGCTAACATGTACTAATAACACGTATTAATACATAGGAAAACATACAAAAAAGTTTATTAATAGGTATACGATTATGTGTATGTGCTGATATATGCTAAAATGTACTAATAGCACATATCAACACATAGCAAAAGAAATAGCTACCATTTTTGTAACTGATTCTCTCCTATTTAAATGGAGAGTGATGTCAGTAAATTAGATTAAGAAATTCCTTTTATGCCCTTATTTCCATTTTAAACATCATATTAATTACTATCATGCCATTGAATCTTTTATAACCGTTGATAATAACATATTAATGGTCCAGATCGTTTCTTATTGTTTTTACAAAACTATCTATTTGTACAATAACCTTACTATATATATATAATATAATATAAAGCGGAGGAAAAAAAAGAAAAAAAAACGAGCTGGCTCGTGAGCAAGCTCGTGGCTCGAGGTTTTTTACGAGCCGAGCTGGAGCCAGGATTTTTGACTCGGAAGAATTTTCGGCTCAGCTCGAGCTCGGCTCAAAAATTCACGAGCCGAGCTGGAGCCAGGCCTGGCTCGGCTCAGCTCGACTCGATTACAGCCCTAATGGTAACTGAGGCATTTAACATGGTAAATGAGGCGTTTGCAAATTTCGTACAGAATTTAGAAATGTTGCCGTTTCCAGGAATCAGGTAAAGAGAAACATAAGCTTTGTGGATTCAAAATACGAATTTGATTCTATACATACATGTATGTTGCATGACTAAGTACATTAACATGGTAAATGTGTTTACAAACTTTGTAATAAGCTTAGAAACTTTGTCAAGAACCCTGGTAAAGAGAAACATAATTGTAAAACAATTGTTATGAAACACAAAATTAATTTTTTTTACTCGAGTATACGTGGCGTGATTTAGTATATATTATTATTAAACGAAAACGTTTAGAACAATCTGGAATTTTCAAAACGCATTACCTTTGACATGACTCTTTTCCAACCAAAGTTTATGTCGTCTAGTAGACTAACTCAAAACATACATAAAAATAAGCATGAAAAAGTATCATATTAAATGACTCATTTATGAGCAAAACTTAATTTAAACGTAGATCAACTCGAATTTATACGAAAGTACATATAAAAATAAGAATGTAGATAATCAAAATTGTAAGTTTATGGTTGTTTTTCTTACTTTAAATGTAGATCAACTTGAATTAATATGTATGTTTATGGTTGTTTTTCTTTTGTGTCGTAGCATCCATAGCTGATTCGTAAAATTTTAAAATTGTAAAGGCTAGAAGCAGATTTGTTTCGAAATGTTTAACTAAACTTGAATAGTTAGGCGGTCTTTGATACATCAGTAGAAACTCATCGGACTCTAATTGTGATAGATTTCATACACTACTTAAAAATCGTTAAAACAAAAATTAAACCTTAAAAATTATGTGGCACGTTGTAAAGTTATATGTATATATGTCCATCGGGTGTTTTAAAATTTTACGCTTTAACGTTTTGTTTTCTACGTTTGCTCTTTATAAGTATTTTAAAAGCTTTTATAAGGCTAAACACGTTTGCTCTTTACAAGTGTTTTACAAGCTTATACTTACCAAGTGTTTTAAGCTTTCCGAGCCTCATAAGTTTTGTGGGACGTACGGCCAAATGTTTTTGAAGCAAATTTATAAATCCATGCATCAAGACTCATAACATACATGCCCTTCAAATATATACAACTATGTATTGATTATAATTTTTCACATAATCAAATTTTACCATTCCTTTGGTTAATTTGATGGCCAGAAAATCATTCTACGCTTCCTATTAAAACTTTTGTTTTTATAAAATTCCATGTACACACACATCTGAATGCTATCTATTAGTCCTTACTAATTAAAATAAAAATATAATATTGTTTTGTGGCAAGATTATAGTTAACTGAAAGTTACGTATGACAATTCTAGGCATTAATATACTTCAGTTTTAATATAAAAATCCCAAACTTTGTATTTTTTTTGTATTGATTCTAGTGCTGCCATATAATTTAATAAAATGATAATTTAAAAAATACTTTTAAATAGATTTTAAATATTTGAAGTACGTCAAAATTAAATGCCTGTGGCCGTGGTCTCGAAAGGCAAGGCCCTTTGTGATGGCCATTAGGGGTGGCCCATTAGGCATAATAAGTTAAGTTAGAGACTTAGAGCTCAAGAGTCAAGACTACCTAAAAAAATGGGGTCCAAATTTAAAAATCAATATACGTGTTTGTTGTTGAAGTCTATAATTGATGTTTAGTTGTTGCTTTTAAAAGAAAAAGATGTTTGTATTACTTCAAGTCTATAATTAATGTGTAGTTGTTTCATGTTTGTCTAGTTTTTTAATTGCATGTTTTTGTGAGTTGTGACTAAAGGCTTCAATTTTAAAGTTATATTGTTTCTTAATTTTTTTGATATATAATTGAGTAATTGACTATACTTTTGTGACACCGTGTTGTACTCGTTACTCATAAGTTGTTGCTTCTTAGTTTCTTAACTACTTGTGAGTTGTGATTGTAGGTTTTAGTTTAAAATTTAGTTATTAGTCTTTCTTGTGACTTGTGAGTAACTGGCCATGTCTATAATTATACTTCGTTATTGTTTCTTAGCTAGTTGTTTATTTTACTTGCAACTTACTAGTTAGTTGCAACTTATTGGTTAGTTGCATATTGTTGAGAGTTTGACAACTTGACTATTTTGACTTTAACAATTTATGACTATAGATTTAGATGTCAAACAGTAATCCAACGTGTGAATCAGTTGCATAAAAAAATTTAACCAAAAAGTATTAAAATAATCATCAAAGGAATCATTACTAAAGAAAAAATGTTTATACTTTATAACATGACCTAAAGATATGTCCCTAACCTTTTAGTTTGATTAGGGCCTACAAAATCGTAGCACCACCCATGATGATCATGGACAATTTAACTTTCATATATTAATAATTCATTACCTTACATTAAAAAAATGTAATCATCATATGAAATTTGATGCATGATTGTAATATAGGATGATCCAATGAGTTAGATTCGTGAAATATACAATTACAGAAGATTCATACCAAATTTAATCTAATCATCAATTATATCTTCAAAAACTTGCTTCCTTTAAAACTTTCGTAACTACTTGCATCAACTTTGTAGGGAACTGGTTCTAGTATAACCTCAAATTTGCGACAAATGGAACTCGAGGTCAATCTTGCACCCTATGCCGCGAAATGGGGCAAACTCCTTCACATATAAATATATAATGCAAAGGTTACAATAATGACAGGAGATGTGTGAGAGGGAGATAGAGAGCTGTTAGATGTAGAGGTAATCATTCAAAGGAGAAGCAACAATGTATTAGTCGTTCAAAGGGATCTAAATGATACATGTCAATACTAACCATGGTCGTAAAAATCGGCCTACAGAACTTATAAATCAGTGACTAGTCAATGATCAGATATAAACAGCCTGGATTTTGGTAATTGGACTAAATATGTTACAGATTGAAACCATTGCAAGGTATGAGACTTGTCCCACATCAGTTGTATGAGCAATTGATGTGACATCCGTCAATTTTAACTTATTTAACACTGTTAATGTATTTGAAGTTGAAAATGTTTGTTCAGTTAGAAAACCTAATAAATGAATTTTTATTTGAAGTCTAGCATAGTATATCTCTTTTTAACATGCATAATTTTTGCATTTGATAATTTTATTTTCGGTAAACTGACAACTCGGTTAGTAAAATTATTCAATACACTCAGTTTAGTATGAAATAATAAATCATAAGTGAAGAATTTAAAATAACGAGGAAAAACCGTTAATTGAAACTTTAACTGGAAAATTTACAGATAACAGACTATACCTGTGTTTTACCCGGTTAAAACGACGCAATGAACCAAACATCATTCAATATTATTAACTAAAATTTAATTATTTTAGTAAGTTTTAATAATTTACGAATAAAAATCGTTTATAAAATAATTACCCGGTACAAGATTTAGACACTGTAATACTCAGATTATACCAGTTTTAATATGTAAATAACCAAAAAGGAGACCTAACCATCTAATAAAAAAATAAAGAAAATAAATATATAAAAACTATCTCCATACTCCACTATCTAATCCATCTTTCATTTACCCACACCTACACTCCACCATCATTCATGTTCATTCAACTATGACAACACTCAACCTCCATATCACTCAGCCATCAAGTCATGTATGGACCTTCCTCTCTTTGAGCACTATAAATAAGAATGAGATATCACCACAAAAATTCACACCACTCACTTACAACATCACCACTTCTATAGTCTTTCTTCATTGTGATCATCCTCCATATTATTTTCATTTCACAAGAAAGGGAAGCAAGCTAGTTTTTTTCTCAAGTATTATTTTTCTTCCATCATCTACTAAGGTATGCCATCCATGTTATTTCAGATTTACTCTTGGATGAGTGTATACATGCATGTATACGTACATATACACATATGAATCCAAGTTTGGAATAATCTACAAACCGTAGCTAAGGCCAAGAAATGATTTCACATTCTTAGTCCCATTAAATGGACGTTTGGTGATTTAAAGCGAGATGAAACTTTTATTAAGTAATAATCTTGCATTCCAAAATTCTGGCAGAATATTGTCATGACTTCAACAAGTCATAAAATAGTCATAACAACTTCAAACTGAACAAACTCAAGTTCTATGACTAATTTCATTGTGTTAGCTTTCCATTCACTACTTATACAGCTTCTAACTCGACCAAATGATACCCCAAACAACCTTTACAAGATTAGTGCGCGGATTTGTACCCCTGAATTGTGCTACTGTTTTGACCTATCTAAGGTCCGAATTATAAAAACTTTTCTAAATGAAAGTTGTTAATAACATCCTAAAATAGTAGACTGGAGAGTTTCATATTTTAACTCAAAGGTTTACTATGTCAAAAACAAATCCAAACTCACTGGACTAAATATGTTAAAACGGAAACTTCAAGGACTTCTACTTGTGTGACTGTTTTGACCCATTTAAAAGCAAAATCGCGAAAAGTTTTCTAAATGAAAGTTGTTCAAAACACCTTAAAATAGTGGATTGTAAAGTTTCATAATTTTATTACAACGATTTCTATTTTTAAAGTTCATCCGAACAAGCCGGACAAAATATGTCCAAAGGCAAAACTTACAAACTTGAACATTTTTGCAAAAATATTAATCATTATTTTGATATAATTAATGAGTTTTGAAGTTGTTTGTTCCAAAATACGTCGTTGTAATGACGAAATCTTTATAAAACCCGACACTTAGTAATTTCATAGTATTTCAAGTATAAGTATCAGTTAAAATCACAATTATTTTAAGAAAATCCCGACACTTAAAATAAAACACAAACACAATCAAATATACTATAGGAGGTTCGTAAACTCAAAATAAACTCGTTCTGTCATAGGAACCGTGTAAGTCTTCGTATAAACTACAATCAAGAAGGCAATCATCAATCATACTATGTGAGTATTCGTAGCCCTTTTCATTTCAAAGTATTGGGTGCAACATGTATACGCTATTCAATTTCAAATTCTATTTCACAAAACTTGCAGATTCAAACTCTATGTCTATGAGTATGATACAATGTCATATGTGTTAAACTATGATTCTATGTGTGCGTTATTCGAAGTCTAATTCTACTATGATCACTAACTCTATGAGCCAATGGTAACAATAATAGATCTATTGGGTGACGCCCATCCATCGTTTTGACCATAGTGAGGGCCTTTGGATGATTGAAACCAATTCAAGCTAATCTTGATTTTCGAGTCGAATGTCAAGTCAACAAAAATCTGATCATACATGCGTTTATACATACATGCTTGGAATCTACCTTGACATGAATCGCAATAGTCTCGTTTTATTACATATAGTCTAAACCTATGTCTACTCACCAACTTTTTAGTTGACCCTATTTTTATACATGTTGCAGGAAATGCCGTTTGAGTATTGTCAAGTTGATGCTACACGTAGGATGCTATGGACCTAGTGTGGTAAATAAAAACAATGTTTAATTTATCTTTTGTTATGTTGAAAACTATTTGATTTGAGCATGTATTAAATTTAGTATGATTAAATTATGAAACTTAATTAGCGTCATGTGTTATTAACAGTCGTGTCGCGCCCCGACGTTATTCCGTCGTCGATTGGGGTGTGACAGATTGGTATAAGAGCCGTGGTTATAGGGAAGTAAGTTATTAGAAATGGTGACCAAGTTTATAGCTTTAGGTGTCCAAACATGATGTAACTCATGTCTTACACTACGTATACATGCTATTTGATTTTACCTTATTCTATATGTGCTTATACCTTTCATATCACATACTTATGCTATTACTCTAAATTTTAAAAGTTTTATGCTTATACTGCATCCATATTCATATATTTCAGATGAAATCTCATTAAGTTATTTTGTTGAAATTTCGGTATTCAATTTATTTTTGATTTTCAAACTTGTCAAAGTTTTAGTTCTAAGTGACGGACATGTAGTAACCGGAAGGGTGGACATCGTTATCTGAGACTCATGTCTAGGAAAGCAATTCGTATATATCCCAATCAACCGAGGGACCAGTCTTGCTTTCCTGGGGATTCTCGAAGATAGTGTCTTAACCTATTAGGCCAAAGCATGTCATACCAAACGTCACATTAACTAAAGTAACTTTGATAAGTCGAGGTATTTATTTATACAATCCACCGATATTATTTATCCGACATAACCTATATCATATTCTATCTCTAGACCGAACTCTATGTTATCATATGTAACATTCACAACTTATAACATTGAGTTAATATTCTGGCCTAAGTCTTATGATTTCATTATATTCTTCTTATGTCCCATAAATCTTACAATCGATCCACATTTTCGAGTCTCATGATCGTTTGCGTTCTAGAACTTGCAGCATGTCAGCTCTTCGTCATCACCGTCATTCTAGTAACTCTGGCCGCAAGATGGCAGCACAATCGCTCGTCAAATGGCTGCAGTTATCCCTGACATGGTTGCACAAATCCATCAAACCATCAATGCTAACCCTATCCCTGCCACTCAGGGTGGTGCTAACCCTCCTCGATGCACAATCAAACATTTCAACTCGTGCAATCCTCCAAAGTACAATGAATCTGAAGGTGCTACCGGTTTACTTCAGTGGTTTGAAAGTATGGAGAATACTTTTCTTCACAGTGACTGCCCTGAGAATCTAAGCGTCCATTTTGCTACGAGTGTCTTCCATAAAAGGGCGCTCACATGGTGGAATGGTGAGAAGCGCACCCGTGGATTAGAAGCTGCTATGGCTGTTACCTGGAACAAAGTCAAGGAGCTTATGACCCGAGAATATTGTCCGAGAAACGAGGGAAAGAAGCTAGAAGTCGTGTTCTGGGAGCTCCAACAAGAGAGTGGTGAAAACCTAGCCTACACTACTCGTTTTCATGAACTGATCCTACTAGTTCCACATATGGTCACACCATTTACTCGAGTTATCGAGAAATACATTGGAGGTCTCCCAATGCAAAATATCGTGTGGGGTAGAAACCCTTCTACTCTCGAGGATGCAATCCGTTTGGCTGCAACTTTATTTGACAACCACGTTAAGGCAGGCACCTTAACAAGAAAGGGTGCAAATAAACTAACTGACAAGACCTCTACCGAGCCGTCAAAAGATGTTAAGGCCATACCATCCTCAACCAACAAGAAGAAGCGAAAGTCCAACAACCACAGCTATGTTATCACCACACCAACCGCACCCAAAGTTCAGGCCACTCCTGCAACTCAACCCAACAAGAAGCCTTAAACTGGGCCTTTTCCCCAATGTAACACATGTAGTACCATCATCCTGCCACTACCCCATGTCGTCAATGCACGAATTGTGGTAGGTATGGTCACTTCCACAATGTTTGTCGCCAACCCATTCGAGCCCCAGGTAACCAAGTTGTTGCTCAACCAATTGCACAACCATTCCCCCAACCCAATGCTCAACATTTTCCATATGGGCGTGCTTGCTACAACTGTGGAGATCCAACTCATTTCCGCAATGCATGTCCAAGGCTAGGGAACGAAAACAATGCTCCAGCCAATCAAGGTGCACCGGGCCGAGTGTTCAACATCAACGCTGGTTAATGGTACGTTCCTAGTCAAGATTTAAGCTACAATTATGAATGACTGAATCAATGGGGAAGTGGTGTTCGTTAAGATTTAAGCTACAATTATGAATGATTGAATCAATGGTGATGGGTTCTCCATCCGCCACTTCTACCGTAAAAGATTTATCTAATCTAACTCGGGGTGTAACAAGTAAACGTTCAAAATCAATAGATACAAAACTCTTGTCGGCTCCGGCATCAAATAAAACAGAGGCATAATGATTATTGACTAGGAACACACCATTAACCACCTCCTGATTGGCTTGTGCCTGATTGACATTGATGTTGAACACTCGGCCCGGTGAACCTTGATTGGCTGGAGCATTGTTTCTGTTCCCTAGCCTAGGACATGTATTGCGGAAATGAGTTGGATCTCCACAGTTGTAGCAAGCACGCACATATGGAAAATGTTGAGCATTGGGTTGGGGGAATGGCTGGGCAATTGGTTGAGCAACAACTTGGTTACTATGGGGCTCGAATGGGTTGGCGACAAACATTGTTGAAGTGACCATACCTACCACAATTCGTGCATTGGCGACATGGGGTAGTGGCAGGATGATGGTACTTACATGTGTTACATTGGGGAAAAGGCCCAGTGTAAGGCTTCTTGTTGGGTTGAGTTGTAGGAGTGGCCTGAACTTTGGGTGCGATTGGTGTGGTGATAGCATAGTTGTGGTTGTTGGACTTTCGCTTCTTTTTGTTGGTTGAGGATGGTATGGCCTTAACATCTTTTGACGGCTCGGTAGAGGTCTTGTCAGTTAGTTTCTTTGCACCCTTTCTTGTTAAGGCGCCTGCCTTAACATGGTTGTTAGATAGAGTTGCAGCCAAACGAATTGCATCCTCGAGAGTGGAAGGGTTTCTACCCCACACAGTATCCTGGATTTGCATTGGGAGACCCCCAATGTACTTCTCGATAGCTCGAGTGAGTGGTGTGACCATGTGTGGAACTAGCAGGCTCAATTCATGAAAACGGGTAGTGTAAGCTAGGTTTTCACCACTCTCTTGTTGGAGTTACCAAAACTCGACTTCTAACTTCTTGACCTCGTTTCTCGGGCTGAATTCACGGGTCATCAGTTCCTTGACTTCGATCCAGGTAACAGCCATAGCAGCTTCTAATCCACGGGTGCGCTTCTCACCATTCCACCATGTGAGCGCCCTTTTTTGGAAGACACTCGTAGCAAAACGGACCCTTAGATTCTCAGGGCAGTCACTATGAAAAAAAGTATTCTCCATACTTTCAAACCACTGAAGTAAACCGGTAGCACCTTCAGATCCATTGTACTTTGGAGGATTGTACGAGTTGAAATGTTTGATTGTGCATTGAGGAGGGTTAGCACCACCCTGAGTGGCAGGGATAGGGTTAGCATTGATGGTTTGATGGATTTGTGCAACCATGTCAGGGATAACTACAGCCATTTAACGAGCGATTTGTGCTGCCATCTTGCGGCCAGAGTTACTAGAACGACGGTGATGACGAAGAGCTGACATACTGCAAGTTCTAGAACGCAAACGATCATTAGACTCGAAAATGTGGATCGATTGTTAGATTTATGGGACACAAGAATAATACAATGAAATCATAAGACTTAGGCCAGAATAGCAACTTAATGTTATAGGTTGTGAATGTAAAATATGATAACATAGAGTTCGGTCTAGAGATAGAAGATGATATAGGTTATGTCGGATAAATAATATCGGTGGATTGTATAAATAAATACCTCGACTTATCAAAGTTATTTTAGTTAATGTGACGTTTGGTATGACATGCTTTGGCCTAATAGGTTAAGACACTCTCTCCGAGAATCCCTAGGAAAGCAAGACTGGTCCCTCGATTGATTGGGATATATACGAATTGCTTTCCTAGATAGGAGTCTCAAATAACGATGTCCACCCTTCCGGTTACTACATGTCCGTCACTTAGAACTAAAACTTTGACGAGTTTGAAAATCAAAAATAAATTGAATACCGAAATTTCAACAAAATAACTTAATGAGATTTCATCTGAAATATATGAATATGGATGTAGTATAAGCATAAAACTTTTAGAATTTAGAGTAATAGCATAAGTATGAGTGATATGAAAGGTATGAGCACATATAAAATAAGGTAAAATCAAATAGCACGTATACGAACATAGAGTGTTAGGCATGAGTTACCTCATGTTTGGACACCTAAAGCTATAAACTAGGTTACCATTTCTAATAACCTACTTCCCTAAAGCCATGGCTTTGATACCAATCTGTCACACCCCAACCGGCGGCGGAATAACGTCGGGGCGCGACGCGACTGTTCATAACACGTGACGCTAATTAAGTTTCATAATTTAATCATACCAAATTCAATACATGCTCAAATCAAGTAGTTTTCAACATAACAAAAGATGAATTAAAGTTGACCCTATTTTTATACATGTTGCAGGAAATGCCGTTTGAGTATCGTCAAGTTGATACTACATTTAGGATGATATGGACCTAGTGTAGTAAATAAGAACAATGTTTAATTTATCTTTTGTTATGTTAAAAACTACTTGATTTGAGCATGTATTGAATTTGGTATGATTAAATTATGAAACTTAATTAGCGTCACGTGTTATGAACAGTCACGTCGCGCCCCGACGTTATTCCGCCTTCGGTTGGGGTGTGACAATTGATGTGTGGTTTATAAGTCAAATGAACCATCTCACCCATCAGACTAGTCTTTTGGGTTGAGTTCTCATGTTTGGCTTGTAACAAAATATCAATCAAAATTCATAAAAATCGGTTCAAATGGGTCCAATTCTGATAAGTCAAAACTGGATAAAATCAATCAAAATTGGTCAAAGATTTATTTCTACAACACCTGATATACATCCCTAGTTACATCAAAGAAGTCATGACATAAATAACATGATGGTAACACGATGTTAGAAGAATGAGGCGAAAAAAATTTTAATCTACCCACAATTCTGATATCTGAACAGACTCAACATTATTTTCCATATCACATTTTAGGTAGACCTGGCAAAAGTAGCCCACTACTTACAAGACGGGTTATTATGGACATCTAAAATGACATAATGGGTTATTTTGGGCCATTGTTAATTTTTCATTGGGTTTAAATGGATTGTCTGTGTGGTAAAAAAATACCACCACGGGTCAGAATGGGCAAAAGAAATACCACCACGGGTTTAAATGGGCAGTGCCCATCTGAATTGTTCATCATCGCTCACTCACTCCTCTTGAGACTACAAACATTCAAAATAGAAGGGAACAAGGTGCAACATTATGTAATCGCCGGCTTTCCCAAACCCTGAAGGTCTGAACCCTAGATGTTAACGCCCACTTGGTTAGCAAACGTCATTAGTCATCCAAACAACCGACCGAACCCATCAGACTCCAGCAGCCCACCGCCTCACCACCAAAAAACACCACCGTTGATTAAACCTAATCTTTTTTCTATGTTCTTCCCATAAATTAAATCAATAATATTTGAATTAGCACTTGAGCAAACCTCAATTCTTCATATATATTTGATTTCTTCCGTTTCTGGTTTCAATTCGGTAAGTTTCTGATTGATTATTTACATTCAAACCACTTCAGTAAGATGGTTATTGATTGCATGTTAATGGTATGAAATTTGTTTTTTTGATTTAAGTAAGGTTTAGCTCTGCAATCTGAGCTTAGGCCAGATATGTTTGAATTTAAAAACTTATAGAAAAGGGTTTGACATTTGAAGAGATTTTGCTGTAACTAGGGTTTGTGCCAGGATCAGGGTTTCGACAGGAAATTGCTGTGTTTTTTGGGTTAGCGTTGAATGGGAAGAAATAAGTTGGGCCATCTTTTAACAAAACCCGTTTTGACCCGTGTCTTTTTTTTGAGAACACCCGTTCTGACCCGAACCAAATTGACCATTTTTCTAAAATGACCCATCCTGACCCGAACCCAACCATCTTGCCAGCTCTAATTTTAGGTCATCAATTCATGTGATCATGTCTTGTATTTGTCAAAACATAATTATTCACCTAAAAGTGTGTGGCTTATACAATTACAACATGGGCAGATTGATTTTGACAGAACGGAAATTTATTTATTTACATTAACAAAGGGTTTTATATTCAAAGGCATTAATTGTTGCGTCTTTTACTTCCTACCTAGAACCAGAATGGTGGTTGGTATCAATTCCTTGAACAATTTTGGGCAAGCAAACAAAACTTTTGTAATGATAATATTCATGACGATTCCTTTGCAGTCTAATATTATTACTATGTATTATTATTGTTATTTTATTTAGAGTAAATTATTGATTGTGTCTTTAAAAATTTAGCCAATTGATGGTTTTATCCTTTAAATTCAAAAATTACTAGAAATGTCCATATTTTGAAATTTTTGCACTGATTATGTCATTTGTCGCTAACTCTGTTAGGTTTTCTGTTAAACATCTCATGCCCCATTCACATGATGGGCAAAATTGTCAAATCATCTTCTTCTCCTTCCATAGCTAGGGTTTTCTAACCATAGTGGAGCCAAATTTGGGGCAATTTCAAGGTCATGAGCTTTCATTACCGTAACAATAAGGTACCACAATTTAGGCAATTCATAAACCTTTGATCTAGTATGTGAAACATACGGTGCGTCGGAACTACATGACTCCGGGAACGCGTCGTTGGCTTGAGTTCCGATCCAAACGAAAAGTTGTACGTCGCCGTAAACTTTTCTGACGGTGTTGAGATCATCGCCGCCTTCGAGACGGTACCATTGCGGAGCTAGAGGACTATAAGGCGGATGATGAATGGGAACGTTGGAGAGATCAAAACAAACCATCACTGAAGTTTCTCGATTGGGCGTCCCACACTAAGATCTCAAGCTTTGATGAGTTTGCAGATTCTGGTTTTCAAATCATAGAGGTGATAGTTGTGGTGATGGCTTGGTTTTAAATTGCGCGATGCGATCCGATGCGAATGTTTCAAAAATCCGTTGCGCGATGCTAGCGCATCACGTAAGAAATGCGCTAATTATAAAAAAAAAAAAAACTAAATTTTTAACACATTGCAAAAAAGGTAAATATTTGAACATTCTAAGGTAACAATAAGTTAAAATTCAAGTGCCGTTCAAAAAAAAGTTAAAATTCAAGCAAAAATTCAAAATATTTTGTTAACATTACTCAAAATTAAAGAGCATACAAATTTCCTCTAATAGAGTATAAATTAAAACTGTCAGCCAAATCTAAATCAAAATAAAAATTAACCTAAGATCGAACATCATAATCAAATCAACTAATATCAAAACACCTGTGAAGTGTGAACTATTACGACGACGACGACGACAACAAGCGTACCCAGTAGAATCCCACTTAGAGTGGGGTCTGGAGGGAAAGATAAAAACACACCTTACTCCTATCTACAAGTGTGAACTATTAGACAAAATAATCAAATCAACTAAAAATTAAACTAATAACAAACATCATAAAGCTTACAACAAAAAATTCAAAGAAACATGTTCAGGGAATCAGGGGTGAAATTAAACTAATATCAAACATCATAAAGCTTACTACAAACAATTTAGAGAATCATGTTCAGAGAAACAATTTAGAGAAACAACGTTGGCGCAACAGAGAAACATGTTCAAAGAAACTATGAGTTGCCTAACTGAAGAAATCATAAGCTTAATTGAAAAAATCTTAAGCTTAATTGAAGAAATAAACATAAACCTGGTCCAGGAAGTTGAAATCATGTCTAAGCAAGAATGCAAGATATGGCGTCCTGGCAGTTGGCGCTTGAATAAGTGGCTGATTAAATCAACGATGAATTGAAGAAATATTAAGTTTAATTGAAGAAATCAACAGATGAATTGAATGAATTAAATCATACCAAGTCGGCCGGTCCAAAAACGGAGTCGAAATTCGGAGGCCAGAAGCTTAATCGAAGAAAATCAACACAGAAGAATTGAAGAATTTGGAAAAGAAATTGGAGATTTTTGGTAAGAAATTCGTTGATTTCCAAGATGTCGTTCAATTTTCCGAGTTGCATGTGAGCAGACGACCCCCTAGCTTCTCAATTGTCGCCCATTTTTGCTAAACCCTAAAACGCCGCATCATCACCGCAACCGTCGACCGCCGCAAATTGCGTGAACCACCACATCACCGCCGCATCTTGGAACGCATCCGCATCTATGCTTACATTGCGAAGTTTCAGTCGCATCACCGCAATAATCGTGCAAAATGCGCGCAATTTAAAACCAAGGGTGATGGGTTGCGGTGGTGACATGGGTACTAGGCCACCAGATACAGTGATGGTTGCTGATGGACAGGTGATGGTTGGAAGCTAGTGGTCATGGACGTATGCGGTGGTTGGGTGATTTGAAAACCCTATCTATGGAAGGAGAAGATCATTTGACGATTTTTCCCATCACATGAATAGGGCATGAGATGTTTAACAGAACAACTTAACAGGGTTAGTGACAAAGGACACATGCAGTGCAAAAATTTCAAAATAAAGACATCCCTAGTAATTTTTGAATTTAAAGGATAAAACCAACAATTTGCTATATTTTTAAAGGACACAATCATTAATTTACTCTTTTATTTATTAAGGCTGTAATTGAGATAGAAAAAAAATAATATTACCAAGTGTTATTAGAATTCAGATATCAAAATGCTGCCCACCCAGCTGCTGTAGTTTTACTCTGACTTGACCCTGTACCACTTGCGGTTGGAAGATTCCTCTACAACAAATGAGTGTGTATCAAAAACCCTCCGAATTTGTTCTCTTTAAGACCTCATAACTTGAAATATAAGGTGGCAAACAGGGGTCCAAAGAAGCCAACCCACTCGGGAGCTACACTATATTGGCTTGCTAAAAGCTCAAATCAAGCCGCCAATCCAGCTTCATATGAAATTTTTGACAAGCCTTGGAAGCCTAAGCGAGCCTAATACTAATATAAATATAATAATTTTTCTTTAATATAATAAATTAATATTATTACATATGTAAATATGATAAAATTAATAATGTAGATGTTATATATAAAATTAGAATATAAGCATATGAAAAAATAATTATATATGTATATAGAAAAATAATTAAATAGTTGATAAACAATAAACTAATCAAGCCCAAGCTTTGGGCAAGCTCGGCTGTTGACACTTGACACCCTTAGGGCCTAGTTAGGGGCATGATGGAAGGGTAAATGAATGAAAATTTTAGTACAGACCAGATAAAAAAACATTGTCCTTTTTCACCATATCTGTAAGATAATAATGTGTTAATTATGATTATAAAAGCACTTTTAATGATGACAACCTGAATCTTCTAAAAAATGATTTAGGAGTTGAAGAAAATGATTTAAAAGTTGTATGTCGCAAAAAAAAAAAAAAAAAAAACTTTTTTGGGGGAAATTTTCAAGCATCAAGATAATGAGTGTATACAGGTGCAACAAAAGAAGCCTATTAACATAAGTTTACCAGGGCTTAGCTCTTTTCCAAAAAAATAAAATAAAAAATTGAAATCCAATAACAAAACAATTCAAGCTGGGATTGAGGTTTGAAAAACATAGGACAGCAGATCAAAAAGATAAAGATACCTCAAGCTGAGAGAGATCAGCAAAAGTATCTGTAGACTTCCTTCCAGTTTCCTTGTGATTTGTGACGGTCATCCGAGCAGCAGCAGGATCATTGGGTGGTGGTGGGATAAGAGACCTAATTTTTCCAGCAGAAGCAGGTGGAGGAGCAATGCCTAGCGGCTTAACATTATCAGTTCCAGAAGGTCCAAGTTTAGTGGAGGTAGCAGGTGAAGCAGCAAGGCTTAATGGCTTGATCTTTTCAACACCACCAGACAATCCGGCAGTCGAAAGCATCCCAGCTCCGGTAGCAGGTTTGTTTTTTACAGTGATTCTAATTGTTTCACCCTCCTATAATTAGTAACACCTAAAATTAGCATTTTATAACACATGACAAAACAGTAAGTGAATGTAATCATGATGAACATCATGTCAACTAAAAAATCATTGCACACTTTGCTCAGCAATCAGCATGGTTTATCAAATCCAAATAAAACTCTAATCACTATGATAATAGTCACATGACTATAGGCACCCAGGCTGAGGCGGATAAAAAGTGCCTTGCGTCCATCAAGGCTCATGATCACATATTCTGGCTAAATTCCGGTCAAAATTGGTCTAATTTTTAAAGCATCCAAAACTAGATGGAAACGTCTAAAAATGGCCTGATACATGTCTAAGCTCACCAAAAACATATCTATAGCATGTTTATACTATACATCTTGCTTAAAAGAGCCCTCGCTTTTTTACTCTACGCTCAAGGCTCACCTTATTCGCCTTGTGGGCACATAGCGACCGGTCGGTGAGGGGTGCCTAATGGTGGCGTTCACCATTTTTTGAGGGCACATAGCACCTGCGATTATTATGATTACGGCATCAAACTGGATTATTTCCATACCTTTCAATTAATCACAATCGTATAACACTTTAACCTATATGAGATTAAAATCCATTTTAATTGTCACTTTCAAAGCTACAACAAATGCTATTTCAATCATCGATGCGTCAGAAATGTCAGCTACTAATATGAAAATCTCATTTAGATAATCTAATGTGCCTGCCACTAAAACACCGTAAATGATGATACCTTCAATCTATTATTTACAGCAGGATGAATGTTTATGTGACTCTCGTCGGTCGCTTCACCATCATCCTTCTCCGTTTCTCTCTTCACATACTTCTCATGATCCGACAACGCCACATTGAAATCAAATGCCTCATTCCGTTCCGTAAACCCTAGACCTATGAACGCGTGTTTCCCGGTGCCATCCTCGATCTTCAACACAAAAAACCTCGAAGAATCAAGCACTGATTCCACCGCGTTCTCCCTCTGGCCAGGATTAACGAAACAAGCGGCAAACAGATCGCCGGAATTCGGATCTTCCAACCGGATCTCGCATCGTTCCTTACATGAAACCACACGAAGCCTGCCGGACCAGATCTTGTCCGACTGGAGCCACTCGCCGCACTTGTAACCGCCACTGGTGGACCGCGGCGGAATTTTGAAGACGGAGACCTCGCGAACCACTAGTAACGTGTGCTCGAACAATTCTTCTTCTTCTTCTTCTAACTCGAACGACATCGCGGATTAATGTTGTTAATGAGTAGATCTGTAATTGACGAATTTGATATCGAAATCAAGTAAACAGGCCACAAATTTCAGTTTCAAAAAGCACAGAATGATCGGATTGATTTTGGAGTTGAATCTGTAACAGCGTAGGTTTGAAGAATCGGATACCGACTAAGGAAGAATATTATAATCAGTGTGAGTGGGAAAGACGTGGGTTTAAAGTTTTACCTGCGTGTGGTTTTCGTTACAAACAGAATGACGGGCCGGCCGGCCGGCCCGGCGGCGGTTAGGTTTTGAACCGTTTTACGGGCCTATGGCCCCAACGTACAACTGAAGGGTGTGTTATAGTGATAGTTTACGTGTACTTGTACATCAAGGGGCAATATACGGGTCGATCTATGGATCGGGTAAAAAAAATAAATGATGATTAAAAATAATTAAACCATTTAATAACATTAACATATATATTAACTAAATGAAAATCTACCAAACAATTTTATAAGATCATCGACCGCAATGAATATGCATGAAAAATCAAGAATAAAATATTAAACAAGTAAAAGGATCTTCATCTTGATTGTAGAAGGAAAAAGCAATATATTAACACAAACCTCAAAGTAATTGAGGCTTTTGATCATGAAATTTGTGAAGTTGTATGATTTGCTTATTTACCTCCTCTATTTCTGAGTAGCCGATCATGCACAAAAAATTGACTTGAGTTTACTCTCATTTTGCGTAGGATCTAGAGTGTGTTATATCGTTTTTGTTTTGTTTTTTTTTTAGGTCTTGTTTAGGATTTCATTTAAAAATGACTTATTGACTTTTTGAAAAAACCAATAAGTTAATAAGTTGTTTACCAAACTTAAAGGAACTTTTGAAAATGACTTTTTGTAAAATGGTAATAAATTGTTTTTCAAAAGCTAAAAATTCTAACTTTTCAAAATGACTTATGACTTATTGACATAAAATTACAAATATACCGCATTCTTTAACCTTTACCTAATAACCTTAAAATGATGTCAATAAAAAAATGTCTTTTTTAGTCATTTTAAAAAAACTATTCTAAACATATTTTTAAAGACTTCATTTCAAAAAGTCATAAGTTAATAAACACTTTTGATAAAAAAAAAGTCTTTTTAAAGTTAAATAAACAATCTCAAACAAGGATTTATTACATCTGGTTACCAACTAGCAGTTTAAATTGACAAGTTAAGTGAACATTTAACATACGTTAGTTTAAATTGACAAGTTAAGTGAACATATACAACCAACCAGAAGCTAATCATGCATCATAATTAAAAAAATACTTTTCCAATTCAAACTTCTCATCTTTACTCTAGTTTCCACCCATAAAAAGTTCATCATTTATTTATCTCCTCTGTAAATTTATTTGGAGATGGTGCCTTTTTAAAGAACACAAGATCATTTATCGTTTATCAGACACACTAGTATGATATCACAAAAAAAGTGTTTTAATTGTTACAAATTAATGCTAGTTAAGTAGTTATTATATTTAAAGTAAATTGCTAGTTATTACTTTAAATTGCTAGTTATTACTCTTGGTCCTAGGTTTCATAAATTATCCATATGGTTCCAAAC
Source organism: Mikania micrantha (assembly GCA_009363875.1). Taxonomy (NCBI): domain Eukaryota; kingdom Viridiplantae; phylum Streptophyta; class Magnoliopsida; order Asterales; family Asteraceae; genus Mikania; species Mikania micrantha. The sequence continues at coordinate 71,498,324 of CM018684.1, forward strand.
TATAAAAAATTGTAACACATATGGTCCTTATGTAAAGGTAATTTAGTCAAGTATGTGAGGATTAGGGTGTTCAAAATGTCCGAAACTCAAAAAAAATCCGAAATCCGAATCTGTGACAATCCGGCATTTCGGATTAACCCCGTTAATCAGAAATTGACAGAAACGATCCAGAATCAAACAAAACTTAACTAGAAGGTGTTTAATTAATCCAATTGAGTTTAGAAACATCTAATTTACAAGAATTTGACTTGTAAAGAGGTAAAACAACCAATTTTGACTTCCATAAGTCAAAATTCGGATACAAGAGTCAACTGGATTTGAAATTCATGGTAATTGGCCATGATTAATCGAATTAATCATCCTAATAACTCCTATTAATGATAATGGCCAGTTATCATCACAATTAACATCATAATGTATGAATTAAGGCGTGTTAATGTCGAGTTAAAGCGAGACCGTATACCCGCCATAGTAAATCGGTATAATTCGACAATAATTCATCAAATTGAAGTTCCAGAAACCTAAATCGGCGTCATTAGGATCTTTCACACATAAGAATTCGATCTCAGAAGCTCGGGTTTGGGAATTGGATTGAAGGTTGGCCGAAACTCAATTCCATAGTCGAACTACATCAATTCGATATTAAACCAGGTAACAATCGATACTCACACACCCTAAAAGAGCCGACTAAGCATACTCTTATGCTAATTGTGGCTTCTAATATCGAATCGTATGGATTCGACAACTAGGGTTCATCATTGTAATGGATTTGGGGTTCTCTATTCAAATGAATTCAAAAATCAAATTAAATGATATGGGTAGCTTCGGAATAACGCATGGAACGAAACCTCTATGATAATTTCATCATACAATATCGAATTGTATGAATTCGATTCGAGGGTTCTTAATGGAAAACTGTTTTGGGGATTTTGATTTAAACGTGATTTTTATTCAAATTAAATGGTACAGATAGATTCGTGGTAACCTGTTTAATGAAAAACCTATCTTAATTGTGTCAAACGACTACGAATTTTATGAGTTCGATTGTTGTGAGCTTTCGGTTAAAACTAATTGAGGTTTTTGAAGGAAACGAGTTCTGAAACGTAATTAAAGAGTATAGATAGTTTAGAAATGTTCCAATGAGTGAAAACCCTATGAATTCGTGGACTCAAATTAACGAATTGAACAATTTCGCATTGAAGTTAAAAGGGTTCGAGTTCGAACCTGTGTATAACCGGTTAATGGGTTTACAATGAATAATTGCTCGAAATAAAACCATATACATGGTCGATTGGGTCCCAGGAACAAAACCTCTATGGTTCCAGGTTTGATTGGGGTCGAATCGTGGTTCAATTGGAACCCATTGGGTTCGATTGGTTAAACAAAGGGGAACCGGGGTAATGCTAGTTAACACAATTAATAATCAAGTGTTATCGCGAAACCCTAGCGGGCGAGACTGGTAGTGTGTGTGGGTGTTGAGTGAGTGGTCGCGGGTTCGAGCCATGCTTGGGCCGGTTTTGTGAAAAATGCCATTTTTGGTATTTTTGCAATAACTTTCGCGTACGAACTCCAATTTAATCCATTCGAATTGCGTTAGGACCAGAATTAAATTTTGAACATATTAGAATAATAAAATTCATATTTTAACCCGAAAACGAAATCGCGTATAATTACGCTTATTTAAATAAAATCATAAGCGATTATGTGATTTTATTAAACGATTTCAAAGTTACGCGTACATACGTATGCACATTTCTAACACTCTAACATACGTGTGTTGACACGTATGTGATTTCAAGAACAAAACGATATCCCGAATAACACTAAGTTATTGTTTAAACACAGATTCTTCGTAGAGAATTATCTACGCGATTGCACGTGTGTTTGATAATTCTATTCACAATCAAAGGTGCGTACACGGCCCATTTTCTACTTTTACTGTTTTGGGGGAGAAAACATGCACAAACAAACACTTTTAGATACATATCACTTGCATGAGTTAGCTGTTTACATTAAGTGCAAACATAGCATTATAAAGCCTAACATTATCGAACCGTTTAGTTTGCCGTAGTGCAAAACGTGGTAGTTGAAGATAGATCTATTGGGTTTGACAAACCTCACTTGGTAGATGGGATCTACGCAAGTGTTTAACTGGCCAAACAAACATTACTATTGTTTATGCTAGACAATAGGGAAAAGGCTATCAAACATTCAAACAGTCAGCTTCGGTGTCGATCGCTTATGTAAATAGTACAAATGACTAGCTATCATGACTATGCATGCGTGATTATGTTATTTGTAAACATTACATTTCAAACAGTTGTGATCAAACAAACCTGTGTATGCACCAACCTTTGTGTTGACTTGATTTACATGTTTTCTCAGGACGCTAAGGTACACGAGCAAGCAAGCATGGACTAGGAGATCGAGTCGCATGCATATTTTACATTCCTATTGTTTTGAATTTAAACAATTGCGACTTTGCTTTGTAATTTACAGTTTTCAAACCGTTAAGTTTGTTATTGTTTTAAAAACGCTTCCGCAACGTTAGAATTTTGATATTACAGTTTTGGACCAAAGTATGTTTGAAAATCATATAGAGGTCTTCGTTATGTCTAATTGTCACACCCCCAAATTCCCACTCGTGGCGTATGTCCACGTGGATGTGACGTGTCCAGAATCACAGCTCAAGGTCATATAGAACACCTCTATATGCGTTTACAAATCCAAGTTTGACACATACACTCATAAAATAGTTTGCAGCTGAATAAAAGTTATCATGTCATATTGCAGCGGAATATCAAATGTTTAACAAAATGCAGCGGAAATGTAAATAGTTGAACACAACATGTTTAACAAAATGAAAGTAAAATGTTTTCAAAACGACAGAATGCATGTAAGTCCCTAATGCTCGTCCCTTAATTTGTGCATTCTTGTCCTCATGCTAGCCGCGCTAGTTACCTGAGAATACAAGTTAGAAAAAGTGTCAACACAATGGTTGGTGAGTTCACAGGTTTTGATATACATATAGTAAGAAAGTGTGTCATGCTGTTTATCAAATGTTAGTACCGAGCCCTAGGCCCAAAGTGTCAGTGCGTCACTACCGAACTAGACTTGTTTGTCCTTGCCTCCGTTATGTCTCGTATACATAGCAAGTTAGGTCAGAATTTGCATGGGTTATGACATCCAGTCAACATAGCGCCCCGTGGGGTTTGTCATTCCCTAATGGATCCATCCAAATCTACCACGTTGTTCGTACATTAACGGTAAGACTTTGTGAGGGCTTAATACGAGTTCAACACTTAATGTTAGTCCAATAAACCAGCATACACAAAAATGTTTGTAATAGCAATAATGTTTGACTCGATGCAACTAGTATTCTCCCCCTATTTAAAAGCGTTTGAAAAAGAGTAAAGATGGGCCGTAAACTCACCTTAGTGATGAAAATGCAAATCAAGCGTAAGCTCCTGATGTAGTAGCACGTGTCGGTCACCGGCAACCTATATCGTACACCGTACGTGAGTTCGTGTATGTGACCGTGCTAGTGTTTGTGTTAGTGCTCGTGTTTGTGTTCAACAACCCTTGGTTGTTCAGGTTTGTCCGTGTCGGTCCACAATGACCGTGTTTGCTCGTGTTGGTCCACATTGACCATGTTTGCTCGTGTTGGTCCACATTGACCGTGTTTGACTGTGTTGGTCCACAATGACCGTGTTTGACTGTGTTGGTCCACAATGACCGTGTTTGACCATGTTTGACTAGAGTTGACCAAAGTTGACCGTGTCAAGTCAACGACCCGTTGGTGAACCGTGTGACGGTTTGTGAATCGTGTAGCGTCTATGGACAACTTACTATTTATAGTAAGTTTCCATTTTTGGAAAGTTCACAAAGCATAACATTTTTAAAGTTCTAGCATGCTCGTTAGTCCTACGTGATCATGTTAACACATAACACATCATCATACAAAGCCATATGAGTCGTTTATAACATGTTAGCATACAAAAGTTTCCTAAAATGGAAAGCTTCCATTTTTAGCATACGTGACATCGGAAACCATCTAATTTAGCATCTAATTATCATGTTATCGCATAATAAATCATTTAGCATGCTCCAATTATTCAACATGTTGACAAATCGGTTTTTGTATCAATAAAGTTACTAAATATAGTAACTTTCTAGTTTTGCATGAAAATGACCATTTTAACATTTCTAACCCATTCTCATGTTACAAAACATCTAAATAATTCATCTAACATCATTTAAATATGTCAACATGACCTAACTCATCACTTAGCAATATTTCATCAACAAAAGTTACTAAATATAGTAACTAAGTCAAAATACACATGAACATTATCCAAAATCACATTCTAAGTATTCAAATCATCATATTATCAACCTAATAGCAAATCCACATACATGCATGTTCATGAATTCATCTCCAACAATCATTTTGCAAATAAAAGTTACTAATAATGGAAAGATTACTAAAAATCGACGTTTTGACCATTTTAAACAAATCCAAGCATGTAATCATCCTTCAATATCATCAATCAACATATCAACATACTCAAATTCATTCCTACCATCATGGATCATACATGCATGGCCATCATTCAACATTTTGCATGTAAATCATGAGTTTCATCAATATCCATCATCATGGATCATCACAATATGCTACTAAATCACTCTAGATCATCATAAATCATATCAAAACCAACAAACCCATAACTGAAATTCGCGCATGTACACCAATGGTGGTTGCATGTGGGTTTTAACATATGCATGTGTGTGTAATGGTGATATTAAGCCATAAGAGATGTAAGGACTACCTCTAAAGCTCCTGGAAACTTCGAGATGATAGTAATGACAGCTCCTAAAGCTTCTGGACAGCAGCTCTTCGACAAACAAGGTGGTGGTGATGATCCTTCAAGCTTCCAAGTGAGAAATAAGCTTCAATCTTCAATGGTAGAGCTTCTATGAGGTTAGAAATGGTGGAAAATGGCTGGAAATGGAGGTTGAAGACGAGTTCAGTCGAGGGTGGCGTGTAGGAGTGAAAGAGATTATGAAAAGTGATAGTGTAGGCATCATGATCTTGATTTTATAAAGATTCTGTCGACTGGGCGGCTTCGCGTACCGCGATGAGGCTTTCAAATTATCTTCGCGTACCGCGGCGGATTCCGGAGGTCAAACCCCCGCGATGTTTGTCGCGCACCGCGATGATGCTTCTTGTTGGGCCTCCGCGTACCGCGATGGACCCCTGAAGAGCCCAATAAGCCCTTTTTAATGGTTTTGATCCATTCGTCGTCGTTTTCACGCTTCCGAACTATCGTTTGGCCTCGTTTGAACTTCCAAGTTCAATGTGTGAGTGTTTTGTGAGATTTCGAGTGTTGTGCTACACAATGTGCTTGACGTTCACCAACGTTCGTGTGTTTTGACACGTGTGTGTTGTTTGCCGATAATTCCACGAATTATCTTGTTGTGTGTCAGTGTTGGTACTGTCGTGCCACGTGTCACACTAAATTAAACTAATTCTAGTGCCACGTGTACATAAAACATTTAAATAAACATTTAAATAATTCATAAGCTGACCTGGAAATTACGGGGTGTCACACTAATGATTTGAGATCCTGGTTTGTCACGTCCCAAACGGTATGATTCCGTTAGTTGAAAATTGGGGGTGTGACAGAATCGTATCCGAAACCCGAAAAAAACCTCATCCGAAATCTATTTCGGGTTTTTCGGGTCGGATAACATGATTTTAGATTCAGGCCGGGTTTTAAATATTCAAAAAACTAGTTGTTCGGGTCGAATATCCGAATAAACCGGGTTTATTCGGATGTAAAACTTACTGTTTTTCGAATTTTTTGGGTCGGTTAGTATATTTTATTTCGGGACGGGTTTCAGATAGACCAAAGAAAATTTCAAATCCGAATAACTCGTTATTCGACCCGATGAACACCCCTACAGGGAGGATAATTTGTGACAGAAGGACCACATGTGTTACAAATTTTTATACTTTAGGACCAAATGGGTAATTTATGAAACTTAGAAAGTAAGAGTGAAATACTAGTAAAACACATGGAATGTATCAGGAATTTACTCTTATATTTATAATTATTAAAGTTAGAAAATGTAATGAAATGAAAAAACAGGACCAAAATTGTAGTTTCTACAAATACATAAAGCCCTAAAACCCTAAACAATCCCCAGATTATTCTTGCCGCCTACGTTCGGAATATATTTTTTACCCCGTTGTATTTCTTCTCCGGTCGATCAAGGTTATTTCTCATTTTTTTTTTTTTTCCAAATTGGGTTGTTGTTAATCCATACAAAAACCTAATTTATAAGGATTGTTTGTTTGGTAAACCAGACTAAAAATCATCTGCTCTTAAAACAAGTTTATTGTATAAAATTGTAAGCATCGGGTTCAAATTTGAGAATATTTTTGCAGTATTTTGGGATGGTGATTATTATATTGATTAGTAGTTGATTGTGGTTGTTGCAGGATACTAAAATCAAGATGTATCTTCAGTTTTACATAAATGAAAATGGTGATAAGGTTTACACCACCAAGGTTTGTTCTTTAAGCTGTTTTTGTGCTTAAAAAACTTTTAAACAGGGGATTTTACAGTCTGGTTTGTTTGGTTTTGATTAAAATTTTTGTACAAGAAAAAATGCGAAAAATAAATAACCAACAGCAGGCTTCAAGTTTTGAAATGTTGGTCGTGCTGTTAAACTGTCTAACTGCCAAAATGATATGCGTAGCGATTGACATAGATCTCAAACCGGTTAAACTCGATAAGTTACTTTGATTTAGGTTGTTTAGTTAGTTTCAATGGATTATGAACACTAATTAGTTACATTAAATAGGTTGATTTTATTTTTTGTGTTACTTCTAAGTAATAAGATAGCAGATAAGGACTTGTTTGGCATTGTTTTTGACTCTTGTTGAACTTGTGAAATGTGAACAAATGTTAGAATTTGTAATTGCATACTTTTTATGGTTCATGAAGAAAAGCCCCCATTTGCTTTGCACACATTGTATATATATATGTGGGCCCTCAAGGTAAAATTGCACTAATTTTAACATTATTTTGTTCTATGGTACACGAAGAAAGTGTTTGTTGGCTATCTGTCTCCAATGAGGCCCATATTTTGAACGCAATAAAACACATCTCTATCTTCTTTTTTTTTGAACGGCTTGGTACAACGACACCAAAGACGGGATTTTAACCATCCCATCGGATTTGACATTCTGGGGCGTACGTCCGAGCCCACCCCCAACTGGGTAAACCTCCTGACCTTGCCTCAACAAATATGCTTCGGCCTGGATTCGAACCCAAGACCTCTCATTGAGAAGTCAAGGGGTACCATTAGGCTAGAAGCCCTTTGATACACATCTCTATCTTCTAACTCCCCTTTTTTGTATTATACATTTATACTATTATTTAGCTGTTGTGTGTCTTCAAGATTTTAGAATACAGTCTTGTTTGCACCCTTAAACTTGCAATAAAGTAGTAATTTAGCTTCATTTGTAAACTTATGGTCATGTATAAGCCTTGTTCTTTTAACATGCAGCTGATGTTGTTCCATACTTCCATGTTTGATGTAAAAACACAATTTTAAGCACTTAGTTGATAATATTGTTCATCTTTATTGGTGTGCAGAAAGAATCACCACTTGGATTGGCCACACAGTCTGCTCATCCTGGTACGCGTTTGTGTCTCTTGAACTTACAATTTGTGTTATCTTTTTCTACACACTTTTGTAGCCAAATAGGGGCAGTGGCAAAATAGATGGGTTGTGTAATGGGTCAAAATAGGGGTTTATCACTACCAGTACAACAGGCAAAAGAATCCCTTCTACATTTTTATTGAATTTTTACAAATTTTAAAGTTGTAAATGTTACTACAAGAATTAATCTTCTTACAGTTGGTATCTACTTGAATTGTGAGGGATTCAGGAGGGTGTATGCATTAAATATACGTGTATCTCTTTTGACCCGTTTAACCTTTTTTTTTCTTGGCTATTTCGACTCTACTTGTTTTTGTTACCAACACAAACGACATATTTGGATAACTATGTTTTCCTAATCTGCAGCTCGGTTTTCACCTGATGATAAATTCTCGAGGCAAAGAGTTTTGCTCAAGAAGCGTTTTGGCTTGCTGCCAACTCAAAAACCAGCTCCCAAATACTGAACTACTTCTGCATTTTGCTTATTTTGTATGTTTTGGTTTGGGCTGTTTTTACCAAATGGTTAGTTGTGTTCTTGGTGTTGTGAACCCAGCTTAAATGAGAATGGTCTGTTATTTATCTTTGTTTTTTATATGTATGAACAGTTGCTTGTTTTTAATGTGGTTAATTGTTAAAGTAGGAAAAATGATGAATCATTTTATTGATAGAATGAAGAATAAGTTTAACAAGTTCTTATATTGGAAGTTTTTGGTAAATGGTTTTTGCAAAATAGATAAACAACATTCGCTTGTAGATTATTTGGATTGAGTATGTGTTTAGTGTTTGGAATATAAAAAGCAAAGTTACATGTGTTGCTAGGCGATACGAGTCTTTTTCAATTAAAGCTCGTGTGATGCAGTTTAGAGGTATGATTAAAAAAAACATATGAAATCTTAGCGGATTGATTATGAAGATTGAAACGTAAATGAAAAACAATATTACACTCTCTATGCTACGGAATATAACTTTATTGAAGTTTATTGAAGTTAATTTAAAAAATAGATATATAACAAATTTCATATTCATCATGTGATACGACATGTTTATGAACTTTAATAAGTGTTTTTTTGTTGATGACTTTAACATGATTGGTTTTAACTTTTAACATTTACTTATTTGGATTTTAGCAGAAAAAAGAAAAACCAAATCCTTACCAGCCTCCCCTCCGGTTTCCGGTATGACTAGTGAACTGACTCAACCAATCAGTTCGTTTGAGGTGGCTCGCATCACTATTTTGGGCTGACCCCCTTTAGTTCCCGGTCCGGTTTTTAAATCATTGTGGAGGACTGGAGGAGGTAGAGGTGTGCAAATCGGGTTTTTTTGGAACGGTTCCGGCGGAACCGGTTTCAGTTCCATTCAATACCCAGTTCCGGTTCCAGTTCCGGGTTTCGACCGGTTCCAACCGGTTTTTGACCTGTTCCGGTTTTGGCCGGTTCCTGGTCGGGTTTTGGCCGGGTACAGGTGGGACTAGTTCCGGTTTTCCCGGTTTCGGTTCCGGTTTTCCCGGTTCCGGTTCCGGTTCTAATTTGTCTGAAAAACCGTACCCGTTCGTACCCACCGGTTTGGGTATAACCGGTTCCGATTCCGGTTCGGGTTGTCGGTTCCGGGTCCAGTTTTTTTGCCCACCTCTAGGAGGAGGTGATCTCAGTCGTATATGAAACCAGGAGGTCCAGGCGTTCAGGTGTGAAATACATGAAAACAAACTTATAATTATATTGGGCTTGAAGTTAACTTCAATCATGTTATCTTTCTGGACTCTGGAATGCATTTATAAAAATGAGCATAATAAAATAAATATATATTGCCGTATTGGTATGGGCTTTGGGCTTGGGTTTTGTCTGGATGGTTTTCACAACACAAAAGGTCAAAAGGTAGGATCAACCGATCAGGTGCAGCCACTTTTGGTTCTGTCAAAACTGCATTTTCAAAATTTTTATTGCTTCACTTTCAATTTGGCCCAATTTATGATTGTTTAACCATTAGGTTTTGTATGGTAACATTTTCTTCAATTTTCCTTCTATTCTTTTTGGAGATGCTAACATTAATAGCTTTTTGGGTTGGAAATTTTCCATATAAGCTGACCTGTTTCAATTCTCTATATCAGTGGCGGAGCTTCAAAATTTTGTCCGAGGGGGCCGAAAGTCATGAAGCCAAATTTTTTTCCTTATCACTATATTTGGGGCTGAAATTCGGGTCGACACAAGATTATTCGGGTGAGGTCAAACAATTTAAAGTTTAAAATATCAAATATTTGTTCCGCGGCTTCCGCCCAAAAATATATGTTTGTATCAAACAAGACATAAAATGTGTAAAACGAAAAGCTGAGTACCCGGAAGAAGAATCACAATTCAACGCGACAACCTTTAAGCTCTTTGAACTCATTGATTATACACTCCGAATCGAACTTCTCAGCAATTTCCTTTGCGAAGACGATTATTGAAATATGTAATGTTCAATAGTTAAGGTCCATTTTAATTTTTAAGGTCCAAAACAAGATTTAAACTCAAGATTGGCTAATAAACAATATAACAACCGATACTGTGAACCCTTAAAGGTAATGTTAAAACTTACCATATTAGTTCAACTTTATTATTTTTTAAAATCCAATGGGGGCCAAGGAATTTTATGAAGAAAAACCGAGGGAGCCGGGCTCAAAAACCTATAAAATACTTCGACCGAAAACTACTATATTGACACTTCTGGCCAGAAAAACGATAGGGGCCGGGGAAACCCCGGGCCCCTTAAAACTCCGCCAATGCTCTATATCCTGTACTATGAACTAAAATTTCCAGATTAATGTTTTCCAAGATGGTCACAGGTTCAAACAGGCCTGTAAACAAAACGAATGAACACGAACATAGGCATGTTCGTGTTCGTTCATTTAGATTTAACCGAACACGAACATATTAACAAACATGAAATTTGTGTTCGTGTTCGTTTATTAAGAAAATGAATATGTTCGTGTTCGTTCATTAATAAATTAAACGAACTGTTCATGAACATAAATGAACACAAACGAACCAAAATAAACGAACATGCATAAATGAACATTATTTAACACAATTGAACAATCATAAACAAACATGAACATTATTGAACAAACATAAAGGAACACAATTGAACAAGCATAAACGAACACAAACGACAAGTCTCTTAAATGTAAATACATATCATTCGTAAATTAGATAGTTAACGAACATTAACGAACACAAATAAACGAACATAACCGAACAGTTCATGAACATAAATAAACAAACACTATGTGTGTTCATGTTCGTTCATTTAATTAAACGAACATAAACGAACTTCCCGCCGAACAGTTCTTGAACAGTTCACGAACTGTTCGGTTCGTTTACAAGTCTATGTTCAAATATAGCTTAGACTAGTTTTGTATCTTTTTTATTACCTTGAAGCACACCTAATTAGTGCACGCTGTGGGTTTTACTTGATCTCCTGAGTCCATTGGTTAAGAAAGCATTGATGGATTCCATTCAGGGTTTACTCAACCATTTCGGGAGCCTTAAGCGGTATTAAAGTTCAGGGGTTTAACGAACACTGTAAAATTTGTGTGTAACCAAAAAGTCCAGGGCACTTTGGTACACGTTACTAGGAATGAGTTAATTATTTACAAAGTTACAAGTGAATCACATAAGCTAAAATATAACAAAATATGTGCAATGAATGTTTTAAGTTCTAAAACCCACAACTATTCTCAAATTTTCCTAAGAGTAAACTCCACAATTGTATAGAATACTACAGATTACTTATTTATATTTTAGCCCATTAAATGATAACTACAATTTCCAATCAAACTCACAATTATCAACTGATCTTAAAACAAAACAAGAAATTGATATTAGTTCTTTCGTGTATGCATGTTGTGTGACCTGAAACAAGTTACATAAATTAAATCTATAATCACATTCAAATTTCAAATCACTAGCGGTTCTTTTAAACTTTTCTCTTTAATAACTATTAAGATATATAATTGCATCTGCTTCTACAACGAAAAACTTGAACAAAAATTGGGGGCCCTTAAGTACGAGGGCCTCTAGGCAGATGTCTACTTTTCCAAGCCATAGAGTCGGTCCTAGGTCCAGTATTTTAGCAACAGATTATCTGGTAACCTGAGTATTGGTATATCTATCTTCAAGTTTGGTTGTTTTCTTTTCTTGTGCTTACATATCCTGACTAGCCAACCTATAGACATGTACTAGTTTCAGTTTAAAATAATTGTTTGTTGTACAAAAATCACATGACATGCATAATATCATAACTGTATACAATGAATTCCAATTTTAACCATCTAAATTTGTATTTTGGCAACTTATTTTGATGCTTCTATTGCCTTAGATTGTACATTTATCTATGTTTGTATGTATTATTTGAGTAGTTGCATGTGCTGTCAGTAATATACTAATCTTGTACATCATTCCAGGACCTAGTTCAAATTAGGTAATTAGTTATCTTTTGAGGGAAGATTGAAGCTTTTGTCTCTTTGAAATTTATAAAAATACAATGAGTTAAAGAGGGCTCTACTTGTCACGAAACGTCTACGTCTGGTGCCCTCGAATGTGAACTTTCATTACCACGGTCGATATTAACATGCCATGTGGTATGCGTGTCGTTTTAAGTATGGCTTGTAGCAAACGTACACGGTTTTTATGATTCGCTAATTTTTTTACTAGATTCGTAACAATCGACATGTTCATTTTTTAACCTCATTAAATCAATCCGAGTTAGTAATGTAGGAAAATTATTATTATTTGTTTTCCTAATGGCCAGTTCATGGTGCATTGTTAATAAGGACTCGTGAGTCGTGTCAACACAACTATATATAATAACATAATATTGTGTTGTTTTTAAGTGTTTGTAACAAACATACACTGTTTTTGTGTATCATTTTTGCTATAAATTTCTTTTTTTAATTTTTTATTGATGACTGATGAAACTGGACCTAAGGGATGGGATCGACTGTGTATTAAGCACTTTCTAAGTTGAATCCTTCAATATACTCGTTAATACGTGTAAATTTAATCATCATCTGTGAAAATAGTTGTTTACATGAGTTACGACTCTAATGAATATAGTTATTATGCCTGACAAATGAACGGGTTGGCTAGATTGGGTAATGGTTCAGAACGAGTGCGGGTCAGGATGGGTGCGAATTAAGATGAGTGCAAGTCAAGATGATTTTAAGCAAAATAAGTTTGAGTTTGAATGGGTCGTTTTAAAAAACATCAATTTTTTTCAGGTTAAATTGAGTTTTAACTAAATAAATAGTTTATTTAAATAATTTCTAATGATTTTCTCATCAAATATATTGTTAATCATTATTATCCATTTCAATTCATTATATTCACATAATTTTTAAACTACCATTTTTGACATGCATTATGTTAAAGTGTTACCTATCTCAACCCATTTTATGTTATAATAACATTCATTTCAACGCAAAACAAAATAATTGTTTATGCAAATCTACTCATTTATCTTATAAATATGAGTCAAGACTGCCAGTTCGCCGGTTCAACAGGTCAATTTTCCTAAAACGGCCTAAAACCCCGAAACGGACCGGTTCACCCACCGGTTCCCAGTCCGACCGGCCAGTCCGGTCCGATTTTCAGTACAGTGCCCCATACGCAAACACCACATTCGTTCATCACCCTCTCCCCCATACGACTGTAGCTCCGTCAATTAAAAATGAAAAAAAAGGACACAAAAAATGATAAGAAAAAGAAGCAAAAACACTTAAAAAAGGAAAAAGAAACGTAAAATAATGGTATATTTGAAGCAAGGGTAAAATAGAAATAATAATTTTTTTTAAAGTAAGAGTAAAATAATAATTTCTTAATTCATTTTAATTAAAATAGGTATATTTGAAATTTTAGCATTAGATAAAGGGATATACGTAATTAAAATTTTGGATTGGGTATATATGTAATAAATGAAATTTATTGGGGGTATATGTAATTAAAATTTTGGATTGGGTTTATATGTAATAAATGAAATTTATAGAGGGTATATGAAATTGCCCCTATCATATAATAGAGTGATAAAACTTTATAAGTTATGAAGTAACTATTTATGAGATTAAAATAAGAATATTCATGATAAAAACCTAATTAGATTACATTTTCTAATTAAGCAGTAATTATTATAATAAATCTAAATAATATATGTTCATAACAACTTTTCTATAATCTATTTTATCATGTGATCATGTCTAGCATTGGTTGTACACTTTACTTTATAATTTACAGTTTATAACTTTTTAATCCATGTTTCAAAAATGTGTAATGTATATATGCTAGATGCTTGGATTTAAACTGTGACTCTTATTCATTATTAATCTAAATATATTAATCAAGTAGGGTTAAGTTCAACTAAATAAACACCTTAACCTAAAAAGCTTAAGAAGGATCTTGAGCTATTAGATCATTAATCAATGGCTATGATTAAATCAAGTTGTTGGATGGTATTTTAGTCATGTCTACTTTTGTTGACTTTTTATCAAATTCCCCCGTATTCTGTAGACGTTCATAACTTTTACATGCGGAATTATTTTTTGGAAAAAAAATACCATAAAAACAAGCATTTTTTTTATCTTCAAATCAATATAACTTTGCTATAGAAAATTTTTGTTTTTTTAGTTCATTATGTCTTTTATACAGGTCATTGTGTATTTTGTACATGTCATTGTATCTTTCGTGTAGGTAATGTGTCTTTTATGTTTCTGCTCAATGTTGTGTTTTCATGAACAATTTAAGACATAATAATGTTCCATACAAAGATGACACAAGGACAAGTATAAATAACACAATAATCATGAAAAAAGACACAATTACCTGTAAAAAGACACAATAACGAGTTATTGTGTCTTTTGTATAGGCATTGTGTCTTTTGTGTTTCTCTTCAATATTGTCTTTTGTGTTTCTCCTCAATATTGTCTTTTGTATATACATTGTGTGTTTTGTACATGTTATTGTGTCTTTTGTTTAGACATTGTGTCTTTTGTACATAATTGTGTCTTTTATGTTTCTGCTTAATCTTGTGTTTTTTTAAACAATTTAAGACACAATAATGTTGCATAATACATAATGTTAATCAAGGATGACACAACGACGAGTATAAATAACACATTGATATTTAAAAAAGACACAATTACATAGTAAAAAGGATACAATTATCTTTAAGAAAAACACAAAAAGATAATTATACACAAACGTTTAAAAAGACACAATGATCATAATTAGACACAATGAGCTGAAAAAATTTAATTTTTTGTAGAAATATTATACTCATTTTAAAGATAAAAATTGCTTGTTTTTATGATATATTTTTTTTTTGAAAAAAAAATATCGTATGTAAAAGTTATGAATGTTTAAAAAATGTGGGGAGAAAGTGGTTATGACTAAATTACCCTCTAAAAATGTTCCCTCTAAAAATTTAAAATTTTACTTTTAAATTTGATCTCATAATCTAATGATCAATAATCCTTCTTAGGCTTTTTAGGATAAAGAGATTATTTAGTTGATCCTAATCCTAATCAAGTATTTAAATAACCTAAAATAGATAATATTTTTTTTGACAGACAAATAGAAATTATTTAATGAACATAATTATCTTTATTATAATTATGGTTTTCCTTTTGATGTATATATATAAAAAGATCAAGGTTAATGAAAAATCACCACAAAAAACGTTTCTTAACTCTAGAATTCGTTCACATTTTGCTTCTCCAATTTGTGACTCTAGCTCAGTAAATCTCATCATAATTATACACTCTAAAAAAACCCGATCAAGATCAAGGTGATGTCATCTTCCCCCTCCATGGTCATTACTAGACTAATAGGTATTGTTAGATTAATTATTCATGTTCTATCACATAATGAAGAATCAATCAACAATAAAAAGAAATAGTCCAATATAAAAGATCCAGATGCATGACAAAGAAAATCTGAATATCATCCAATTTTTTTATAAGTTAAAATTAAAGGAAAAGTATAAAACATATGTTGATGTATATAAATAATGAAAAAATACTATAAAAAGACAGTTTAAACTATGTTTTTTTGTACAAGACCTGAAACTGATATTTATATAAAGTTGTGGAGTAAAATTATATATATTTATGATCCTATATATATAATATAAGACACAGTGAAACATGATTGAACAAAGAAAGTAGAAAAGGGATATCGGATGGCGTTGTATATGTGTTAAAAATTCAACCAAAGAATTTAATTGGGAATATGCCTTCTTGGAGAAAGGTCTTACAAGAGTTTAAGGGATGGGCTCAGGTCGAAACATCATGTTAATGGGGTTTGTCCGTACACCGGTGCAAATGCTATAGTAACTAAAAAAAAAAAAAAAAAATCCCATGGATGTTAAGTAGGGTAAAAACAACATTTCACAGGCTAATTGGTTTGGGTTATATAGGTGGATTAGTGACAAAGAATATAACTTTGTGCAAAAATTTCAAAATACGGACATCATTAGTAATTTTTGAATTTAAAAAACAAATTTATCAAATCGGCTACATTTTAAATGACACAATTAGTAATTTACTCTTAATTGAATTAAGTTTGATAATAATACGATTATATTATAAGTCATATTTTTAATTTGTATATTATTAAAAAACAACTTTAAAAATATATGATGTGTTATTTAAAATAAATAATTTTCAAACTTATTTATTTAACATATGTGTAGTATATATATTTTTAACTTAGTAATTTAATATATGGATAGAAATATTCGTTTTCTAGCAAAATAAAGTTAAATAAATATCTAAAAGTTAAATAAAAAAAATCAAATTAAATCCAAAGCAAGAATCCATAGTAAAATGAATATATATATAGAGTTAAGTGTCATTTTAGTCCTTGTGGTTTGACAACTTTTGCCATTTTCGTCCCTGTGGTTTCAATTTTGCCATTTTGGTCACTATGGTTTCATTTTATTGCCATTTTCATCCCTATAGTTTGATAATTTTTGCCATTTTAGTCCAAAATTTTAAATTTAATTGGACTAAAATGGCAATAAAATGGAAACCATAGGGATGAAAATGACAATAAAATGAAACCATAGTGACCAAAATGACAAAATTCAAACCACAGGGATAAAATGGCAAAAGTAGTCAAACCACAAGGACTAAAATGACACTTAACTCATATATATATATATGGAAATGTTCTCCTAAAAAGTCAATTTTGCCTAAGAAGGCTAAGAAAAATTTTTAAAAGGTTGAAAACCAACCCAAACAAACCCCGATTGAATTCATTTTTGCGCCATTGGAACCGGCTTGTCAAACCCTAAGACCTAAACCTTAAATCATAAACAATAAACCGTATTATTAAAACCAAAACTTTAAAAACAAACCATAAACCAAAAGACATAACATAAAAGCTAAAAACTAAGCCCTAAAATCTAAACTTTAAAAGCCGTTGATAAAGCTTACACATAAAAGCTAATATTGTAGGATTCAACAAGATGATTCTAATTTGAGTTGGTTTAGAGATTTTAAAAATCCTTTTCAGCTTTCTTAGACAAAATATACTTTTTATTTGATATTTTCCCTCTGTATATATATACACACATATAATTAAATAAAATCATTTTGTAAAATTCTATTCAAAATCATGGAAAATATTTAAAAATAACTTACAACTAAATAAAACAAATTATATTTTTTATGTGAATTTTGTATAAACCTTTACGAACTTCCAAAATATCACATAAACCCAACCAAAACTTAATGCTCCATAACATTTTAAAATTTAGTTAAACTATGTATACCCTTTCAATTAAATAGAGACAAAAAAATGGCTATTTTACTATTATTTTTTCAAAACTTCAAAACTATATATTTATCAACTTTTAACTTTGAAATTTTATTTAAAAGCATTAACAATATTTTTCAAAACATATGATATTTATTTCAATTCATCAACTAAAATCAAACATTTGATCCTATTTTGGACATTGCCAGTTTTTTTGTACGTGTTTGGTACCTTTATTTACTTATATGGACATTGTTTTTTAAGCAATTTAATTTGGTGAATACAAGGATCTATCATCATGGGAATTGGAATCGTATAGGGGTTCCATGGCTATTGCTTCACTTCTAAGCATCTAAACCTATTTTTGTGTGTTTCACAAGAAATTCAAAGGTGCATGCATGCAGAGAATCATACCAATAATTTTTAAATGAAAAATCATGAATTAGAATTTCGTATGAAGCAAAATTTGTTTCAAGTTAAAGTCATAAGGTTTTCTTTGTTGTCAGTTTCCTTGTCAGCGGATGGGGCGAGTAACCATATTGTTGTTCATTAAGAGTTTAAGATTAATTAAAAGATGCTTCATTTGCCAAGGTGTTCGTCTTTCCTAATCTATCTAATATAATAAATCAAAATAATTTTGTACACATGTCCTCTTGTGGTGCAATATTTTCCCGCCTAAATTTTTTCCCATCTTAAGTAAGGTAATATTAATCAATTCTCTATAATTGATTCTTTCTTTAAATTCTATTAATGATTTTCCTTTTTTATCGTCAATTCAAATTAATGATTATGCGTTTTATTTTAAATTTGAAAGTTTCATTTCTATTTAGTTTTGCAAATACAATGATAATCAACCTTTTTTTTTATTTTTCTAGGGATATACTTTTGTGTTCTTCAATACAAGAACACAAATTTTAAAGTTTTCTATTTTATTTAATTTCATGTTTATCTCATTCACTTAATTTAAGAGTTGTTTGAAATTATTAAATTGTCTCAAATTTTAAAATATATTTTTCTATTTTTACCATTATATTTTTCTATCCAAATACCTTAATGTGTATATGTATTTCCACTTTTACATGAAAATAATTAATTTGGTATTTGGATCAAATTTATTAATTTCTTTATTCAATCTCAATAAAATTAACTGTATTTTCTCAATTAACTTCATTTTATAACTTAATAAACAAAAATTTATCTCACATAATCATTTTACAATTATTAAATCTTAGTTAGTAATTCGTATTATTTAAGATATTTTTTTGATCAAGCCCGTGAGGTATACGGGCGACTAACCTAGTCTATTATATATAATAAATCAAAATAAAAGATGACACATGTCATTCATTTATACTATATTCACAATAACTTTCCCGCTTCTCTTATTAAATGAATCATACATTAAATAATAAATTTAATTATTGAATACACATTTATGCATTTTTAAATTGAAAATATATTTTAAGACATTAAAAATATATTAATATAAAAAATACATTTTTTTCAGAAGCAAAATTATTATAAAATAAGAAATATCGAAAACGGTTTTCTAAAATAAAATTTTTGGAAAACAAACTTTGAAAAATTAATATTGAAAAAATATATTATTATTTTATTACTTAAAGTATTAAGTTTTTCAAAATTTTTAATCATATTTTATTTTAAAATATTGACTTGTATTATAAAGATTTTCATCAATGACTATATATATTTTTTTTGTATTTAACCCGTGTAATACACGGGATACTAACTTAGTTAAAAATAAAATAAAATACTATAGAGAATCATCAGTAAATTTGGTTACTTCATATTTTATTATTATACGTGGTTTTGAATTTTGATAAAAAAATAATTAAATTCTTAAATATACTTGAATTTTCATTTAATCAACATCAAAGTTCATGTTAAACAGAGATCTTAACAATTATACAGGTCCCCGGCTCGTTCTCCCTAAACTATCAGTGTATTACCATCAGGTAATAGAATACGGATCACCTTGTTTTGACATACAACTTCCGCTTGGTTATTAGAAATCCAGTCCATACCGACAACGACATCAAATCTCCCAAGCTCAATAGGAAGTAAATCAATATTGACAAGATAATCATTTAGATTCAAGAAACATCCTTGAATAACACTGTTAGTTTTGATTAACTTGCCATTAGCAAGTTCAATGACATAGGGAGTTTTTAGTTCTACCACAAGCAATGAAAGTAATGATGCA
Organism: Mikania micrantha; assembly: GCA_009363875.1. Classification (NCBI taxonomy): domain Eukaryota; kingdom Viridiplantae; phylum Streptophyta; class Magnoliopsida; order Asterales; family Asteraceae; genus Mikania; species Mikania micrantha. The sequence continues at coordinate 71,518,070 of CM018684.1, forward strand.
AATTCAGGAGAGATAAAACTCTTATCTGCCCCTATATTAAATAGAACTGATGCATAAAATTTATTGAGAAGAAACGTACCAGTGACAATATTCGCATCATGCCTCGCCTCGGTTGCACCAATCTAAAAAGCTCACCCCTAGCTTCATTTCCCGGATTGGTGTTGTCATTGTTCGGACAGTTTCTCATCAAATGGTTAGGACTTCCACACTTAAAACATGACCGGTTTGTTTGAGTGGTTTGTCGAGGTGCTTGGTTTGATGGTTGAGCAGGAAAGTTACAGTATTTAGCGTAGTGTCCTACTTGATTACATTTTCGACAAACAGAACACGGTCCTGTGTGATGGTATGGACACCTGTTGCATTTGGGCGCCTGTCCACTGTAGACTTTCCTTTCAGAAACAGTTGCACCATAGTTCTTCACTACTGGGTTACTCTGACTAGTCTCAGCTGGAGCCTTTGTTTTGTTCTTGCCAAACCACTTTCGTTTAGTGCCTCTCACAGCACTAGAAGTATCATCATCACTACGGCCTGCAGCCTTCTGAGTTTTTGTGGACAATGTACCACTCCTTACCGCCTCATCGGTAAGCTTAGTGGTCAACAGAGTTGTACGTTTAAGAGTAGTGGGTTCAGCTGCAGTTACCATTCCCCTAATATGGGGAACCAGTCCTTTGATATACTTCTCAATCAACGCTGCTTCCGTCGGAAACATATTGGGCAGTAAGCTCGTGAAATCGATCGGTATAAGCTAAACAATCAGCACCGATCATAGAGTGATTCCAGAATTCCTCCTGGAGCTTTTGTATTTCCGTGATTGGGCAGTACTCTGACATAATCAGAGTTTTAAAATCGTTCCAGCCTATCGAGTCAACTGTAGCTGAGCCCAAAGTTTTAGCCTGGGTATTCCACCAGGTTAGAGCCGACTCTTTCAAAGAACAAGCAGCATAAGACACCTTATGCTCCGCCAAACACTGGCTGATCTTGAGTTTGGTTTCCATTTCTTCAATCCACCTTAACAGTCCAGCCGCTCCTTCTTTACCCGTGAAAGTAGGAGGATTGCAAGAAGCAAAGTACTTGTATGTACATCCTTGCTGAAGTGGATCAGGAGCAGTTGTTTTTGTTGTTGTTGTTCCATTGATATTATGAGTTCCTACGTTACCACCAGTAGCATTATGTTCAGTAGGGTTGTGGTCCCCATCAGAACCCGCAGTGATATGAGGTTGGTGTTGTATCAAGACACCACAAGCAGATAGCTGTTCTCGCACAATTCGTGCTATCATTGCTTCTTTCGATTCAGATCCACTTGCACCAGCAGGTGGAACCGTGTTCACTCCAGGGTTCAAGGGTGGAACAGTACTGGTTTCCAGATTAACTTGTGGATCTGGATTTGATTCAGCATTTACTGGTGGAACTTGGTTCGGCTCAGTGTTAGTAACGTTATACACAGGTTTCTTAGCTGATCGACCTCGTTTAGGAGCCATTGTTCTGCTCACATGCAGACAACTCAGATCAGTTCAAGAATATTAAATATATAACCCTTTCAATCACATAACTCAACCACATTCAGACATACTGACACATTTATGTTGAAATGTGATTATATAAGAATTATAATATAACTACTTGACAAAGTCCAGCTACGTTCAGACATGTTCTCAGTACACAGAAATCACCCAATTGTTCGTAGTTATACACAGTCCTGTCACTTCAAAAACATTTCAAAACATTGCACAGCTCATCGCATTGTAACACATGTTTTTAGAGATATGTTCATACAGGACTAGGATATGTTCTCGCACATGTTCTCTGATACCACCCTGTCACACCCCCACCTCTCGTCACCTGAGATGATGTCATACGTTACCGTGAGAAGGTTGCGGAAGTATAGTGGTGATGTCTCATAGATGAGGTGTGACTTACTTGAACCGATATCACAGCACACATATTAACTTAGAATAAAGACATTACAAAGGGTTTCGTAATTACATTCAACATTCCATTGTTCAAACTCAGTTTATTACACAACTATCTTATTTAATTACTGTCACACCCCCAATTTCCCACTCGTGGCGTATGTCCACGTGGATGTGACGTGTCCAGAATCACAGCTCAAGGCCATATAGAACACCTCTATATGCGTTTACAAATCCAAGTTTGACACATACACTTGATAAAATAGTTTGCAGCGGAAATAAATAAGTCATAACATGCAGCGGAAAATGATTGTTTACACAGCGGAAATTGTAAGTAGTTTAATACAACAACGTTTTAAATAAAATAAAGTCAAATTGTTTTCAAAAGACACGAAAACAAATGCATGTGGGACCCTATGCTCATGTCCCCTATGTGCTTTCCTGCTCCACGAGCCTGTCATGCTAGTTACCTGAGAATACAAGTTTAAAAAGTGTCAACACAATGGTTGGTGAGTTCACAGGTTTTGATATACATATAGTAAGAAAGTGTGTCATGCTGTTTATCATATGTTAGTACCGAGCCCTTGGCCCAAAGTGTCAGTGCATCACTACCGAACTAGACTTGTTAGTCTTTGCCTCTGCCATGTCTCGTAATAACATGGCAAGATAGGTCAAGTTTTCACGTGTTATGACATCCAGTCAATATTTCGCCACGCGGGGTTAGTCACACCCCAAACGGATCCATTCAAACTCGCCTCGTTGTTTGTACATTAACGGTAAGACTTTGTGAGGACTTCTTACGATTACAACACTTAATGTTTGTCTAATAAACCAGCATACACCAAAATGTTTGTACAGTAATAGATGTTTGACTCGATGCAACAAGTATTCTCCCCCTATTTAAAAGCGTTTGAAAAAGAGTAAAGAGGGGCCGTAAACTCACCTTAGTGATATGATTGTACGTAAGCGTAAGCTCCTGAGTTGTCGTGTAGCACGTCGGTCACCGGCAACCTATATCGTATACCGTACGTGAGTTCGTGTAAGGGACCGTGCTCGTGTTGGTCCATATTGACCGTGTTTGACCATGTTTGACCGTGTTTGACCGTGTTTGACCAAAGTTGACCGTGTCAAATCAACGACCCGTTGGTGAACCGTGTGACGGTTGTGAATCGTGTAGCAATCGTGTAAGTGTTTGTCGTGTGCAAAACGCGCATGTCGCGTCTATGGACAACTTACTATTTATAGTAAGTTTCCATTTATGGAAAGTTCACAAGCATATCGGTTTTATAGTTCTAGCATGCTCGTTAATCCTATGGGGTCATGTTAACACATAGCACATTATCATACAAGGTCATATAAGTCGTTTACAACATATTAGCACATAAAAGTTTCCTAAAATGGAAAGTTTCCATTTTTAGCATACATAACATCGGAAACCATCTAACTTAGCATCTAATCATCATGTTATAGCATTATAAGTCATTTAGCATGCTCAAATCATCCAACACGTTGACAAATCGGTTTTTGTAAAAATAAAGTTACTAAAAATAGTAACTCATCACATATGACCATTTTTATCACTAAAAATCATTATCAAGCATTCAAATCATCATTCTAACATCCTAATATCATTTTCACTTACATGCATGGTTACCATTTTAACCATAACACCATTTCTTAAAGAAAAAGTTTCTATAAATAGAAAGGCTCAACAAAATCATGTTTTTAAGTCATTTCAATCCAATCTAACCATGTATAACTCTTCTAATACTACCAATAAGCATATTAACATACTTAAGATCATTCCAACAACCACGGATCATGCATGCATGGCAATATTTCAACATTACATATACAAGTCATGACTTCAACAACATCCAACATTATAGATCATCATCAAACACTCAAATATCATCATAGATCATCAAGAAATACATTCAAACCATCAAACCCAGATCCTAATCTCGTGCATGTGGACCATGAGTGCTTGCATGTGGGTTTTACCCATGCATGTGTGTGTATTGATGTGTAAAAGAGTATTCTAGCCATAGAAACTACCTTAGGAAGCTCTAGAAGCTCGAGATGGTCTCTTGTCAGTCCCTAGGTGCTCCTGGAATGGTAGGAGATGGCTTCACAGCAGGTACAAGTGGTTGTCGTCGTGTGAAGGTCCTCCTTGGTCTTCTTGGGTGTTCAAGAACTCAAGTCTTGAGCTTCAATCACACAATAATGGCTTCTAAGGGAGTTTGCAGGTGAAAATGGCGGATAAGGACCGAATTATGAAGCTAGAGCTCGGGAGGAGTGTGTAGAGTGGCCAAGATATGATGGTGTCTTGGTTTTATAAAGATTTTGCCGTCTGACACCCGTCGCGTACCGCGGAGATGGGTCAAAAAGATCCTCCGCGTACCGCGGCGGATTTCGGAGGTCAAACCCCCGCGATGTTGGTCGCGTATCGCGGGTGGGCCTCCTGTTGGGCCACCGCGTACCGCGGTGGGCTCCCAGAGAGCCCAATAAGCCTATTTCAATGGGTTTGATCCGTTCGTCACCGTTTTCACGCTTCCGAACTATCGTTTGGCCTTGTTTGAACTTCCTAGTTCAATGTGTGAGTGTTTCGAGTGCTGTGCTACACAATGTGCTTAACGTTCACCAACGTTCGTGTGTTTTGACACGTGTGTGCTGTTTGCCGATAATTCTACGAATTATCTAGTCATGTGTCAGTGTTCGTACTGTCGTGCCACGTGTCACACTAAATTAATCTAATTCTAGTGCCACGTGTACATAGTGCATTTAAATAAACATTTAAATAAATAAGATGCTGACCTGGAAATTACGGGGTGTCACATCCTCCCCATGTTAGAAAGAATTTCGTCCCGAAATTCAACTTGCGTTGCTAGTGTTTGTCTGTTCCGCGAACAGGTGTGGGTACTTTTGTTTCATCTGGTCTTCACGTTCCCACGTGAATTCCGGTCCGCGTCGTGAATTCCATCGCACCTTTACTATCGGTATTTTACTAAGTTTGAGCTTCTTGGTTTCCCGGTCCATAATCTCCACCGGTTCCTCAACGAAGTTCAATTGTTCGTCGATTTGTATTTCCTCGAGAGGAATAACAAGTGTTTCATCAGATAGGCACTTCTTGAGGTTCGAGATGTGGAATACGTTGTGCACACTGCTCAGTTCAACTGGCAGGTTTAGTTCGTAGGCTACAGGGCCTATTCGCTTTGTAATCTCGAAAGGTCCGATGTAACGAGGGTTCAACTTTCCTCGTTTGCCAAACCGAATGACACCTTTCCAGGGCGAGACCTTGAGCAACACTCTGTCCCCCACCTGGAACTCCAATGGTTTGCGTCGCTTGTCGGCATAGCTTTTCTGTCTGTCCCGAGCTGCTGCCATTCGTTTGCGTATTTGCACGATCTTCTCAGTTGTCTCGTGCACCAGTTCTGGACCAGTCAGTTGGCTGTCTCCAACTTCCGCCCAGCAGATGGGTGATCGGCACTTACGTCCGTAAAGTGCCTCGAATGGTGCAGCTTGGATGCTTGTGTGGTAGCTGTTATTGTACGAAAACTCAACTAACGGTAGATGAGATTCCCAGCTACTCCCAAAGTCAATAACGCATGCCCGTAGCATGTCCTCCAGTGTCTGTATGGTTCGCTCACTCTGCCCGTCCGTCTGCGGATGGTAAGCGGTACTCATGTCCAATCTCGTGCCCAAAGCCTTATGCAAGGACTTCCAGAAATGCGACGTGAATCGACTGTCGCGATCAGATATGATGGAGATTGGCACTCCATGCCGAGTGACCACTTCCTTTAAGTAAATCCGGGTGAGTTTGTCTAGCTTGTCAGTCTCCTTAATGGGTAGGAAATGTGCAGACTTTGTCAGTCGGTCTACGATAACCCAGATGGTATCGCAACCACTTGCCGTCTTTGGCAGTTTAGTGATGAAATCCATGGAAATCTGCTCCCATTTCCACATTGGTAGTTCCGGTTGTTGAAGTAACCCTGATGGCTTCTGGTACTCAACTTTGACTTTTGAGCACGTTAGGCATTTACTCACGTATGTTGCTATCTCGGCTTTCATGTTTGGCCACCAATAGGTTGTCTTCAAATCGTGATACATCTTATCAGAGCCTGGGTGTACGGAATACCGGCTCTTGTGAGCTTCATCCATCACTACTTCTCTCAATCCTCCGTAGCGTGGAATCCAGATTCGATCCATTAAATAGTAAGCTCCGTCGTCCTTTGCCTTTATTTGCTTATCCATGCCACGCATGGCTTCAAGAGTGAGGTTTTCAGTTTTCAGAGCTTCCTGTTGTGCTATCCGAATTTGATTCGGCAGTTCGGAATGGATCGTAAGTTGTAGTGCGCGCACGCGTTTTGTTGTTTCTTTTCGGCTCAACGCGTCGGCCACTACGTTGGCTTTACCGGGATGATACTTGATGGCGCAATCATAATCACTTATTAGTTCAACCCATCTTCGTTGTCTCATGTTCAACTCTTTCTGGTCGAAGATGTGTTGTAGGCTCTTATGATCGGTAAAGATTGTACATTTCGTGCCGTACAAGTAGTGTCGCCAGATCTTCAAGGCAAACACCACGGCTCCCAACTCAAGGTCATGAGTCGTGTAGTTCTTCTCATGCACCTTCAGTTGACGTGAAGCGTATGCGATCACTTTCTCGCGTTGCATCAGCACGCAACCGAGTCCTTGTTTCGAAGCGTCGCAATACACCACGAAGTCATCACATCCTTCCGGTAGGGATAGGATGGGTGCAGTGCATAGTTTCTGTTTCAACAAGTTGAAAGCAGCTTCCTGTTTGTCTCCCCAATCAAATTTCTTATCCTTATGAGTCAAGGAGGTCAGTGATTGAGCAATCTTCGAGAATCCTTCGATGAATCTTCGGTAGTACCCGGCCAGACCTAGGAATTGTCGCACCTCAGTCGGAGTCTTGGGTGCTTCCCAGTTCTTAATTGCTTCGATTTTGGCTGGGTCTACGTGTATCCCCCGTTCATTAACCACGTGTCCAAGGAATTGGACTTCGCGAATCCAAAAGTCGCATTTTGAAAGCTTTGCGTACAACTGCTCTTTCTTTAATAGTTCTAAGACTAGCCTCAAATGCTCAGCATGTTCTTCCCGATTCTTCGAGTAAATCAGAATGTCGTCAATGAACACTATTACAAATTTGTCAAGGTAAGGTTTGCACACTCTATTCATGAGATCCATGAACACGGCTGGTGCGTTGGTCAGTCCAAAGGGCATAACCAAGAATTCGTAGTGTCCGTATCGAGTTCGGAAGGCAGTCTTAGGAATATCGTTTTCCTGTATCCTTAGTTGGTGGTAACCCGATCTTAAATCGATTTTCGAATAGTAGCTTGACCCTTGCAACTGGTCAAACAGATCGTCTATTCGCGGTAAGGGATATCGATTCTTGATCGTCACCTTGTTCAGCTCTCTGTAGTCGATACACATACGGAATGACCCGTCTTTCTTCTTTACGAACAAGACCGGTGATCCCCAAGGTGAGAAGCTCGGTCTGATAAATCCCTTGTCTAACAGCTCCTGCAACTGGTTAGACAGTTCTTGCATCTCAGTCGGTGCTAGTCGGTATGGAGCTTTGGCAATCGGTGCTGCTCCAGGTGTAAGATCTATCTGGAACTCGACTTGTCGTTTCGGAGGTAATCCAGGTAGATCCTCGGGAAATACTTCGGGAAAATCACGGACTACGGAGATGTCCTCAATCTTCCTCCCCTTCTTTGGTTGCTCTGCGATGAGGGCTAGTATGGCAGTGTATCCCTTTTGTAGGTACTTGTTCGCCTTCATGCACGACATGATGTTCAGAGGTACTCCCCGTCTTTCCCCCTGAATCGAGATCTGTTCTCCGTTCTGCAACGTCACTCGTACGATTTTCTCGTTGCATACGATCTCAGCCTGGTTAGTGGATAACCAATCCATTCCAACGACCACATCAAAGCTTCCGAGAGTCACAGGCATTAAATCGATTTCGAGTTCATGATCCGCCAAAACCATGACGCATCCTCGGAAGATGTGTTGTGTTTCAATCAGTTTGCCGTCAGCTAACTCTACGGTATACTTATAATCTAGTGGTGTTGGGGTAATGTCTAACAATTCACTAAACTCACTAGATATAAAACTCCTATCGGCACCGGTATCAAATAATATGCTAGCGTAGACATTATTTAAAAGAAACGTACCGGTTACGATGTTTGGATCACCCTTGGCTTCCCCCGAGCCAATCACGAATGCTCGGCCTTTGGCCGCTCCCCCTCCGGCCTTCTTTAGTTGAGGGCAATCCCTCCTCATGTGGCCCGGCTTGCCACATTCATAACACCCCTTAAGAGTGTTTTGATTGTTGTTGTGCTGATTTTGTTGGTTGTTGGGATTGTTGTTGTTGATAGGAAATCTTGATCTGCAATCTTTGGCCATGTGACCATGCCTCCCGCACTTCAGGCATCGGTATCGTTCGCATTGCCCGGTGTGATGGTATGAGCATCGGTTGCACAGTGGGTATTTCCCTTGGTATACACCCTTCCCCTTGTCATCGGGTTGGGTGGCAGTGAAAGCTCTGGCTGGTGCAGATCTTTGTTGTTGTTGAGGTTGATGAGTTTGAGGGTGGCTGGGTTCCCATTTCCTCTTCTGGCTTTCTTGAGGCTTCACGTGTTCGCCTCGTTTCGGTAGCTTGCCCTGTGCTACGGCTTGATCAGTCAGCTTATGAGCCAGTCTGATCAGTGGTTGGATGGTGGTGATGTCAGATGCCATTGCTATGCTTTGAAATTGCTCGGGCAGTCCACTGATGAACTGCTCGATCTTCTTGTATTCCGGCGTCACCATAGCCGGGCATAGCTTGCATAGCTCGTGAAATCGAGTGCAGTACTGCTCGATCTCAGATCCCACCATCTTATGCACCCAGAATTCAGCTTCCAACTTCCTGATCTCATCACGAGGACAATATTCGTCTTGCAGTAGCCGGGTGAAGTCAGCCCATGACATGGAGTTGGCACCGTCCAACCCCAGGGTTTGAACATGGGTATTCCACCATGTGAGGGCCGGTCCTTCCAGTGTACCGGTTGCGTATTTAACCTTATTCTCTTCAGCACAGTCGCACATGGCGAACACAGATTCAACTTTCTCCACCCAGCGAAGCATCCCAACAGCTCCCTCAGTCCCCTTGAACTTGTGGGGGTGGCAGTTCAGAAAGGATTTGAAAGAACATCCTTTGTTGTTGTTCCCTTGCGATCCTGCTGGTCAGAAACCAATGTCGTGTGTTAGTGCGTGACATCTACACTGTGTTAGTCATGTTAGGCAAGTGTTAGTACCGTTGTTAGTGCCACTAGTCTCGCTGGCGTGCTTGTTCGCCTCGTACTCCGCAAGCATCCTGTTGAATCTGCGTTCAACCATCATGTTGATCCTTGCCTTTTCGGCCTTACGTTTGAGTCTCAGGGCATTAGCTCCTCTTCCCGACATATTCTATACGGAAGGTTAGAATGTTAGTTAGCATGAGTTAGAGTGTTAGCCAATGTTATGAGAGAAGGCAAGTCAGATGTCATGTCAGAAGTCAGGTCACATGTCATGATAGTAGTCAAGTCAGATGTTATGTCATCAAGTAGTCATGGTCATAAATGCGATAAGTAAAACAAAACATAATTCTCATTAATAATAAGCTTGAAGTACAATAATTTCAAAAGGAAATACATAATAAGTTCCTCGAGCACATCCCGCTCGTCTAGGCCAAAATAAGAAAAATACAAAATAAAAGAGTCCCCTAGTCCGAATCCATAGAGACGTGCGAAATGTCGCTGGCAGCGTCTCCGTCATCATTATCCTCCTCCGGATCCTCATTAGGATCCTCGTCAAAGTCCTCTTCTTCGAGATCCTCGGCCTCGAATTCAGGACCATCCTCTTGAGGTGGTTCCTCAATAAACTGTGCAGCCCATGCGTTAAGCATGGCATCGCTAGCCTGCACCATCGCCTGAGTTTCGGTTATGTCGGTCCGATTCTCGGTGATACGCACATCATGCTCCTGCATGACGTCAACGACCTGTCCGTGCTGGGTCATCAGTTGAGACACTTGGAGACGTAGAGTCTCCATCTGTGCCTCTAATCTGTTGTTGCGTTTCTCCAGCCTATCGTTTTGCCTCTCTAGTCGATCGTTCTTCTCGTGAAGAGCCCGAACCTCTTCCGATAGTCCCCTAGTCTTCCAGACCTCCCGTCGAGTACAAGCAACATGTGCCGCGAAGGCCTGCTCCATCGGCACTCCGAATGGTGGTAGTCGATGTCCTGGAACGGTGTCGCCAGGATATCGATATGGAGGTACTCTCTCCTCGACGATCCAACTCTGGAGAATGGCGGGAAGCCATCCCCAATATCTGGCCCGTGTAGCGTCCCTAGCCCGCCGATCCATCTCGGCGTCAACCTGGGCTACGATATCATCAATCCGTCGCCGGCTCTCTGCAGCCACGTCGTCAGTGCTAGGGAGTCGGTCTGCGTTCCTACCGGTGCTGTCATTGTTGGCCATCCTGTAAGTTCTTCGTTAGTAAGCAACAGTTTAATAAGTAACAATGTCATCAGTGTGCAAGTTCTACGTGTAGTGTCTAGCGTTGAGCAATGGCTATAGTCTAAGTTCACTACATGCAAACCTAGTTCTCTATAACCAAGGCTCTGATACCAGTCTGTCACACCCCCAATTTCCCACTCGTGGCGTATGTCCACGTGGATGTGACGTGTCCAGAATCACAGCTCAAGGCCATATAGAACACCTCTATATGCGTTTACAAATCCAAGTTTGACACATACACTTGATAAAATAGTTTGCAGCGGAAATAAATAAGTCATAACATGCAGCGGAAAATGATTGTTTACACAGCGGAAATTGTAAGTAGTTTAATACAACAACGTTTTAAATAAAATAAAGTCAAATTGTTTTCAAAAGACACGAAAACAAATGCATGTGGGACCCTATGCTCATGTCCCCTATGTGCTTTCCTGCTCCACGAGCCTGTCATGCTAGTTACCTGAGAATACAAGTTTAAAAAGTGTCAACACAATGGTTGGTGAGTTCACAGGTTTTGATATACATATAGTAAGAAAGTGTGTCATGCTGTTTATCATATGTTAGTACCGAGCCCTTGGCCCAAAGTGTCAGTGCATCACTACCGAACTAGACTTGTTAGTCTTTGCCTCTGCCATGTCTCGTAATAACATGGCAAGATAGGTCAAGTTTTCACGTGTTATGACATCCAGTCAATATTTCGCCACGCGGGGTTAGTCACACCCCAAACGGATCCATTCAAACTCGCCTCGTTGTTTGTACATTAACGGTAAGACTTTGTGAGGACTTCTTACGATTACAACACTTAATGTTTGTCTAATAAACCAGCATACACCAAAATGTTTGTACAGTAATAGATGTTTGACTCGATGCAACAAGTATTCTCCCCCTATTTAAAAGCGTTTGAAAAAGAGTAAAGAGGGGCCGTAAACTCACCTTAGTGATATGATTGTACGTAAGCGTAAGCTCCTGAGTTGTCGTGTAGCACGTCGGTCACCGGCAACCTATATCGTATACCGTACGTGAGTTCGTGTAAGGGACCGTGCTCGTGTTGGTCCATATTGACCGTGTTTGACCATGTTTGACCGTGTTTGACCGTGTTTGACCAAAGTTGACCGTGTCAAATCAACGACCCGTTGGTGAACCGTGTGACGGTTGTGAATCGTGTAGCAATCGTGTAAGTGTTTGTCGTGTGCAAAACGCGCATGTCGCGTCTATGGACAACTTACTATTTATAGTAAGTTTCCATTTATGGAAAGTTCACAAGCATATCGGTTTTATAGTTCTAGCATGCTCGTTAATCCTATGGGGTCATGTTAACACATAGCACATTATCATACAAGGTCATATAAGTCGTTTACAACATATTAGCACATAAAAGTTTCCTAAAATGGAAAGTTTCCATTTTTAGCATACATAACATCGGAAACCATCTAACTTAGCATCTAATCATCATGTTATAGCATTATAAGTCATTTAGCATGCTCAAATCATCCAACACGTTGACAAATCGGTTTTTGTAAAAATAAAGTTACTAAAAATAGTAACTCATCACATATGACCATTTTTATCACTAAAAATCATTATCAAGCATTCAAATCATCATTCTAACATCCTAATATCATTTTCACTTACATGCATGGTTACCATTTTAACCATAACACCATTTCTTAAAGAAAAAGTTTCTATAAATAGAAAGGCTCAACAAAATCATGTTTTTAAGTCATTTCAATCCAATCTAACCATGTATAACTCTTCTAATACTACCAATAAGCATATTAACATACTTAAGATCATTCCAACAACCACGGATCATGCATGCATGGCAATATTTCAACATTACATATACAAGTCATGACTTCAACAACATCCAACATTATAGATCATCATCAAACACTCAAATATCATCATAGATCATCAAGAAATACATTCAAACCATCAAACCCAGATCCTAATCTCGTGCATGTGGACCATGAGTGCTTGCATGTGGGTTTTACCCATGCATGTGTGTGTATTGATGTGTAAAAGAGTATTCTAGCCATAGAAACTACCTTAGGAAGCTCTAGAAGCTCGAGATGGTCTCTTGTCAGTCCCTAGGTGCTCCTGGAATGGTAGGAGATGGCTTCACAGCAGGTACAAGTGGTTGTCGTCGTGTGAAGGTCCTCCTTGGTCTTCTTGGGTGTTCAAGAACTCAAGTCTTGAGCTTCAATCACACAATAATGGCTTCTAAGGGAGTTTGCAGGTGAAAATGGCGGATAAGGACCGAATTATGAAGCTAGAGCTCGGGAGGAGTGTGTAGAGTGGCCAAGATATGATGGTGTCTTGGTTTTATAAAGATTTTGCCGTCTGACACCCGTCGCGTACCGCGGAGATGGGTCAAAAAGATCCTCCGCGTACCGCGGCGGATTTCGGAGGTCAAACCCCCGCGATGTTGGTCGCGTATCGCGGGTGGGCCTCCTGTTGGGCCACCGCGTACCGCGGTGGGCTCCCAGAGAGCCCAATAAGCCTATTTCAATGGGTTTGATCCGTTCGTCACCGTTTTCACGCTTCCGAACTATCGTTTGGCCTTGTTTGAACTTCCTAGTTCAATGTGTGAGTGTTTCGAGTGCTGTGCTACACAATGTGCTTAACGTTCACCAACGTTCGTGTGTTTTGACACGTGTGTGCTGTTTGCCGATAATTCTACGAATTATCTAGTCATGTGTCAGTGTTCGTACTGTCGTGCCACGTGTCACACTAAATTAATCTAATTCTAGTGCCACGTGTACATAGTGCATTTAAATAAACATTTAAATAAATAAGATGCTGACCTGGAAATTACGGGGTGTCACAATTACAGTGTATGAAGTGCATCCTCACTCGATGGTCACTGTCTTCCTGCAAAAGTTTTAGGTTTAAAAACGTCAGCACAAAGCTGGTGAGTTCATACAGTTTAAGTTCAACAATATGATATGATATGTAATACAAGTTCTCAAAATGTTCAGTTCAAGATAACCATGGGACCCGTATCTAGTTCCTTTCGGACGTTCTTGTTCTTGTTCTATAAAGATACTACCCGTCGGTACATATCTTAGTGCCTCATTGTCTTAATGTCTATCACTACATTAAGAAGTTCTGGAAACAGATAACAAACATTTACACCAAGGGGAGTTGCAAGTTCCCGGCAAATGGGTTGTCAGCCGATAGTACTATCATTGTTTTCTGTTCGGCCCCACATGGGTTCACTAGATACAGTTCAAGAATGAGGACTTTCAAGTTCTGTGATAGTGTTCTTGTTCTACAGGCAAAATCTCATGAAATCCACAAGTTCTCAACCATCACATGAAATCACACAGATAACAATGAATCATATCCTATGTTCAGAAAAGGATTTACATAGTTACCCCGATGTTTATAAAACAATAAAAAGAAAAGGGGTTGTACGAAACTCACCTGATAACTCACAAATAGCAGAAAGTCACACAACTGCTAGTAATAGAGTGATTCTGCATTTATTTATGCTTAATGAGTTATTTATGTTTTAACTTACTGATTAAATCTTTCTGAACGTCCAATGTCAAAGACATTGCCTTGATAGTCATCAAACCGATATTAGATTTTTAAGTATTTATTTTAATGTTATATCATACGATGTATGATAATGTAGGAACCTATACTGATTCAGGTTCCTAATACTAGGCTGATGACACACTTGATTAATCGGGATAATCTCAGATTAACCAAATAGTTAATGTTAGGGGTGGCAATTCCAGACACGACCTGAAACACGACCCGAACACGATACGAAAATAATCAAGTTTTGGGTTGGCACTTATAACCCGTTTAATAAACGGGTCGTGTTCGGGTTGACCCGTTTATAAAACAGGTCAGGTTCGGGTTGACCCATTTATAAACGGGTTGACCCGCTAACCCGTTTAAGGTTTCAAAATTATTATTTTTTTATTTTTTCTTTCTTGCAACATATATCTAGTTATTTTTCTTTTGATTATTAACCATACTTCAATTGATCGAGCAAAAAAAATTATATTTTTTTTCATTTAAAAAAATATTTGAAGTTTTTTTAAAGTTAACCATACAAATAAGTTTATTTTAAATTTATACTTTATACTTATGATTTACATAAGTGTATGCTTTCACCCAAGAACCAACCTACAATGTGTAAATTCGTTGATTATTTTATATAAACGGGTTAAACGGGTCATGTTCGGGTTGACCTGAATTAACATCAATCCGGGTTAGGGTTGAAAACTTTGACACGAATAAATATATGGGTCAGGTTCGGGTTGCACAATTCAACCCACCAACCCGCCAACCCGTGACCTGTTAACCCGCTAACCTGTCAACCCGACACGATTGACACCCCTAGTTAATGTTGTTGATTATGATGATGAAACAGTTCCCAGATAGATTAATGGCTTAGGAATGATTAATCCTTGTTATTGATTATCCCAATATCATGAAATATCACAATGTGACATTGGAATAGGTTTAATAACCATGTTTAACATACCAATCTAACTGTTATCTTAAACATCAGATACTCGTTCCAGTGAGTATGTTAATGATTGTGATTAGTTTAAAATACTTGGATTTAACCTTTCATGTCAAAGATTAATCAAACTAATCACATACGTTGTCACAATCAAATGGTTTAAACCATTATAACCATTGTTATGATTTCATGCAAACTGGGCATTACAACGGCTCAAAACAAGGATTTACCCGTTAAAAGTTCGAGTTTGTCATTTATAATCAATCCTAGTCATCATCTAGGCAATAATCAACAACCCTAACTATATCATTACGTTCAAAATCAAGATTTAATCATTCATAATCAAACTAGAAGGTTAAAACGAACCGTTACCTATTCTGACGGAGTTTTGCGGGTAAAATGATGATCTGGACTTGCAGAAACGTTCCAGGGCGCGATCTACGTGATCAAAAGCTCTAAAATTGAAGATTTGAGTGTTTAGAAGAGTAGATTTTTCGTTGATGGTGCTGGAACGTCGAAGATAAGATAAGAATTGTGATTCTAGATGCAATCTTGACTTTTTAAGCGATTTTCTCGGTTTTCTGGCCCCAGGCGCATCGCCCCACCTCGGAGGTTGTCCCGGGGCGTACCGCGCGGGAAGGGAAATCCAGATTTTGATCTTATCTTCGTTTCGCGATTCCGGGAGCATACGAACTCCGTTTTGCGCACGGTTTTCGCCTACGTTCACGATTTTTCGAGCTCTTTCCAATTGTTATAATCTCAAGACCTAAAGAACTCAAAATATTTGACCTCTTATCTAATGCTATATTCGATTCAGTGTATCTTGAAATCAGAGCCTCGTTTCGCGATTTCGCTTACACTCATTCTCTTCATTTTCGAGTTATGATTCTAACCTGAGAATTTTGAGTTATCACAGGAGAAAATATTAAAATTGCAATTTTATTCAATGATATAATCTAATTAAGAAGTATCTCGTATGTACGTGCATGAGGGTATTACTTTTCAACTTATGTTATTAGAGGGTGATACTTAAGTAATTGGTAAAGATACTTTGTGCCCTTAGTCATTGTTCGAGTCGTGACAACAATATGTTGCACAAATGTTTACGGTAAGGCTAATTACATTCAATCGTAGAACGATCTGGCATCTCCCTGAATCCTCGCGAAGCAAGAGCCATGTCAAGCAATGAGTACTATGATCTTTTACATAAAAAGAAGCCATGAAATATGTCATCAGCGAGAGTGTCCTTCGATAAGCAAGTGAAATTTGAGATTTTGTTAACCAGGGGAGGTCCTAAGAATTAAGGTGCCCAGGATGAGCCGGAAAAAGGCCCCCTAGCGAATTCGAATATTAAAATGGAGGTATTCAAAAAAGCCAAAAAACTATTTAATACCGAAAACCGAAACGTATTCGCAAATGAAAAAAATCGAACTGAATTCTGAATTTGTTTTTCATTTTGGTTGCTAGATGTATCCAAATTTCGAATTCGGTTTTCAGTTCGGTACCTAACCGTATCCGAATTTCAGTTCACAATTCCAATTTGTTTGGTTAACCGATTAAACCGAATTCAAATTTAAATTTGTTATCTTATTGATAATACATAAGATTGAATTCAGTTTATTCAGATCAGTTTATTCGGTTTTTAATCTGTTTATTTGGTTTTACCGTACTTCCACCGTCGTGTCTTTGAGCGGGTGATTAGGTCAAGTTTTCCTCGGGAATTGATGACTGGCGGGCTAGAGGCTCCGACCGTTTGGACTAGTAGCCAGTTTGGACATCATTTAGCCATTGAGGGTTGCATACGAAATACCCGACAATTGATTAAGTGATCGTTCAAAAAAAAAGTATAATGCCTTGGAATTTTACAATGCCTTAAACCTAGGTGACTTAGGTCGGGATTTCGTAGTACCAAAAGAAGTGGGATCTTTGTTTTATGAAGCACAATACCTTGGAAGTTAGTATAATTAATGTTTGTATTCATCTTTGATGTTATTCTGAAAAAAATTTGGTTAATTTGAAACATATCCAATCCGAAGCGGGTGCTGTTTATTTCATTTACATTATTTGTTTTAGAAGTGTATATGTAGTTTTATATTTATTATTGTTTGATTTTTAATAATTAAGAAATAAATTTGTTCCCTAACTAGGAAACCGAGCTAGCTAAGATATATCAACTCTAAGTTTAAAATTTCATGTAGCATAGTAAGAGGTTTTTTATTTTGTTAGTGATAGGGATTTGATATTCCCACATAATGTAAATACCTTGATTTTAATTAGAGGTGCACGTACAAACCGGTTATGAAATGAAACACTGGTCAACATTTCCTAAATGGTTTTGACCATAATTGGTTCGATTAATAAATGTTTTTTAGTGCTCTAAAATCAAAATCGAAATCGATCTAATAATTGAAACATGTTAACTACATAATTTATTTTTTTTAATTAA
Organism: Mikania micrantha; assembly: GCA_009363875.1. Taxonomy (NCBI): domain Eukaryota; kingdom Viridiplantae; phylum Streptophyta; class Magnoliopsida; order Asterales; family Asteraceae; genus Mikania; species Mikania micrantha. Next base: position 71,535,472 of record CM018684.1, read on the forward strand.
GTGGAGTAATTAAATGGTTTTGTCACTTGAAACCTCAAAATGATTGTAAACCACTGATTTTTAAAACCTATAACCGATACAAAAAACTGGTTTCTAATCAGTTTGATACTTTTTTTTTGCATGTCTAGTGTTAAATACACCTAGCTAGCAAGCCAAGACATACAATAAAAATAACGAAAATCTCGCTTTCACATGGTTTTAAACGGTTTATAAATATTAATTTTAAGGCTAATTACATAAATCGAGATAATTTATGAAGAAACTAATGCATGATGATTAATGAGTTTTCTATAGAAATAATACGATTGCCCGTAACTTATGGGAGTGATTCAAGGTAATAGAGCCTGCAGGATATGCAAATTATTGGAAGAATATCAAATCGTGACTCTTTCTCCAACTTCCTTCACACCACACCACATAGTTTATTCCATACATCCAAAAATAAATAATAGAATTTTATAGTATTCATATCATGTTTTTTATTTTTGTTTGTATAATTTAACTAAAAGCTATTATTTTATAAATTTATTTGATATTTTCTAAAAATACCACCATCTTATATTATCTTACTATTAAAATAAATAGAATTATTTTTTACACATGTCATAATTTTATGCTAATATTGTCATAGGGAAGGGTATAAAAAATAACCCTCATCTTTTGCTACAACTACATAACCCATTTCAACCAATCATAAATTTACACATAGGCTTTTCATTAAAATATTAAAAAGGGCATCCTAGTCATTTTACCTTTATAAGTTTTTCCCCCCATCTTTTTTAAACATTAATAACTTTTTTATAATATATTATTTTTTAAAAAAAATTGCACCATTATATTTGTCTCATTTTTCTCTTTAATTCCGTTATAGTCTCGACTAATTTTTTTTACTTTTTTTAGATGCCCTATATTTACATCATTGTAACGAGCTTAAATATAACAAATTTAATTGAAACTTTTTTAAAAATGATAAATTACAGTGATGTAATTTACATTGACGTAATTTATCGTGATGTAATTTACATTGACGTAAAATTTGGTTTCGGTTTTTTCGGTTAATTTGGTTCCGGTTCGGTTTTTTCGGTTAATTCGGTTTCGGTTCGGTATTTTTTTGGCTTTTTGCTCAACCCTAATTTGTAACGAGCCTAAATACAACAAATTAGTTTGAATTGTTTTCGAACAATGATAAATTACATCACTATAATTATCATTGTTAGAGAAAAAAAATCAAAATAATGTGTTATATTACATCACTGTAATTTATCATTGTAATTATCATTGTTAGAGAAAAAGTAAAATAATGTGTTATATTAATTACATCACTGTAATTTATCATTGTTAGAAAAAAATTTAAAATAATGTGTTATATTTATGCTCGTTATATCGATGTTAATAATGGGCAATGAGAAAAAAAATTAAAAAAAAACTAGTCAACATTATAACGGGAATTAAAGAGAAAATTACATCACTGTAAATAATGTGTTACGTCACCGTTAATTATGTCATTGTAAATTACTTCATTTTGTGTTACATTACTGTAATTTACCATTGTTAGAAAAAATTTCTAATTAATTTGATATCGTTAAGCTCGTTACAAAGATGTAAATACATGACATCAAAAAAAAAAACTAGTCGAGACTATAACGAAATTAAAGAGAAAAATGAGACGAGTATAATGGTGCAATTTTTTTAAAAAAATAATATAGTATAAAAAAGTTATGAATGTTAAAAAAAAAAGGGGTAAACTTTATATAAATAACAAATGTCCTAAATGCCCTTCATACTAAAGACAAAGGAATTGACACGTGACACGATCCTATACATTTACCTTTTTCAAGTAACCATTGGATGATGGTTAATGGGTTGTAACAAAAGATGAGGGTTATCAAAAATTCCATGCCCTATTGTCATATGTTATTTTTTTATCATCTCATTTAATTCTCTATTATATTATCTCTCCTAGGTAGTAATTATAATATTATAATATATGATATTATTTACTTATTTAATACTAAAAAATTCTATAATAAATTAAAAATAATTTTTTTATTAAAAAACACTTTAAAAAAAGTTTTAAGATATGAATTTTTTTTTTCTAAAAATCATGTTTTCCCAAAAACAAAAAAGAAATAAAATAGAGTATATAAAAAAGATGCTCTCTATATATCATCCACATCCAAATCATTTTCTGGGCCCTGATGTTTCAGGGAATGGCGGAATCCGCCTCTAGCAAGTACGCAACTGGCCTTAAATTGTATAGAGCTACAGGCCCTTCTCATAAGGGCTTGGTAGAGGCTTTGACGCCGAAGCGAAGGTAGAAAGGAATGGAATGATATTGGGTGAACTGAATCTCTGTCTCGGATTTGAGGGGCCTCTTCTCTGTCGGGGCACCGCAAATCAAGATCTATTTTTTCCTCTTTTTATTCTATAAATAAGAAAGATTTATCTTAAAAGAAAGGCCTTTTTCGAGAAAAAAGAGGCTTACGTATCTTCTTTCCTTATCAGAATGCTATGACCCTTTTCCATAGTTACAGAGATTCCAGATTCGTGGGAATCAATAGAAAGAATTTCTTTGTAGATAGAAAGGAAAGATTACGACTCTTTTCGATAGATAACCAAAGAGCAAACAGTTTAAAACTGCAAGTTTCTTTTATAACAAATGACGTTTAATAGTATTAAACTTTTTAAAAAAATTACTTTAAAAACTAAAGTTTTTTTTTATTAATTTATTAATTAAAATACTTATTAATATGTATTTTAATCATTATATATAAGAATATCATTTTATTATTTATATTTTATTACAAGTGTTTTAAGCTAATATATATTCTCTAGAGTAAGGTTATTTTACAAATTGATAGTTTTGTAAAAACAATAAGAAATGATATGGGCCATTAACGTGTTATCATCAATGATTATAAAAGAATCAATGGCATGATAGTAGTTAAGATGTTTAAAATGGAGATAAGTACATAAAAAGAATTTCTATTAATCTAATTTGCTAACATCACTTTCCATTTAAAATATAAGAGAATCAGTTACGAATACTCAGGAATATGACGGCTGTTTAATTTGGTATGTGTTGATATGTGCTATTATTACATGTTAGCATATATCAGTACATACACATAATCGTATACATGTTAATAATTTTTTTTATCTGTTTTCCTATGTGCTAATACGTGTTATTAGTAAATGTTAGCATATATCAGCACATATACATAATTATACGCCTGAAACAATCTTTTTTGCTTGTATGTGTTACTAGCACCTGCTAGCATATATCAACACATATACATATCCATATACCTATTAACAATTTTTTTTGAATCGAAATACTAAAAAATGATTTATTATGAACGTTTGCTTGATTGCTTGAGGTAAAACTTGATAATCGATTGTCAATCGATGAATTTTAGAAATAATATAATCTTATTGAGTGAATAACAGTATTTCCTTAATTAAAAGATTATCAAATCTGCATTATTACTTAACTTCACTAAATTATACCATTTAATTACCTCTTTATATTTTATAAAAGAGTAAACTTCTCTTTTGCTCCCTGTGGTTTGACAAAAGTAACTATTTTCATCCAAATTTTGAAATTTTGCAATTTTCCTCCATTAGTTTCAGAAAATTAACTATTTTAGTCCCTGTGGTTTGACAAAAGTAACCATTTTCATCCAAAGTTTAAATAGACTTTGGATGAAAATGGTTAATTTTCTGAAACTAATGGAGGAAAATTGCAAAATTTCAAATTTTGGATGAAAATGGTTACTTTTGTCAAACCACAAGGAGCAAAAGAGAAGTTTACTCTTTATAAAATTTCCTCGCCTTTCAAAAAAAAAAGTTAAGCATTTGAAAGAATCTCAAAATTTTTTATTTAATAGCAAAATCCTAGGTTCGATATATTATTAAGATTTAAGCTCACGTCATTTAGCTAAAAGAAGAACACATGAATCTCTTTGACAATGTTGTTAATTGGTTAAACTAGACGTTGAATTGTCACTTGAAATGTTCTTACGCTTCCACGCCAGCTAAATATTGTGTATCCTTTTCTTCATATTTTGATATGATTAATTAAAATAATTTTGAAAATTCAGTTATGCATATCCATATCTAAAATGAAAAAGAAATAATGAAAAAGAAAACATTTTTCACGTTTACCCCTATTATTATTTAGTTATAGCACATTAAATTAATTTGAAGTTTTCAACTTAGTTAATTGTCTTTCTCCTAGTGATGCCTTGTCCTAGTGGTAAGATTTGGGTATGGGAGAAGTGATAAAAGACACAGGTCCTGGGTTTGATTCTTGATCCCACCCGGTTTTATCGACCTTCCACCATCACGCCTTTGGGCCGGTGCTCAGGTCGGGTTTTGCCCGGAAATTGGTGGTTGGTGGACTATGGGCTCCGTCCGTCTGGACTAGTGGCCAGCTTGGGCATCCTTTAGCCATTGGAGGCTGCGTACGGAGTACCCGACAGTTGATTAGTTGGCCGTTAAAAAAAATATCATCTTAATCTATAACATTAAATACACACATATATATTCCATGTCTTCAAGTAAAAATTAACAACACTTACACAACTAATTAGTAGATCACTACAACATATATAAAACGAACTTCATGTGTTAATTATAAAGATGTCATAGGCATTGAAGAAGCTTTTGAAGGGCGAGGGAAACCCCACTGGCTGTCGTTGTTTTTCATTCATAATGGTCGATTTGACAATATAATATCAAAAACTTTTACAGGTATTGAGTCTAACTTTCATCGTTTTTTTGCTCTAAAAATCCTTTGCCCCTTGGAATTTTTTTTTTCAAGTTATAGACAACACTTAGAGCATCAACAATTAGGATGGGCAAAAACCGAACCGTTAAACAATAAAAACGAACCAAAATTAAACAAAAACCAAATTAAATGAAAATCGGTTATGGTTTTAGTTTTGTACCTTTTGTTAACCAAATGAACTGAAACCAAACCGAACCATTTGTATTTTCATTATTTTAAAATTTTTTTAGTGTATTTCTAGTTTTTATACGTATATTCCTTTTATTTTTTTTCCAGTTTTTTTAATCATTGAATCTTATTTTTAACCTTCTAAATTAGACAAGACCAAAACAATATATATCATATATATTTATGTCCAATATATAATGGACTTTCTTATGTCCACTAAAAGCCAAACCGAAACGAAAACACCTTTATCAGTTTATCAACAATGTTCGTTTGTGTAGAGGCCATGCGTGAACTATGAAAGAGGTAACCCACGAAGGGCCAAATTGCATCGGTCTCTCTGAAGGTAGGTAAAAAAACCTCTTTTAGAATTGGCAATCCTACTCAGAACAAGTCATATCCGAACATGCTGGTATATATGAATCTGATTTGTCAAATAAATCATAACAGAAATCAGAATTGGAATTAGTGGAAACGGTTCCAATTCTATATGGCCAAAAACCAGTACCGAACTAATAAAATCAAGTCAAAACCCGATCAAATACCTATCCAAAACCATAATTTGTTTCATCTATACCCACTTCCTAACTTTGTTAACAAAAATTGGAGCCTGTTTGAAACTCGTTCAGGTTTAAAAAAATGGTTCTTTCATTGGCATGAGGCAATAAGATTGTATAATCTAGTAAGAATTGATGATTACGTGTGTTAAATATTTATAAAGAGAGAACTAGATTGAATTTAACAGTAAAAAAATGTGAAAAAAGCGATCTTAATTATGCTACTTCGTGAATGTATTATTATTATTATTATTATTTTTGTAATTTAATTTTTCGAGCATCCTAGTTTCTAACAATCATTGTGACTTATGACATGGAAGAGGTCGATATTGAAAATTGATTGATCATATTCTTTCAATTAATTAACCATAAAAAATCGACACGTCACCCACAAGATTACACGATGTGTCATATCACGTCATATATGCCATAATACATTCCTATTGTGAGTAGACTTTTATGGTTAATTCGATCAATAAAATAAGTTAACAAAATTATTATGATTACTTAATTAGAAAAAATGGATAATTGGATTGGAATAACCCTGAATATCAGCCAGGTAACCGTGGACATCCAATAACCATGGAGTTACATAAAGGTGGATGAGTCATATAACTTAATTGTGACTTGTAAGTCTAGCATGCTTATTTAGGAATAGTTGGATCCAACAATAACCTCAACGTTATAAATCATCACCAACATTTAGGGCCGTTAACGAACCAAATGAGTTCTTGTTAATGTTTATCTAACTTTTAACTTGTTTATGAATACTAACCGAACGTAAATTCTTGTTCGTGTTTGTTCATTAAAGAATTGAACTTGTTCATGAACGGTTAAAAAATTCAAAACAAATATATATCAATTGAAAAATAAATACAAGCATTTTCAATTTCAGACAATAAATAAAATTATTTTACATAAATATAAAGTTAAAGAATTGATATATAAAACTCAAAAAACAGTTATCAAAACAAGACAAATGTTACAAATAACGAACTTAAAAGTTAAGTTTGTTATAAACAATATTTAATTTATAGAAAGGAAATATAAAAATAGACGATCATGTTAGATGTGAAACTATAATAGTGTTTGAAAATTAATATATTGTTACCATGTAAAATCATGGGTAGAGGGTGTGTTCAAGTGGTCATCTTTTATATAATGCTTTAATAATATATGAACCGAACATTGAATTGAATGTATCAATGGTTAACTTTTTTTTTTTCGAGTATTAATTCAAACCAGCAAACCACTAGTTCAAACAAGGGAATTAAAAAAGGGAATTACACTAATGAGACCAAATTATTTTGTCACATTTTCTCCTAAAGTCGACCCATAAATATGTCAACGATTTTACTTCTTCTAATCTTCTGCTATCTCCTCTGGAGACTTTGATGAATTCTCAAAGATTCGTGCATTCTTGGCCTTTCATATACACCATAACGTTGAAATCATAATTGTTTCAAGTGTTCTTTTTATATTCTTTTGATTCAACTGACACATAGAGATCAATTCAAACATTTTATTTTGAACCGGTTCGATCTAACTAGCTAGTCCGGTTGACTAATAAGATTCAGTTTTAAAAGATTGTTATCGCAGATGTTTTAAATGAAGTTACTTACTTCCCGGTGGATCCATGTGTCACATCATTCATGATTGTTAGGGCCAACGTGGGTCCTTTGCAAATGGATCCTACCAATTACTTCATTCAAATTATTATTTTTATTTTTACAAAAAATTCGAGATGATGTGACCTCTCTAACTCAATGATTATATTTCGCTCTGTCCCATTTTCGTTTTCATTCTCTGATGGCTCAATAATATGGACCCAAGCTATTGATGATTTTCAAGACGAAAATTCAATACCTCACTTCAATTATTAGTTTCCCCTTATATTATCCGTAATTTTCTGATTTTTTTCTCACATACGTTGCGACAAATAACTCTTAGAAGTGTATAATAACAAACATATTCAGTTAAAATTTCACTTTAAGTAAGGACTATAAACTCTTATAAGTGTGTTATTTTAAGAAAAATTGTAGTTCATCAGCTGCATTTTACCACAAAAATTAACATGATCTTCAATAAATAAGTGTAGATAGAAAACGTCACAATAACTGACAATACATCGAAAAATTAAAAAGTGTACATCTTCGTAAAACGAGCACAATCCGTTGTAAAACTATAAAGTATACCAACAACCAGGTTATAAAAACAAACATCAAAATCTCAATTGTTAAATAAAAAATTAATACAATGCAAAACAACGTTGTTGCTCTCTTATTTAATATATACATTATAATTAAATTTCCTAATTTTAGGTGACATTTGTAAAACTAACCCATAATTTGAATTTTTTTTTTTCAAACCTCGTTAGTTAAATTAATAAATTTGTAGAATTGTCATTTGATTTCTTTATGTTTTTAAAATGAAACTTTTATAAATTTAGTCAAGAATATGTTTGACAAGTTAATTCTTTCTTTTTAATATAAAAATATTATAATCAAAGTTAAAGATATAGAAAATTCCATAATTTTTCTGATTTATGTATTTCTTTTGAAAAAAATAGAACATGTTTGTGTGTATATACTCTGAATTTCTGTTTACCTAACATGCATCGTCTAGTGAATACTTTTTATTTACGTAACTTCTAGTTATTTTATCTTAATATATAAAAATGACCACTTTTTAAAACGGTGTTTGGTAAATTAGAATTTAAAAATAACTAAAATAAACTCGTTTAATTGCTTAGCAAAATGTTGGTACTATCAGATTAGAATAAAAGTGACTTTTAAAATATAACAAGTTAAACATTTCATTTAACTACACCTTCTATGAACGAAACCTCGCTTAAATATCATTATCAAAACTAACTATAAATTCCGACAAAAAACCAAATATAACAAGACACAGTACCAATGATGTCTTGTCTTAGGGTAAGATGCATGTATTAGGAAAGTGATAGAACACCCAGATCTTGGGTTCGGTCTTTGATCTCACCCTGTTTTACCGGCCTTTTCCACTGTCGTGTCTTTGGGTGGGTGCTTGGGTCGGGTTTTTCCAGGGAATTGGTGGCTAGGGGCTCCGTCCGTCTGGGCTAGTGGTTAGCTCGGAAATCATTTAGCCATTAGGGGCCGCGTACAGACTACCGAGCAGTTGATTAGTTGGGCTTAAAAAAAAAAGACACAGTAACACTTTAACACTTAAAAGGGGTCAAACTGCATCTACCATGTCCCAAGTCCCAAGTCAAACCAGCAAGAATTGATGGTTTGGGTAATTCCATGTAGTTTAGATGTGTAATTGTGTGTTGTTATGAGTTAATTACGTGGAATATGGTGATTGTTTGCGTGTTTTGGTGGTTTTCGGGTGAAGAATACATATGAGGGAAGTCCAAGGATCAAAGGGTAGTTGAAAAGGGGTGTTTAGAAAGTCAAAATATCAGAAAATGAAGATTTCCATAAAGTGGTGTATCACAGAGGAAAAGGACCCCAGAAGACTAGGTCGGCGAATCATACGCTGGGGCCGGGCGTATGATACGCCGTGGACCCTCAAAGTTCGGATTTTTTTCCGTTTTGTCATCTATTTAAGCCCAAGAACCTAGGGTTTTGAGTTATCTTCGATTTTGGTGATTTTCCAAGTTCTAGGGGACTTCCAAGGCTTGGAAAATCAACAATTGACCATTTCAAACACATCGGATACTCCCGAATTAATGTTAGAGTGTGACCGAATGCAGATGCTAGGCTAAATTCCTTGAGATCATACCCGGGTGAACGGTTAGATAGGGTTAAGTGTTTTTATGGGTTCAATTGTAATAGACTACAAACATTGTTTAGTTTCTAGATCTTCAATTGTTTGTATGTTTCGTTTCGTATTGAATTGAACGGTTTGTCTTTTATGATTCAATTGATTATTCATCAATTTTCAGTCTAGTATTGTAGAACATTGAACATTGGTTTAATCATCACTTTCAAATTGGCATTTGCAATTGGAACCCTAGGTTTACCATTAGTTGGTTTTCATCAATTAATTTATAAAATCAGGTTTTCGAATTATGGATGTCTGTTCATACGAAGTGGAGCAAGTCATGTCTATGTGATTGTCTTAAAGAGTTAGACCATAAAGATTCTTACTTTTTTTCGAAACCAAAACCCGGGTGTGATTCATTTCCTTGATTGAATTACAACTTGTTTAGTTTTCGTTTGTGCTTAATTACAAAGCTATTTTCTTAATCGCAATTCAAACAACCATCAATTCAAGTTTACATTTTTCTGTCTAGAATAGTTAGGTTTAAATCAATTGACTATAACACCATACACATAAACTATTCGTGGTTCAACACCCTACTTACCCTACTAGTTAAGGTAGATAGGAACACACACTTTAACTCTTATATGATCGGTACATCGACGTCGGTCAAGAGTCCCCAAAATTTGATGATCAAAATTAAAATTCACCTCATAAAAGCAAAACAAAACAATTTTTGAGAATACATAAAAAAAAACTAATGTTTTTATAGTTTAATGACATGAAGAATGAGTGATATATCATTAAAAAACTAACCTTTTTAATCAAAAGTTTTAGATCATAATATGGTCAATGATAGACCCTAAAGCATCGAATTACCCTCATGTTTATATGTGAACTCTGCTTGTAATATGCATTACACATATCTTTCTTTCTCTTTCTTTTAATAAAGTATATTTTTATTAATTAACAATATATTATACAACGAGTACTTTGTTGATAATTGATATACTCATATGACTTTCTCGTATTTCAGTATTGGTTTTTATATTTCAAAAATCACATATATGATCCCAAACTTTAAACATTTTTAATACATTTTTTGGTACATGAAATTTTTGGTACATGAAATTTTGTCAATTATGGGTAATAAAACTAGACAGGCTTGTCTTTTAGTAGATTTTTTAAATACTAGCGTGCTGTATCATTTTTTCATTTTTGTAATTGGATAATTTTTATAATTTTTATTATTTTTAAATATAAATAATAACAATATGATCATAACACAACTATCTATATTTTAAAATCATAATTATCTAGATCAGAACTGAGCCACTCAAAATTTGTTGTTTTTAACACGTCATTTTACCTTTATAATCATATTAGTCACCTTTACAAGTGTGTTGTTTTAATATACAACCTTGTAATTTACTTGAACACATTGATATGCAAATATCCTCATTCATTAAACTATAGCATTCACTCATTGCTTTAATATGCTTTACCAATTACGCATGCCTTGCAGCTTATACATGCATGGGTTGGTGACGCATATATCTCTTAATTTTTAATAAATTATACAGCTTGAATCTATTAAAATGACACGTACACCTTGAAAAACAAAATTTTGATGTGTAGCTTTTCTTTTGCCTAGCTTTCAGAAGATTTTATCGTTTAACGTTTAACATCCAACAAACTCATTTTATTAAAATACAATACAATGAGAAAAGAAAAGAGATCGGGGGCTAACAAAGAGTTAGACTCACGCCACCACAATTTACACCCAAACTAGATAGATCAAAATTACACCATTGGCACTAACTTTTATCGTTATCTAAATTTATACCTCTTACTTATCATATCATAGATTAATTATATCGTTATGTAATCTTATTTTTTAACGACTAATTTAGATCTCTGAATAGATCTTTGTAGCATCATTCATTCATCAAGATACCACAAGGTTATAATTATGGAATCTAATTAGTATGTACTTGGATAAATAAATATTGAAGATGATGGTGGGTGAGGCATGATCTAGCAAAACAAACAAAAAAGAACAAAATATACAATAAAAGATCTTTTGCACTCAAAGGATTATGTCATAAAGAATGTATATATGCGTGCATTAGGAGAGAAGCTTTTATGTAGTCATTTTGTCTTTTGTGTACAAAAAGCTACCTGACCTTAAACAAACAAATAAATCAATGATATAATTTCACAAACATGGTAAAAAGGCTTGATTTTGGAGGTTTTCTCTCACAAAATCATTAAAAAATTACTGTTTTTGGATTATGTTCTTGATTTTAAAATCTTGTAAGCTGGCCGGAATCTCTATTTTCTAATGAAAGTTTCTTTTTTTTTGGTAGTTAATTTCTAAAACTCAAAACTTATAGACTTGATGATTGATTTTTATGACAAATTCGATATATAGCTAGAGAGAGGGGAATTGAAGTTCAATTTTAGAACTATAAGTTGACAAATATGAGGACATGTAGGATCGAACGAGTCTAATGTTAATTAAACAAATAATTAACAATATAAGAAGTGATTCAATGACTAGTAAAACAAATAGAATAAATCTTAGTAGTTACTTAATGTATAAGTAATTTGTAGCAAATAAGAAAGGCTTCATCATTTTCTATTGTAATTACTTGTCTTCTAGTTTTTTAAGGCATCCACACCAATAATTTAACCCACGTATATCAGTAATAATGAGAGAACTGTAGAAATTAAATGCTACAATTAGGAGAAACAAAAGTTTTAATAGTAATCTAGTACTAATAGATTAAGAAATAACAATAGGTTTCATAGAAACTTGATCATTCGAGAAAAAAAAATATGATTAAGATTAAGTTACAGTACAAGGAAAGTCACCTATATCGACGAAAAAAGTTGTCGCAATAGCCCAAAATAGTCGTCGCAATAGGTTATAGCGACGACATGTAGTCGTTGTGTGGTCGTCGCTATAGGATAGTTGCAATAGCCCAAAAAAGTCGTCAAGTGTCGTCGCTATAGATTAAGCTGTCGCTATAGGTGTCTGACACACTTTTTTTATTTATTTTTATTCTGTTAATAATTAAAAAAAAGAAAAAAAATTCGAAATTACCTATAGCGACGACATGTCGTCGCTAATCCTTCGAATTATTTTTTTTTTCAGTTTCTTTAATAAACATTTAATAAACGAAGGAATAAGAAAAAAGGGAAAAAAATTAAATTACCTATAGCGACGACATTTAGTCCGTATAGGTTTTCACCAAAAAGCGCCATTCTTGGTCAAAGCCCGCCTTTTTCGGATGAGCCTATGGCGACGACATGTCGTCGCTATAGCTCAAAAAGTGGAAAAAGTAAAAGTAAGCCTACTGCGACTACATGTCGTCGCTATAGGCTAGGCTATAGAAATGACTTTTGTCGTCCCTATAGGTCTCGCCTTTTAGATGCTTTTTCTTGTAGTGTTACTTATAAAAAAAATCTGACAATAATCCAAAAGTTAGGCTTTCAAAAAAAATAAATAAAAACAATACTCTCTAAGCAATTCTCTAGCTAGTATTAACTTGCTTATATACCTCTTAAATTATATAATTATAAATAATTATTTTTTATACTTATTCTCATTTGAATGCATTCTAGTGTATTCAAATAAAAAACCAGCAAAACTAAAAGGACCATTTATATTTATACAATTTAAAACATATAAAATTATTTTCTCTTTAAAGTAAAAGAAAATTATTTATAGATTACCTTTTAACATATGATTATAAATGCTTATTTTTATTTCAACGTACCAATACTAGTTTTTAATTAAACACTCATTATCTATCTATCTATCTATCTATCTATCTATATATATATATATATGTATGTATGGATATTTTAATAAACATCTGTTTTGAAAACTATAAAAACACATTTACTTGCGGATTTTTTCAATTTTTTATAGATTTAATTTGGAAAATCATTTTGTTAACTTTTATAAAACAACAAAAAAAAAATGTCGAGCCAATATTTAATTTTTTTAACATCATTTAACATATACATAACATTTATGCGCAGCGCTACATATGTGTTCACAATTTTTTTAAAAAAAGTTATCTTGACGCTTTTTTGATATTTTTATAAAAAATGAGACAAATAATGTTACAAACGCTTTTTTGATTTTTTTTACATGGCTTTTTTCCATTTTCTTTATGTTTTTTACAACTTAATTAAGCTGGGTTTTGATTTATGAATTCCATATATATGTGACAGGTGCACCGTGTATAGTTCGCATTAGTAACCAAAATGACTTGTAGCATAACGATAGCCCTTAATTTATCTATAAGAGATCTTTGATTCGAATCCGGAGAAAAACATATTTGCTGAGTCAAAGTCAGAGGTTTACCCAGTTGTGAGGTTTCTCTTGAGGTGGGCTCGAGCATACACCCAGAGTGTCAAAACCAAGATGACAGTTAAAATTTCATCTTCGGTGTCGTCGTACCAAGTTTTTAAAACAATATTAGTACTAGTATGCCTTTTTCATTAATGAGCCTCCAACATCACAACAGTTTATTTTAAAACAATATTAGTACTAGTATGCCTTTTTGTCCAAATGACATTTGTCACCATGGTACCAAGGTGTGTTAAAGGTGTCCTCTCAAAAATAGGTTGAGGGTTCTAGTCCCATAGTGGACAAAAGGTGGAAACAATTTGTTGTTCAAAAAAAAAAGGTAGACCATCTCTTCATATTCCAAAATTAATATGAACACTAATTGTAAATTATGCCAAAAAATTAATGAACTTTGGAATTTTTGCTGGCCTGAATTTGGCATCACAAAAGAGATCATATTTATTTAAGAAATTAAAACACACAACAGTGTATTTTATTTTGAATTTTCAATATTAATTGAAGTTGTAAAACAGTTTATATTCCATAGAGATATATATTGATTTCTTGTGAGTTTGGTTTTTCTTGAAAGTTCCCACTCAGAAACAATAACCAACAAGAGAAACCTAATTCTATATACTCTGTTTGATTATTGATTAATAATTAAGGAATTCTTGGTGGCAAAGGCATAACTTTCAGCCTCCATCCATCCCTTTATATACATCACCTTTCTTCTTCTTCTTTAGTATTATTATAAACACACTATATATATGCCTCCACATGCAATAGAAGCACCAACTAGCTCACAGAAGCTTTCAGTTGATCAATTAATCTTGAAATTAGCATAATCACCACCATTTTTTTTTTACACTTTTTGATCTTTTTTTCCCAGTAAAGATCTCCTCTGGTTAGCCAGCTAGCTACATAATTTAATGTTGCAGTTTGGTTCAAATCAAGAGATGGGTTTGAGAGATATTGGAGCCACACTTCCACCAGGGTTTCGGTTTTACCCTAGTGATGAAGAACTGGTTTGCCACTATCTTCATAAGAAGATAGCTAATGAAGATGTTCTCAAGGGCACTTTGGTGGAGATTGATCTTCATACTTGTGAGCCATGGCAGCTTCCTGGTGAGTTTATTAATTAGGAACTCAAGTTAAATAATTAATTTAAAGATTAATTAAATAATTATATAAATGTTCATCTGTTTTATTTTATGTTTTGATATATTAATTAATTTAGAAAACAATTTCATGGGTGCGTTACTCTTTATACAAACTACTGAATCTTTATAAATAGTAATTAATTTGTAACTTTAATTTTCTCCAAGTGGTGACTTGGGTTTCTTTGTTGATCATGTAGTCGATCGATGAAATTATAAATGTTTATTTGTTTGGTTTTAAGCAGACAGTGGACATGTTAGAGAACCAACTAGTCATATGCACACATGGTTGTCAAATTAAATCATGCTTATATTATATCCTAATTAATGTCACTTAATTTGTTTGTGATATTAACACAGACATTCGGTGTGATCTCTTTAATATTATACATGCATATCAGTCACCATGATATACATGATTCAAACATAAAAACAAACAAACTTAACCAGTTAATGATTCAAACATACATATACGATAACCTGATATTGAGTTCTTATACATGATAGATTGATCAAGTATATATGTGTCTAAATGATGAATCTATACTACTTTTGCTCCCCAAATTAACGTGTTTCTTGCAAATGTCTAAACCTAAAACTTTTAATTTAATTTAAACAAAAAACATATATCTAGTATATATGTAACTTTTACATTGCTATTTGTAAAAAAAAATATATAAATTTTGTTCTCAAATCTCAATGTAACATTGATCACTAAAGATAGAAAAAATGGACTCCTGCGTCAGCTTTACTTATTAAGAGTTCTATATAGAAACTGAAGGTTATATTAATTAGGCTTTATATATATTGTCAACAAGAATATATCTATCTTATATACAATGTATAATATATTATATACTATACATCTGTGTGGATATTTGTATGATTTAATTTGTGCATATATTTATGTTCATAGAAAAGATAATTAATTTAAGGTATAATCCACAAGAATAAAATTGTTATTAGGCATAAAATTGTTATCAGTGTGATAAAATCATGTGAAAACAATTAACACTTATGTGATATTATATATTATTCAAGTTTCAATTCGTATCTTAATTCGCACATAAAATGACCTTTGAATTAGAAACGAGCTCTATATATTTATTAAATGGCACATCCTTGATTATATATATATTTTGAACAGCACATCCTTAATTATATTAACGGGTGAATTTCAAGTTTTAATTTTTGTTATATATAGTTTCAATTATTTTTGTTTAAAAAGCCATTTTTAATATTTAAAGAAATCTATTTCTTGAGAAACTCCAAAAGCACCTTTCAGAGATGGAATCAAAAAGACTTATTTATTCCCCAGTTCCCCACCCTAATCGTACTATACCCTATATTACTCTTTTAATGTATATGACTGCCGATTTTAATTTAATGCGCTAATGTATGTATCTATCATTAAAATCAATCAAAGATTATAATATATTCCTTTGTTATCAACCCTATCCTTAAATTCACTGTTAAAAATAACATTGATTAATAAATAATAATAGGATAAGATGTTCTTTTGTTATTCAGCCATATCTTGCTTTCTTCAAAAGATTCCCTATGAATGAAAGCAACAATAATCATCATCAACTATGACTGTAATCGAGTCGAGCCGAGCCAGGCCTGTCTCCAGCACGGCTCGTGGATTTTTGAGCCGAAGTTGAGCCGAAATTTCTTTCGAGCCAAAAATCATGGCTAGCTCCAGCTCGGCTCGTAAAAAACTCGAGCCACGAGCCAGCTCGTTTTTTTATTGTTTTTTCCTCCACTCTACATATATATAAAATCTAATATATATATATATATATATATAATCATATATAAAATCTAATATATCTATCTATATATATTATACATACATATATACATACATACATATATATATTTATATAAATATGTGTATAAGATATTGTGTGTGTGTGTATTATTTATAATATATATGTATGTGTGTGCAATATAATATATATGTGGGTGTGTATATAATTTAATATATATATATATATATATTAAAAATTGAGCCGAGCCGACGAGTTGAGCCATGAGTCGAGCTCGAGCCGAGCCAACCCTTGCTCCGGCTCGGCTCGTTTTTAACGAGCTTTTTTCGAGCCGAGCCCTTTTCAAGCTGAGCCTTTTTTTAGTCGAGCCGAGCCTTTTTCGAACTTTTTTCGAGCGAGTCTCGAGCCGCGAGCTGCGGGCTTTTTGAACAGCCTTATCGTCAACCAGATCAAACAACTCTTTGACACGCTTTCGAATAAGTTGTATATATATATTAGCCTTTTTATTGCGAGACAATATATCCAAACAGTAAAAGATTCATACATGAATCTACAATAAAATGAGTCTAATGCAACTTTTTTACTAGGAAAAAGATTGCATTAGTTGCATTAGTTGTAATTGCATTAGATGTAATACAACGTTTTTGTTATATAATGCAACTTTTTTTTCCAAATGCAACGTACATTTTTAAATGCAACTTTTATCAATGAAACTCTTTAAAAAATTGTTTTATGTAAGAAAATTGTTGCATTAGTCTAATGTTACTTCAGCTAATGCAATATATTTGCAACAATTTAAACAAAAAAAATTATTGTGTTAGACTTGTTTTTTAGTAAGAATAAAATAATTCAACTCAAATATATATGTATTAATTTTTTTTTTAAATATGTACATGTGATGCATGTAAGTTGGTGAATGGAAACATATATAATTGTGTCACATACACATCAATGAAGTGCTAATTAGGACATATAATTGATCCATGTTAGTTGACATTGTACCAACAAGCTGTGTCATATTTTTAGCCTTTCATTATAATAGTCTCCAAGGAATACTGCACATCTGAAACATTTTTGTTTATTCCCAACTTAATCACTTTTTATCTTGACTTTATGTCATTTTAATTAAGGCCTTAATTAATGATCTTTTGGCTACCTTTAAAATGACTTAATTAATTATATAATTGTTGCATGAATGATTGCTAATAAGTTTTGTGAACCTTTTGTTTGTATGTTAAACGAAGAGATGGCAAAACTCAATTCAAGTGAGTGGTATTTCTTTAGTTTTCGCGATCGCAAGTATGCGACAGGATACCGAACAAATAGAGCCACTATCGCGGGATATTGGAAGGCTACCGGAAAAGATAAGACAGTTGTTGATTCAAGAACTAGTGACATTGTTGGGATGAGGAAGACTTTAGTGTTTTACATGAACCGAGCACCAAATGGAATTAAAACCGGTTGGATCATGCATGAATTTCGCTTAGAAAACCCGAATACTCCCCCAAAGGTAACAATACGTTAATGGCATCACTTTGTACAAAACGATTTACAGATTCCAATAAACTGGCAGGTAAGCGGGCAACTAGTTGTGTAACAACCTGCTTTTGAATTGCAAAACCAATTGTACTAAAACAATATTGCATGTGGGTCCTAGGGGCTGAGATATTACTGTGCATAACCCTTTGAACTCTATTCAGAAAATTCATAGCCTCCGGGACCAAAAACCCAAAAGTATCAAAAGCAAAGAGGGTAAACACATGTTGGTTTGCCAAACAAATTTTTCTCGTGTTTAGCGAATTTGCATGATTCCGCTTTTAATACAACATGACCCGCCACGAACCGATTGTCCCCTAGCCCAACTCACACACCCTCTAATTTTACTTTAAAAGCTATAATTTTCTTTTTATCATGATACTTGAACTCTTAATCATATATAAAGTGACAACTTTTCTATGCACCTTGTTACTCTAAACCGGCCTTAATTTCGGTCACAATTCTTTTGATAACCTTTTTTTTTAATAATATAGATGTTTTATTGTTTGATGAAAATTCAATATTGTTTTTTCTTCAAAAAAGCTCCAAAACATGCATAAATTTAGTTAACTTTCTCTTTTAATTATTTGGTTGAATGCTATGAACAGGAAGATTGGGTTTTATGTAGAGTGTTTTACAAAGCAAAGGGAGACAATAGCAACCAACCCTGTCTACAAGACAAGAATCACAAGACAACTTATAATGCCACTCCAAATGTGGATCCATCTCCTAACCTCACCAGCTTCTGCCGGCCACCACCTTGTGTCCACCGTCACCACCCGTTTACCACCACCGTTTCCGATCATAGCCTGCCACTACACATCCACCACCACCAGAACTGCTTTGGCAATCATCAAAATATGGTCCAACATCCACCAAATTCCACCTTGATTGAACCAGCGGACCAAAAGATTATAACCAAAAATAATATGAGTGAGGATGATCAATTTGGTGGTTTCTTTTATGATATGGGTTTCGAAGACCACATACATGACACGGAATATGAGATTGATAATGATAATGATAATGACAAAGGCATTGTGTTCTACGAGGAGTCATTAATTAGTAATGTGAAATGAATTGAGGTGTACGTATTAGGTGTAGAAAATTTAAGATGGATATGATTATTTAATTTCTTCATTTTATCTGAGTGTTTGGTGTTTGAATTCAATTTGAACAAATTAAGTGATTGATTTGTTGTTTGTTAATATATAGATTGAACATATTTACATGCATGCATGCATAGGGTTATTGTTGAAGCAATGTTTGAATTAAAAGTTCTATAACATGATTAAAATTAAATCCCTTCATTTTTTATATATTTGATCGAGAGTTTGCTAGTTTCTTTGGAGTAGTTCTTGTAAATAAGTGGTAGCTAGACTTAGAAATTAATTAAAATAAATCAATCACCAAAAATAAACCTTTAAAGATATAAATAAAAACAAGCTAGTAAATTGTAAATATTAAATGTTTTTCTAAAACCCGGTTCCTTCTTGTTGATTCCCAAATATATAACGAATCTTTTGAACAATGCATATATATATATATATATATATATATATACATATATATATATATATATATACACACTAACCACTTCTTCTTGATCGGTTCATCTATTGGTTTTTTATAATCCCACTCTTTTGATGATGCATGTTGATGTGAATGTAATGTTTTGTCACTTGATTTGTAGTTTTTTGGATTTGTTTCACATTAATCACAAAAGGATTGAATTATTGTGACAATTGTTCAAAATGGTTGAAAGAAATTTTTTGTGACGATTGATCGAATTTGATAAATGAAGATGTTGTGACAATTGATCGAATTGGTGAAATGAAGATGGCATGTGCTGTCAGTAATTATGGTAAGGGCTAGAGGTGGTCAAACCGGGTTTTTTTATTCCAACCGGTTCGGGTTTGACCGGTTTAAGGGTGGAACTGTTTCTGGTTTTCTCGGTTCCGGTTCCAGTTTTTTTGAAAACCCGGAACCGCCCCGTACCCACCGGTTCGGGTACGACCAATTCCGGTTCGAGTAGTCGGTTCTGGTTCCGGTTCCGAGTACGTTGGCCACCTCTAGTAAGGGCGTTGTTGTACTGGGTGTTGTATATTTAAGTGTAATTAGATATTAAGGAATTTTAAAGAGTTGGAGGTGCGGAGTGCCTATTTGTTTAAGATTTATGTGTTCCTAACAAGGCAGGGGTCAAGAGGCCGCGCCCTCATGCAGGAACCTAGAGGCAATGCCCCTGGCGGGGTCCAAGGGTGATGCGTGTTTGTTTTTCATTTGTGTTAATCGTTTAAAGTTGCGTTTTTATGTGCATTTCACGTGGAACAATGATACTTTGAGATACAATTTTGATATGCAGGTAAAGACGAGATAGATGGATGCCCGAGGGTGTTAATGAGGTAAAACGATGCACAGACGGATCAGAAATAGTCGAAAAAAGCTCAGAACTTCGGAAGCGCATATCTTGAGTTAGAAAATGAGTTACGGAATCCATAATATATGAAAACTGAGTTTCTAGACGAGATGAAGCTGTTGGTGAAGTCAGACTAGGCGTAGGCTATGCCAAGTCACTGTAGGCTACGCCCAAAAAGTCAGCATTGACATAATTTTCCCACCGTTCAGATGTGCCCAGCGTAGGCTACGTCCAGGGTGGGCGTAGGCTACACCCAAAATGCGGAAAACACCTTTTTAACCCTAATTTGCCTATTTTTGAGGGGGAATCTTCCTTGGACGAAAAACACACTTTTGGGGCAAGTTCTTGGGCGATTTTGGAGCACTTTTGGAGCGTTCTAAAGACTCAAAACATCAATCCAAACATCGAGATCGAGATTCAATCATGCAATTTCACATGAAGATTGAAGATTCAAGCGTCGAGATGTCCGGCTAAGTTTCTCGTGATCGTCTCCGGGTAGAGAATTAGGTTTGATAGATATGTTTGCTATTTGATTTGTTCAACATTGGTATTGAATCGTTTTTCTTAGATTTGTGGATTTAATAGTGCTTGATTGTTAAACGATTACGATTTTTGATTGATTTTGCAATTCCAAGTTCAAGTTTATTACTTTCTTTTCATTCATTGTATGATTGAATGGGTAATTAACGGAAGTGGGTTTTAAAGTCTTTTAGAAATCATTGTTTTTGTAGAACTAATAATCAATCAAGTCAACAACATCGGTCTAGTTATTGGTTGTCAACAGATCATTGCTTTGTGTCAAAATCATATATGTTTAGCAATTGAAGCATGAATCATGTCTATGTTATTCCCAATTGACAAGTTAATGAAAACCTAAATGTCTTCCTAATTCGAAACCCGGAGTGATCACCTTTTCCATTAATTATTTACAAATCTTTTGTTTCAATTCGCTTGTTTTCCGTTCAAGTTAATTGTTTTTTTTATTCAACCCAAAAATCAACATTCTCAGGTTTACTTTTCAGTTGCAAGTAGTTAATTAGTTTGTGTTGAAAGTGATTTCAATTTGACTTCTCGTGGATCGATACCCGACTTCCCTATCTAATTGGGTAGTAGGACTTGAGTGAAAACTCGTATTTTTGATTGGTACTTCGACACCGATCAAAGGGGCAAAGCCCTATGTGGCGGTCCCGATGACCATTCAGCAGGCGGTGGTTTTGATATGGAATTGCCTTGACCTGAGATTTTGACCTGCATAAACACCTGTCAAAACTAACCGCTATTAATTGTCATGCTGCTGGTTGATGTTAAACATAGAAACTATATGCACAATAGAATTCATCTTAAATTTGTATCACAAACAATCTATTGCATTATTATTTAATCAAAATTTTTGAACTCGAAAATGTAGAAATATTGATTTCGGATACTGATTTCCTACATGATCCGATATATTTACAAGTGTGTATTGCCGAATTTCTCTAACATTGGGGTGGTAGCGTAAATTGTGGACAATATCTCGGGATGTCAAATGGGCTCATTCTTGTACGTTGTGACGATTGCTGGGCTTTTTGATTAGTCATCAAAAATTGTTATGGCTTGAGAATTGAGATGATGATTTAAGAAAAAATTACCAACTTAGTCATTATTAACAATTTTTTATCACATTAATCACTCATTTAGGCCTCTTAGACGCCGCTTTATACGTCATTTTCTTTACTTTTTGTAAACATATGGGCTCACATGTTGGCGGCTTAGTCGGAGTATAAATGGGTGTCTTAAGACCCTTTTCTACCGGCGTCTTTTAAGACGCCAGTAGACGCCCAATTTAGACACCGGCTTAGACGCCCAATTTACGTCTATATATTTAAGACAGTGTCTAAATTGGACGTCTACAGATGTGTTAAGATGCTGATAGAAAATGGGTCTTAAGACACTCATTTAGACCCCGACCAAGCCGTCAACATGTGTGCCCTTATGTTTACAAAAAAGCGGCGTCTAAAGCGGCGTCGAAGTGAGTGATTAATTTTGTTAAAAATTGGTCAACAATGACTAAATTAGTAATTTTCACATGATTTAATTGGATTGTAGTACCCATTATCTATCTTTAGTATGTGTTTAGTGAATATCCACTGGTTTTATTCACCAAATCACTCATCGAAATCGGAAAAGTATTGTTGTACGGCTGCTAAAAGTTATCTACCGGGTAGTCCTAGTTTCGTGTTCTTTATGCAATATATGTATATAAGCAACAAAAGCGTTACCCAATGCGTTAGCAATGCATTATTTTGTTGATCTTTCCTTGTTGAATTACAATCATAAAGTTCGTTATTGGTTCTAACTCTAAAAGAAGAAAAATTCCAAAAAAAAAAAGATCAAATACAACTCTCCTGGTTTTTAAATTCTTTAGCCTAATTTGTTTTCCTATAAGCATCAATAATTGGGGTGTTCAAATTCGGAAATCCGAAAATTTTGGATTCGGATATCCCAACCCAAAAAACAAAATTAAAAA
Source organism: Mikania micrantha (assembly GCA_009363875.1). NCBI lineage: Eukaryota > Viridiplantae > Streptophyta > Magnoliopsida > Asterales > Asteraceae > Mikania > Mikania micrantha. The sequence continues at coordinate 71,558,486 of CM018684.1, forward strand.
AATGCATTTCAGATATCCAAATGTCCGAAAAATTATCCAAAATATCCGAAAAATTATCCGAGAAAAATAAGTATTCTGGATAGTTCGGATATCCGAACTATTCGAAAATTTTCAAAACTAGTATTTGAATCAGAACTTCCGGATATCCGAGTTTCCTCATATTTCAGGTTTGGATTTTCAGATATTTTGGCTTCGGAATCGGATATGGATTTTATTAAACACCCTATCAACATTACACCGGTGGTTATGATGTGATTATCTGCTAATTCTCTGTCTTCTTTATTTAGTTTCTAACTCTATAAACATTGTTGTTAGACTTCAATATTCATTATGTGATGAAAATAATTATGTGGTTCTAATTATTTTGTTTGATGATCTGACTTTGCAAACCAAATACAGTTAAGAGTTCAAAAAAGTCTAAAGAAGAAATATTTGGATATAGCTTAAAAGGGGTTGCTTCATTCATTTCAAATAATTAGTTATAAAAAAGCTTTTAAAATTTATTTATTTATTTTTGAACAGCTAAACGAGTCATCGGACCCAACAACCCACGCGCTGCGACCACAGACCGCTACCAACCCCCAGAAACATTTAAATCCGGGCGTTGGCGAGTGCCGAATCGAGGAATCACCGCACCATCTAGAAGGAAACTCACACTAAAAAAACCCCTAGCTCATCCAGAACATTTTTTGCTCCATGCGAGACTCGAACCCAAGACCTCCCATTGCTGTCGTTACCTGGTCAATATATATATATATATATATATATATATATATATATATATATATATATATATATAGGGAGAGGTTCAAATGTTAACCCTCCCTTATAGCGTTAACCGCTTAACCCTAGCGTTTTTTGCCCGAATCTTAAAATTTTTTTTTCATGGTTTTTATTATGTAAAAATAGGGAGGGTTTCTTTTTTGTGTTTTTGCTAATTCATCACCGTTTAAAAGTTATTGTAAGTGTAAGTTACTTACACTTACTTACATTTACTGCATCAGATACGGTTTTGTAAGTAAGTGTAAGTAACTTACACTTACAATAACTTCTAAACGGTGATGAATTAGCAAAAACACAAAAAAGAAACCCCCCTTATTTTTGCAAAATAAAAACCATGAAAAAAAAAATTTAAGATTCGGGCAAAAAACGCTAGGGTTAAGCGGTTAACGCTATAAGGGAGGGTTAACAATGGAACCTTCCCCTATATATATATATATATATATGGGAAATGCCATATATCTATAGCCGGATAAATTACACTAAATTTGTGAGGCTTGAAGTCATGTTCTCCAGGTGAGTAACACAAAAATAACATCTTTATATATTCTATTAGTTTTGTTAATTAAAATTAACTTTCATCTGGGTAAATACTATTATCATAAAAAATAAAGTTACTTGGTCAAGTCTCGATGTCGTCACGTCAACAGATTGTGTAAGTGTGTAACACACGGATGAGGGGTGTACGCCTGAGCTAAGGCCTGAGGGCATTCAAAAAACTTGATTTTCAACGGTGGCGATGGCCGATGGGGATTGATGATTTTTGACGGATTGTGATTGTGTAACATAGGGCACCCAATGAAGGTTGACGGGTTAATGGCTTCCATGACACTTTAATTTCAATAACGGTGAAATCGAATAGACGATTCGAGATGATTCGGCTAAGGGAAATCAAAGAGACGGTAGAGGCTTCACGCTAATTTCAACTCCTGGTATACTGGTATGCGGGAGAGGGAAATGGAAACGGTAATAACGGATTATCTTAACACAGTCCCTTTTCTTTTGGATTCCCCCCTACTTTTTCTTTTGTATTTCAAGCCTAATGTGTAATGGCCATCCAATTCCAAAATATGTAAGACCAATTAATTTTCTACGGGGTCCTATAAAATTTGGAGACCCTAAGCAAGGGTCTAGAATTCTAAGTCCGGGGGTGTTTGTTTGCCTCTTAATCGGTAAGAGGCAAGTGTGTTTGGTTGGATAAAATAAAGCCTCTGAATGGTTCAATTCATATCCAAGGTTTAAAAATGCGGAAACGAGCCTCGAGGCGTTTTCTGTTAGCCTCACGAGGCGTAAGCCTCGAGGCAGACCGAGGCGTAAGCCTCAAAACTATAATGAAATATAATTAAAATTACAAATATATTTAATAAAAGTTACAATTTAACATAAAACAAACAATAAAAGTGTCACAATTTAAACATCAAAATACTCCAACAAGCAAAGTTAATAATGTTTTGAACTTCAAATGTTAAAAAATTCATCTTCCGACCGCCACAGACGTCGCCGACCACCACTGAGAACCACCGAAGACCTCTGATGAGCGCCGGTTTTGTGAGTGTAGGAGTGTTACGGTCGATTGAGAGTGTTTTAGGGTTTCCCGATTACAAATTTAGTTAAATGGTCAAAAAAGGGTCAAAAAAATACTAAAGAATTCAAAGTAACAAGTCAAAAAAAAAAAATTGCTTGTGGTGAGGCTTAAGCCTCACCGCCTCGCCTCTACGCCTCGACCCACCTCGACACGCCTCGACTAACATGAGGCTTAAGTTCCAAAATACCCAGCTGAGGCTACGCCTCAAAGGCCTTTTCTGACCGCCTCAGCCGAGGCGTACGCCTCGAGGCGCGCCTCAGTTCGCCTTTTTAAACCATGTTCATATCTCAATGGTTCAGCATTGGAAAGAGTCTGAATGAAACTTAAAGCCATTCCCAATCCACCCTGTGTGTTTCGAAAACCCATCCAGCCACTACCATCGACGACTCCATCGCGCCACCACTGCCGCTCGATGGTTCAGACCGACATCTTAACCATTCAGCATCTAATAATTCAGACCCAACCAAACAACCCAATATTGGGCTAGCCTAGTATTCAATTATTATAGTTACCTATAATTATTAATGGCTCATGATTTGTATTATCTTAAAATCAAATCAAGTTATGAAGAGATCACATCCACCATCATGCCCTCATGCAGTGACCATGGTGATGGCTTGACACTGTGTTTTTTTTCCTAAACCAATAAAAAACACCTACATCATTCTGTAATTTTTCATTCACTACATCTTATCATTACTTACATTTTCTACTCACACACACTAACCATCGCTTATCACTCTCCTTGTGTGACGTCTACGTGACACGAGGTGAAACTCTCATCAAGCCTCCATTAATAAGGGTGTGCATTCTTTATTGTTAACAAAAATGCGGTAAAACTCTCATCAAGCCTCCACCGCCAGTTATTCTCATTGCAATTTTGTCTCTATAATTGACGACAAAAGTATATACAACCGGTTATGTGACGAAAATAGCTAGCCCTTTAGTGTTGTAGCATTGGAAAGTGGAAACCCATTTGGTGGGGATGTACTGCGATCCATGTGAATGCACAATTAAATTGAGGACTATGTACGTGTTCTTTATAAGGATGTTAAAATAGACGGTCGGATCGGGTCATGTCAGAATAAGTAACATGCTTACAGTTGTCAATCTATTTAAAAATAAAATAAATCGAACTGGCGCAAAGTTTATTTTTTAAGAAAAATTACATTGTATTATTACTATTATTTAAATAATATTCATATCATATATTTCATCAAGAATATCAAACCGCGTAAAAAACTACCACGGCTAATAATCACGCCCAATCGTGTCAAAAAACTATCAATACCACGGCTAAAAATCGCATACTAAAACCAAGAAAACTATTACAAAATACGGCTGAAAATTTTGCTTAAAATTCCAAAAAAAAAATCACAAACCACAACTAAATATCTTTACAATCAAAATGATATAAGCGATACACATAGTCAATAATGCACTAACACGTTACAGGCTTGGGTTCGAAATTAATATAAACAGTAGTGAGGTAATTGCTACCAAATTAACATAATCATGACTATTATCCGATAACGTAATTACGTTTTAAAATATGTGAACATTAAAAATATGTGAGTAAAAGTGGAAGGAGATTTATAAATAGGAGTCCAACTTCGGGATATAAAGTGAAACTTTAGAAATTAATTTAAAATTCTAGAAATAATTGTTGTTTGATGTCTTTATGCGGTTAAAAAAATTGAAGCAACATTCTAACACGATTGAAGCGATTAAGTGAGTCGAAAAAAAAATTATGCTACATATTTCTACCAACTCATCTAGATAACCCAAATGTCTTTCCTCACAACATTTAAAATTTATATTAAAATAAAAGTATTATTATTGTTCACACAATCATTCACTTGTAAAATGTATATATACAAATTAATAAAATAAGTAAAATTTGACTGTTGTTGAAAATTTTCTGTAAAAATAAAAATAAGTAAAAGTTGAGTATTTTTAATAAATTACTAAAAAATTATAAAAAAAAAAGTTTGTCGGAAAAATTAAATCAATTATTGTTATAAATTTTATTATTAATAGTAGTAATTAAAAAAAAGATATTAATTAAATCTAGTTGCTGTTCCAAAAATAAATAAATAAATCTAGTTTCGTGATAAATTTGTCGTCAAAAAGTGGAAATTATTAGACAACTTTTTAAGGATATGTTTCTAGACAATTTTTCGTGATAAATCTTGTTGACTGTATTTTGTAGATAATCAGTTTTTCTTGAAAAATAATTTAAGGATACGTTTGTTGAGAGGATTCAGCTTTTTGGTAGACAACTTCCTTCTAAAGAGTTGCAATTTATAAACATAAAAACGTGTAAAATCTGGGTTTGTTTTTAGCCTTGATTCCAATCTAACACCTATTTAAACACGAATTAGAATCCATTAGATTAGGGCCAGGCATGTAGTACCAGCTCGGTATCGGTTTAGGCGCCTGTTTAAAGTTGTAACCGGTTCAAGCATACTCCATACGCTACATGTTCACAATCGACTCATTTCGGTTCAGTTCATATTTTATCATTTTCATGGTCCTATATCAACTTCTGCACTCTCCTCCAACACCAATAGTTGGTCCTATGAGTCTCCTTCCTCTATATTGGCCCGACCCGCTTAACAAATCAACTTCTGCGCTCTCCTACCAGAAACACAGGTCCTAGCCATCGCCTAAATAGTTTGACCAGTTTCTAGGTCCTTTTGCACTAGTGTAAATTGTTGAGCCTAAAAGGTGATCTTAAAACAGGCAACAGGCAACCAACAACCTTACCCAGTATATTCCCACTTTTCAGTAGGGTCTGGGGGGAAGGATAGATACAAACCTTACCCCTATCCCAATTGGGATAGAAAGACTGCTCCGAAAGAGTCCCCGGCTCAAAGTCATCGTTTAAAACAGGCAAAAAGACACAAAAATAAAGCATTGCTCTCCGTGAACCGAATCATTCAATTCAAATCATAGATACATTCGTTTTTGTTCGTTCGTTCTTCTTACCAGATACAGGAAAGTGATACAACAATCCACAAAAAACAAAAATAATAAAGAATAAATAAAAAAAATCATTCTTTTAACTAATAACCAGCCTGAAACCGAACTTTACCTTCACTTTTATATCTTAACCACGTCCATTGAAGTCCTTGATATCAAATCTTCATACTTTACAGATAAAATAATGAAGAAACACTCCTGAGAGGAATAAAACAATGAAATCAGTCAAAAAAAGGTATGACCATTTTATAAATATAAAAACATGGCTACTTTTTTTAAAAGCTTACAGGGGTTGAAAATTTGAAATATCTTTTGTTTTTCAAGATTTCTTTCTCCCAGAAGAGTGTTCTCGCTGACTACGAAAATGACTCAAAAGTTGTTGTGCCTGCATTATTCAAGTCAACACGTTACAAACAGATATAGCCAAGTCAACTCACAAGTGGATATTTTGACAGATTGATTATGAACGTGTTCATTTGGGTTATATATTATCTTAGACGTGTCAGATTAAAAAAAATGCTGCCTAAATGAGGAACAATGTCTGTCTTTAATGCATACAACTTGTTAATCATATTATTATAGTAACAATATGATTTTTTTTTAATAACCAATTAACCATAAGCAAGTCAATTATTTTTAAAATACTTTACAAATCTACATTAAACTATTTGTGGGTGAAAAATGACATCCTTCAACACGAAATCATTTTGACCCATTACGCAAGATCATTTCATCTTGCAACCTCTAGAAAGTATCTTGATTTCACAGGCTTAATCAATCAATCAAAATCAATAAACAGTAGTATGAATTGTAGCCATTTCAAGTTTCAGCCCATTTATTGCTAGATGGGTCAATGCCAGCTGTGTTGTAAATCAAATGGTTCAAACATGTTTTAAGAAAAATTCAAATGTTTTACCTTCTCCTTGGCCCGTGATGTTCCGGATTGGGACAAAGCAACGAGAGGTGGGACCGCACCTTCTTGAAGAACCAACCGACAATATTTGGGACTATTTAGACAGAGTTGTAGAAGGATAGAAGCAGCGTTCTCTTTACCCCTTTGAGAACCCGTTTCAACAACCTCTACCAACAAAGGTATCCCTCCTTCTCGTGCAATTACTAAACAGCCCTCGGGTACACTAGCAAGATTCGAAAGTAAAGCAACCGCTTTATCAACCATTTGTGTTTCAGGATCCAATAACTCCACGAGATACTTAACTGCCCCCGCTTGTATTATCCGAGCTTTATTCTCATGAAAAATCGATAAATTAAACAATGCAGTAGCTGCATCTTTTTTCCCTCTTAGGGTACCCGATCCTAAAAGGTCAACCAATGGTTTGACCGCACCAGATTGACCGATTTTGACCCTGTATTCTTCTAATAAAGAGAGACTAAATAACGCTGCTGCTGCATTTTCTTTAGCACATGTGTTTCCTGTTTCTAAAACATGGATTAATGGTTCAACAGCGCCTGATTCAGCAATCAATGACTTTATGTTTCCGTTTATTGACAAATTTAATAGAGCAGTAACCGCATGTTCTTGAGTAAGTTTTTGTTTGGAATGTAATAATGAAATAAGAGGTTGAATAGCTCCAGCTTGTCCAATCATGATTCGGTTCTCCATATTATTTTTAGCAAGAAATCGTATTTCTTCAGCAGCCTTCGTGTGGGCTTCATTGGAGGGAGATTTGAGATCGTGTGCAAGATCTTTCACATATGAAAATGTTGTCGAATCATTTGGTGAAGAATCGGGTGGAAGAGAAACAGTTATCGGGTAACTGCGGTTTCCACCATTCGGATTAATCACTTCACTCACACAAATAGAATTATGGACCTGGTTTCCAGGAGCTGTTTCTCCAGATACTTCATATAAATGTTCAGAACTGGAAACAGCAGTTGAAGTAGATTCACTCCTGCTATGACTACATGACTCTTCAGTTGACCGATGGTTTGACTTTTGAAAGCTCAGTCTGTCAAACCCGTTTTCAATTTTCGAACTACTAACTAATTGATCTTCTGATGAAGACCTATCAGGATGGTCGATTTTTACATTGTTTTCATCGCACCAATTTGATATCAAAGCTTTGACCGTGTAATTCGGGATTAGGTTCTTGTGTGAAAGCGTTTGACGGGTTACCGGGCATCTCAAAAGCCCATTATTAATCCAGTTCTGGATCGAATCCCGTTCATAGGTTTGACCAGTTGACACAATCACCGGGTCAGACATGAGTTGCAAGGTCAACGGGCAAATATAATATGAAGGGACTGAAATACCATTAATGGCTCTAAAGCTTTCAAGATTAACCATGGTTTCCCTTATATGAAACACAAGATCAGGAATGTAATTAATTTGATTCAGTTGGTTGACCTTAATATTATCCTTTTCAACTGCAAGGCTTTCTTTTAGCAGTTCATGGCCTGTTGATAACTGAAGCAAATCTGTTATTTCCATTATAAGTTCTAACGGAGGAACCTTTTGTTCTCTTATGAATTTTAGGGCGTCTTCTAGCTTCTCTGCTGCAGCTTCCAGCTTTAAATTCTTTATTTCCGCCATAAAATGCTGAAAAATTGATGATATCATGTAGTCATGCACTCTGAACAGAACCAATGTTATAAAAGCAGTAAAATCATTTTTGGGGTCGTAAACAATGCTAATTTCATTCTGCTTCATTTTATATATTATAAGGCCCAATGAATCTGTGATTTTGGTTAATCATAAGCTATCTTAGGCAAGAAAATTCAGAATTTTAGGGTAAATTTTGAATTTTGGCCCATCCTACCAACAAGTCTCCTAGGTAAAATACTCCTTTTATATCTAAAATATATTATTTTCATCTAAAGATGAGTATTTATGTCCATCAAAAGGATTCCTATCTCAAACATACCTGAATATCAGTTGAAGTGGAAGTAGATGTAGTTGATGATGATTCCAATGACTCGTGTTCGGTTTCACAAATCTTGATTGAACATCTTTGAATTTTTGAAATTAGGTGTCTGCTTTGCACAACCTGGAAATATATTCAAGAAAGAAAAACAATTAACGCCTTTTGTTTTCTTTCATTATGGTAAATAATCTACCATGATATTGTAAGAAAGGCGATACACACCGCATAAATTTTGCTAATGTGAGAATTCCAGTTCTCAATGAACTCCCTGGCCTCATTTACAGCTACATCAAGTTCTTCAAACTCCTTACACAGGACTTCATCTGATTGTATGCAGGATCCATCAATGTTATCAAGTACCCGTTTAAAAAGCTTTAGTGAATTAGCAACATATTTGTAGTCATGCTGACATGGTAGGTTCTTTGGAACACCAAATGTGACAAGATGAATGAACCGAGATAAGCTGTTATTTAGGCATTTCAGAACATCTTCAACACCCATCCCTGCATAGTTACAAAAAACAATCAAAATCCATAATTTCCTCCCGATATGGAAAATATATATATGAAAGAATTACCAAGTTGTAACTAATTAGCTACCACTCTGTAGAAAACTAAGACTTTTCATCACATAATATGGATACTGAAACATTCAGTATCCAATTCCACACCATAGCTACCAGAAAAACTAGATTGTTATGTGTCCTAATTCAAAGGTACCCGAACAACATTTCATACTCATTTATGAGCCTCCTAAACTATAAACCACGTAAAATGCATGTAACTCATGTAAATTTGACTGAATTTATCATGATCCATCTTCAATATACATGATTCCAAGCAAACAAAATAGAGAATTGCACAGGAATCAGAGTATCAGACAATTAGTCGAACAGCTGGTGTGCAACAAAAACAAACCGCAATCTTGAAAGCTCTTACTTCTTAGATGCCGAATTTTGTATAAAATCATCACAAACCTATGTTTATGATCGATTCTCATCAATTAAGCAACTTCAAGATAAATTGGTACACAATTTGTGCTTCTAAGTTGTAATTACATGAACCCACTTCAGTTAAATCCCAAAATTCACACAAGCCATAAAACAACATTCACAAAAAAAGCCATAATCAACCAAACAAACTGGTTACCATAATTATATATAGAACCCCCGTCAAATTGCCGTTCCGAACAACCTGAAACAATTGAATAATATATAAAACGACAAGAATTCGAAACAAACCTAGTGGTGCGAGTACACCGATTACAAACAGATCTGGATCAAACCCACAAAGGAATAAGCTTTATGAAGAAATATCCATATCCATTTAGGGGAATGATTTTTGGGCAACACTTTGCAGAGTGATTCAAAGAGAAGAAGGGGAAAAAGAAGAAAGGGGTTAAATTGGTGGGTCAATATAGTTGCAGGGTTTGTTGGCGATTTAATTGAATAATACTGATTTGGTGTTAACTGTTAAGTATAAGTTATTATTATTAATTAATTATAAAGAAATCATGATTAAAGAAAGCAAAAAAGTTGAAAAACTTTAATCTTTTAATAAGATGAAGGTGACGTATGAAACAAGATTCGACCTCACCCAAGTACCCAACGAGGCAATGACCCATTTATAGCATAAATACAACATTTTCTTAACTTCATGTGTTTTGCATATATAGCTGATAATAGCTATCAAATACATTACAGTATATCGGTGTTTTGTTAGTGGAACAAAGCTTATAAATCAAATGTTTTTATGTTTGAATCTTATAAGCACGCTTTCTTAAAGTATTTTGTTTTCTTTATAACTGGTAACTTAGTGGTGAATATAATCAAGTGGTACTGTTGGTGGCACGATAAAACTCCAGTGATTCGTTAGTGGTTCAAATATTAATCTTTTAAGAAAAAACTAATAATAACTGAGCTGGACAAATACAACCAACTCTCTCTCTTCTAACTCCTAATAATTAGCATATAAAAAGTGATTAAATTTAATCTAAAGTGACTCGAAACATATAAATGTCACAACTAAGTTTGATTTTGAACAGGAGAAAACGGATGTATATCTATACCAACGTGATTATAAGTTTTTTTTTAACAGCAAAATCTATTATATTTCTAAACTAACCAAAAGTTAATTACAACATTACATAAATTAAACTCATACCCTTTAGACAAAACATTTATAAAGTAGACTAGTTTTACTTGACTAACAATATTACAAAGTAACCCAAGTAACTCATTTATTTATTAAAAAAGTATTCTGTTATTAGAGTCCAATCAGGTTAGCCGTCAATGGAGGTACCGGTAGCCGAGCAACCAATGGAGGAAGAATGGGAGACTGTCCAAGGAAGAGCAAGAAGGAAGAAAGAGCAAAACCAAGCTGGTAGAAGAAGACATATACCATACAGTCACATCACGTTCTACGTTGCAAACCTCCCTCATGATTGTACGAAGAAAGAATTATCAATGGAGTTCTCCAGGTTTGGCAAAGTACTAGATGCTTACATTGCTTCTAAGAAGGATCGATCTCACAGTCACTTCGGTTTTGTGAGATTCCCATTGGTTGAAAATCCACAAATGTTGGAGAGGGATCTTAACAGTATTAAAATGAGGAATCTGAAGTTAGCCGTTAATATAGCGAAATATGACAGGAATGGTAAGGCCCAAGTTCATCAGCCGACTGAAAAGAAACGAATGGAACCAACATTCACCCATCAAAGGTACTCGACTGGATATGGGAATGGGTGGCGACAGAACGGCAAATCTTTCAAAGAAGCGGTCCTTAATAATCAAGACGCTAACGTAATGAAGCTGGTTATACCGGATAATTACATATCTAAAAGTCAACTCAACTGGGGTACAACCTCATTGGCAGGAAAAGTAAGAGATATTAGAATCCTTTGTAGTCTGGAGGAGTTGCTTAAGGACAACTTCACTCACACGTTAAGGTACCTGGGTGGTTTGGATATTCTGATTACGTTTACGTATGCAAAGGATGCAACTGCTTTTTTATCAAACTCTCAACTCTGGGGGAATTGGTTCACAAGATTGGATAAATGGGTAGGGAATTCTATTCCACTAGAAAGGATTGCTTGGCTAAGGATAATAGGAGTACCAATCCAGTTATGGGACTCAAATGTTTTCAACAAAATTGGTGGTAGCTTCGGAAGGGTCTTGCAGCAATCGGAGGCAGATCTTTTGGACCGGAATTTAACCCAGGATTATGTTGCAGTACTCACAAACAATTTGGAACCAATCAATGGGGAAGTATCTTTAGCATGGAAGAATAAATCTTTTAAATGCTGGGTTATAGAAGATAGAAGAGAATGGGTCCCCGATTTCGTATGCAGCTCCCCGGAAAACTCAAACTCTCCATGCCGGCCACCGTGCAACGAACCCCTTGGCAGGACGGAACATGAACAGCCAAGCAAGGAAGCTGAAAAGTCTTGCGCCTCTGGGAACGAACCGGAACACAATGATTATTTTCGGTTTACCTCGGGAACAATCAGACTAATGAAGAAACCTAGAAGAAGGAATAATGATGTAAGCCCCCGCCTAAATTCAAAATCCTCGGATGGGCCTCAGAATGTGTTAAGGCCGAAAAAAAAGAGCAAGGCCCAACAACGATATGGTAGATTCAGGGAGTGGGCCACTTTTCATGGGCTTGGAAAACCAATTGGACTTAAATTCTCTTCCCAGTGCAAACAACTCTTTAAATCACCCGATGGAGAGAGTCTCTGAAACCGTAATTGAAGACACAGCTCGGGGAATATTACAAGAACATTCCCAGGAAGACGAGGTGATAATTGAGGAAATTGACAAGACTATAGAAGTGGCAGGTAGCGTTGGGATTCATCTAATTGGCCATGAAAACGAGGTACGTGAAGCAATCTTGGAGGAGGGTGAATTCATTCGATTCCAATGAATTTTCTATCATTGAACGCAAGGGGGGTGGGGGATCCTAACAAAGCTGAATGGATTAGGTCCCTAAAACAAAATCATAAAATTGATTTCATCTCTATCCAAGAAACCCAATTTTCGGATTATTCTAAGATTAAACCTAGTTTATTCTGGGGAAATACTATTTTCGATTCTATAGGGGTAAACGCCCAAGGCCGATCGGACGGTCTAATGTGTATTTGGGATCCATCAAAATTCAAGAAATTATCAGCATTTTGTGATAATAACTTTATCTTACTGAATGGTGAGGTGCCGAGTTATGAGGAAATCTTCCACATAATCAATATCTACGCTCCACAAGAGGCTAGAGAGAAAAGTGTTCTCTGGGATAAGATTGAAAGTCTGAAAGCCGACCAAGAAGGTTTCTGGATTATTCATGGTGACTTTAATGAAGTACGGACTCCGGAAGAACGTTTAAATTCTGAGTTTAATTTCACGGGCGCTTTGGCTTTCAATAATTTTATATTCGGGTGCAACTTGGTTGAGTATAACATGGAAGGTACAGGTTTTACTTGCATGAAGGGTCTTGGTGAGAAGTTTAGCAAATTAGACAGATACCTGGTCAGTGATAGCTTTGTAAACGAATGGCCAAATGCTAGAGTATCTGCTCTAGATAGGAAATATTCTGATCACAACCCCATTATTCTCATCACCACAAATGTTGATTTTGGGCCTTCCCCGTTTCGATTTTTCAATTCATGGTTTAGTTTCGTTGGTATTGAGGATGTGGTGTTGTTGACTCTTCAGACTGCGAATACATGGGGTAAGCCGGATATAAGATTGGCTTCCAAACTGAGGGTAGTAAAATATGCTCTTAAGCTATGGATCAGACAACAAAAGGCAAGAAATGAAGTAGTGGCTACCTCTTTGAACCATGTTATTCTCAATTATGAAAATCTAGCAATCCAAAGAGAAATCACGGAGGCTGAAAAAGACCATTGGGCCACTGTGAAAAACGAATTAGCCATTCTGGAACTTATTAAAAAAGAAGACATCAGGCAGAAATCCAGGGTGACATGGGCTCTTGAGGGAGATGAGAACTCATCATTCTTCCATGGGATTATGAAAAATAACACGAAAACCAATCGAATAAATGGGCTCCAAGTCAATGGTGAGTGGAGTAACGATCCGGTTAAAATAAAAAATGAAGTATGGAGTTTCTTCAAAGATAAATTCACAGAGCCAAATTATAATAGACCGAGGTTCACATGCTCTATCCAGAAAAAGCTCTCAATTGTTGAAGCCGCGACCTTGACACTACCATTCACTGATGAGGAACTCAAAGCAGCAGTTTGGGAATGTGGAAGCAATCGGGCCCCTGGACCGGATGGTCTAAACTTTGTTTTTATTAAGAAATTTTGGGACTCTCTTCAATATGACTTTAAGGCAACCTTGGATGCTTTCTATGTTGACGGTTACCTATCCAAAGGTTGCGGATCTTCCTTTATTACTTTGGTCCCAAAGAAATCTGATCCGAGCTCTCTCAAAGATTATAGGCCAATTAGCTTAATTGGTTGCATTAGTAAGGTGATATCCAAAGTTCTGGCCAACAGATTAAAAAAGGTTATGGACTCCATAATCTCTGAATCCCAATCTGCATTTTTGGAAAATAGAAACATCACAGATGGCGCCTTGATTGTAAATGAGGTAATATCATGGCTCAAAAAAAAGAAAAGTAAGGCGTTCTTGTTCAAGATCGATTTCGATAAGGCGTTCGATACCACTTCATGGTCTTATCTTGACTCCCTTATGGGGCAAATGAACTTTAATGGCCAATGGAGAAAGTGGATAAAGGGCATTCTAGAGTCTTCAATGGCCTCTGTGTTAGTTAATGGGGCACCTACCAAGGAATTCCAATGTCAAAGGGGTTTAAGACAAGGAGATCCACTATCTCCTTTCCTTTTCATTATTGTTATGGAATCCTTGAGCTGTTATTTTAACCAAGCAAGTGCGCTGGGTATACTTAAAGGGATTCAGTTTCGGAATAGTGATCTATGTTTATCTCATCTATTTTTCGCGGACGATGCAATCATAATGGGAGACTGGTCTGTTACAAACCTTGCAACTATACGGCGGCTGATGAGGGGATTCTACCTGAGCTCGGGTTTGAAAATGAATATGCAAAAATGTAGTTTGTTTGGGATTAATGTCGAAGACTCAGCAATACAAAGAATGGTTGAAATAATGCACTGTCAAAAGGGATCGCTTCCATTCAAGTATCTGGGCCTTACAGTTGGTGCTAATATGAATCTCATTCGGTATTGGCAACCGGTGATTGATTCTTTTGAGAATAGGCTATCTCTCTGGAAGGCGAAACACTTATCTATGGGGGGTCGAATAGTCCTCATCAATTCGGTTCTAAACAGCTTGCCATCATATTATTTCTCAATTTACAAAGCCCCGGCAACGGTTATTGAACGACTTGACAAGATTAGAAGAGCTTTCTTATGGGGAGGGGTAGAAAGACAAAAAAAGATCCATTGGGTTGCTTGGGATAAAGTGGTCAAACCAAGGAAGCAAGGTGGACTCGGAATTGGATCACTTCGAGATATCAATTTATGTTTACTTGCAAAATGGTGGTGGAGATTTCTGGTAGAACCAAACAGCTTATGGCGAAGAGTTGTTCATGCAATTCACAAGATAACTATGGTGGGGGATTTTCTTCCAAGTAAGCCGATCACAACAGGTATTTGGAATAATATTGTGAAACTGGGTAGTGACTTCCATGGTAAGGGCATTAATCTAAAGTTATTGTTCAAAGGTGGTGTTGGCAATGGCAGCACCCTAAAATTTTGGACCGACAATTGGGTGGGAGAAATCCCATTTTGTTTTAAATTCGAAACTCTATACAATCTAGACAGTTGGAAGGATTGTAACGTCAAGGATATAATTCATAATAGTGGTACATGCCTAGCTTTTAATTGGGAATGGTATAGTGAGCAAATGGTGGGGCAAGCAAAAGATGAAATGGAAGTTATGGAATCCCTGCTGTCAAATGTACATTAAATGACCAAATGGATAGATGGTTTTGGCTAGGCTCAAATGATAATAAGTTTTCTGTTAAATCTTTAAAGACAAGGATGCATCATGGGACAAGAGAAGGTTTCATATTTAAGTGGAGCAAATGGGTTCCGGTAAAAGCGAATGTACTAGCTTGGAGGGCGGAAATGGAACGACTCCCTACTCGAAAGGCGCTCATCAGGAGGAATCTTCAAGTTCCAACAACTTCTTGTCCCGTATGTAATGGCGAGGAAGAAACGGCTGAACATCTATTAATATCATGTCCATATGCATGTTCCGCATGGCAATGTATCTCTCAGTGGTGCAAGATTCCGCCAATCTATGCTTTCGAGGTTAAGGATTTATTTATGGTTTCAAAGTTTTTTAAGGGTATTCGCAAAAAACAGCAGCTGATTCATGCCATAATAATCACTACGTGCTGGTGTATTTGGAAGTTAAGGAATGAAGTTGTTTTTAATGGGGCACGCCCTTCAACTCAGAAGATTGTAGAGGATGTGAAAAGAATCGGCTTCCTTTGGATAAAGAATAGAGCAAAGCTAGTTCATTTGGATTGGGATAGTTGGAAAAGTTTTCATGTAAACTTTGAGGTGTAGCTCTATTGTATTTGGGATCCTTCTTCTAGCATCTTGCTAGTTGGAGGTTTTTTATTTATTAATAAATTTTTGCCGTTCAAAAAAAAAAAAAAGTAACTCATTTATTAACTTGCTTCGGTTTTAAATTTCAAGATCACAATTTCACAAAACTTTTAAAAACTTTGTTTTCATTGTAAAAGTGTTTAATCATTTAATCGTATTACTTTATGTATTTACTTACTTCCTAACCTTTAATAAATTAGTTTGATCAATACAACAAATGGCAAAAAACTATCTACTATAACTTTTCTTTTATAGAATAAAGCTCCTTTAATATGTTTAAGCATTCTATATATTCTTACTTTTTAGACTATCTAAAAGTTGTTTTTTTTTTCATTTATCTTTTATTAAATATTTGGAAGTAACATTTTATTAAATACTGATTTTTTCAATCTTTATCATATTAATAATAACAATTTTATTAAATTTAATAAATAATATGATTATATCATTAACCGTATTTTTAAAATAATTTTATTTAATTTATGTAATACACTAGGTAAAAACCTGTGTAATACACATGTTAAATAAATAAATTCAAAATTATTTATTTTAAATAATATATCACATATTTTTCAAAGATTGAATACAAAAAATTAAATAATATGACTTATGATGTAATAATTTTATTTGTTAAATTGAATAAAATTTTTATTATTTAATAGAATAAAAATCAAAATATAATAAAAGATGATTTATAAACAATTAATATGAGAGTGAAGCGGAAAAAATAATTTTTAGGTTGTCTATAATGATGACATGTGTACCACCAAAACATTTATTTATTATATAGTATAGATACAGATATATACAGAGGGGAATGTTCCCCTAAAAAGTCTATTTTGCCTAAGAAGGCTAAGAAGGATTTTTAAAAACTCGAAAATCGAACCAAACAAACTCCGATTGAATTCATTTTTGCATCATTGGAACCGTCTTGTCGAACCCTAAAACCCAAACCTAAAATCATAAACAATAAACCCAAATACTCAAACCAAAACTTTAAAAACAAACCTTAAACATAAAGATAAAACCTAAAAGTTTAAAATCAAGCCCTAAAATCTAAATTTTAAAACTAGTCGTTAAAGTTATAACCTAAAAGCTAATATTATAGGGTTGGATGAGACAATTTCAATGCAATCGAAATGAGTTCAATCGGAGTTCGTTTGGGTCGGTTTTGAAGGTTTTAAAAATCCTTTATAGCCTTCTTAGACAAAAAAGACTTTTTATTTGATCTTTCCCCTATATACAGATATAGATTAGTTTAACAAATAATATGTTTAAAGCTAAACCGGTTACTTTTATTTGGTTGCGACTTGCGTGGTGGTTTTAACCTTTGTGTTACAGTTACGTTTGATGGTGCTGGAGACCGACAACACATCAGCTGATCCACCACAATCGACGACCTGAAAATCAACCGCCACGCGTCTCTCTCTCGAGCTTTTATCACACACACACACCAATTTCACCTTCACTTTCACACACCAAACCCTCATCAGGGCTTAACCTCCAGTCCCGGTTACAATTCTCAGTTTCTCACCACAACGATCATGGACAAACTCGATAAATTCAAACTGGCTTCTTCTTCCTTCGGCGAACGACTAATGACCGGTGGAGCTCAGATGAGTCGCATCTTCGGCACCAAGATGAAGGAGATTTTACAAGCTCCGACACCGGAGTCAAAGATCGTCGACGAAGCGACGTTAGAGACGATGGAGGAGCCTAATTGGGGGTTGAATTTGAGAATCTGCGCCATGATTAACGCTGAGGAGTTTAACGGAACGGAGATCGTGAAAGCGATTAAGAAGAAGATTTCTTCGAACAAAAATTTTGTTAGTCAGAGGCTGAGCCTTGACCTGTTGGAGGCGTGCACGTCTAACTGTGATAAGGTGTTTTCTGAAGTGGCGTCGGAGAAGGTGCTTGACGATATGGTGTCGATGATTCAGGATGGTCGGACCGATGAACGGAATAGAATGAAGGCGGTGCGGTTGATTAGGGCTTGGGGTGAATCGGAGGAGCTCATGTATTTGCCTGTTTTCCGTCAAACTCACATGGTGAATCATCTTTTCAATATCTGTTTATTAACATCTTTCTTGTCTTTTATTTTGTGTAATTTATGTTTTATAATTGATTTTCCTTGTTTTTATCGAATTGTTTTAGTAGTTGAAGACAAATTAAGCAACATTAATGTCAAAAGTTTTATGATTTATTAACATAAGAGGCCATGATTTGATCATGAAAGTATTGATGTGAAATGAAACATATTTACAAGATGTTTTTCATGCCTGCAAGTGACTAGAACCATGGGATACTTCCAAGATATGCTCCTGACCTCTTACCATCCTCATAAATGGTAGTCATGTTCATATGTTTGAGGATAAATGTGTAAATGTAAAGTTAGTTAGGAAACAGTTATTGATCGATGAATTAAGGTTTTCAAATAACTATATAATATCTGTTTTCCTGAATAATATAGGTGCTATTAATAACTTGAGAATAACGGGTCATGTTTGGTTGATCTGTTTAATTAAACGGATCATGTTTGTGGTGGCTTGTTTAACCTATCCAGGACATGATAAACTATGACCTTATGCATGAAGTTTCATGATATTTGTCAAACCTCGTATCAGTGCCAGTCTGTTATTTATTTGTTTGTTTGTTTGTTTGTTTTCTGGGAGAATCAGATGTCTTGAAGTTAGAAAACAATTAAGGAATCTGGAATAAAGGTTTTTGCAACATAATATTGTATACCTTTTATCATCAAGAAAGCATCCAAGCAACTACACCAATTTTATTTATAAGCAATATACCAAGAGTGATAGGTGCATGTTTATTAAAATCAGAATAATCACACTGACCAAAGTAAATCAAGATTGTTAAAAATCAAGAAACGTTTAATGTCGTCCCTAATTGAACAGAAACATATGCTTATGTATATATTGCAGAACCTGAAGACCAATGGGATACCTGTAGGATCTCAGCCTGGAAACCCGAGCGCTGGATATCAATTAATGGAATCACCGGTTTATGAACAACCTATGCATGCCTCTGATAGATACCCGATACTGGATATGGATTTAATGGGTTTAGAAAGAGATGCCGTTCCATATACTGATGGTGGTCAATCTGTGGAACAAAAGAAAGAGTTGCTGTTGGTTAGTAGAAATAGTCTTGATCTTTTATCAAGCATACTTGATTCAGGAATGGAGCCTATACCGATTAATGTAAGTTCTTTGATGCCATTGTTATGTGCCAGAATTTTACATATATATGTTTAATTTTGAAATGTATTTTATTGGTATTGTGATATGAGTGGGTTGGTTGACAAGTCAAAGCAGTTTAGTTTCTACCATTATCTATAGATTTATATAAATTCGAATGTGATTACTAAAATTTTATATTATTTCTACCATTATGTGTTTTGTTAAAGTATTTTATTTCAATTCAAGATCAATTTTATGCAAGAACAGTTTAAGCACTTATTTTATTTCAATTCAAGATCAACTTTATACAAGTGCTTAGTTGGTTCTCAAAGTTGATACTTGCCTCCATACATGCATGACAGAAAGTTGTTTTTTTTTTTTTAAATTTCGGTAAATTTTTTAAATAAAATGGTTACAACCTTCTACGCGCTCTAAGTCCCGCTCTGGGCTACTTTTAAGTTTTAACCCGTTTGAGTTGTTCTGCAGGATGAGTTAACGGTTAGCATGTTGGAAAAGTGCAAGGAATCTCTGCCTGTGGTTCAAAGAATAGCAGAAACCACAACAGATGATGACATACTCCTTTTTGAAGCTTTAAATCTGCATGACGAGCTTGAACAAGTCATTTCCAGATGCTCAGAAATCAAAGGGAAACTTGGACACAACCCGTTAGATACTATGGATCCTGCTTTGACTAGTGAGGTCAAAGTCAAAGAAGAAAGTCAATCTTCTCTTAAAGACGAGACCATCGAGCAGGTAAAAGCGAGTTGAAATATGTTAGTAATCAAATTTACTTCCACGTACATTCAATAATCAGCAGACTTGAACTTTAAATCCATGCAAATAATTATCTGAACCTATCTAATTAGTGTGGATCTTATTATTAGTAATGCTAATCTTGTATCCATGAAGTATGAATGCCTGACATGTGCATGTATGATTAGATGGGCTGAAATTGATAAGGTTAAAATGTGTCGTCTTTTTATTCTTATTTGAATGTTAGCTTAAAATGTTCACAGTATATAACAAGGATTTATAAAACTGTTATGCACACTATACGATGGTCTAATTTATAATTTACCCAGGGCCAAATGATGCACATAAATAACATAAGAGTTTAAACCTGAAATGTGTCAGATGTTACATGATGTGATGGTAAGCATAACAATCAAACTAAATTGTCCATAGGGCCTTGAACAATATGAGTGCACATGCGGTTCTGGTTTCTCAGAGAAATTTTAACCGGAACCGGAATTATTATAACCAGTTTCACCTTTATCTGGCCAAAACTGGAACCTGAACTAGCCAAAACCCGATAAAGCTCGGTCAAAACCCGACTCTAACTGGAACCAGTTGTTGACTTTGTTGATCAAAACCAGATTCCAAACCCGGAACTGGTTTAAACAAAAAAAAAACCTGATTTGGGCACCTCTCGGCACCATCGTGTTGCAAATGTTGATGATGCATGAAAATGGGTTTTAAACGAGGGTTTTAATTTTTAAAATCTCACGAGTCATTAGCTTGTGAGTGGTTATCTACATATCCTAAAAACATATTTTAACAACCCTGTCAAGTATACGTCTCGTAGTGGTCACTACGGAGCGTATAGCCACCTCGTAATGGTCACTACGGGGCGTATAAGGGTTCAATCATTGGCACTGATACCCAATGATTGCCCCTCTATATTCCTCGTATTGATCAATACGAGATGTATAGGGGTGTGAGGTGTGTCAGTAAGGTGTGTGAATAACACCACCCAATAGAGGTGAAAAGGAAGCGGTAACTAGAACGAGTAGTAGCACTAGGTGATTGTCCCCAAATATCACAAAGTATGATGTTGAAAAATGCATTACTGCAATTTACACTGAATATGTTACCAGTAAGGGGGAAAAAAGGCGTGTCAAGATTAAGGATGACATTCATGCTAGTACCGAAAATATTGATACCCAAGTTGGGAATTTATCGGTTTGGTACCAGCATTGGTACCGGTTTTATTGGTTTCAATTTGCTTTGGTGTTTCATTTTCTTTTGGCAGCATGGTATTTTTAATTAGGATTTTAACTATCATTATGTTTAGTTAACGATCTTTGTATTTGATGAATCAAAGGTACGTGCCATAGTGTCATCTTATATTCAGTCTTTTGATTTTATACAAATTTTAGTTCAAATAGGAATGATCTTTATGTCTAGTTAAACAAATGTTTTTGAACTTAAGACAATACGAACAAACATACCAAGTGAATTTTCAGTTTATAAGGTTTTTAGGGAAGATTTGAAACAAACTTACCTCTGTCACAAAATATGAGAGAGAGGTGGTTTCATATGAGATCCCCATTAAACTTAAGACCATGAGTCTCCCAATAAAGATATAAAAAAAATATGTTAGAATACATGAAAGTTATTCTTCGTTGAGTTGTTATTCGTTATGCATAATCATTTTTCCTTCCTTGTTTTGTTTTTTAATCACTTCAAGGTTTGTAGAAAAACAAAAAATAAAGAAAGTTTATAGTTTTTATTTAACAACAAAACCAATTAATAATTAGAACTACTAATAGCTATTTCAACATCGTCTATCATCTATGTCATTTACAATAGTTTTTTTTGATTTTCTCACCCAATCTTGAGGCAAATCAAAGCTTCCATAATATTATTTGATAATGTTGTTCTATATGAGTCTAGTGTGGCTCTAATACACAACCACTTGTGCTAAATAACGACTTAGTTGCGATTATAGAAATTTGTACTGCCAAAATATCTGACAAATATATAAAATTTAATAAAAGAAATCTAAAAAAATATGGTAAAAATGGCGAATATAAAACTTTACTTTTAGCTATCCAATATATGATTAGGAAATCCAATAGCATTTTATGCTCTTGGAGATGCCACTTTAACTCAATTTTTATTGTAACAGGTTCCTTTCTTTCACATAGAAATATTCAATGAAAAAATGGTCCCATGATCACATTTCACAACATCCTCATTGCATGTTTCTTGATATGTTGAATTATATACA
Source organism: Mikania micrantha (assembly GCA_009363875.1). Taxonomy (NCBI): domain Eukaryota; kingdom Viridiplantae; phylum Streptophyta; class Magnoliopsida; order Asterales; family Asteraceae; genus Mikania; species Mikania micrantha. The sequence continues at coordinate 71,580,542 of CM018684.1, forward strand.
ACTTTATCAAATCTTTTTCTTTGTATGTTATGAACAAGCCCTGCAACCTATTCTTAACAATTAACATCTACCACCATGTATGACACCTTTTTTATTTTATTTTCAGACATAATTTTTTTCTTGGTTATGTCATACTTAATCATCGTTCTAAAAACAATATTCAAGAAAAGATAATTTCATTCTAGGATCCAAGATAACAACAAAATGCATAAAGTCAATAAACCTATCACACTTCCATAAATACTTGTCATATTTCTAACGCATTGATCATGCAATTCCAGAAAATTACAAATGGATGTCTCAAAGGTGAGCTTAAGGCTTTGAAGTTGCCGATACAAAATATGTTATAATTTTAAACTTTCTTGTAATTCAACTAGTAATTTACACACGCCAAAGTCTAAATGTCCAGGCTTTCTTTCCGGATCACGACTATAATGATTATTTTCGATGTTAAAAGCAAAAAAGAAATACCTCTCTTAAATCCACAACAATTTTCAACATCTCATAGGTGAATCCCACCTATTAGAATACTCACTACATAAAAACTTATTTGTGTCAACTTACAAGTCTTTCATGCATTTTTTGAACTATGTTATTCTTTGTGGTGAATTTCTAACATACTTAATTGATTTTTACATACTCACTACATCAATAATCTTATCTTACTACTTGCATTATCAGCGGTTATAATATTATTTATCCCCTAAGGCCCAACCATGAATATAATGCAACAATTCACGAGCCATATCATCTCCTTTATGACGATCAATGGGTTTAAAGTAAATAATATGTTTATGCATAGCCAATCATCATCAATGAAATGATCCGTTAAAACCATATAGTTAACTCTTTTGACATGATGTACGTCCAAATATTAGTTGTCAAGTGAATGTAATTGGTTGATTTACTTAAATTAGTCGTCAATTGTTTTCTTTCATCCACGTAATATTTTTCAATATTTTTAGATATTTTATGTCATGTGGGCAAATTAAAATTCTCATTTAAGGAGTTAGTGTATTCAACAAAAGTACAGCTTAAAAGGTAGTTATGTAACAACAATTAAGTCTAAGAAAACTTTTAATATTCTAACCTCATCCTCTTTTAAAACACCAACACTACCTTCTCTTTTAGTGTGTTTTTTAAACATTAAATTATTATTTTTTCCTTATAAACCATTTCCGGATTCAATTGAAAATGTTTTGGGAACTGATGTATTAGCCGACAAGGAGCACAGGGGTAAACCAAAATCAAGGACTAACAATTTAATGAAGCAAAGGCCGGTTCAAGAAAAAAAAAAAGAAGAGGCTAATTTGTAAAAAAAAACGCGATATCCAAAATCAATACCATTTTTTTAATATCATGCCTCTCAAAATTGGCGGGTTGAGTTGTGTTAGTAACAGGTTAGAATGTGTGCGGGATGAGTGCGTTTTAAGATGCATTTTAAGTAAAATCAGTTTGAGTATAAATGAGTCGTTTTTAAAAATATAAAAATTTAGTTCAAATTAAAATAAGTGATAACGAAACAAATAGTTTATTTTTATAATTTTTAATGATTTTCTCATCAAATAGATTATTAATAATTCTTATCTGTTTTTAAGTTACCCATGTTGATCCGAATTATATTAAATTGTTACTCATTTCAACCTATTATTTGTCCTAATGTTACTTATTTCAACTCAAAATACAATAATTCTTTACCTAAATTTTATCATTTATCTTATTATGAGTCAAGACTGTCAAGTGTAGTTAATATTAATCTCATTTATTAATACCAGTTACAACATAATTAAATAAAGCGGTGCTAGTGAGTTAATTGCTATAAATGGGCGATGGTTATCCCATTTTAATATAAACCATATAATCAATTAAAGTTGTTCAAATATCCACCGCTATAAATTTATGAGCTATAAATTTATGATACCCGCTGCATAAATCTCAAGTCTCACAAATAGAGCGGTTCAGTATAACCCACAAATTGAGCGGTTCAGTATAACCCGACTATTAACACACTATTGGTAGCGGTTTTTTTTTTTTTAAAAAAAAATAACAGTTATTATCAAACCGTTCTAGAAAACATTACATAATTATTTAATCAATATGTCTTCTTTATTTTATACTACGTTATTACCCCGTGTGTTACACGGATTAAATAAAGAAATATAACGAATAATTATTAATGAAAATTTAGAAAATATTAAAAATGATTTTTAATACAATTACAATTTCATATGATTTTATATCTTAAGTATAAAAATAATAATATTATTGTGGTAAACACTAACTTTTTTTTATAATTTGTTTTTCTTTAAACATTGTGTGTTCAAATAATTGTTTCGAAAATTTTAAAATTTATAAAAAAATATTGAAAAAATGTGTTTTTAATATTAATAGATTTTAATGTATTAAAAAAATATTTTTTATTTTAAAAATATATAAATAGTATATTTAATATTATTATTTGATATTAGATGTGTTTAATACGAGAGAGAAGAAAGAAATGAAGTTTTATATTCTTTAAAAACATGACATGTGACACTAAACATATATTTATTAGTATAGGTAGATTTTTTTGAACATGGTTCGGTTTGTTGAATAACAATCACATAGTAAAACATAATCAAGTAAATTTTGATTCTATCTAGGGGTGTTTATCGGGTTAACCCGATCAGGTTTCGGGTTATTCGTGTCAGGTCAGTCGGATTAACATTTATTTGCTATTATCTTGACCCAAAATATTAAATTGCTAAAAATTATTCATGTTTAAAACATATAATTCAATGAAAATGTGTTGAATCATATATAATTTGATTGCCATAGTCATATGTAGTTAATGTAATTAAATATTTCGGTTAAAAGTTAAACTTGTTATGTATTTAATAATTAATATACATAAAAAATAATGATGATCCTTATTTGGGTTATTCAGGTTAACTTGAAGCCCGAATAATTTTTAAAAGCATACCCAAACCCAACCCTATTAACAGTTCGGATCAATCAGGTTGACTTGAATAACCCGACTAACATTTTTTGCCCGAGTAACCAAACCCTATATATTAAGCTTATTTAGGTTTGAGTGTGGATAGGGTTATTTAGATTGGGGTATTTTCGACACCGCTAATCATATTAAATTGCAATTACAAATAAATTTTGTGTTCGAAATTAAGAAAAAGATAATTTTTTCTTATTTATTTTCCAACAATTAATTAAGTCATTTAAATGAGAGGCGTACGTAGGGTCAGGGGCTTGAATGTGTAAAGGGCATATATGTTGGAAAAAGTTGAAATTGATGAAGTAAAAACCGATATATACAGTGAATGTATGTCTTATCTGGGGCCATAACATCTCCATACCTTTTTGCATTTACTCGTTTTCATAAGTCCCAAAGTCCCACCAAAGCAAACCCTAATTTAAGTGCTTTGAATGCTAAAGGTCCCAAAGACACATGTGGTCAACATAATGCCTCATTATATAGGTTTCTATTTTGAGACTCGTATCTTTTTATCATTATCCACTATACCTTTTAAAACTTTAGGTTACCTTTTCTTAACCTACAATTTTCATCATGTCGCTTTTTTTTTCCTTCCTTCCCCTCAAAGTATGATCCATGTTTAAAGAGATATATATGTGTAAGAATAAAGATTTATGCATGCATGCATGTAAATCCTTTATAGTTTTCTTAGGGGAACCTCTACTGAATGTACGTACGTATGGTTAAATATTTTGATAGATTATTGTTTATTCACCTATGATCTTAAAGTAGCATTGATAAGATGTAGAATCATAAATTTTGACTCACAAGGTTTAAATTAAACGCTTGTTTTACTTATCTAATATTGTTGATAAATTATAAATATAAAGAGAGTCTTAGTGGATGAACAAAACTTATATGATTCATATTAAAAAATTTTAAAAAAATCATTCTATTTTAGTATAATATATAAAAAATATAATAAACTTGGAAAGTTTGTGTTTAAAGTGATTAAATTCGAAAATCAAGTGGATAGGGAGATAACGTGTAACATCAGTGCCGGAACCGTCACCGGAACAGTGATCTCTACAGTTCATGAACAGAAAACAGGTACAAACTACAAACATTTTATCTCATTTCGTATTCATATTACTTATCATTATCATTTTGTGTTGTCATAGATCAGATTCAGAAACAGTTAACAGAAACACAGTTCAGAACAATGGTTCTTGAGTCAGATAATTATTTGACAACACAGAACCATCATATGATTATTTGTTTAGGATTTATTATGTATAAACGTATGTGAGGCTTTACAGAACAAAACACACGAATATTGTTATGTGAATGCTAAATTGACGGGTTATTCGTATAGGTGACGATCTGTACGAATAAATCTGAAAGTTTAACGTTCTGAGTGATATTCTTTAATTAGAAAACAAGATTGAAAAGTATAGTTATCGTCGTGTTCGTACGGGTGACGATTCGAACGAATACGCGCGACGACCGTACATTTCGATTTAAACAGTTAATTTTGTTTTAAATTTTTAATAAATAAGATGATATTAGTTAATTTATTAGGAATTACAACCTTGAATAATTAAAAGATTTCTAATTTTATAACCGTGTCGTTTCGTCGCGTAAACTACGCGACACGGCATAATACGCGAAACCGAACGAGACCGATCAACCGGGTGTGGTGAAGCATTTATTATGGCAATTAAATGCCATAATCATCATCACCAACCTCACATCTCTCTCTCAATCTCGTCTCTCTCTCTCTACAAATATTCAACATCTCTCTAAGATTTCTCAACCATCTTGCATCGGATTCAAGTGATTCTCGGTTCAAAACGACCACTACACGACGAAGATCAAGGAAGTACAAGTATTTCGAGATTTCATCCACGAAATTGGAGGTAAACACCCATTTTAAATTCGGTTTTAGAGGGTTTTTCTTGAATACATATGGTTTTGATGTTATGACCGAATTGGAGCACTTAGAACACTTAGACGAGGGTGTATACATGTTTAGGTATTGTTAGAAATGTGATTATAACAAATTGTAGCTGCAAATCGAAGAAGAAATGTGCAGGTTCGTGGAACAAAGGGCTGATCGAAGGAGACAGGTTCGCTGGCCGAACCCTACGCGAACCCATGATGCAGCCGAACCCTGCAACCTTATGGGAGCCGAACCCTGTGGAGCCTGTCACGAACCTGTGGCTTACTGGCAGCCGAACCCTGCCCCACTGCGACGAACCTGTGAAGACAACCTGCCAACCGAACCCTTGGAACGAAGCCTTTTCAGCCGAACCCATGATTTGCGAACCTGTCTTGGCCGAAGCTATGAGATCACAACGAACCTTAGCATGGCAAACCTTAGGAGCCGAACCCTATGGGTTCGGTGGTGTATTGGGCGAACCTTATGTCTATGTTAGCCGAACCTTGGATCGAAACCCCAAAGGGTTCGCTGCCCTAGATGGGATATCGAACTTAAAGGATGTTTAATTGGGTTAATATGGACCTAGGAGCAACAATACTAGTGTAAACAACCTAAGGATGGGTTAATTAGTCATTAACCTAAGTTCTAACAAGGAATGGAGCTAATAAGATGCATGCATGGATTAAGTTATGTGTGTGTGCATGGCTTAAACAAATGTAGAAGTTGCATGGGAGTATGGAGTAAGGATTTCTATATCAAGATATCCTTCTAACATACAATAACAACTTAAAACGAGTTGTAAACATGAATAGCTTAGACATCTATATCACATGGTTCAAACAATTTTGATTATGATCAAGAAAGAAGTCAAGTATTGTCAATTGGGCTTAAATGGGCCCAATGGGATTTGATTAAGTCCATCAAATGTTAAACGAGTAATTAAATTTAATAATTTTTCTAAAATTTTGTTAATTTGAAATCATAAATGGCATCGATTTCCTTTAAGTTTACTTGATTATAAAAGTTAATTGTAAAGTTAGTTTAATATAATTGAATTGGGATTTGTTATAAAATAGACGAATTAATTGTCTGGAATTGTTTTAAAAACAAAGGAAACTCTGCCGAAATTTTCTAAAATTTTAAGGTAACTAAGTAACTAAATTATGGGATTGGGGATCAAAAAGGGTAACTAAGATAGGTTAGATCTTAGATATACCTAGTACTAAGACACTTAGCTGCACACACAACAATACTCAAAGTCTTAGGCACAACGACTATTACGCGTACTTATTACATTCGAATTCTTATAAAATAACTCAGGAACCGAAGAAACTTAGCTTACATACAGGAGCGCGCATTTTGTGTTAGATCAAATTACATAGCAGCACAGGTGAGTTCATTGCCCCTTTTCTAAACATTTTCGTTTTAAAACGCGGGGCTGAGAAGCATGCGTAAACTGTTTACTTAAATTGTTTACTTTAATGTTTTTTTTAAATTTATATGTTTTACATATATATGAATGTTATCCTAGATCATGTCTAGGAAGATTTTATGCAGGTTTATTAACTGATTCACTTATATATTAAGTGAATAATCAAGTTAAACTAAACTTTTCAATAAGTCAAAACATTTCAAACAAGTCAAAACAAACATTTTGGGAAATCAAGTGGGTGAATTCAATGGAATCAAATCAAACATTTTGGGAGGTCAAGTGGTGAATTCAAGGAATCAAATCAAACATTTTGTGAAATCAAGTGGGTGAATTCAAGGAATCAAATCAAACATTTTGACAAAACAAGTGTGGGACATCAAAACATCAACAAAACAATCTTTGCAAAGACAACATTCAATGTTCTACAAACCAAGTGTTTGTTGAACAATTAATCAAGTGTACAACCGATCAATGAATCTTGTATTCTACGATCAACACATCAGGTACATCTTGTGACAAAATCAGACGATCATTAAATCAATTTTAAGGGGTAGTATGTGAAATATCAGAGATAACATTTGCCAACACATTGAACTCAGAAATCCTATATTTCAAGAAGTCCTAGCTAGACTGATTGACTTGTAGGTCTTATGTTTGATGATATTTACAGAATTCCCTAACTACTAAGTACCCAGATTGACAGACTAGTCTACTCGAGTATGACCATAGGCCCCAATCATAAGGACTTAGATTTTATTAAATGTTTATTTATTTATTTAATTAAGCATTTATTAAACTGTTTCTACAATTTCTGTGGTTGATCACTATTGTGATGAACTTAAGGAATCAACATAGATTCCAAATTGTGGTGTTTACCGGAACAAAGGACTGACGAATCATTGGGTTAAAGGTAGGGGTAAAATGCTTAATTTTCATTAACACCAATGTCCCATGTGGATTAGTATGTGGTGGGACGGCGTCTGGGCGGGGTTGTAGCCTCGACTCAGGGGTATGCCCTATATATAAGCATACCGATCCGGATGATACATGTGATGTTAATGAGATTAAGGTTGTTACCCGTGGGTTAAACAAAGGTTTTGTGAGAACATTAGAGTCATTATGAACAAGAGTGTGTGATAGGTAAAGATGCTTAATTATCATTAACAGCAATGTCCTATGCGGATTAGTATGTGGTGGGACGGCGTCTGGGCGGGGTTGTAGCCTCGACTCAGGGGTATGCCCTATACATAAGCATACCGATCTGGATGATACATGTGGTGTTAATGAGGTTAGGGTCTTTACCAAAGAAGGTTTTCAAATCATTTTCAAATCATTTTCAAATACTAAACTATATGAACTCACCAACCATGTGTTGACCTTTATTTTTGCATGACTTCTCAGGTGACGAACAGGTCAATTAGGAAGTCATTTCCTTTGGACTAGGACTTCAGATAGAAGACTAGTATTTTGGACCTGCATACTTTTGAAGACATCATGATATAAATTATTTTGTATATCTTGTGTAAATACAAGATAGTCATTTATTGATGTTTTACAATAGATTTACATTGTTAAATTATAAACGTTACTGCTGTAATTTAACTTTGTAATTCTATTTTAATTAGCATTTCTCATTTATATCATGTGCAATGTAACAATCTGATCACTCCTGATTATCACTCCCGATATCGCGCCCCGGGAACCTTCCGCCCGACGGGGACTCCGATCCTACCCCGCCGGCTCGGGGTGTGACAGATTGGTATCAGAGCCATGGTTATAGAGAAATATAGGTCACTTATTTAAATGGTTTGGCCTAGACTATAACCTAGGGACCCTGCATGTAGAGAACGTAGGACTTAAGACTTATTTGCATCTTGTCTTCTGTATGCGATCATTGCACTAACCGATGACTTTATTGGTTATGATCAGAATGCCTCCACGAAGACAACCTCCCTTGATACAGCTACCACCACAAGATTTGGCTCCACACTCCTCCACACCGTCTCCGAATGACTCTCCACCACCACCTCCTCCACCTCCTCCTCCCCCTCCTCCATTGATTACTCAAGCATCTGGTTCAGGCACAACACCGACTATGGACCCTGCTACTATCGCTCTGGTGACGTTACTGAGTAGCCAGATGACGAATCAGATGAAAGAGGCAATACCGGAGATGTTCCTTCGTCTTCGTAATGAGATCCTCAACACTGGCAACACATCAGGAGAAGCCAGTGGAAATACTGGAGATTCATCTCACTACTCCTACAAGTCCTTTGTAGGATGTAAACCACCCAGTTTTAGTGGGTCTGAAGGTGCCGTTGGACTAATCCAATGGATTGAGAAGATTGAGGCAACGTTGGATCTCTGCAGCTGCCCCGAACACCACAAGGTCCGTTACTCAGCGGGAACATTCAACAAATGGGCTCTGACCTGGTGGAACGGTCAGATTAATGCTCGAGGAAGAGAAGAAGCCATGGCCATGCCATGGGAAGATTTCAAGACACTGCTGCGAACAGAGTTCTGTCCCAAGAACGAGCTGCAGAAATTGGAGGTTGAACTATCCAACCATGTGATGAAGGGAGCGGATCACATGGGGTACACAACTCGTTACCACGAGTTGATTGCTTTGGTACCTGACATGGTACCAACTTTGGAGAAAAGGATAGACCGTTATGTAGGTGGACTTCCCGCCTGCATTCAGGGCATGGTCGTTTCAGCCAACCCTACTACTGTTGAATCTGCAGTGAGACTGTCTGGGAAACTCACTGATCTTATGGTAGCCTCTGGAACTTTAAAGAAAGAGGCTGAACCCAGCAAGAACAAGGCTGAGTCTTCCAAGAAACCCCACCACCATCAGAAGAAGAAACAGAAGACTATTAAGAACTACACGGTGGCCACACCTCTCCAACAAGTAATAGCAGCACCACAAAACCCCAACCGCAAGCCTTACACTGGCACGTTTCCTTTGTGTGCCAAGTGTCAGTATCATCACCCTGCTGACGCTCCGTGTAAACATTGCACAGGATGTGGAAGAAAGGGCCATTGGGTCCAATACTGTAGGATGACACCTAACCAAGCAGTCAACAATGCTGCTTTGGCTCTTCCTCCACCAGCAAATCAGAACAATGGTGGATGCTATAATTGTGGCGAACGAGGCCACTTTGCGAAGAACTGCCCAAAGAAGGCTCAACCAGCAGTTCAAGCACCCCGTGGACGAGCCTTTGCTATCGGAGCACCAGCTGCACGCCAGGACCCAAATGTGGTCACTGGTACGTTTCTCTTACATGACTTTTATGCATCTGTCTTATTTGATACTGGTGCGGATCAGAGTTTTATCTCTACCGACTTTGCATGCCAACTAGATTCCATAGAGGAACAGTTAGACTCCCCTTACATTATAGAAGTAGCTAACGGGAAACAGATCACAGTTAGTACAGTTTATAGGAACTGCCCATTGACACTAAATGATTTTACATTTACCATCGATTTGATACCGATGGAGCTGGGTAGTTTTGACATCATTGTTGGAATGGATTGGCTTTCATCTAACCGAGTGGAAGTCCTCTGTTCTGAGAAGCTGCTTCGAATTCCATTGCCGAGTGATCGTGTATTGGAAGTTAAAGGGGATCAAGCAAAGCGAAGTGTCAAAACCATTTCTTGCATAAAGGCGCGTAAGTGTCTACAGAAGCGGTGCATAGCATTCCTGGCTCATGTGTTGGAAAAAGAGAAAGACAAGAAGAAGGTTCAAGATGTACCAGTAGTGAAAGAATATCCTGAAGTATTTCCCGAAGACCTACCTGGTTTGCCACCTGTGCGACCGGTAGAATTTCGTATTGACTTAATTCCTGGAGCAACTCCTGTTGCTAAATCACCTTACAGGTTAGCACCTTCAGAGATGCAGGAATTGTCTAATCAATTACAGGAGCTACTTGATAAGGGCTTCATCAGACCGAGCTACTCACCTTGGGGAGCTCCGGTCTTGTTCGTGAAGAAGAAAGACGGATCGTTCAGAATGTGTATAGACTACCGTGAGCTGAATAAACTAACCATCAAGAATCGGTATCCATTACCGAGGATTGATGATTTGTTTGACCAACTGCAAGGAGCTCAATACTTTTCCAAGATTGACTTGCGGTCCGGATATCATCAGTTGAGAGTTCAAGATGAAGACATACCGAAAACGGCCTTCCGAACAAGGTATGGACATTATGAATTTATGGTGATGCCTTTCGGATTGACAAACGCACCAGCGGTTTTCATGGATCTCATGAACCGAGTGTGCAAGCCGTACTTGGATCAGTTTGTCATTGTTTTCATTGATGACATACTGATTTATTCCAAGACCAAAACAGAGCATGAGCAACACCTTAGAAAGATCTTGGAGCTGTTGAAAGAAGAGAAACTTTATGCCAAATTCTCCAAATGTGAGTTTTGGCTAAGAGAAGTTCAATTTCTGGGTCATGTGGTCAACAGCGAGGGAATTCATGTAGACCCTGCCAAGATTGAAGCGATAAAGAACTGGGACACTCCAAAGACACCAACGGAGATACGGTCTTTTCTGGGATTGGCGGGTTATTATAGAAGGTTTATCTCAAACTTTTCTAAAATAGCTTTGCCTCTCACTAAGTTAACTCAGAAAAGTGAACCGTTTGTCTGGGAGCAGAAACAAGAAGATGCTTTTCAGACCTTGAAACAGAAATTATGTGATGCTCCAATTCTATCTCTCCCAGAAGGCTGTGATGATTTTGTTGTATACTGTGATGCTTCCCATCAGGGACTCGGTTGTGTGTTAATGCAACGGGATAAAGTCATAGCCTATGCATCAAGACAGTTAAAGATTCATGAGAAGAATTACACTACTCATGATCTTGAACTAGGAGCAGTAATCTTCGCCTTGAAGATTTGGAGACATTACTTATATGGCACCAAGTGTACCATATTCACTGATCACAAAAGTCTGCAGCACATCTTTGATCAGAAGGAGCTCAACATGCGACAGCGCCGTTGGGTTGAACTTCTGAATGATTACGACTGTGTGATCAAGTACCATCCGGGAAAGGCGAACGTTGTAGCTGACGCCTTGAGCCGGAAGGAACGAGTCAAACCCCTACGTGTTAGAGCAATGGGGATAACCGTGCAGACCAGTTTAAGTGACAAGATTATTCAAGCGCAACAAGAAGCACTTGACCGAAATAAACTGAAGAAAGAACTTGATTGCGGAGCAGAGAAACAGTTTGACACAAAGTCCGATGGAATGATCTACTACAAGGAACGTATATGGATCCCTGCGGTAGATGAATTGAGGAAACTTATCTTCAATGAAGCACATAAGACTAAATACTCTGTTCATCCAGGCGCTGATAAGATGTACCAAGACTTGCGTGGATTTTATTGGTGGCCGGGAATGAAGAAAGACATAGCCGAGTATGTCGGACAGTGTCTTACGTGTGCGAAAGTAAAGGCGGAACATCAGAGACCGTCTGGTCTACTGGAACAGCCTGAGATTCCGCTCTGGAAGTGGGAACAAATAGCTATGGATTTCATTACCAAGCTACCCCGCACTTCCAGCGGTCACGATACAATTTGGGTGATTATTGACCGTTTGACAAAATCTGCTCATTTCTTGCCTATGCGTGAGACATTCACCATGGATAAACTGGCAAGGTTGTACATCAATGAGATAGTGGTACGCCACGGTGTGCCATTGTCAATTATTTCTGATCGAGACAGCAGATTCACATCAAGGTTTTGGCAATCACTACAGAAATCTCTAGGGACACAGTTGAATCTGAGTACAGCTTACCACCCACAAACGGATGGCCAAAGTGAACGTACTATTCAAACCCTAGAGGACATGTTAAGAACCTGTGTATTGGACTTCGGTGGGAATTGGGACTCCCATTTGCCACTGATCGAGTTCTCCTACAACAACAGTTATCACAGCAGTATCGGATGTGCACCGTTCGAGGCTCTGTATGGCCGAAAATGCCGATCACCGATCTGTTGGACTGAAGTTGGAGATAACCGAATAACTGGGCCAGAACTTATCCAAGAAACCACTGACAAGATAGCTCAGATCCAAAGAAGACTACAAGCAACAAGGAGCAGACAAAAGAGCTACGCCGACAAACGGCGCAAACCGTTGGAATTCCAAGTGGGAGACCGTGTAATGTTGAAGGTATCCCCATGGAAAGGTGTTGTACGCTTTGGGAAGAAAGGCAAATTAGCACCAAGATACGTGGGACCGTTCGAGATCATCGAGCGTATTGGTCCTGTGGCGTATAGACTGAGATTACCTGATGAACTCAGTGGTGTGCATGACGTGTTTCACGTCTCAAACCTAAAGAAATGCCTTGCTGACGAGTCTCTCGTCATCCCAATTGAAGAAATTCAAGTTGATGAACAGTTACACTTTATCGAGGAACCTTTAGAGATTATGGATCGCAAGGTTAAACAACTGAGGCGAAGCCGTATTCCTATTGTAAAGGTTCGATGGAATTCAAGACGCGGGCCCGAGTTTACTTGGGAACGTGAAGATCACATGAAGTTAAAGTATCCCCAACTGTTTGAAGAGGAAGCTGTACCCGATAACAACTCTTAAATTTCGGGACGAAATTTCTCTAACAAGGGGAGACTGTAACATCAGTGCCGGAACCGTCACCGGAACAGTGATCTCTACAGTTCATGAACAGAAAACAGGTACAAACTACAAACATTTTATCTCATTTCGTATTCATATTACTTATCATTATCATTTTGTGTTGTCATAGATCAGATTCAGAAACAGTTAACAGAAACACAGTTCAGAACAATGGTTCTTGAGTCAGATAATTATTTGACAACACAGAACCATCATATGATTATTTGTTTAGGATTTATTATGTATAAACGTATGTGAGGCTTTACAGAACAAAACACACGAATATTGTTATGTGAATGCTAAATTGACGGGTTATTCGTATAGGTGACGATCTGTACGAATAAATCTGAAAGTTTAACGTTCTGAGTGATATTCTTTAATTAGAAAACAAGATTGAAAAGTATAGTTATCGTCGTGTTCGTACGGGTGACGATTCGAACGAATACGCGCGACGACCGTACATTTCGATTTAAACAGTTAATTTTGTTTTAAATTTTTAATAAATAAGATGATATTAGTTAATTTATTAGGAATTACAACCTTGAATAATTAAAAGATTTCTAATTTTATAACCGTGTCGTTTCGTCGCGTAAACTACGCGACACGGCATAATACGCGAAACCGAACGAGACCGATCAACCGGGTGTGGTGAAGCATTTATTATGGCAATTAAATGCCATAATCATCATCACCAACCTCACATCTCTCTCTCAATCTCGTCTCTCTCTCTCTACAAATATTCAACATCTCTCTAAGATTTCTCAACCATCTTGCATCGGATTCAAGTGATTCTCGGTTCAAAACGACCACTACACGACGAAGATCAAGGAAGTACAAGTATTTCGAGATTTCATCCACGAAATTGGAGGTAAACACCCATTTTAAATTCGGTTTTAGAGGGTTTTTCTTGAATACATATGGTTTTGATGTTATGACCGAATTGGAGCACTTAGAACACTTAGACGAGGGTGTATACATGTTTAGGTATTGTTAGAAATGTGATTATAACAAATTGTAGCTGCAAATCGAAGAAGAAATGTGCAGGTTCGTGGAACAAAGGGCTGATCGAAGGAGACAGGTTCGCTGGCCGAACCCTACGCGAACCCATGATGCAGCCGAACCCTGCAACCTTATGGGAGCCGAACCCTGTGGAGCCTGTCACGAACCTGTGGCTTACTGGCAGCCGAACCCTGCCCCACTGCGACGAACCTGTGAAGACAACCTGCCAACCGAACCCTTGGAACGAAGCCTTTTCAGCCGAACCCATGATTTGCGAACCTGTCTTGGCCGAAGCTATGAGATCACAACGAACCTTAGCATGGCAAACCTTAGGAGCCGAACCCTATGGGTTCGGTGGTGTATTGGGCGAACCTTATGTCTATGTTAGCCGAACCTTGGATCGAAACCCCAAAGGGTTCGCTGCCCTAGATGGGATATCGAACTTAAAGGATGTTTAATTGGGTTAATATGGACCTAGGAGCAACAATACTAGTGTAAACAACCTAAGGATGGGTTAATTAGTCATTAACCTAAGTTCTAACAAGGAATGGAGCTAATAAGATGCATGCATGGATTAAGTTATGTGTGTGTGCATGGCTTAAACAAATGTAGAAGTTGCATGGGAGTATGGAGTAAGGATTTCTATATCAAGATATCCTTCTAACATACAATAACAACTTAAAACGAGTTGTAAACATGAATAGCTTAGACATCTATATCACATGGTTCAAACAATTTTGATTATGATCAAGAAAGAAGTCAAGTATTGTCAATTGGGCTTAAATGGGCCCAATGGGATTTGATTAAGTCCATCAAATGTTAAACGAGTAATTAAATTTAATAATTTTTCTAAAATTTTGTTAATTTGAAATCATAAATGGCATCGATTTCCTTTAAGTTTACTTGATTATAAAAGTTAATTGTAAAGTTAGTTTAATATAATTGAATTGGGATTTGTTATAAAATAGACGAATTAATTGTCTGGAATTGTTTTAAAAACAAAGGAAACTCTGCCGAAATTTTCTAAAATTTTAAGGTAACTAAGTAACTAAATTATGGGATTGGGGATCAAAAAGGGTAACTAAGATAGGTTAGATCTTAGATATACCTAGTACTAAGACACTTAGCTGCACACACAACAATACTCAAAGTCTTAGGCACAACGACTATTACGCGTACTTATTACATTCGAATTCTTATAAAATAACTCAGGAACCGAAGAAACTTAGCTTACATACAGGAGCGCGCATTTTGTGTTAGATCAAATTACATAGCAGCACAGGTGAGTTCATTGCCCCTTTTCTAAACATTTTCGTTTTAAAACGCGGGGCTGAGAAGCATGCGTAAACTGTTTACTTAAATTGTTTACTTTAATGTTTTTTTTAAATTTATATGTTTTACATATATATGAATGTTATCCTAGATCATGTCTAGGAAGATTTTATGCAGGTTTATTAACTGATTCACTTATATATTAAGTGAATAATCAAGTTAAACTAAACTTTTCAATAAGTCAAAACATTTCAAACAAGTCAAAACAAACATTTTGGGAAATCAAGTGGGTGAATTCAATGGAATCAAATCAAACATTTTGGGAGGTCAAGTGGTGAATTCAAGGAATCAAATCAAACATTTTGTGAAATCAAGTGGGTGAATTCAAGGAATCAAATCAAACATTTTGACAAAACAAGTGTGGGACATCAAAACATCAACAAAACAATCTTTGCAAAGACAACATTCAATGTTCTACAAACCAAGTGTTTGTTGAACAATTAATCAAGTGTACAACCGATCAATGAATCTTGTATTCTACGATCAACACATCAGGTACATCTTGTGACAAAATCAGACGATCATTAAATCAATTTTAAGGGGTAGTATGTGAAATATCAGAGATAACATTTGCCAACACATTGAACTCAGAAATCCTATATTTCAAGAAGTCCTAGCTAGACTGATTGACTTGTAGGTCTTATGTTTGATGATATTTACAGAATTCCCTAACTACTAAGTACCCAGATTGACAGACTAGTCTACTCGAGTATGACCATAGGCCCCAATCATAAGGACTTAGATTTTATTAAATGTTTATTTATTTATTTAATTAAGCATTTATTAAACTGTTTCTACAATTTCTGTGGTTGATCACTATTGTGATGAACTTAAGGAATCAACATAGATTCCAAATTGTGGTGTTTACCGGAACAAAGGACTGACGAATCATTGGGTTAAAGGTAGGGGTAAAATGCTTAATTTTCATTAACACCAATGTCCCATGTGGATTAGTATGTGGTGGGACGGCGTCTGGGCGGGGTTGTAGCCTCGACTCAGGGGTATGCCCTATATATAAGCATACCGATCCGGATGATACATGTGATGTTAATGAGATTAAGGTTGTTACCCGTGGGTTAAACAAAGGTTTTGTGAGAACATTAGAGTCATTATGAACAAGAGTGTGTGATAGGTAAAGATGCTTAATTATCATTAACAGCAATGTCCTATGCGGATTAGTATGTGGTGGGACGGCGTCTGGGCGGGGTTGTAGCCTCGACTCAGGGGTATGCCCTATACATAAGCATACCGATCTGGATGATACATGTGGTGTTAATGAGGTTAGGGTCTTTACCAAAGAAGGTTTTCAAATCATTTTCAAATCATTTTCAAATACTAAACTATATGAACTCACCAACCATGTGTTGACCTTTATTTTTGCATGACTTCTCAGGTGACGAACAGGTCAATTAGGAAGTCATTTCCTTTAGACTAGGACTTCAGATAGAAGACTAGTATTTTGGACCTGCATACTTTTGAAGACATCATGATATAAATTATTTTGTATATCTTGTGTAAATACAAGATAGTCATTTATTGATGTTTTACAATAGATTTACATTGTTAAATTATAAACGTTACTGCTGTAATTTAACTTTGTAATTCTATTTTAATTAGCATTTCTCATTTATATCATGTGCAATGTAACAATCTGATCACTCCTGATTATCACTCCCGATATCGCGCCCCGGGAACCTTCCGCCCGACGGGGACTCCGATCCTACCCCGCCGGCTCGGGGTGTGACATAACGAGATTGGAGGACTTCTTGGTTACGTGCATTATTTATTTATTTTTTTGGGCCGCTTTACGTACATTACTTTTGTTGATACAACTACTCTACATTTGACTTTTAAATTTTAACAATCTCTCCTAATATTTTTATTAATTTTGACTTTCAAATAACTTCGTAGTTTGACTTTTTTTAACGAGAAAACCATTATTATGAAGTAAAAGTTGATGTTCTTTATTTAAAATAAACTTGTTTTTGTAAATATTGTAGAAACTTGACTAGATTTTCATAAATAAACTGCTAAAGCTGTTTTTTTGTTAAATCAATGAAAATTATTATATTTTTAGTAAACCATGCATGATTAATATCCACATACAAAAACTTCGACATTATGTATTTTTATAAACTGAAACAACTTAAATGACTTTTTACGCATCATGACTAATATATACGTAAGTAAATTATACAAAGATTTCATACTTGTGGCATATTAGAGGGACTATATATGCTTGTTATTTTTTTATTTTTATTTTTTTTTTCAAAAAACGGATAAAGGAAGAAAAATCTAGTGACAGGCAGATTTTGTTCTCATTCAAGATCCAATTTTATTTCCTACCTCAAACTTTTTCTATAGAATATTATTTTTCCAATTATAATTTTATTTTTTAAATGAAACCATATTTTGAATTTTAACAAGTTTTATAATAAAATAGTAAAATATATTTAATATATTAAATATATAAAGAGATAGGTGGTAAAAAAAATTTGAACCCAAGCATGAGATCTCCCCGAAACCTATTTTAAAGCGAGTAATATTTTTTATACAAAATAAGACATGTGACATGCATGTAACGACTCCATAAAGTCACATCAATCCCAACCTTTAAAAAAAAGTTCATGGGAACTGCATGAGCGGCATCACCTCTAACTAAACTGGAACTAATATAAATAGGATAAGAAAGATCTCAACCTTACTTTATATAATCTAAACTTCAACACACACATATTTGGATTACGAAAGTTGTGACGTAGACCATGACAACGTGCCCAAATTCCATAGGCCATGACAACGTGCCTAAATTCTAGCACCCTTTTTTAACACAAGCGCACCAGACTAGGAAGAGTTGAAAAAATAGTATAGCAAAAAGATCTGAACCCATACACGGATTTGTATCGAAACCCAAATTAAAGTGGGCAACATATTCAAGACTACACAAGACAGGTGACATGCATCTAACAACTCCAAAGATCCTTACCAACCTTAGTTTTTTGATAAAAATTCACAAAAAATTGTACAAGAGGCCTCACCTCTAAACAATCGAGAACTAGCACAAATAGGAGAAGAATGAAGATCTTATGCTTACTTTATATAGTTTATATAGTTTCACCTTCAACACACATGTTCAAATTATGAAAGCTCTAATATAGTTCTTGCAATTGAAAGCAAGAAATTGTATTTGATGGAAGCATTGTAACGTGTTTGTAATATATTCGTGTTTGTAATGTGTTGTAATCGATTTGTGTTTGTTCGACATGTTAAAAAGCGAATCTTTCAATAGTATAACCTTTATACATTTAGTATAAACTTTTTACAGGTGTTACTATGAATTGTCAAGTTAGACAAGCGGAGTTTATATAATATTGGCATGACAATTTTAATAATATTATTAAATGTAAATGAGCCGGCAATTATAATATTAACTACACAAATAATATTTTTTAAGACAAGTTTAAGTTTATTTGATCCGAACATAAATTGACTAACGATGTTTTCATCTTTCACTTTCCATACCAAAGCAATCATAATTTGGGTCACCGGTTTTTTTTTTATTTATTTATTTTTTTAACAATTAATAAAAGAATAAATAATAACACTTTTGGTATCACCACACCTTTTAAAGCTTCAACAACCACAAGCCTTTTGCGCCGATCTCATACAGTACATGGCCAATCAAACAATCATCTCACGCGCCATGGTCAACCCCACCGCCAAACGCCGCCGGTACTCCGACGGCAACCACCACTCTCTGCTACCAGGGCTGCCGGATCACATAGCCCAAATCTGTTTATCTCTCATCTCTCCCACCGCCCTGTACTCCGTTTGCCAGTCATGGCGCCGGTTAATCTACTCCGTCACCTTCCCACCGTTCCGATCACTATATACACTCTCTCTCACCGACGGAGATGACTCCGGCGAAGTACTCCGATTGTCATCCTTCGACCCGATCGCGTCAAAATGGATCACCGTCGAACCTCCACCGCTACTCCCTAATCTCCGGCACCCGTCATTCATGTCACGGAGTTTACCGGTTCAATCGGTCTCCGTATCCGGCAACCTCCTCCTCCTAGCTGCAACCTCCGGTCACCGGAGTTTACCCGTTCCCGCGTTTCCATTCCCTTTAATATTCAACCCGATATCCAACACATGGTCATCATGTCCGCCACTCCCAAACCCACGACGGTGGTGCGCCTCCGGAGCATTGCAAGACACAGTGGTCGTCGCTAGTGGAATTGGCTCTCACTACACCGAGACGGTGGCTCGCTCCGTCGAGAAATGGGTATTTCGAAAAACTGAATCTTTAGATAAAAAACCCGATGGGTATCGCGAAAAGATTCAATCTTTCAAAAACTTGAAGATTACAGCTGAATCTTTTAACGAAAACCGAAAAGATTCCGGTGACAATTGGGTAAAAATGCGATCTTTAAAGCATTCAAAGCTTTGCAGAGAAGCCATTGATGCCGTCGGAATGAACGGGAAGCTTTTTATGGTAAATGTTAAAGGAGATTACGCGAAAGAAGGGTTTGTTTACGAGCTTGATTCCGACGAGTGGTCGGAGATGCCAGCTGGGATGCTTGGTGGTTGGCGGGGACCGACGGCTGCGATGGACGAAGAGACCATGTATGTGGTGGATGAATCACGAGGGGTGTTGAGAAGATACGATGAGGGTGTGGATAGTTGGTCGGATATTTTGGCGGATGAGCGGCTGAAAGGGGCGGAATACATTGCCGCCGGTGGTGGTAGAGTGTGTGTTGTGTGCGAAAAGGCGGTGGGGATTGTGGTGGTGGATGTGGTGGCGACACAGCCGCGGTTGTGGGTTGTCGAAACGCCGCCGGAACATGATGTGTTGGCGCTTCATATTCTGCCGAGGACGTCTTTGCCGGAGTTTCAACCTCCGGTTACTGTAGCAGAATCCAAATAATAGCTTTTTGATGACGTATAATTTTAATTATTTGTTTGGTTGGTTTTTTTTTACGTGGGTAAATAAGCCGTGTATTGGACAGAATGCATTGTTTGATAATTCTTTGTTACAGAATTAACACTTAAATTTATTTTTGAGTTATCTGTTAAAATAATTGAAAATGAACTTTGTGGCGTATCTTAAAGAATTAAAAGGGTAATTTAACTTTTATATTTTTTTATTAAATCTGAAAAATATGAAATTATGTCAGCATTTTAAATGTTAACTAGGTTTATTCGAACTGCGCGTTGCGGCGGATTGTCACATTAAACTTTCGAAAATTGGTATTATGTATTATTTGCAGAATCATAAGTTATATTACCAAATCAAGTCTCTTATCACGAATTTTATACAAATATTTCATAAAAACATAAATCATACAAAATCCCTACAAATATGTTATAAAAATATTAGAAAAAAATACTCACAAAATCCGTTTCATTGACAACCAATCGTTTAAATTAAAAAAAAAAGCCTAAATCATTAAGCAAATCTCTCGAATTTAATATAATTATCTTTGTTTCCCACTTTCAAAGTTAAAAACTTCTATTGGTACAAGTCTAAAATTTTAAAACGTCACCACATTAATCAGATACCTAAATAATATATATATAATATATAATAATATTTTTCTATTATTCCTTTTTCATGAGTTTTAATTATGTATACTAATTTTCTAATATCAAGTTAGCAAAAGATAAGAATTTATGTATCGCATACGTTATATTATGTTTTTATAGAGGTTATAAAATTTAAATAAGTCTTGGGTATAATTACAAAAAAGCGTATACTAATATAAAAATAGTTTAGAAGTATAAGTATCATATATTCTGTTGACAAAAAAGAAAAAAAAAAAAAAAAAAAAAAAAAAGAGAGAAACTAAGACTAGCATAGTTTTATTTTATAGGAATCTTGAATCTATCACTAAGAGGGAACGGGCATGGTCTAGGAGAGAGCTTGAACCGACGTAGAAGGTTTAAAGAAAGTTGAAGAAAAGGGGAAAATGTTAGCCACAAAGGCTTGCTGATCAATGTTGCATCGGGAGCTTGCATAAGGCTTTCTTGACATGATTCTTCTTCAACGAGCAATTTGGGTTTTAATGATTTTTTCTTGAACAACTTTTATTTAGGTTTCCTCTTCCACAGGACCGATTGACAATTGTAAGGAGGAAGTTTGAGGACTCTTGAATTGATTAAATAGATGATTATTTAGAAGCCAATGTGGGACTAGCCCACTTGGTAGAGGCTTGCCTCTTAGAATGAGAGGTCATGGGTTCTATCCCATGCAATGATGTAAATATGGTGTAATTTAGGTGGGAGTAAGTTTAGCCGTTCAAAAAAAAAGATGATTATTTAGAAAAAAAAAAAAGATAATATAAATGAATTCCGTTTTAATGATTTAGAATTTTTATGTTGTTCTTTTTATTAATTAGTTTATACAATTCAAGTTTTATTTAGGCAACTATATATAGTCTATGAAGTTTATTAGTATGTTGTTAAAGACTCCAAATATATATATATATATATATATATATATATATATATATATATATATATATATATATAGGGATTCATTCTACTAAGAACCAACAAATTGTAAAGAACTAAAAGAACTACATTTATAACCAATAGTTTTCAAGGGTATAAAAGTAATTTACCTTGAAAATAGGGGAAGTTACCTTTATACCCTTCAAATTTGTGGGTAGAAAATGGTTCTTTTAGTTCTTAACTTAAATTAGTTCTCATTTGAACATCTCCCTATATATATATATATATATATATATATATATATATATATAAAGAGAGAGAGTATAGATAATTTGAAAACCCTTCTTTATTATAAAAACTATGTAAAAATCATGTAAAGAGAGAGAGTATAGATAATTTGAAAACTCCTCTTTATTATAAAAACTATGTAAAGATCATTTTTACATGGTTTTCATTGTTTTTACAATAAGGAGTGATTTCATTTTATCTTTTTCCTATTTATATATATATATATATATATATAGATATAGATATATATTTTGTTGAAAACCATCATTTTTTAGAAAACTAAGAAAATTAATCACAATCATTACCAATTAAATTTTTTTTTTTCATTTTTTCATTTTTATTTCCCATTATTGTAAGCCTATAAGGTAAAACTAAATGTACAAAAAGAAAAAAATAAAAAAATATGTTTTTTATGTTATTACATATATGTAAGTCGTATGTTATACATACTGATTACATATATGTGACTTTATGAGCTACATTCGTAACTTTTTGAGTTATATATGCGTAACTTCATGATTTACATATCTTTGTTAAAATTTTATTTCTCATTATAACACTTTTAACTTTATCATAAAAAAAATATGAAATTTTTTTTAAAAAAAAATTATTGGTAAGTATGAGTTTTTTGGTTTTCTCCAAAATGATGAGTTTTCTTATGAACCTTCTATATATATATATATATAGGGGAAGGTTCCCCTAAAAAGTCTTTTTTGCCTAAGAAGGCTAAGAAGGATGTTTAAAAACTCGAAAACCGACCCAAACAAACTTCGATTGAATTCATTTTTACATCATTGGAACCGGCTTGTAATTCCCTAAAACCTAAACCTTAAACCATAAACAATATCCCTAATAATGAAACAAAAATTATAAAAACAAAACCTAAACCTAAAGATAAAATCTAAAAGCTAAAAAAAGATGCCCTAAAATTCAAACTCTAAATCTAATTGTTAAAGACAAAACCAAAAAGCAAATATTGTAGGGTTCGATGAGACGGTTCCAATGACATCGAAATGAGTTCAATCGGAGTTCGTTTGGGATGGTTTTAGAGATTTTTAAAATCCTTTTTAGCCTTTTTAGGCAAAATAAACTTTTTATTTGATCCTTACCCTATATATATATATATATATATATATAACATACATATTTTCATAAACTTTCATATGTATTTATGAAGGTTCAAATATATTCTAATTAATATAATATGAAATAAGTTTGTTTTTTAAAAAAAAAAAACAAAAAAAACAGGAGGCTAATTTGTAAACCCGTAGAATAACGTGTTAAATTACTACCTCTTCATATTTGAAAAGTCTAAAACCGAGTTTTGAATGGCTAATTGTAAAAATGTAGGCTATGCATCGAATGTGACCGTGGGATTTATGTGGTTTAACAAGTAGCACGAAAAAAGGGGAAATGTCAAAACGTGAACACAACGAGACAATGACGTCTACCGCTTTTGCAAAATTAACACTTAGAATTATATACAAACAAGCCAATCGATTAAAACTTTGTTCTATAAACCATCAAACTTATTTCTAAAATCAAACAAAAAAAACCATTGAACTTCGTTCCATGTTGTTCTTTGTCCTCATCTTATTTCGTTTCATTTTTGAGAGATAAAAAAGAAAGATGATGATACGTTTATAAATAGGGGCAATTGCATATATATATATTCCTATAAAGTTCATATATTACATATATATCTGACTTAAAAAATAAATCATGTGTATCTCCTTATCTAATCCTATTAATTAGATATATCCTCTTGGCTAAAAGTTTAAATTACATATATCCTTTTGTCTAAAGAAGGAAAATTACACGATATATGTAATTTAACTTTTAACTTGGCTATATATGTAATTAGAGTTGTAAATAGATAAATATATAATATTCCTTATAAATATATGTAGTTATCTAAAATAATAGGGTATAAGTTTATTCAAATATTCTTTTGTTAAAAAAAATATTAATTAAGTTATGAATAAGGTCAACATTTAGGATAATGGAAAGTTAACTTAGTTTATGAGGGATTATTAAACTAAAATATTGAGTTGATGTTAACACATATACAAAATTTTTTTATTGAAATCAATTTTCTATGGTACGTATAATCTAATTTAATCTAATTATTTTGGTTATAAGAGTCTAACTCGATTTAAAGTGTTACATAAAAAAGACAAACTTTGTAGCAAAATTAATAAAAAAATTTCCTTAATAATATTGAAAGAAGAACAAATCTTTTAATTTTTGGTTTAATTTTCTCAACAGAAAACATCTATATTGATAGTGATATTAAGAAAAAGTTTTTAGTAACAACGGATGAAGAAAATATTTTCTAAGTTTTTCTTTTTCTTTTTGGTTTAATTTATTTAAGCGATAACATCCTAAAAGAGATAATGAAAATAATATTATTAAAAAGTTCTTATTAGCAATAGATGAACAACATAGTTTTTTTTTTTTTTTTTTACTTTGTAATTATCTATACCTTAAAAGGCGTCTCTTTTCTGTCAGATCACCGCCACCGTTTTCTTTCACAATCGTTGCCGTTCACTCCCTTAACCGCCATTCTGGCATCCCTTTTCTGTTAGATCACTGCCATCGTTTTCTTTCACAACCGCCGCCGTTCACTCGCTTAACCGCCATTCCATCCTCTTAATTGCATCCTCTTAATTTGAATAAACCGTTGCCGTTCGCTTTCTCCTCTCACAAGTTCCATCGTTGAGATAGTCTCTCTACACAAATCCTATAAGCATTCCTACTAAGTTTATTCAAATTCTCATTTAATTTCAGATCAAATTTATTGGTGTTTCATATTTTTTAACCATGATATGTTTTTTTTATTTCAGATTTGGTTTTACATACGCCGATTTTTAATTTATTTTATTCAAAGACGAACAATGATTATGAATATCCTTACTACGAGATTTGAAAAATATACATCGATGAAACGTTCTTCAAATCCTCTTGAAACCCCATGAAGACTCTAGAAGGAATTCTAATTAGTTAATCTCGAAATCATGCGTTCACAGTCGTTTTATAGGGCATACTTACAAATTTTAAATGTTTGGATAACCAAGAATTACAAGGTAATTGCCAATATACGTATGTGATATATGATTAGTAAAATAATTAGCGTGTTGGAATCAATTGTTGTTAATCATAAAGTTTGGATTAAATTTGGATTTTGAAGGTGTTTATGTGTGGATTTATAATTAGTATGATGTTCAACTTTTCAGAATCCACCAATACTCACTCCATCACCATCCCTACCCATTCCATCAACAGCCATCACGACATAGCCTTTTCTCATCACCAGCCACCCGAAATTCAGGTTTTTTTTTCCTTTTTTACGACATCTACTTTTTTTAGGGAAATTTAAGATTCATGTTTAACGTTTTTGTATAGTGAAATGAAATTGATGATAGAATGAATGAATTAAGTTTTTTGTTTTATGATTCTTTGTTGTTTTCAATTTGTTCGGTGACTTAAAGGCAGACACAGGGAAACAATTGCCTATACCTCTACCTACTAGGGTGAGATCATTAGTGTACAAACTTGATTAACTTGATTGCATTTATATAGTTATTTATGATGATAAGGAGAAGCATATAAAAAGCTAAATCAAGATGGCTCTAAGGAAAAATTTGTAATTTAGAATACTCCAAGAATGATCAATTGGAAGTATGCAATCTTGAACTACTTTTGAAAATAAAAAGAGAAAATATTAACTTTTCTAAATAAGCAATACTAAACACCCAGTAAATTCAAGAACTTCATTAGTAATTTCATTTATTGTTGTATTTTCAACTTTGTTGTCGATATAGTTTTGTATGGTTCCTATCATTAAGAAGCTTGTAGTGAAATATTACATTTGTTTTGTTGGTGTACCTAATGGTCTGCTCTAATGTGGCATATTTGTATGTTTATTACCATAACCTCAAGGGCTTCATTATACATTTGGTTTAAATAAAGGCCAAGTATAGGGAAAACAAACTTTAGGTATATAGCTACCTTTCTCTTGATCTCAAAAACAGATTTACCACATTTGGTAAATTCTCAACAGCCTTGAACTTGTACATATAGTATGTACTTAGAAGTAAATGCAAATAAATTGATGTAATGCTTGATTGACTATATTAATTAGGACGATCGATAGCATGGCTTTAAAAGAAAAATCTATACGTAGAAGGTATGAATGTATGATCAATTGGTAATTCTATGATATTAAATGTGTTATCTTATGTTTTCATTTATTAGAGGTTGTTCCCAACTTCCTTTTGCCCCAATATATAAATCGATGACTCTTTGCTAGCAAGGATAAAACAAATACTAATGTTGTTGTAAACGCGACGCATCGCGCGAGCACAACCGCACAAATACTAGTTTTTATTATTTACTAAAATAGAATACATCTAAAAGGGATAATGATAGCAATGGTAATATTTAAAAAAATAATAATATTAAAAGGAGAAATAAAGAAACTAAATTTAAAAAAAAAACGCTAGAAGGAGGGCTTGAACCTCCGACCTCGTGGTTAACAGCCACACGCTCTAACCAACTGAGCTATTCCAGCTTTAATTCCTAAATTATGGAAATGCTTTGATAAATCTTAAATATCAAACATGTGTGTTTCGCTTATTGTTTCATTTTTATTAATAATAAAAAATATATATATTCTTCTTACATTTTCGATTAAATAAAGTTAAAGGCACACACTCGTGGGTTATATGATTTTTTTTTAAATCCTATTTTGAGAAATATCATCGCTCCCATCTTCATTGTGTAAATACTAAATAAAGGGGCATTATTTGGGTGTTCGATTGTTTTTTTTTTTAAACGGCGGTATTATTATGTGTTTCCTATTCTTTGGGGGCGATCGTTCAAAGTCGGACTCATCCAACCATCGTAAGAACCCATATCCCCTGATGCGCAGGAACCCCGTTGAGTGGGTAAACTTTCGCCCCCCATCGGAATCAAACCTGGGATAAATCCCAAACTGACCATTCACCTGTTGTCATTCAAACTTGCCTACAGATGGATTTGAACCCCCGACCTTCTATTAGAAGGTCAGAGTCCTAACCATTGGGATGTGTTTTCAGGACGTTTGACTGTTTTCTAAGGTAAGATAACAAAAACGAGTGAGTTAATTCTGAGACGATTGCTGCTTGTGGTTGGATATAGGCAGTGGCGGTAGCAAAGTGCATATAATGTATAAACAATTACATTTGACGAGGATTGTTTTAAATACGAATGACTTTATGATCAAGAGTGTTGATGGGGATACACCGATTAACATTAAGGAGATGCCGCAGCTGGAGGAAGGATAAGCCACGACCAAAGGAGGTGCCGCGGCTGGAGGGGATACAAGTCACGGCCAAGGTAGGAGCCTAGGCTGGAAGAGGTAAAGGCCACGGCCAAGGTGGGAGCCGCGACTGGAGGAAGGATGGGCCACGGCCAAGGTGGGAGCCTCGGCTGAAAGAGATACAAGCCACGGCCAAGGTGGGAGCCTCGGCTGAAAGAGGTACAAGCCAAAGCCAAGGTGGGAGCCTAGGCTGGAAGAGGTACAAGCCAAGGCCAAGGCGTGAGCCTAGGCTGGAAGAGGTACAAGCCACGACCAAGGTGGGAGCCGCGACTGGAGGAAGGATGGGCCACGGCCAAAGGAGGTGCCGCGGCTGGAGGAGATACAAGCTACGGCCAAGGCGGGAGCCGCGGCTGAGCAACTAAACAAAATAACCTTTCTTAATCCACGGCTCATTAGAACTAGAGGAGTTAACCGAAACTCATAACGAAACCTTGGCTATGGAAAAAGGTCCTGAAGACCCATACTTAGTCTATTGTTTGGAGAGTCTAAGCTGATAAGAGACAAAAGGACTGCTTACCTTATTACCTGGAGAAAGAAGACAAATACAAATGTCAGAGACAAAGGTCAACTATAAAGACAACATTTACACACAAAAAGGAAAGAAGCCAAAACAATCAGAAAAGTACCTAGACCAATTGTAACAAACTACCTAAAGAAGAATGTTTAGAGTCAGAGAGTTCAAAGAAAATCCACTATAAATACCACACTATCAGAAGAAGGGAGGCAGTTCCAAAGAACAACTTAAGACTCTAACCCACATTCAACACACATTAGTTTCGTCTGGCTCTGGTTGTAATCACCATAAGCACTGCTAGGAGAGTTTGATAGACACTCATGTCAGAATCTTTGTAGCAACATTTGGCGCCATCCGTGGGACCTCGTCCCGAACAAACCACACAGCCATGAGTCTGAACGAAACCCCTATCGAAAATCATGATCACACCACCTCCTCACCGGGAGGTACGACTGTAATCCAAGGGGAGGGTATTAACCCTTCCGAAAGAAGAAGGAAAGGCAACTGTTCGGAGATCACTCCGGAGTTTATAGCCCGAAACCGCGAACAAATCCTTCTCTTATTACAAAAAGAAGAGAAGGAACGCCAGCTGAAAGAAGTCCGTACACAGCTCGAGTTCGAAGATTGCTCAACGGGAGAAGAGGACGAGGAGTATGTTGAGACAGAGCCAAAGCCCACCAATGAAGAAATACTAAAGACACAAACGGACCGGGGAGGAGTAAAGAAGAAAGAAGAGGAGAAGAAAGTTTCCAAAAAACTAGAACTTGAGGACGACTATAGCAAGCCCTATCGTCCATCTACAGCGAGAGCGAGGTCAAAGTTCATTAAGAAGATTGCCGAATTTACTTTCCCCCCAAAATTGAAAATGCCTACCAATGTCGGGAAGTATGATGGTCTTGGAGACCCTGACGACCACCTCGCAATATTTGTAGGCGCAGCCGAGGTGGAACAATGGTCAGTACCTGTATGGTGTCACATGTTTATTCAAACCTTCGTGGGGGCGGCGAGGGTCTGGTTCGATAATCTTACAACTGGTGAGATACACAGTTTCGAAGAACTGGAGGAGAAGTTTTTGAAACATTTCAGTCAGCAGCGAAAATATATGAAAGACCCCACGGAGTTGCATAACATCAAGAGGGGAGAGTCAGAGTCCCTAGGGGACTTCATCACACGATTCTCCAAAGAAAGTATGCAGGTTAAGGGAGCGGGGGAGACCCTCAGAATCTCAGCTTTTATCCACGGCGTTAAAAACGATCAGCTAGTAGAAAGATTCCACGAAAACCTTCCAAAGACAGTTGATGAGATGCTGGAACGAGCCAAGGCCTTCGTACGAGGGAAGAAGGCCTGCGAATTGCTGAGGGGCTGCACTCCCAAGAAACAAGCACCATCGGTATGGAACCCGTCAAAGGGACATGAGGAAAACAGATGGGAGAGACCTCGCTTCCAGCCGAGGGGTGATGCCCTTCAGCCAGGCTTCGGCATTCCTCGAAAGCCCGTCACCGAATCAGAGGTAAAACTTCCGCCCTTGATGAAAACCCCTAGTGAGATTCTGGCGACAGAGAATGTCAAGTTCGTTAAACCCACCCCCTTGAGGCCAGGACCACGTCGGAACATGGAACAATTCTGCGAGTTCCACAAAGAAAGTGGTCATACCACAGATGATTGTTTCTCTTTGAGAAGACAGATAGAGTCGGCTATCAAAACGGGGAAGCTCGCTCATCTTTTAAGTGAGTTGCAGAAGACCCCACATGCCGGCGAAAAGAGAAAGGAGATCTTCATGCTACACCAACTACGGCCCACCGTTGCTTTGAAAAGGCCTCGCGACACAGGTGGCGTCAAACCAAACTCAGACCACCTTCAGCCCTGGATGGAGCAAGATATATCCTTCCTGCCCATACGAGGAGGGAACTTTGCCAGCAACCCACTTACGGTTTCCGCCATCATCGCTGGGCATAACGTACACCGAGTGTATGTTGACACAGGAAGTGCGTTAGAGATAATGTATGAACATTGCTTCCTACAGCTTGATGAGGTAATCCAAAGATCCCTCGTTAAAAGTACGCATGTGCTAACAGGATTCGTAGGTGAAATAGTACATCCTGTTGGGCAGATCCAGCTTCCAGTGGTAATTGGAAACGAAACAGGTCAAAGGGAAGTCACTATGACTTTCCTTGTCATCAGAGCACAATCGGCATATGACGTCATATTAGGGAGGCCCGGCTTGTGTCTACTTGGAGCCATAGCCTCAACCATCCACGCCGCAATCAAATTCCCCACGTCACGTGGAGTAGTGACTTTAAAGTCAAACAGAAGAAGTGGGGAAGAACGGATTGTACAAGTCGTCCCATCTAAACGAAACAAGCATTCCCTGGACATGGAACCGAGTGTAACTTCGTAAATGTTATATGTAATCATGTGAAAAGAATGACTTGTAATCAAATTTTGAACAAGAAGGTGCATTCGAGCACCAAATGATTACATGTCCACATAAGTCGTATCTCATCTTATATACAAGTCAAAAATAAGTAACAAGATAGATAGGAGGGCAGCATAATCTTCGGTCTCGATTGGATGAGACTATAAACTTGTCCAATGACTAGGACCGGAAGACACCAATAAGCATGCCCATTCGGCCACGGCCGGATGGGGCCATGAATCATCACCCAGCCGCGACTGGGCTTAAAACAAACATCCGGCCACGATCGGATCATTAACGGTTAAATACCGAAACAATCGCCCAGCCGCGACTGGGCAGAAATCAAACATCCGGCCACGTTCGGATCATTAACGGTTAAATACCGAAAAATTACCCAGCCGCAACTGGGCTGAAAACAAACATCCGGCCACGATCGGATCATTAACGGTTAAATACCGAAACAATCACCCAGCCGCGACTGGGCACAAATCAAACATCCGGCCACGTTCGGATCATTAACGGTTAAATACCGAAACAATCACCCAGCCGCGACTGGGCAGAAATCAAACATCCGGCCACGTTCGGATCATTAACGGTTAAATACCGAAACAATCACCCAGCCGCGACTGGGCAGAAACCAAACATCCGGCCATGTTCGGATCATTAACGGTTAAATACCAAAAAAATACCCAGCCGCGACTGGGCTGAAAACAAACATCCGGCCATGATCGGATCATTAACAGTTAAATGCCAAAACAATCACCCAGCCGCGACTGGGCTGAATACAAACATCCGGCCACGATCGGATCATTAACGGTTGAGTACAGAAACAATCACCCAGCCGCGACTGGGCTTAAATCAAACATCCGACCGCGTTCGGATCATCAACTGTTAAATGTCAAGAAACAATCACCCAGCCGCGACTGGTTAGAAACCAAACATCCAGTCGCGTCTGGATAACTAACGGTTAAAGTGTCGAATCTTCCACCCAGCCGCGGCCGGAAAAAAACTAAACATCGAGCCGCGGCTCGCAAACAAAAGGTAGCCCCTTGGTCGGCCGTGAGAGGCCCCTTGCACCAACCACGTCTCATAAGTAATAAAAATCTACTAAAGCCTTGAATATGTCATTAATCGAGCTCCCATCAACTACTAATCGAGCCGTCACAAGTTAATTAATCCGATGCTATGACAAAATCATAACACCGGACTAGGGGGCTTGATGGGGATACACTGATTAACATCAAGGAGATGCCGCGGCTGGAGGAAGGATAAGCCACGACCAAAGGAGGTGCCGCGGCTGGAGGGGATACAAGTCACGGCCAAGGTAGGAGCCTAGGCTGGAAGAGGTAAAGGCCACGGCCAAGGTGGGAGCCGCGACTGGAGGAAGGATGGGCCACGGCCAAGGTTGGAGCCTCGGCTGAAAGAGGTACAAGCCAAGGCCAAGGTGGGAGCCTAGGCTGGAAGAGGTACAAGCCAAGGCCAAGGTGGGAGCCTAGGCTGGAAGAGGTACAAGCCAAGGCCAAGGCGTGAGCCTAGGCTGGAAGAGGTACAAGCCACGACCAAGGTGGGAGCCGCGACTGGAGGAAGGATGGGCCACGGCCAAAGGAGGTGCCGCGGCTGGAGGAGATACAAGCTACGGCCAAGGCGGGAGCCGCGGCTGAGCAACTAAACAAAATAACCTTTCTTAATCCACGGCTCATTAGAACTAGAAGAGTTAACCGAAACTCATAACGAAACCTTGGCTATGGAAAAAGGTCCTGAAGACCCATACTTAGTCTATTGTTTGGAGAGTCTAAGCTGATAAGAGACAAAAGGACTGCTTACCTCATTACCTGGAGAAAGAAGACAAATACAAATGTCAGAGACAAAGGTCAACTATAAAGACAACATTTACACACAAAAAGGAAAGAAGCCAAAACAATCAGAAAAGTACCTAGACCAATTGTAACAAACTACCTAAAGAAGAATGTTTAGAGTCAGAGAGTTCAAAGAAAATCCACTATAAATACCACACTATCAGAAGAAGGGAGGCAGTTCCTAAGAACAACTTAAGACTCTAACCCACATTCAACACACATTAGTTTCGTCTGGCTCTGGTTGTAATCACCATAAGCACTGCTAGGAGAGTTTGATACACACTCGTGTCAGAATCTTTGTAGCAACAAGTGTTTAACAAAACAAATCAAATTCGAATAACTTAGATAATTCAAATCAAGTCATCTAGAAATTTAAAATTTTGAGTGTTAGTCAAATTCAAAATTCAATTTTATATGAATTTGAGTTGATTTTATTTGAATTTAGCTAAAAAAATTAGTTAAACTTCATTTACAAAAATAATGCTAATTTTAAACATCTTAAATGTAATATGATTAAAACCTTAAAATAAATTACCAAATTATAAAGCCTAGTTTTATATATATTAAACTACTTATATATAAAAAAAGTATTAAAAAATATTTATAACACAAAATTTAAATCGAATTGAATTGAAATCACAAATTCGAAATTCAGTTAGACTTCGAATCACATCGAATTCAATTTTGAAAATTCAAAATGGACTTCGACTTGGTAATTTTCAAATCGAAGTCAAATCAAGTTTCGTGTTTTTATAGTGTGGTTCAATAACTAAACACCTCTAGATATGATCGCTATTATGCAAACAAAAGAATAGATTAAAGCAAACCTTAAAATTTAGGTTCATATGAGTATATGTAATTATCTTTTGAACATTTGTGTTAAAAGGGGTAAAAATCAAAGATGAAAAAAAGTGAGTACGAGTTATTGGTTTGTAGTGGTTATAAGACTTGGTGTCCAAAGTTTAATAGACTGGCAAATTTTTATTAGCATAATATTTAGTGGTTGATTGCCTGTCATGATGAAAATGAATCTACTTCAAACTAGGTGGTTAAAATGATGGTTCTAGATGGTTGTTAGTTAGTAACAGTTTGTATGGGTTAGTTAGTTTGTTAGAGTTGCGTTACTACACTCTATATAAACTCGTTGTAATCTTTGTTTGAATTTGATCTTGAATAATAGAATTAATCTTCATCTCTATTCTTAATTCTCTGATATTAACAGTGGTATCAGAGCCACCGTACACCACCAGCCATCGAAGCCTCCTCGATCAATCAAGCATGGCGGAACCTGCAGGTGCGCTACCGACCCAACCAACACCAATTCCGATCTTCAAGGGAGATGGATACGACTTCTGGTCCATAAGGATGCGCACTATCCTACGATCAAGAGATCTGTGGGATCTGGTGGAGACAGGCACCAATCCGGCAGAAACCGACCAGGCAAAGATCAAGGCGGCTCAGAAGAAGGATGCACACGCCATGGCGATAATCCAGCAGGCAGTCCATGACCAACTGTTCTCACGCATAGCAGCGGCGAACTCAGCCAAAGAAACATGGGAGATTCTGAAGATGGAGTACCAAGGAGATGACCAGATCAAGGCAATTAAGCTACAAGGACTTAGGCGAGACTTTGAAAACTTGACCATGAAGGAAGAAGAAACAGTAGGAGACTACTTCTCCAGGGTGATGACAATAGTGAGCCAAAGACGCTCATATGGGGAACCAGTGCCTGACCAAGCAGTTGTCGAGAAGATACTAAGGAGCCTCACACCAAGGTTCGATTACATCGTTCCCTCCATTGAAGTCTCAAATGACCTAACCACCCTCACCATTGTGAAGTTGATGGGATCGCTCCAGTCGCACGAGGCCAGAATAAACAGTAGATCGAGTAACCAAACAGATAAGCCCGAGTAACCAAACAGATAAGCCCGAGGTCCAAGCGCTTCAAGTGTTTCAGGAACCCTCACGAAGCTCCTCAGCCAACCAGTTCCGGGGGCGAGGGCGTGGAACTAATCGGGGGAGAGGTAGGGGCCGGCTACCAGATCGAAACAGGGGTCCCCAATGTCACATATGCAATCGATTTGGCCATGTAAAGAAGGACTGCTGGTTCAATGACGAGAATCAGGCCCAAGTAGTCACTGAAGATCTACCACAAGAACCAACTATGCACGAAGAACCCCATCTCTTCTTCGCCCAGGACCCACACTCATCAGAAGACATCAATTATGCACTTGTTGCCAGCACTGAAACCTCCAAGAACAACTCTCATCTATGGTTCCTGGACTCCGGCTGCTCCAACCACATGACAGGCGCTAAGGAGATCTTCACCACCTTAGATGAAACATTCAAACTGGAGGTAAACCTAGGAGACAAAAAGAAGCTGAGGGTAGAGGGCAAGGGCACTGTAAGGATCCCCATGAAGAATGAGAAGTACAAGTTACTAGATGAGGTCTACTACGCACCCAGACTTGAGTATAACCTCTTAAGTGTCGGGCAGCTGATGAAAAAAGGGTATGCCCTGACATTTGAAGATGGCAAGTGCACCATTCGACACAAAGCTACCGGGGGAAACCTGATGGCCATAAAAGTCTCAACCAACAACATGTTCCTCTTGGACGCCTCACAAGACTCAGGAGATGATGAGGGATCCCAATTCAGTTCCACTTCTCAGCTGTGGCACCTGAGGTACGGCCACCTGAACTACCAGGGATTAAGGGATCTAGCTGACAAAGACATGGTGAGAGGACTACCCTCCATCAATTCCAGTGAAATGTGCGAAGGCTGCCTTATGGGAAAGCATCACAAGATGCCATTCAAGTCAAAATCCTGGAGGGCCACAACCAAACTGGGGCTAGTCCATGCAGACCTATGCGGTCCAATGCAAACAGCTAGCCTAGGAGGCAGCAGATACTACCTTCTACTAATTGATGATATGACCCGAATGAACTGGGTCTATTTCCTCAAGACCAAGTCAGAAGCCTTCAACCAATTTAAGCTCTTTAAAGCCCTGGTTGAGAGGCAAAGCAACTGCCTCATCAAGGTTCTCCGAACTGACAGAGGAGGGGAGTTTTGTTCCCAAGAATTTAACCAATTTTGTGAAACCCTGGGCATAAAAAGGGAACTGACCATTCCCTATACTCCTGAGCATAATGGGGTAGTAGAAAGGAAGAACCGAACAGTGATGGGTCTCACAAGAAACATGCTAAAGCAGAAGGACCTTCCCAACTACTTCTGGGCCGAGGGTGTGGCAACAGCAATGTATCTGCTTAACCGGGCCCCCACCAAGGCCTCACCAGACAAAACACCACTGGAAGGCTGGGAAGATCGCAAGCCCACAGTTCACCATCTAAGAGTCTTCGGGTGTATAGCTTACAGCCTGGTTCCCCCACACAGCCGACAAAAGCTGGATCACAGATCTGAAAGGTGTCTCTTCCTGGGATACTCACCTGAAAGCGCCGGCTACAGGCTGTACAACCCGAGCTCCAAAACATTCACTGTGCAAAAACATGTCACCTTTCATGAGGAAGGCAAATGGGACTGGAATAAAGGCAAAGACAACTCAAAAGCACCACTACTAGACCCCACTCACTTTTCAGATCCTTTTCCCCAGGCCTACCTAGAACAAGAAACCGACAACTTCCCAACTACAACCTCACCTAACCCATCCACCTCTCCATCTCAAGTCACATCACACACCTCTACTCTCACTCCCCTACCTACACCTCCCATGCCTCTTGAAAACCCAAACCAGTACCATCCATCAACCAGCACACAACCTCAGCCCTCAAATGTTACTGACATAGGCCCCACCAAACGAATCAGCAAGCCTCCAGCCTGGATGAGAGACTATCATACTGGAGAAGGCCCAACTGAGGAAGAAACCCAACTATTTGCACTCAGTATTACCGATCCAACTTCATACTCTGAAGCAGCCTCCAAAAAGGAATGGTGTAATGCCATGAAGGAGGAAATGGCAGCACTCAAGAAGAACAACACCTGGGAGCTTACTGAGCTGCCTGATGGAAAGAACCCAGTTGGAGTCAAGTGGACATTCAAAACCAAAATGGGGCCAAGCGGTGAGATCCTAAGATTCAAAGCAAGACTAGTAGCCAAAGGGTACTCTCAGATAGAGGGAATAGACTACACCGAGACCTTTGCACCAGTTGCCAGATTTGAAACCATAAGAGTTGTAATTGCAGCAGCTGCCCACAGGGGATGGGAGCTGCATCAATTAGATGTTAAAACAGCCTTTCTCAATGGTGAGATCTCAGAAGAGATCTATGTACAACAACCAGAAGGCTTTGGTATAAAGGGGAGCGAAGAAAAAGTCTATAGACTGAGGAAAGCTTTGTATGGCCTGAAACAGGCCCCACGGGCCTGGTACTCCAAAATAGATGGTTATTTTCTTAGTCATGGGTTCAAGAGAAGCTCATGTGAACCCACATTATATGTCAGGGAGGTAATGGATCAGGGAATAATACTAGTATGCTTGTATGTTGATGATATGGTATGCACAAGCTCTAGTAGAGAGTTGATAAGTGAATTTAAGGTAAGCATGAGGACAGAATTCGAGATGTCTGACATGGGGCTGCTTAAGTACTTTTTGGGCCTGGAAGTGACTCAAAATCAGGATGGTGTGTTTGTGTGTCAAACTCAATATGCAAATAACTTGCTGAAAAAATTCAAGATGAGCAATGCTAGAACTGAATACACTCCAATGAATACAAGTGAAAAATTACAAGCAGATGATAAAGCAAAGAGAGTGGATGCAATAATCTACAGAAGTATTGTTGGTGGCCTCATTTACCTTACTCACACCAGACCTGATCTAGCTTATTCTGTAAGTGTTGTCTCAAGATTTATGCAAAGGCCTTCAAAGATTCACATGGGTGCAGCTAGGAGGATTCTAAGGTACATAGCTGGAACTACTAAACTTGGGTTGTGGTATACTCAGGGAAAGGAATTAGAGTTAATTGGGTATACAGATAGTGATTGGGCTGGGTGTATTGATGATAGAAAGAGTGTCTCTGCTAATGTTTTTATGTTGGGAAATGGAGCTGTGTCATGGAGCTCAAAGAAGCAATCTTCTGTTGCTCTTTCTAGTACCGAGGCTGAGTACATTGCTGCAACTTCAGCAGCATGTCAAGGGATATGGTTAAGAAGGATTCTGGCTGATGTGGGTTTTAGTCAATCTAAGCCTACTGTTGTATGGTGTGACAATAAATTAGCAATCAATTTGTCTAAGAATCCTATTATGCATAGTCGTTCCAAGCACATAGAGATAAAATATCACTTTATTAGAGATTTGGTGAAGCAAGGATTGATTTCTATGGAGTTTTGTTGTACAGATGATCAGCTGGCTGATTTGTTGACAAAGTCAGTTACAAAGGAGAAATTTGTGTATTTCAGGTATCATATTGGAATGCGTGAGTTTGAAGTAAGGGAGGGTGATGAAAATGAATCTACTTCAAACTAGGTGGTTAAAATGATGGTTCTAGATGGTTGTTAGTTAGTAACAGTTTGTATGGGTTAGTTAGTTTGTTAGAGTTGCGTTACTACACTCTATATAAACTCGTTGTAATCTTTGTTTGAATTTGATCTTGAATAATAGAATTAATCTTCATCTCTATTCTTAATTCTCTGATATTAACATGTCAA
The DNA here is from genome assembly GCA_009363875.1 of Mikania micrantha. NCBI lineage: Eukaryota > Viridiplantae > Streptophyta > Magnoliopsida > Asterales > Asteraceae > Mikania > Mikania micrantha. The sequence goes on from CM018684.1 coordinate 71,618,405, forward strand.
GCTTCTAGCTTTCTGTTAGCCACCCAATTGTGTGGCCACCGTAAATAAAGAAACCTAGAAAGTCTATTCCAAATTGCTAACATGTGAGGATATGGTGACTTTTATTTTCATCACGTATATAAATATAGGAGAAGGTTCTTCTAAAAAGTCTATTTTGCCTAAGAAAGCTAAGAAGGATTTTTAAAAACTCGAAAACCGAACCAAACAAACTCCGATTGAATTCATTTTTGCATCATTGGAACCGGCTTGTCGAACCCTAAAACCCAAACCTAAAATCATAAACAATAAACCCAAATACTAAAACCAAAACTTTAAAAACAAACCTTAAACATAAAGATAAAACTTAATACCTAAAAATCAAGCACTAAAATCTAAATTCTAAAACTATTTGTTAAAGCTAAAACCTAAAAGCTAATATTGTAGTGTTTGATGAGACGATTCCAATGCCATCGAAATGAGTTCAATCGGAGTTCGTTTGAGTCGGTTTTAGAGGTTTTAAAAATCCTTTTAAACATTCTTAGACAAAAAAGACTTTTTATTTGATCATTTCCCTATAAATATATATACAGTGAGCCAACGAGGATACTTATTTTGGCACAAATTCATTTGAGATTTAATCGAATGAACTTGGTATTACTAGCAAATTATACGAGTTGATTTTGAGCGTAATTTTTTTCAGCGAAATTCTTATGCTATAAGTTCAATATTATTATTTTTTTTTGGAAAAAGATTATTAATCTAGAATAAAATGTCATTTCAGTTTATGTAGTTTAGTTACTTTTGTCATTTTCAACCAATTAATAATTTAAATTTTGTTATTTTCGTACTTATGGTTTCTATTTTATTGTCATTTTCATACATGTGGTTTGATCATTTTTGTAATTTTAGTCCAAAATTTTAAATTTAATTGGATTAAATTGACAATAAAATAAAAACTAAAATGACAATAAAATAAAACATAATAACAAATATATTTCAAACTAATGTACTAAAATGACAAAAATAACCAAACTAAATGAACGGACTAAAATGACATTTTACTATTTAATATGTAGTCATTTTATCAATATTTGTCTAAAACCAAAATAAACTGATTTCTTTTTTAAATTTTTAAATGACTCATTTTGACTCTAACTACGCCTTTTTATTCAACAATAATTAAGGTAATGTTTATCTTCATTCCATTCTTATGCATGTTGTATACTAGAAATTTACTAGGTATTTTTGTTTATACTAATCCAAATTCATTCTACCATATGACACTTTCTCGATATTTATCTTAAATGAACACATGTAACACATAATTTTTTTTTTTTTTTTTTAACTAAGCTCTTGTATATATTTTTAAAGAATTATCATATCGAGGTACTAAACCAAAATTAAATATTCTCATATTTAAAAAATAGACCCAAATGCCACCAACTCTTCAATCCTAATCACATCAATGTGTAAAGCAACGAGCCCATAAAACTCATGCATGCAGCAACTTGGCTCAATCTTTCTATTGTCACATCCTTATGTGTCAACCGTTCATCCACCCTCCAGTTGTTTATAACACCGGCCAGCCATTCGATCTTCCACCACAATCACCACCATGTCTACCCTTTCTCTCTCCCTAACATTCCTCTTACTCCTCCATGGCTGCCTTGCTCTCCGGCCATTCCAGCAAACGCAAAACGAATGCCAGATTCAGAGAATCAATGCCCTCGAACCCAACGAACGTGTCGAAGCCGAAGCCGGTTATACCGAGTTCTTCGACTCCAGTGACCAGCAGTTCCGGTGCGCCGGAGTCGAAGTCATCCGCCACCACATCCAACCACAAGGGCTGCTCTTGCCGTCGTACTTAAACACTCCCCTCATGGTCTACATTCTCCAAGGCAATTAACAATTAATCTGTTTATACATATTTGGTTTAAAAAGGTTTATACTTTATATTTATAAAAATTAACAAATTTGGTGTTTCAGGAAGGGGTTATCAAGGGATAATGTTGCCTGGGTGTCCGGAGACGTTTCAGTCATCGCAAGAGCTTCAAGAACGCGGATCGTTCCAAGATCGCCACCAAAAGATCCGCCATTTCCGAGAAGGTGATATGATCGTCATCCCCACCGGAGCCGCGCACTGGATGTACAATGACGGACAAGAAGAGATCGTTGCTGTTGTTTTGCTCGACTCCATGAACGCAGCTAACCAGCTCGACCAATATCACCGGGTACATATTCGACAATTTGTAACCACCTGATAATCTTTAAGCTACAATTAAAGTGTCACTAATGAGTCAGCAGAACCGTCTCTTAGAAATTAGGTGCCGCGAATGCTAAAAATGGGCCCATATGTGTGCCTTCATAATTAGTTCGTAACTAAATATGACGTTAGTTCATTTGTTTTTTTGACTTAAATTTTAAATTGTAATGAGTTATTGGGTTAAATGTTTAAGAAAAAAGTTTTTCTTGTAGCTTTTATAAAATTCGTAACTAGTTTAAATATATTCGTAACGGTCGCACCTCTCACGCTTGTTCTAAGACCCCAGTGTGAGTAAGTAAAAGAATCTAAATGTGACCTATTCGGTCACTTTTTTCTAATTTGCAATGTTATATCTTTTGTAAACCTAAAAAACTCCAAAATTAATATTGTTGATTACTAAGTAAAAGTTCTTAACTTTCTGTGGTTCAAACAGAGATTCTTCCTGGCCGGAAACCCAAAACAAAGTGGAAAAGAGTCACCGGAAGAGGGTTCCGCCAACATTTTCCGTGGGTTCGATCTTAACATGCTTAAAGATGCCTTCAACGTCGATCAAGAAACTGCTGAGAGGCTTCAAAGCCCAGATGACACCAGGGGTCACATTGTGATGGTCGAAAGGGGCCTTCAAGTTATCCGACCACCGATCCGAATGGAACAACAAGAAGAAGGACGTCCACGAGGACACGGTTCTACAAACGGTTTAGAAGAAACCGTTTGCTCAGCTAAGATCACACACAACATTAACGATGCTTCACGTGCAGATTTCTACAACCCGGAAGCCGGTTGGACCACTCATCTTAACAGCTTCAGTCTGCCCATTCTTCAAATGGTGCAACTTAGTGCAGAAAGAGGAGTTCTTCAGAGAGTCAGTGATTGTTAATTTGTTATGAGTTATTAGAATTTGCAACCAAGATTGTTAAGTGATTGTTAATTTGTTATGAATATTATAAAATCAACTCAATTAGATCTTTGATCTTGTTTGTGACGGGTTCAGAACGCTATAGTGTCACCATACTGGATCACGAACGCACATGGTATATTCTACGTGACAAGCGGAAGCATGAGGATGCAGATAGTGAACAACGAGGGACGAGCAGTGTTCGACGACATGATCCATGAGGGGCAGATGGTGGTGGTGCCACAGAACTTTGTGGTGGTGAAACAGGCTGGAGAAGAGGGGTGCCGGTGGGTATCGTTCAGGACTAACGATAACGCGGTGATTAACACGTTGGCAGGTAAAACATCGGCTATAATGGCGATTCCGGTGGATGTGCTCGCTAATGCGTACCAGATGTCGCCGGAGCAGGCATGGAGGTTGAAGAATAATAGGAAGGAGACGATGATGTTCAGCCCAAGTTCAAGGAATTAGGCCTGGGTGATCAGGCGTCGATGTAAGTGAATAAGAGGTTTTAGTTTTGTGTGATAATATAAAGTCTGTGTTTGTAATCCATCAGTGTGGAACGGAAACAAGAGCATGTAATAAAACTTTTAGTTTTGAATTTCATCCTTTAAATGTTTGATCATTTAAGTTATTATTTTTTTCAGCAATTTAATTTAATTTTTTGACAGCAATTTAATCTATTCAAGACATTCTACTTATTTCTATGGTTGTAAAAATCATCCACTAAGCCGATTAATCGTTAGTCCAGTAAGGCCGACTAGGCCCGACTATCTGATTAAGCCGATTAGTTGGCCGATTAATCCCGAATAATCCGTAATCCCCATCCCACAGACCGACTAGCGATTTCTACAATTCTACTCACATTCCGATAACGTGTGTGATCGGTGGCCCTATGCGTGCGGCAGTGGGTCATGGCCTCATGGAGTCATGGGTGTACGTTTTTTGGGCTACTGTATGTTTATATGAATTGGGCCGCTGTGTACTGGATTTGTGTGCGTCAATCATGATGACCCAAGTACGCAACTAGGGACTAGGGTAAAATTTTAGTATAAAATAAGCAAACAAAATATTTGGTAGGATGTTAAAACAAAATAAATAAATTTTAGTTATGATAAGGACCAAAAATTAAAAATAGGAAAATTATAATCTTTTTATATTAACCCTGTTAAATGCAAAAAATCGAAACGTAACAAGTTTTAGGAAAACATCGATGTCAAAACACACAGATCAACAATATCTCAAACTTAAGTTAAAATTTTAAAATAGAAAATAAAAAGCTTAAAATATCATTGGAAAAAATATATTCCGAACGTCACATGAGTGAAGAAATAATTGCATCACTAAAGTGGAGTTTTTTTCCAAATAGGTGTTAGTGGAAAATTTATTTACCAAATTGGGTGATTTGAAAAATATTTACCAAAATGGGTGTTTTTTCATTTATTTATTTATTTTTAACTATTTTTGTGATTCAATCAACATATTATAATATTTTTCTATTTTATTTTCAACCAACTAACTATGAGATATGTTGATTAAATTAAAAAGAAATCATAATAAGTTAGTTCAAAATAAAGAAAATACATGAAAAACACCCATTTTGGTAAATATTTTTCAAATCACCCATTTTGGTAAATAAGTTTTCCACCAACACCTATTTGGAAAAAACGTTTGAAAATTGTAGCGAAGACTACAATGAATGAACAGGAGGCATTAAATCCACTAAGACTAATATGAAGGAACAGGAGGCATTAAATGTGTACAAAACCTTTATCAATGGATTCCCATCACTTACGAAATTATACATGAAAAATGGAAAATGGTTCAAAAATCATCACTTTCTATCAAAAGCTTGGTACTATTTTGCAGTCACTGTTTCCAATTAATCTTGATTACCAGAAGTAGGATGATTTAAACCACAATATATTTTAAACCCAAAACATTTTAGACAGATAATAGATCGACTCATCGACTATTTATTTAATTATAAAAAATTCTGTAGGTTTTGAACAAATATGGTATAACGTGAAAACTGCCTCAGTACTTGCTTGCTCCAATCCCAAAATCGATTACATGTTTTATAATGAAATATATTAATTAATATATTATATAATAATCATATACAATTGCCAAATAGTACTTTGAAATGTTAGAACTAAGAAACTATGTGAGATACTTCAGATTAGTTTTTAACTAATGAAAAGACACATCAAATCATATTAAGTAAAATCACAATTATAAAATAAGTATTTGTTACATGTGAAAGATAGGATATAAACATGTCTTAGTTCTATTCATAAAAAAAGATTGTTTTCAAAGAGACCCAAGCTCAAAACAAACAAATTTTAACAATATATAATTTAAATAGGTATACCTAAGGCTTGCAAGAAAACTCCACAAATACCAAATAACAAATAGATGTTACAAAGAAAAAAACATGTCTTGAGTTATCACATCTAATCCATTTAACAAACAGGTTGTGTTTTGGTTGGTTTCTTTAATCAAAAGATTCCTGTTCAGTTTAACCTATTTAACCCATTTAAATTAAACAATTCAACCCTTAATTTATTTATCTCATGTAACCATTTATTACAAGTCATCAACTTGAATTAACAAGTTTACAAACTGATTACTACAAGTCAACTCATGAGACACATTTTGATAAAAGAGTTCAACACTTTGGTTTATATGATTTTAGGTATGACTAAGTTTGAGTTAATGTTTTCTGCAAGAGGTGAAAACACATCACCTTATGACAATTTATGCTACGAGGGGGGCCGTGCCTAACTAGAAGTAAATACCAAAAGCTTATAGTCTAATTGTATCTTCTTGACTTCCCAAATAGGAGGTCTTGGATTCGAGTCTCGGCTGGAGCAAAAAAAAAATGTTCTAGGTTAAACTACGGGGTTTTCTCATTGTGGGTTTCCTCCTAAAATGTGGTGTCAATGTACCCATTTAAACAATAATACTTGGCGTTAGCTGTTCGAAAAAAAAAACTAGAAGTAAATATCCAGAATTTCTGCCGTTCAAAAAAAAAAAAAAAAATATCCAGAATTTCAAGGGTAATATAGTCCAAAAAGAAGTAACGGGTGAGATTGATTTTGAAGCTAAAGGACGAGAGGTTCGAGAAAAAGGACCTAATTCAAAACACAAAAGTATAAGCACAAGTCACGAGGGGAGGTTCAGACCATGTTACCTGCTCTTGCCCAAACATGATCCCAAATCTCACTTACCCTGCAACTCACTCAAGTTAACCTTTTGTTAACAATAACAAAAATTGAAATCAAAATCGAACAAGATGCATCCGTCAATCGTACCTTCTTCCGTTCTTATTCCGGTAGCTGTTCTTCTGCTGTTTCTTCTTCCCATCGGAACAGAATCAGCGTTCCGGCCAGGCTTTGTCTACACGAGAAACAGAGGAAGATGCACTCCACAGTATGCTCTATTTCCTTCTCAATCTGTCACGTAATAATGTATGATTGCTGTTAACTTTTAGCACTATGAATCCAGACTACTCAATGTTAAAAACATGTACAGATTACAAAAACTAATGAAATTCTAAGCTTCGAGGTAAACTGAATCTCAAATGTGAGTGTTTTGAAAGTTGAATCTCTATCTTTTAACTCGAATTTCATTCGATGATACTCGTAACATGAATCTCACTCTTATATAAGATGGCTATTGATATTCAGATTAATCAACAAGTACAAATCGAGAATAATTAACCACTAGATGTTAACAAACCAAAATGTGCATAGGTTTCAAAACCTAATGACTTTCGATGCTACTGGCAAATTGAATTTCAGTCGTATGTGTTTTGAAACTTGAATTCTCATTCTTATAAGTTATAACTTGAATTTCATCTATCTTACTCGTGATATAAAATTCAATCATGTATGTGTTCCACATTAACTTGTTTCTAGTCAAATCGACGAATCTCTTTCTGTTCATGAACAATAAAAAAAATGCGAGAAAACGAGTTAAATCGGACACGTACATCCGAGTCAACTCAGTAAAAAATCAAATGAAAGTGAAAATACCGACACGAACAAACGGTTCGTGGTAATGACGATTGAATTTGCAGGTATTGGAGCAGTAGGCGAGAGGCGTGGCCGAGGATAATACCTGAGGGATCGACGGTGTCGAAGGTGTTCGGATCTAGGGCTTACGAACGCTACCGATACGATCTGACGTTGTTGGAGGCGACGTCACGGAACGACGACGGAGAAAATGTGTTTGCTCGGCTGGTAAAGGAATCAACGGCGGCCTTGATCAACTCCTACACCAGGAAAGGATTCCCGTTCAGCGCTTGGGAGGTGAAGACCGCCGTGATTCAAGGTTTGGTCTCCGACGAGGAGGCGGCGCGGCAAGCACGACGGTTTTACGACGCCAATCAGGCTTGTAACTAGTTCAAGTTGGAATCTATTTTTTCTGTTGTTTTTCCGGTTAGTGCAAATGTGGCCTTAATTAATTATCTGTTGCTTTCGGTCAATCGTAATGTATTATTGTTCGGTAGTTATCTTTGGTTTCATCGTATAACCTTGAATTTATATCGATAAGGGTAGCCACACGACTAGACATCATATTTGATCGGGGAAAAACTCAAGATCGAATTAGTAAAAATCTCGAACGTGATGAGCTTAAACATTTTGAGTCCTGAAATATAGTTTAGTTACTTATCGTGATCTAGCTCAAGGTTCATATATCGAACTTGAGATGGGTTGCAGCTTAAACAAACTTTTTATTTATACAATTTTAATTTAATTATATAAGTGTATATTTATATAAATAATTGTCAATATGGGACTAGCCTGTTTATTAGAGGCATTATCTATTAGACCGAGCACAGTGGTCGTCCCGCCCGGCCAGCGGGCTCTTCCCCCGCCGCGGTGCCCAGCGGGAACACAGCCCCTCAGCCAGCGGTGCCCCGCCCAACGAGCCGGAACGGCCCCCGCTCCCCGTTCGGTTTCCTTCTTCCTCATTGGTTGGTTCAAGATGGTGGGTGTGAAAAGGGTTTTCAGTGGGGAAGGGTTTTCAATGGGGTGACCATTGTGGGTGTTAAAGGTTTTCAGTGGGGTGATGACGTGGCAGGAAATTTCAGTGGGGAAGAGTTTTCAGTGGGGTGACCGCTGTGGATAGTCTTAGAAAGGAGGTGTTGGACTCAAATCCAAGCAAGAAAAATATTGGGTGTAGTGTAGGAGTATTATACTAAGGTTGTTCAAAATATATATATAGGTACTTATTACATTAAAAATCATTAAATATTAAAGAACTTTGATTCACATGGTTTTAGGGGTATAAAAGTAATTTTGCTTTAAAGTATGGAAAGTTACTATTATACCCTTTTAACTTGTGGTTAGAAATTGTTCTTTTAGTTCTCAAGTTGCAATAATTCTCATTTGAACACCTCCTATATATATAATATACATATATAGGGTATAGATAATTTGAAAACATATTCTTAATGTGAAAACCATGTAAAAATTATGTAAAAGAACTTTTTTTTTTTGAATTTTTTTTATAGGTTTATAACATTATGACACATTTTTATAAAAAAAAAACGCTGAGTAAAAATTTTTATAAAAAATATTTAGTAAAACCATGTAAAACATAAAAAACATCTGGATACAGTGTTACGTATGGTTTACGTGGTTTTAGAAAATATTTTTTTTTTTAAATATTTAGTCAGCGCTTTTTTTATTTTTTTATAAAAATGTGCCAAATAATGTTATAAACCTGAAAAAAATTCAAAAAAAAAACTTTTTTTTACATAATTTTTACATGATTTTCATGGTTTCTCATTGATAATGTGTTTTCTTTTTATCTTTCTCCTATATATATATATATATAATTGTTTTTGTATATAAAAATATGAGTGGTTCTAATAAGATCTATGTTATATTTTAAAAATATATAAAATTAATAATAAAAAAATAAAAAAATTAGTAATAAATGAGTAGTGATTGAACTTGAAAAGATATAAAAGAAAATGTTGTTGGTTTCTTTTCTTTTAATTTTATAATTTTTAAGCGTTGATGTTTAACCATGGGTGATATGGTGTGGCAGCGATGAAAGCAAATAAGTAGAAAAAAATTAAGATAAGAGAGAAAATCTATATTATATTAGTTATAGAATTATGGTGTTAGTTTTTTTTTTGTTTTAATATTTAATAGTTAGAAAAATTTTAATTATGCAAACAATAAATTACATTTTGTAATGAACAAGCATACCTCAAAACTTTCAGTGTATCTATTGTTATAAATGTTTAGTCAAAAATTGTATACGAAAACATTATTAAATGTGTCATCTGTAGACATATATGTAAATTAAAATGAATACGACATGCATTCAGACTGAAAACAAAAACACCTAGTCAATATACACTGTATTTACAAAGCGGTACATGAGATCAAGTTTCATTTAATTAATCTTAATAGTCTTTTGATTTTATGTTAATTGTCATGTAACTAATGTTATAAGAACAAATTGAAAGAAAAAAAAATGCTATTAATGATTAAAATAAATAACTTTGGAACATGAGATAAAGTTTAATTTAGTTAATCTTAATAGTCTTTTGATTTTATGGTTAATTGTCATGTAACTAATATTATAAGATCAAATTGAAAAAAAAAATTGCTATTAATAATTAAAATAAATAACTTTGGAAGCAAATTGCAAATTAAAAAATGTTTTTAAGCCATTCATGTTCAACACTAAACATTGTTTTTCCCAATATTAAATTTAATTTATCGACTTCCTTTTTGTTTCCTTTTTATCATTTCCGTCGGCAACTTTGACTACAAGTGATGCTTATCTGCTTTTCTTTACCTTTGAAACCAATAGTTGTCACTATACGTTTGACTAAATTACGTAAATCGTTAGTACATTTAAAGTCAAAATAATGAAATTATTTATTTGTTAAAAGTTAAAACTATTTACGATATTAAATAATTTCATTTAGTTGCATTTCACTATTTTGTTTTGATTCAACTTCAAGATTAAACCATATGACCATTCAATAGATCGGAGGTGTTTAGTATGTGGTCAATTTTTCTTATAGATTGCTTTAATTGGTCAACAAACATTTATAATTTTATATCACAATATTATTTAGTAACTTTACTCATCTCACACTAAACAATAAGATTAGTGATGGATTTTACTGTTAACGATTATACAGTAATTAAATAACATATTTTTTGTGTAGTTAACTATGTGATACATTAACTATTATTATTAAAATAATAGTATTATTATTGTCATTGCTTTTGTTGTAATATATATATTCGAAATATGCTTAATTAATAACCTGCTTCTTGCTCTATATTATCTTATTTTTTCCCTCAACAAACAATGAGTTAATAATACTATTTGATGGTTTTGTTTTTGTTTTGATAAGTACGGTTCATTTGGTACAAGAATGGTGCACACAACTACACAAGGGTGATAAAGTAACACCCTAAGACTATGTGTTATCATCAAACCCCTTCACTCTACGTAGGCGACACATAATCAATCAACACAATCACTCTTTTATCACTCCACATCATCATTATATATTTTATCATCACTTCCCTACAACTCAACGTCATCACTTCCATTTATTCAATATTATATTATTTGATTTTTATTTTTTTAATTAAAAATTAAATTAAAAAAAGACATAATATTATTAAAAAAGTTAAAATTACAAAATAAAAATAAAATAAGTTAGATGATAAAAAAATTAAACTACATAATAAAATTAAAAAAAACATTAAAATAAAATTAAATACTTTTTATAGAAAAATAATTGTTATTTTAGAGAGGGGTGATTATTATAGGAAGTTGAATGTTGGTTTAATGAGAGGAGTGGTTTGTTTATAGTGATTTAAAATTATTATTTATTTTTTCCTCCAACAGCTACATGCTTTGAGTTTTTTTCCTTCTTCCAACGGTCAAATGGTTGATTTATGTATTTTTTTTTTCTTGGCTTCAAACGTTTGTCATGGGGTGAGAGGGCTCACGCCTCCACCCTTCACGCTCCCTTCATGCCTGTGTGTAATGGGGGAGGGCGCCATCGGGGCGTGATCGACACCTCTCACGCCCCTATCACACACCATAACAAATATCTTAATCATTGCAAGGAATACACAATGTAGGGTACTACGACCGTATTGTCAACAAACTATCACAACACTTGTTCTTGTTTGCTCACAAGTATGATGTCATATGAGACAAACAAGGAATATAGGTCATTTGATACCATACGACCTATTTGAAGAAGTTTTTAAATATGTTAACGTGATTTTTATTCTTTGATTTGTACGTCAATTATTCAAATTGACGTTAATATATCAAAGTTTTCACAACTATGAGTTATTGTTTATATCTTGTTGCACACATTGTGTATGGTTTTGAGGGCTATATATGTTTTTGGTATTGATTCCTCAATGTTTTTAAGATGTTGGACGAGTCAAGATTTTGTTCCATAAGTTGCTTGGCTATATAAAACTCTTGATCGGATAGTCTTATTGCAAACGTATACACCTCGAAATGTTCAATAGGTTCTTATGGGTCAATAAGAAACAGTTGTCGAAAGGTCGGTATTGAACCAAACAACCCATATATGTCAAAGTTGTATGCAAACAAAAATGACATAAGTGGCTACAACTTTTATCATCTAAGAAAACTTTACTCGAGTCATATAATACTATACAATCTATATTGTTAATTTAACATATAGAAAGGAAAACGAAAAACTAGTTCTTTTCTTGGTGTCACATCCATAGCCTTGATTAGAAAAATTAAGTGCATTTAATTATTGTCTAATAGCACTAATTTTATAAAAAGAACGGTATTTTGTAACAAGTATCATGGTTGCTTTGCACCAAAAACACAAATACAATTGTTAGAATGATTATTATTAAAAAAAACCTAACTAAAATTAAATTTTAAACAATATACCATTTTGTCATCATTTATATTTGCGACAAATTGTCACACCTCTTCCCCTTTAGTGTACACGTTGAACCAAAAGTTCATATCATCGTGCAGACTTGACTCAAACCCGCATCCAATAAGATGTTGACCTACGTTTTCATCGACCGCTAGAAATTCGCCGGAGTTGTCATCGGAAAAAACCTCAGACCAAAACTCTTCATCCATCTCCGGGAAGTTTTCAAATACCATGTTGTCCATGCACAAGTTATCATTTGTGCTTGTGGTCGGTGAAGATGTGTCCGTACTAGACGGTTGTGGCGAATCGATTTGATTATAACTCATTTGACTGCTCGAATCCGTCTCTAACGGTGACGATTCTGTACCGTTGGGTTTGGATTCTTCTGATGTTTGTTGAAATTCAGAGGGGTTAGCTTCATTAGGGTTAGATTTTACTCTCTTTTTTAAATGTGTGTGCCAAACGTTCTTTATCTCGTTATCTGTCCGTCCTGGTAATCTTGCAGCTATTGCGGACCATCTGCAAATCAGAGCACAAGATCAACTTAGAAGACAAGATTCATAAAATAAAATAAAATTTGATAAAAGTTAACATTTGACGAGCCTTTTATAAAAAGAAATGGACGTAAACGCCAGCTTATTTTAGTTAAGAGAGCTTCAGGTCGAGCTTCACAATTATAAAACCTCTTTATCAAAAGCTAGAGATACTTTATTACAATATTATAACTCAAGTATCGTTAAACTTTATATGATCAAACTCGAGCTGATCATTAACAATTGAGCTCGAGTTGTTCTTTGAATGAGCTTTAATTACTACAAAAATAAGTAGTTGCGACGGTCAAACGCGTATCAAATCCGGTAGTTAACACCCATTTTGCTATGAATTTGCTACGGATTTAGTCCATAGCTACAAGTCTCGTCGCAGATTTAGTTTGACACGTATATGTTACGAAACATATTTTTGAGACGGTTTTAATTACAAAGGGAACGTCATTATTTTTTTTAGGAAACAAGTGCACACCTATTTCCCATAAGGTTATGTAACTTTATAATGGTGTCTTCCTCTTCTTTGCTAAAGTTGCCCCTTTTGATATCGGGTCGTAAATAATTCGTCCATCTCAGCCTACAACTCTTCCCGCATCTCAATAAACCTACAAGATCAACATGAGCATGTAAAAGATCAGATCTTGAAACTTTTAAGTTTTCAAAGATTATAGTCTTCAAAGTTCAAACTTCTTGATCAATCGATCGATGATCGGGTTTTAGTGATGAATTACCAGCAAGTTTAGGAAGAGCACGCCAATTCGGGTGGCCGTGTTTGGTAACGTATTCGATGAGAACCCGATCTTCTTCGTGGCTCCACGGGCCTTTCTTCAAACCCATCTTTTCACAGCATGGAGCTCTGACCATTTTAATTTGGTTAAAGTTTGTGTGTACGTGTTAATGGATCGATCTCTTGAAGCTGGTTATCAATGGTGAGATGAAATTTATGGGAATAAAATGAGGGTTAAATAGGGATAGTATGAAGGGCTGAGGAAGATGACAAAGAGGCCAAGTGGAATGGTGAGGGTCCCATACGCATCGATGAGTTAAGCCAACCAGGTTGACCAACGTACACCCGTGTATTGTGTGTAAATTATATTATTATTGGTATACGGCTTGTCTTTATGTGTCATTTTCGTCACGATCGACATTTTTTATTATTTTGAATTCATATAACACATGTGGATTAGAATATTAAATTGAGTTATAGCAACTTAAATTGATTAAATAGGGAGTCTGCTTTAATCAAAATATAAGCATTTGATCTTTTAATATAATGATCATGGGTTCGAATCTTATTTACACGTTACAACAAAATGTTTAGGTGGGTCAAATATTTTATTAGACTGGGCCTTAGGACGATAGGTTTACTTTTGGATTTGTGAGCAAGTTGGGTCACCATTGGTTTACATAAGGTGACCGGGCTTAAAATGTATTCATTGGCCGTTAAAAAAAGAATTGACGTTAATTTTATAAATTGGCGTTCTTTTTTAGATTTCATTTAGTTTTTTTAAAAAATTTTAGTTCTACCTAATTACAAAATTCTTTCTTTTTAATCTGAAACAAAGTATTGGAAGTGTTATAAATTGGCGCACTACACTTCGACAACCCATGTTTAGTGTTTTGATACGATATAATAGTTATTCCAGGGTGTTCAAAAAATCCGAAATCCGAAAACCAGATTGTATCCAAAACCCACAAAAACCGATCTGATTTAAATATTCGGATAGATTCGGATCAGATATCCGTTTCCCGAATTCAGATCGGATTGCATATCGGATATACAAAATCTTGTTTATTTGGATCGGATATTCGAATTCAATCCGAATAACCAGAATAAACAGTTTATTCGGGTAGTTCGGATGAAAAAATAAGTTTATTCGGGTTATTCAGATCGGATTAACAAATTTTGAATTCGGATCGTGTCGGGTTTCAGATAGGGTCTTAAAAATTTCAAACCCGAATAACCAATCCGAATAACTCGTTATCTGACTTAATAACACCCTAGTTGATTCTTGCGCATGAACTGGTTAAGATTTTATTTTCCAAATTTTTTAAGTTGAATATGTTAACATCATTTTTTTTTCTAAGCTTTAAGTAATCATTAAATTTTCATTTATTAAAATCAATTCCCAAAGGCTTGTTTTTTTTAATTAAATTATAATATCTTGAGCACCCCTAGTTAGAGATGTTCATTTGGTCAGATGATGATTTATTTGGATTGAAATATTCAGAATTGAAAATTTTTAAAACCTTATCTGATACCCTTTCTCAATTAGAAATATATTAATCTGATCCTAATAACCTGAATAAATTTATTTTTACAATCGAATAACTTGAATAAACATGTACTATTCGGGTTAAATTCGAATATCCGAACCGAATAATAAAAACAAATATGTGATCCAAAAATGAAAAGCATATATATTCTAACCGAATCTATCCGCTTATTCGAATCACTAATTTAGATTTTTTTTCTAAATTCGAATACGTTTTGAATTTCGGATATTTTCGGACTTTTTGAACATGGTTGTAAAAGAGTAAACGAATTGTGTGCAAAGTGTGGGGATTTAACAACTCATTAAGCAACTAGCGTTACAGTAGCCAAAGGCTAGTGTAATTAATTTTTTTTCACAGCATACATCCGGTTAATCGTGATCACCCGGACCCACCAGAGCAGAATGAAACTTACAACTAAAAAGCCCTCTAACTTAATCTTGAGCATATTTGTTATAGGTGAGTTTCAAACACAAAACCTATTATAAGAGAAATCAAAAGGTTGCCACTAGTCTGGGAGCCATTTGACTAGTGTAAATAAACAAATAAATAAAAATTAAATTAAACAATAAATAAAGATGATGGCATGTAGTGATTGAAACACTCCCTTTCAACGAATTAGACTACAATAAAAAGACGCTCAAAACGTTTAGATATTCAAAAAAGTAACAACATTAATTGATAGAGACCCCGCCTAAATAGGACTTTCATAGTTCCTCCCTTTGTCTATTCCTCCTCACTTCGTAATAGGGCTGTTCAAAAAGCTCGCGGCTCGAGGCTCGGCTCGAAGCTCGCTCGAAAAAGCTCGGGTCGAAAAAGGCTAGGCTCGAAACGAGCTCGGCTCGAAAAAAGCTCGATAAAAACGAGCCGAGCTCGAGCCAGGGTTGGCTCGGCTCGAGCTCGGCTCGTGGCTCGACTCGTTGGCTCGGCTCGTGGCTCGGCTCGACTTTTAATATATATATATATATAATTATATATGCACACACATATATTATATTACACACATACATATATTATACATAATAAATTTATATATATATATATATATATTTATATATATATACAATATCTTATACACATATTTATATAAATATATATATTATGTATAATATATATATATGTATGTATGTGTATATATATACATGTATAATATATATATAGATATATTAGATTTTAAATATAATTATATATAGATGTATATATACATATATATTAGATTTTATATATTAAATTATATATATATGTAAAGCGAAGGAAAAAAAACAAAAAAAAACGAGCTGGCTCGTGAGCTGGCTCGTGGCTCGACGTTTTTTACGAGCCGAGCTCGAGCCAGAATTTCTGGCTCGAAAGAAATTTCGGCTCGGCTCGGGCTCGGCTCGAAAATACACGAGCCGAGCTGGAGCCAGGCCTGGCTCGGCTCGACTCGACTCGATTACAGCCCTACTTCGTAATATCTCTTTCTATTAGCTCTTATTTTTTATTATTTAAAAAAATGGTGTTTAGTCCAACATTATTACCCGAGTCTTTTGTAATAAAATTTTAATCATCCTAATTATTTAATACTTAAAACATTTCAAAATCTATCAGTTAGAGCTATAAACCAGATACCTCTAGTGAGTATTATTACTAATAATCAAAAAACATCAACTATTTTCTCAATCTAATTCCTTTTTCAAACTAAGTTAGCTTACTAGATGTATGATCAATTATTATCCGAATCAACTTGTTCATAACTAAATAAAAGATATCTTAAGTTTTAAGTAAAAACAACAAAACAAATCACTTTCAATGGGCCAGTATGAATCAATCTCGTTTGGGGAAATATTATATTATAATTATATTTCAAGTGTTGCAAATTATGTACATTTTGAATATTCAAAAACTCAATATCTATGTCATGAGGTTATAAAATTGGCGATCAGTCTTATTTTATTTAATTTTTTAAATTAGGTTGATTACCAAAGTAATTGGGAAATCATCTTCAAATCACTTTGGTCAATATTAAAAACTTACATTAATTATTTAAATAAACAATCCAAAAAAGTAATAAAAAATAAATAAAAGAGTAAAATATCATTTTAGTCCATGTGGTGTGGTAACTTTTGCCATTTTAGTCATTATGGTTTACATTTATTGTCATTTTCGTCGTTGCGGTTTGGCAATTTTGTCATTTTAGTCCAAAAGTTTAAATTTAATTGGACTAAAATAACAATAAATTAAATGGAAACCATAATAACTAAAATGACAATAAATTGGAACCATAATGACCAAAATAGCAAAATTTAAACTATTGAACTAAAATGACAAAAGTTGTCAAACCATATAAACTAAAATGACATTTTACTCTGAATAAAAAATCACCTAAAGTCCCACATATTGAAATTTGAATCATCACTCATCTTATAGTGAAGGGTGGAGGTGATACAACACATTGTACTCCACTTGATAGCTTGTTGTCAAGTGAGAACACCAACTAAAGGAAATCAAAGGGAGATGATTAGAGTGAGTGTGTTTGGTTAACTACCAACCAAAGCTTAATACACTCCAAAAGTTTGAGGCAAAGTTTGAGATGGAAAAGGAGGACATTTGAATACTTTAGAGTAATTATAAGGGAGTGGATTGATGAGAAATTTTGATGTGACACAAATTTTGAATGTTACAACTAGGAGTGAAAGAGAAATAAAAAATGACTTGCTCTATCATTAAATGAAAAAATATTCTATTTTAAAATGTTTGCAATACGTAAATTGTATAAAATTGTTTTTTTTTAAATCAACTCAAATTGTCAAGTTTAGCCTTATTTTAATCAAATGTTATATTTAAACTTTTGTATTATTGTATAAACTAGGTTTTTCCCCACCGCGAGTTGCGGCGGGTTATCGCAATGCACTCCCGATAATGATACTATATATCATTTGTAGAAGTATAAGTTACATATAAAAATAAAATTTCTCATCACGAACTATATACTAATTTTCCGTTAAAACATAAAATCATACAAAATCCACACAAATATGTTATGAAAATAAGAGAAAAAATACTCACAAAATACTTCTCACCGGCAACCAATTGGTTGAATTAAAAAAAAACCTAAATTTCTAAGCAAACATCGATTTTCAATGAAAACAAATATCACCGTAGCCTTCTCCGAACATCACTACGTTTTTTCATTGTATATATTCATTGTTCATAATATTTAATAATATATACACACACTATTTCAATGTAATATTATTATTCATACTATTCATTTAGGTTGTTCTTTAATACATATATATATAGGGGAGGGTTTCTAAGAAAACCCTCGTTTTCTAGAAAACTAAGAAAACCACTTTTTCACCATTGATCAAAGCAATCAACAGTTAAGATCATATAATGACAATTTTGTAAATAAATGTTAATTAAAGGATTTAATTATAACATCATAAGGGTATTTTAGTGAACAAATTTTTTCTCTCTCTCATATTTAATTAAAATTCCTAAAATGGCTCTTCTCTCTCTTAATTTAAACAAAAAATTTATTCAAAATTTTTTTTCATTGAAAAATTTAAATTCAAGCAATTTTAATTTTTTTAATACAAAAAATCAGAATTTTAGGATAAAATTCTGAATTTTTTCAATGAACGATCTGATTACATGTATGTAATCAACCAACCTATTTACATATTTAACATGATTGCATATATGTAATCATACAAATATATTATTTTGATCAAGTTACATAATGTAAACATGATTACATGTATGTAAGCATTCAAAAAAATAAGAAAACAATCTGATTACATATGTGTAATCAACCCAATTATTTACATAAACAAACATGATTACATGTATGTAAGCGTTCAAGAAAAAAGGATATACGAAAGCATTGAAGGATAAACCATCTGATTATATATATGTAATCAAACAAACTATTTACATATGTAAACATGATTACATGTTTAAGTGTGTGTAAAAATAAAACCGGGGACTAAATTTGAATGATTAATTTGGTAAAAATTGGGTCAACTTTGACTATTTTAGTAATTTTTCTAATGTTTTTCGGTTTGAAATGGAATTACCATCACAACACACCGGTTAACTAAAAACTCATTTGAATTAAAAATTGCTTTACAACTTTTGCATACTTTTTGTCCCTTGTGGCATATGAATTATGATATACATATAAATACATTTGATTTAAGATATAAATACATTTCATGCCAGCTCCATGCTTGTGTCATATGTATATATTGCACACACCGAAACCATAAACAAGAACTAAAAAAGTCAAAGAAAACACCTCGATATCTTTGTTAAAATAATATGGCACTTGAGTCATATTCCGGCGACCACGGTGATCCAATCTGCATCTCCGATTGTGAAAATCAACAGGATCTCCAATTGCCAAAGAATCTTCTCGAAGATCTTCATGAAATTTTATAAAGTTTTCCGCCCGGAGACTGAAAAACATTGATGAAGAAAACATCTGCTTGTGGAAAAAACTCGCCGGCGTATTGGACGCAGTACTGAGGAATTAGGCGGCGGTCGTGGGGAAGTTCGCTGCAAAGGTTATGAATCCGATGAGGAAACGAACAAGAATGTGGCTCGGAACGTTATACCTGCAACCTGTGCAATCATATACAATGAAGAAAAACTTGTCATTTCCATATCTTCAACCACATGACCTCCAAAATTAAATGGATACGAGACTTAAGAACTTTGAGTTGGTTGATTTGCTTGCTTGGTGGCCGAATGTTTGAATTTTTCATCACCGACGGCCATAAGAACTAAGATAGGGTTTCGAGAAAATTCTTGTGCTGCTTGGATGAATTGATCGTTAACACATTGATGGAGATTTATTATATTAATCAATTAGTTATGATTTTTTAAAATACCATAAATAAAAGGGTATCAAATTACCTAATTGACCTTTAAATTAAAAAGAAAAAAATGAAAATAAAAAAATCTGATTGGTTGAGGAGGGTTTTCTAAGTTTTCTCCAAAATAATTAAGGAGTTTTCTTATAAACCCTCCTCTATATATATATATATATTAATAAAATATTAAATAGTGAGACGTAGAATAAGGAGTAGAAAGTAGGATCAAGGATGTATTAAATCCTACATGGAAAGAAAATTACTATACGATATGTGCCTATGTGGTATTAATTGTTACATATCTATTACGTATAGATTTTATTTTAAGCTATTTTTATTTTTAATCATTATAGTTATTTATTTTAACTTTGTTAATATTATTGTATCTCTAATTTAAATATTACGACAGACTTGCTCGTTTTATTATTATGAAAGTTCATGGAGTAGATTCTAAGTAGATAATCCATTTTAACTTGTAAAAAATTTTTTTGATTTTCTTATTTTCTAAATAAATACAACTCAACTCATATAAAATTATAAATTTTTCACAATCATTTTTACTCTATCAACCATATATTTTTACCTTTCTACAATATAATAAAATCATCATCTTAAGCGACAAAAAAAACACAACAATTCAAAATATCCCTCCAAAAAACAAGAGAATTGTCACACTTGATGTAACGCTCCAAACACTTGTGAACTTGTTGTATAGTTTCGGTGTGCAAAACTGGGATAAAAGAAATTCGAGTTTATTATAGTTTGAGTTGATTAAAAATGATGTGTGATAATGGAGGAGTATATATAAGTTTAAAAGATAATTAATTTCTTTAATTTGATGCTTTATACAAACCCTACGGCAACAACACCATGCCCCTTTTCATTGTTCCAAACGACATTGCATTGTTTTTATTTCGCTTTGTGATACAGCTAGCTATCGAGGGCAGTGACGGAGCTTGAACGCTCTGAAAGGGGGCGGAAAATTACAGGAGCCAGAATACATTTAATTTTTTTTAAGCGAGTGGGACGAAACCTCTATTTTTAACTAAAAATTAACCTTTCGTCCAAAAAATTAACACTACGGACGAAAAGACAGGGGTGTGGTCGGGCCCCCGACCCTAAGGAAGCTTCGTCATTGATCGATGGGTATGGGAGGAGGTGCAACCTTTGTGGCTTGTTCCAGTTAACCATATATCCCACTCAAACTACATCGATATAATTTTTCCTTTTATTTTTTGTAAACAAATCTATTCTGTTTATCTTATCTTACTTAACTAATAAATAAAGGTTTTATAGAGACACTTGACACATTTTTATAGCATCTTGATTTGTTTTACCTCCTCACTCTCTTATAAATATATCATATATTAAATATATTAGATGTACTTTTAACACATTTTAAAATTAAAAATAATACTTTTTAGCACATTAAAATATTTTAATGTTAAAAGACCACACTTTTTTTAAAACCAAATTATTATAAAATACATAATTTTTAAAAATAGTTTTACAAAACTAAATATTTAAAAAAACAAACTTTGAAAAAATTCGTGTTTAAAAAAATGATATAATTATTTTATTATTTAATGTATGAAATTATATTTAATCATATTTTATGTCAAAAACTCATCTTATATAGTTAAAATTTTTATTGGTAACTATCAATTAATAATATTTTTTTTATAATCACGTGTAATACACGAGTTACTAACCTATTATTCTTATAAAACTATTCTAAATAAATCTTTTAGGGCCTGAATTTTCAGAGATCTTGATTCTAACCAAATAGGTTGATCCCACGTTAACCTATATACATTTATAACTTATATATGAACAGTAATAATAATTTAATAATAATAATAATAATATAATATTAATAATTTAATAATAATATAATATGAATTAACCTATATACAATATAAGTTGTATGAACAGTATTAATAATTTAATAACAATAATATAATATTAATAATATTATAATATAATAATATTAATATATTTTATTATTATAATACAATATTTATATAATATAATAATAATAAAATATATTACTATTATATAATTAAATATGATAAAATTATTATTATAATAAAAATATTATTAAATTATTATTATAGTATTTATTATTAATATTACAAATATATAATTAATAATTTGATTGACAGTCACACGTGGACTTGTATATTAGTTCTCTCACTCACTTAAGTGGTATTTGTTGTTTAATAAGTAAATTATTTACAGTCTGTATACCACATCTGCAGACATCTGTATAATAAGAGCATAACCAAATTTCTGTAGCCTGCAAGAAGAAGAATGTTTGTTTTTAGTGTCTATTGACTGTTAAAATAAACTGGTGGTGGTGGTGGTAGGCAATGGGGGTGGCCGACGGTGGTGGTGGTGGTAGTTGTGGGTGATCTCTACATATCTTAAAAGATATTAGGAGTGGTTGGGCCAAATCTGCACCAATGAAGTGATCGTGCGAACGTTTTTTAGTGAAACATCATCGAAAAAGTAAACATTCTGCAAATGACAATGTATGTGCATGGTCTACGTGGCACATACAGGAAAGCCTACGCATACCTTTGGGGAAAAACAAACACCGCCTCAATCAGCCATTCAATGTATTTCATTTTCACTTGAACTCACAAATAGGATAGGCTTGTTAGTGATATAAAACACACAACGGTTCACGTGTTGTAGTTTGTATATGTTAATGTTGGAATGATGATCATCCTTCATAATCATCATCGGGGCTCGATTACATGTTAGTTGTGTCAACCTGTTTTATATTAATATTTCTTATAAATAAATGAAAATGAAAACTCATGGGTTCAGTTTCAATATAGGGAATTAGTGAGGGGACAAATGAGAGATTGGATGTAGGTTTTGGATGTAAAGAGTTTGAAACTTAACATTGAAATTAAAAAATATAAGTTGTGATTTGATCAAATCCTTGAGTTCTAGAAGTTTCGAGCCTAATCTGTCGATTAAAGCTATAAATTTTTGGTCATGATGAATTTTCAAGAAAAGCTCAAATCTTTCATAATGATGGAATCGATTAATGCTAGAAACTTTCCACCATAAAGGGACCTTTGAATGAACTTTTAACCGGTGTCGTTTATGAGAGATTAGGTGTTTGTGCGAATGCTAAAAATGGGCTCCTATGTGTGCGTGTGTGATAATTGGTTTGCAATTAAATATGAAGTGAGTTAATTTGTTTTTTTTTACCTAAATTTTAAATTTTAATAAGTTATTGGGTCAAATGTTTAAGGAAAAAGTTTTTTTTTTTACTTTTATAAAATTTGTAACTAGGTTAAATATATTTAAAAAATTGTAATGTAAATTATATTGTTTGTTGTAAAATAAATTCATATATATAATATATACAATTTTTTTTTTAAATTAGAACCCTACTAAAAAATGGGTCATGCGGTCTCATCTTCCGCACTTGCTATAAACGTACTTGCTATAAAACCCCACTTTTAACCCCGACCAATTCAAATTTTGAGCATAATAAACTTTTGATCCTAAATAAACTTTCAAGCCTATTGAATTTCGATCATGCCTAAAACCTTCAACTCTGCCATATTTTCAAACTAGGGCTTAGGGCAAGTTAGGGTCTTTGTTAAACGCTGAAATTGACCTGGTACACAATATGACCTAACGATAGGTTGATAAAGAAATACATGATGAACATGTGATAGAAGAGTATGCTATAAACTTTAACCATATTAAATTGTATATATGAAGTGACACGTATATAGTAGAGGCGCACAAATCAGGTTTTTTTTGTAACAGGTTCCGATTAACAAAGTTAAGAACCAGTTCTAATTTGTCCAGTTTTTTGCCGGTTCCGGTTTTTTTGCCCATCTCTGGTATATAGTATGATGTAATGTGTGAATGGTATTGTTATAAAGTTTTTTTATGGTGCTTAGTGGTAGCCAGGCATCAAACGAGCCTTGTGGTTCTCTGAGTATATTACTACCATAAGAACAACAGAGGTGGTTCTCTTCATGGAGTGCCAATGGATAAAATCATGTACAAGCAAGAATAAAGATTATTTCTCTTGTGGCAAATGACCTATTGCTACCGTTTTGGCACCACAATATTTTTTGCTAGTAGCAAAATATATTGCTACCAATTGTTGCTACCAAAAACAAGGTCAAAATGTTGCAACGATATTGTGACCATATTTGTTGCTACCATTTTCCCACCATATACCATTTTGCTACTATATTGGGTGCTACTAGCTAGCATTTTATCATTATACCTACCATTTTGCCACCATTTTTTATATTGG
This sequence comes from Mikania micrantha, assembly GCA_009363875.1. Classification (NCBI taxonomy): domain Eukaryota; kingdom Viridiplantae; phylum Streptophyta; class Magnoliopsida; order Asterales; family Asteraceae; genus Mikania; species Mikania micrantha. The sequence goes on from CM018684.1 coordinate 71,642,458, forward strand.
CTTTTGTATAAATAGATAGTATTTGGTTGCTACCATTTTGCTACCATATTGGTTGCAAACATACTCTTGGATCTCATGAGGTTAGAGGTCACGTCCGATTATCTTTGTCTAATATAGATAGAATTTAATATTAATAAAAAAATGATAATGCTGATATGGTATGTATATATATAAAGGATGATTAACATTTTTACCGCTTTTCTTTTTGCAGTCATATAACTTTGAGATCCAACTGTATGTTTGCCCCCAATTGACTTACTTTTAATATCAGTGTTCCTTTGAGATTTTGTTTTCCATTCAGGTGTATTCCAAATATCAATCATTTTTTTCCAAATCTCTCCATGGAGGTTTATAGTCAATAAGAACATATGTGAATTTTTTTTATTAAACAAGAGATTTATACTACTATTGAATAAATTTATTGTTTAATAATTATGCCTGATTACAAATTGTTAACTATAGGACCTCCTTGGTTTGAGGTCTTACTTTGGCATGATTAAAAAAAAAAAAGACAAAAACATAACATAACATGTAGGATTCGGTTAAGGTTATCATGCAATATGGGTTTTTATGGAATAGGATTGATGTAGGCACGTGTATGCACTGAGTAGTAGCATGTGAGCTTGATTAGAGAAGAATGAGAGGTGTGTGAGTTTGTGAATGAATTTGTGTATGATTTATGTAGTAGATTGTGTACCGATATCGAATATTTTAAAAAGTGAGTACCAAAATCTATTGGTACGGTACCTACTCGACACGGTACCAGTACGATATCGATTCGGTAACGATTTTTATTACAAAATGTTATCTCTGTATCGTATTGAAATAGTACTGGTACCAAAAGCAATGATACCGTATTTATGAAAAAGTGGGTACCAAATACTGTTCGGTATGGTTACTTGGTATCACATGCTTATCCCAATGAGTATGTGCATGAATAAATTTGTGTGTGGTTCATGTAAAAGAGTGTGTGCAGGAGTATGTGTGAATGTGTGTATGACTTGTTTAATTACAAATGTGTATGTGCGAACGTGTGTGATTTGCTACCCATATGACGTGTGTCCACGAGTGTGTGTGCGCACGAGTGTGTATGTGCATATGTATGGATGTCATGATGTGTGTATGCGCGAGGGTATGTCAATGTATGTGTGTTTTGGAAAAATCAAAATCAATTAGAGTAGCAAGGAAACAAAATTATAGGTTGGTAATTCCAAGCATTCATACCAATCCGTTTAAGGACCTACATTGGATTTTTTTTTTTTGAGCGGCCTGCTAATTAACTGTCGGGTACTCTGTATCTGGCCTCCAATGGCTAAAGGATGCCCAAGCTGGCATTAGTCCGGACGGAGCTCCTAGCCCACCAAGCACCAATTCTCGAGAAAAACCCGATCCAAACACCCGTCCAAAGGCACGGCAATGAAAGGTCGGTAAAACCGGGTGGGATCAAGAATCGAACCCATTACCAGCTGGGTCTCCTATCACTCCCCTCATACATCTATCTTACCACTAGGACAAGACATCATTAGCCGGACCTACATTGGATTATCAATTCTTCTAATTTTTTTCATTTTCAGTAAGCAAATTATGCTTGGACTAACTCACATACTTTTTAAACATATTTATAAATCTATACGTATATTTTCATTAAACTCAATTTCTCAACCAAATACTATCTATATATACAAAAACCAAATATTAACAGTAAAGTGGATACGAATAAAAAGAAGGCAGGTGGAGTTAGCAAACAAGAATGAGATACAATATAAGAAATTAGGAAAAAATATTAATCGTTAAGATCAAGTGTGAAAACATAAAACATAAAACATAAAACATTTATGCGTGAAGGCTTTGCCTTTTTTCCTAATTTCTTTGTGTGTATATATATTTTTTCCTAATTTAAAAGTTTCTACTCCTAAGATGTGCAATTTCAATCCTCCTCTATGCCTTTTTATCCCTTCGTTTTTAGTTATCTTTTATTTTATTTTCACTCCACTCATAGTAGGTGTTTGTGTCTCAATTTAAGTTGTTCCATAAAAATAATTGTTAACTTATGTTTAAAATTGTTTATTAAGTTTAAAATGAATTTTTGTTAAAAATAATTATTAACTTATGACTTTTTAAAATAAAGTTTTTAAAAATGTGTTTGGATTAGTTTTTGTGTATGAAAAGTTAATAAGTCAATAAGTTGTTTAGATATGTAAGTTCTCACAAAATTTAACATGTTATAACCATTAAAAGTTAAAAACTGCTTTTAAAAGCCACAAAAAATATCTTTTTTAAAAATGATTTTTAACAATACTTAAAAAGTTCAAACGAAGAGTGTTTTTCAAATTATCAAACATCTTTTTAACTTATTGACTTGATGCTTAATAAACTTGTTTATCAAGTCAATAAATTAAAAAGTTTATTTAAATGAAATCCCTAACATGAACAAAATATCCAATTTATCTATTTGTTTGTCGTTTTTATTAAAAATACTAAAAATCAAACGGTTCGTTTGTGAAAAGACGCACGTTTATAAAATTAGAACCACAAGAATACTCTACTACTGCATTTTCAACAGTATACTATAGGCTTCAAATAATATTGATATTGAGTCAACACGCACCTTAGTTTTTAAATTTATATTTAATTTTATTTGTGAGTTTGTGGTTTTGCTGATGTGAAATTGTGAATAAAGGGTGCCATCACGATGGTTCCTGGCAATGGGAGTGAAGTGTAAACGGAATTGAATTGACGGCAGCAGCAAATCCACGTTGACTGCTTCGAGTCAGTCAAACACATACAGAAACTTGTCCCTTTCACAGTATGAACAGTAAAATTATCATTAACTCTTATAACACTGTAACACAAATTTTAATAAAAACTAGTTTGTTTTTGTTGTAGTTATACAATCTAACTTTTCATACTCATCGATTTTTATTATATAAATATAATTTATAATTTTGATATAATCATAGTTGTCAAAAGCACCCAGGCGCTCGCCTAGGCGTAAAAAAAAGCCAAGCACATGAAAGGCGCCTCGTGACAGCCCAGGCTCATTTCGGTGACTTTTCGACGAGATTTAGGCAAAACTCTGGAAAATCCGGCAAAATTCAAAAAGATATAACCATAAAGCAGTCTAAAACAAAAAACAAATTATATATTAAAAACTCTGCATAACTAGATTGTTAATTGTCTTATAGTTAGACTGTACATATTTTTTAAAGACTTTTAAGGCTGAAACATGTAAAACCTCTAAAAATGATAATTTAATGCTATGTGTCTACTTTTGAAAAAGCTCTCGCTTTTTTTGTGTCTTACGCCTTTGACAACCATGGCTATAATATTAAATTTTTTATTTTATTTTAAAAAACAAATTGTTTATTGAAATATAAAACTAAGAAAATAAAAGTTGGTAAATCATCAATATGTTTTTTGAATAGCTTGATATTTTTTTTTAAATTTATGCCGGAATTACTATATAGTATTAAAGTTTATGATAAGGAATAGTAATTATATGTATAAAATAATATGCATAGTAAAATAATGAATAACACTCACTTATATATATAAGAATTTAATCTAATGAAAACCTAATCTTAAAGAGAAAACTTTTAAACCATATGTGAGCCATTGATTTGGAATCTTGAAAATAATTATGTGATCCACATTAACCCAAATTAAAAATGATTTGTTTATTCAAAACCCAATTTTTTATTCAGGTTTATTTTGAACCATATAGGGTTTAAAGGTTTTCTCTTTAAGATTGAGTTTTCATTAGATCTATGAAAACCTTTAAACCCAATCCCTCTATATATATATAGGGTAGGGATAATTTAAAAACCACTTTTTATTGTGAAAACCCAGCAAACCGCTATGTAAAACATACGTAACACAACTAAAAAAAGAAAATTTGTAAAACATACGTAAAAACGTACAGCGTTTACGTCAGATGTGCCTCAGTGTTACGTATGTTTTACAACGTAAAAAAACTTATAAAATAATTTTTTACAAAATATTTCTTCGGCGCTTTTTTGATTTTTTTTATAAAAATGTCCCAAATAGTGTTATAAACATGTAAAAAAAATTTCAAAAAAAAAATATGTTCGTTTTACATGAGTTTTCATGGTTTTCTCACTAAAACAAGGTTTTCATTTTATTAATCCCCTATATATATATATAGGGTTTGTATCCTGTGAAAACTTGATCTTATAAGAGAAAACTCTTAAACTCTATATAAGTCATTCATTTGAAATCTTGAAAATAAACATGTGGTCTATATTAACTCACATTAAAATTGGTTTGTTTATTCAAAACCTATTTTTTTATTAAGGTTTAATGTAGGTGTTTGTTCTATATAATGACGTTTTTATAATTTAGTCTTGTACCACCAGAATTTTCTTAACTTTAAAAAGCAGTAAACAGAGATTAGAGTATTAAATTTGAGATATCTGCTTAGAAATTTTGTTTTTATTAAATTTGAGAGAGTTGCTTATAGATTTGGATTTTTGTTTTAATTCAAACGATTGATTGCAGGTGACTAGGTGAGAAAGATTTTGAAAGTAATTTTTTCTAATATTTTTGTAACATATTTGTGAGGATTTTTTTATGATTTTATGTTTTTATAAAAATTGTATAAAATTCATGATGAGAAATTTGATTTTGTTATGCAACGTATGCTTTTGCAAATGATATATAATAACATTCTCGGAAGTCAACTGTGATAACCCGCCGCAACGCGCGGGAGGGTTAAACCTAGTTTTTACAAAAAGAAAAATTAAACAAGCTAATGTGTTTAGATTATTTTAAGAAGTTCAGAATTAAAAGTTATAAAAGAAAAAATATTCTTCGTCTTAAATTTGTGTTACAACATAGGTTGCTTGGGCACCCAACAACAACAACAACCACCTTACCCAGTATATTTTCACTTTTCAGTAGGGTCTGAGGGAGGAAGGATAGATACAAACCTTACCCCTATCCCAATTGGGATAGAGAGGCTGCTCTGAAAGAGTCCTCGGCTCAAAGTTATCGTTTGAAATTGATTATCCTAATGATTTTAACGTTATTTTCACAAAATAATTGAAATAACGTTAAAATTAGCGCACTTTTACTTTTGCCTCTTAGGGACCCACACATATATACATTATATGCGTGCACCACAAATGAGGCGTGTTGTTTGGGCACCCATTTGATTAAAAACGGTCATTTTTTAATTATTTTAATTTTTCATATGACAACTAGTTTGCCTATTAGGAATAGTCTTAAAGTTTTTGTAGTCCGATGTCGAATTTATGAAAAAGTGTAAAGAATACCATATCGAAGGGACCGGTTTGGTATCGGTACTCACTAAAAGATGTTGATAGCTATAAGTATATGTATGAATGTGTGTGCCTGAGTATGTATGTGATTTGTGACCAGTGGCGGAGCTTGACCGAAAGTTCAGGGGAGGCGAAAGAAAATTTTTTTTCAGAGGGCGAAATAAAGATTTTTAAAAAATTTTACACTACGTATCAGGAAATATACACTACTGCACGAAAAAACTGGGGGCGACAAAACTTCGCCCATGGATTTGTCTACTTATGTACTGAGGTGTGTGTATGCACGAGTGTGTATGAGTATGTGTATGAGTGTGTGTAATTTTGTTTATTTTTTTATTTAAGATTTTGAATATTTTGTGCAACACTTAGATTTGTATTAACTATTAAAACTTTTACTTTTTATATAGAGTTTCAAAACGTTAGAATTTTTTCATTAACTAACAATTTTTTTTAAAAAAATTGAAGGATAAGAAACTCACGTGTTTCGTTACCGATTATTTACACGAGAGTGTTGTTTATAGGCATCGCCAAATTAATAATCAATATTTTTTTTAATGTTATCAAAATATCATTTTACAACTTGCAACTTTGCAAGTTAAGTCAATGATGACAAGGTTTTTTCTTTTCTCCTAAAGTAAGTTTTACTTTTTTAATAAAGTTTCAAAAACATTAATTTATTTCAAGAGTGTGAAAATATATTTTAGTTTAATGTGACACAGTTCGTTACCAGTTATTTACAAATTACAAGAACGTGTTGTTTATAGTCATCGCCAAAATAATAATCATTTTTTCGTTTGAATGCTAATATGCTATCCTAATAACATTTACAACTTGCAAGTAAATTAAAGATTATCGACAAGTGTTTTCCTCAAGTGTGTTTTTAAGAACTACAACTTGTGACTAAAACGTCACTATGTTAAGAAAAATAAACACATATTTTAGTTGTTTAAATCAAGAGGTCATGAAAACCAAGAGTCTGGTTTTAAACAATATATGGATTACAAATTAATTATATTAATATTGCTTTCTATGACTGACATCAGGATCGAATCTAACCAATGGATCATCTTGAAATGAGATTTAGTTGTTTAATATAGGTGGTTTGGGTGATTACATGATGGTTTATACGATTATATGGCAGTTTCTGACAATTACCACGGTTAGATGATTGTGTCCGGTAATTACAACAGTTTAGAGCACTCGGAGTGGAAGCCGGGAAGAACCCGGGGAGGGTTTCACCAAACCGGGGAAAAGTGGGAACACCGCCCCCCCCCCCCGGAAATGGGGTGGGGTAAATCGGGAACCCATCACCTATTGAAGCCGAGCTAGGAAGGAGAGGGTTTTTTTAAAAAAAAAATCCATTTTTTTTATTTAAACAACTCCAACAATCACAAATCTCACACTTTTCTCTCATCTTCTACAATCTACATACTAAATTTATAAAATTTTCAAGTAAAATGGAAGGAGGTTCATCACTTGGTGGGTCGTCAACCAAAAAATATAGAAAACCACGACAAAAAAATGTTTAAACGGCTCAAATGAACCCGTTCAACACACCTGGGTATCATCCACAAATGTCATCTCCGAATCAACCAACATTTTACTACGATCCAATGAACCCGTTGGGGATGACATTGCCCTTTCTAGGTTTTTTAATTTAATTTTTTAGGTTGTATTCTTCTTTTTTTTTGTTGTATTCTTTTTTTTATTTTAAATTTAATGAATCTTTTTTTTTATTTTATTAATATTAATATTATTAATATTATTTATTGTTAAAATAATTAATTAAAAATAAGATTTAAAAATGGGGAAAAGTGGGACGACACCGTGCAAAATGGGGAAAGTGTGGAAAAGTGGGGAAAGCTGATGTGGCGCTGATGTGGCAACGGGGAAAAACGAGGAAGCATGGGACGACTCCTAGTGCTCTTATAATGGTTACGTACATGTTAATTATTGACAATCATTTATCCTTAGACATTATAAGATGATAGTTTTTTATTCTCTATTTAATTAATATATTTTTAAATAATATTCAGCATATCAAACAAGATAACTATATAATGCAACATCAAAATTACAAAAGATAAAGTTTGATTAGGATATTTTTTTTACTATGTATTTAATAAAATTGTTGGACAAAAATTTCATAATATTTCATAAAATATCAATGTTTTGATCTTTATCCTTTAAAAAACTAATATTTATTATAAATAGTGGGTTAGGTTAAATTAAATAAACCTCTGAACCTAAAAAACCTAAAAAGATCTTGAGTCATTATATTATTAATCAACGGCTATGATTAAATCAAGTTGTTAAAGATATTTTAGTAACGACTACTTTTGTTGACTTTTTATCTAGTTCGCTCACCTTTTTTAGACGTTCTTATCTTTTACATACGAAATTATTTTTTTTGAAAAAACAAATAATTCATAAAACAAGCATTTTTTTATTTTCAAAATTAGTTTGGTGTTGCTACAGAAAAAAATTGTTTTTTTAGTTCATTGTGTTTTTTATATTAGTCATTGTGACTTTTATTTTTTGAATCGCATAACGATCTTAAAAAAAGGAATAATTACCTGTAAAAAAGACACAATGACGAGTATGAACAATTTTGTACATGTCATTGTGTCTTTTGTATATGCATTGTGTCTTTCGTGCATGTTATTGTGTCTTTTGTATGCATTATGACTTGTGTGTTTCTGCTCAATATAGTATTTTTAAAACAATTTAAGATACAATAATATTGCAGAATACATAATGTTAAGAAAAAGATGACACAATAACGAGTATAAATAACACAATGATATTTAAAAAAGACACAATTGCCTGTAAAAAAACAAAATTATTTGTAAGAAAAACACAAAAAGATAATTATACACAAATGTTTAAAAAAGACACAATGACGATAATTAGATACAATAAGCTGAAAATTTTTCATTTTTAATAGTGACATTATACTTATTAATTTTAAAAATAAAAAAATGCTCGTTTTTATGATATACTTTTTTTACAAAATAATGTCGTATGTTAAAGTTTTGAATGTTTACAAATGTGGGGGGATAGTGGTTATAACTAAATTATCTTTTAACAACTTTTCCCTCAACAATTTTAAATTTTAACTCTTAATTTGATCTCATCATATAATAACTAATAATCTTTTTAGACTTTTTAAGATAAACATACTATTTAGTTGAATCTAATCTAATAAATAGAATTTTGATACATAATATTGTTTTGAAAGTCAAATCAAAACTTTTTTAAAGTCTATGTCGTTTTCAAAACAATGGACGTATCGTAATTGCGCTCACCTTACTTGAAAAAACACCCCACTACTTGCCGGTCATATTTCTCTTATTAGTTTGAATGAAAACAAATTATATGTATACACATTCATACATAACGTATATATGAATTATTTAAGTTTGAAAATCTAATAAAAAATATTTAATTAAAAAATTAACTAAATATAAAAAAATTTTCTTTTAACCTTTCATTTATTTAACACTTATTCATATCCAGTGACGGAGCTTGGCTCTATATACAAAGGGTGGGGGCTAATAAATTTAGGGGGAGCGAACTCTAGCACATATTAAATTTCGGACAAAAAAACGCATAAAATTACACTATGGAGCGGATTCAGCCGGTTTGCATTTTAGATATGGGAATCAACAAGTGAAGAAGCATGTTGTTCTGAGTGATCCTGAAATAGGGAAGAAAGAGCTCGGCATAGAGTTGGGTGAAGTGAACCTAAGTATCCTTCGCCAATGTTCACATGAGTCGCCGCCTTATTGATTTTTATATTTGCTGGTAAAAATCTACTAATTTGTACATGAACTTTATTTTATACATAAAGAAGAAAAAAATCTTAATTTTATTAAAAAAAATTTATTACAAATAAATTATATATATATATATATAGAGAGAGATTGTATAATAGGAAAATGAGTCAATGATTTTTGAAAATATGTGTGATTAACATTAAACCTGAATAAAAAATTGGGTTTAAATAAACAAATGTGGTTTAATGTTTACAACATATCTATTTACAAGATTTAAAATAGACGGCTCAGATAGAATTTAAGAGTTTTTCTTCTAAGATCAGTTTTTCATATGATACAAACTCTACACACACAGTTGCTTTGTAAGAAAAGAAAAAAAAAATTCATTTTAGAGTTTTGGTACTTCTTTTGGAGTTGTAGCCACCCACATCCACATGTTCTTATGTCCGAGCAACAAAACCATATGAGTGGCCAATGTTTGTGATTTAGTGTCATCTAACTATTTGTATTATTGGATTTACTTAGTGACCAGTTAAAAAACACAATCAAATATTAAAATAGTTTGAAAGTAAGATGGAGCGCATATCTATATGAAATTCTTATGACTTCAAACATTTTAAACATGGCGGTACCTCAAGAGTGATAAGTTCATTGAACAAAGGGGATTCGAAGGAAGAACATCTCATAACAGGTGCAAATGCAATAGCTGATGAAGTTCATGAAAAAAAGTTTATATAAGTGGGGTTAAGCAACCATATTAGCTTTAAAAAATTTCAATTTTTTAATGTTTTGTTTCACATTGAAAATTGTTCAAGAATCAAAAAAATGCAAGAATTTGTATAAATGAACATTCGCAGAAAAATAATGTTTTTACTTAAAACCGGTGCTTTACTAGTCCAAAAAATAATGTTTTTACTTAAAAACATTGCTCATATACGCAGAAAAATCGATACTGCTTGGGTACATATTGGTCCCTTAAAAGGACCTACACCCATATCATCATTATGCTATGTTGTTTCATGAGTGTTTGCAATGATTTGTTGCATCGGTTCACCCTTATATACGAAAATCGATCATTTGGTCAGTTTAAGGTATGAAAATTCTAATAAATTGATTGCAAATCTCTATGAGAATAATTCAATTGTATAGTTTTTTAAGTATCAGTATAATAGTTTTAATTGAAAGATGTTCGAATAATTTTCTAATTTGATGTCATAGTTACCATGAATCACAAAATCTATGAACAAGAGGCAAAACTTTTGAAACCTTATAATTTTAATATTCCTAGAGCAAATAGTTTTCTTATGTATGTTGCTTTTCCAAAATACCAATCATCACTCAGAAATTCTTTAAATATAAAAATAACTTAATTAGTACTAGAAAACATGCAATAATGTATATTAATCCTCAAATAAATTCGAAATCGGAGAATAACGACGAACTTCACCAGCATAGGTTTGGATGGAGGAGGGAAGATTGTTAAATAATGGAATATAGTTTTGTTAAAATTAATTCTTAATTAGATTTAATTAAAACTATGAAATTTTAATTATTTTTAAGCTTAGATACGTCTCAATTTTCACATTATATTAATACTTAACATGTTTTATGAATATGTTGATGGTTGATATTCTTTTTGTTATTTTGGTGATTTAAATGGTAAGTGAATCCTAAATATAAGATTATCATACTTCTTAAATTTGTCTTTTTTAAGTATTAGATTACAGACCAAAGAGCTTATAGCCTAATGGTACCCCCTTGACTTTTCGAATGGGAGGTCTTGGGTTCGAGTCTCGGCTGGAGCAAAAAAATGCTCTAAGTTGAGCTATGAGGTTTTCCCAGTGTGTGTTTCCTCTTAGAAGGTGATGTCAATGTACTCATTTAAACAATGATACTTGACGTTGGCTGTTCAAAAAAAAGTATTAGATTACAGGTTCAAACACGCTGACAAAAAAGTTTTTTTTTGAACAGCAAATCTTTCCACCTTTGTCCAAAAAAAGTTTTTTTTTTTTTTTTTTGAACAGCAAATCTTTCCACTTTTGTCCATCGGGACAAACGCCCTTTGGTAAAAATGGTATATAATCCAAAAATCATTTATTTGTTATATAATTTAATTAGATATCACTATTTGGTGATTAAACACAACAATCAAAGTAAAGAAAACTAATGAATTAAATAACTAGATTTCCCAATTCACGTTGTGCCAGAAATTTGGGCTTGATCTCAAATAAAATCAAATTTTTTAGCAATTATGAACAAATTAAAAGTTTATTATTCAAAATTTTATAACCAAAATAAAAAAACAAAAGTTTCCTATTTAAAATAAAATTTTATTATTTAACCCTTTGCGGTCAAAACAAAAGTTTGGCATTTTCGTGTTACAATAGTAAAACATTTGTAATGAAAACAAAAAGAAATAAAAGTTTACCGTTCTCTTGGTAAAATAATCAACTTTCGTATTGACAACGAAAGAAAGTTTAGTAATTAAACTTTTGTGACTAAAATGAAACAAATAAAAATTTTCAAATTCAAAACTCTAAGTTTACTATTTAAACTTTTATGTTCAAAATAAAAAATTAACCATTACCTTTTTAAAAATAGTCAAACTTTTGTAATAAAAACGAACAAAAAAGAGTAATTATCTGAACTAATGTGACTAAAACGAAATAAACATAAGTTAATATTCATGAAAGTTGTCTTTTAATATATTTAATAATTAAGTATAGTATTTTATATGTTTAAATTTAAGTTTTTTAAAATTGATTTTGTAACTTAAAATTCAATAGATTACTCCATCTCTAATTTGTCTCTTTCCATTAAACTACCTCAAACAAAACTATATTATTGCATAAGCTTGAGTACATTATCTTATAATATAAGAGATAAAACCTTTATCAAATAAGATAGTTCCATTGCTTTACGATTTCGCCTTTTATAGGGTCTTTGATGAACACATTTTTTTTGTTTTAGCAGTTTGTTAATACTTGCTCAATCCTTTGGTTTTATTATCCATTTTTAAATATCTTGTCATATATGCAATTCTCTTCATTTTACATAAAAACTATTCATTACAAACACAAATAATTAATTTCCAAATAAACATGATCAGAAAAACTGTGAACTAAGCAAATAAAAATTTGTCAAAAAATAAGATAAAATAACATTTTAAACATTATAATTACTAGCTCTTTACATTAAAAGTTGTATATAAAACTGTATGCCTAGTAGTGGCGTACCCATGTAGAAGGGTGGGGGCAGCCGTCCTTGAATTTTTTCTAGTAGTGTATGTATATTAAAATTCTGAATGACCCTCTTAATATTTTTCAATTGTCCCTCTTAAATTTGTATAATCAGACTTTGGAACAGTACATAGACAAGTAAAATCCTTATGAATTCCAAGGTACTCTTTAATTTTCATTAAGAATTACGGGATTTATCATTCGAGAGGAAGTTGTATAATATTTTTTCCAGTAGTGTAGATTAAATTTACATAAAGTCGGTGTAGTGTTCGAATAAAAAAATCGGGTGGAAGACCTTTTTTTTAACCATGAGATGATTCCTAGTTTGGATTAGTGGTCCAAATATTAGGTCTAACATAGATCAGCTAAATTGAAAATCACATGTTTTGGCCTTAACGAGTATGTTTAGAATGGGTCCTTTAGTAGTTTAGTTTAATAATTTATCTATTTTTTTTTATTTGTAACAATTGATACCTTTGTACCAATTGACGTTACGTTAAATGAAGTGTTTGAATAACTACTTTGCCCTTAACTCTTTTATTCAAGAAAATCAAAGAAAAATACTATAAAAAGGTCTCAAGATGTATTTCATCTCATTTAACCTCACCTATTACCACCACATCTTTCTCTAGGGTTGTAAATGAACCGAACGAACATAAATGTGCTATTGTTCGTGTTCGTGTTCGTTCATTTAACATTTAATTTGTTCAATAATGGTTAATGAATGCTTACAAAACGAAAAATATCGTTCGTGTTCGTTTATTAAGGAATTTAACTTGTTCACGAACAGTTCATGATAATAAACGAACACACTATTTTAAAAATAAAAAATGATCATTTTTAATTTAAATATTAAACATAATCATCCTAAAGTTAAAACACTTAATATAAATATTAAAAAAATTAAACAGAGGAAAAACTAAACAAAGATTTGAGTTTCAAACTAATATGTTTTTATCAATATATAAATTTTAAATGACTAGATTTGCAATTTAAATGTTACGTTATTAAACTGAAAATAAAAAATTAAGAATGTAAAATATATATAACAAATAAACATAATTAACGACTATAAACGGACGTTATCGAACATAAATAAACACTTTACCGAACGTTCACAAATACAAATGAACAAACACAACATATGATCATATTCATCATTTAGCTAAACAAACGAAATTTCTTGTTCGTGTTCGTTCATTTGTTAAATCAACGAACATAAACGAACTTCTTCTCGCCGAACGGTTTACGAACTTTTCGCGGAACGTTCAGTTTGTTTACAGCCATATATTTCTCATTTAACCTCTCCCATCGAGTATCACCACCACCCCCACCCCCAATCTTTTCGATCTTAAAATTTCGATAACCGGTGATTCTAGAATTTCGATCACCGATGGCCGGAATAAAAACTATGGTCATCTTCTATCACAGAAAATATATAAGCATGATAAAAAATACGAATATATGTAGATATTATTGGTCCTTAAATCCTCCATTGAAGGGGAAAACTTTTAGTTACTCAAGGCAAGTGACATTAGTTTATATGCATAGCCACCATTCACCGCCGGCCGTGCATTTCAGACTCCGGCCATCCAATTCGGCGGAACCCAAATCAATTTTATTCTGGTCGTCTGGTGTGACATTTGTTGTCCACATTCTATTATTTAGATGTATTCCACCGTTGAATAGAGTTTATTGTTTTTTTAATTGCATATGGAGTATTTAGTAACATTTTTTTTTCTTTCAAAAATAGTATATTTCAAAATAAACTTGTAAGCTTATTAAAATACTAGCATTCTAATAGTGAAAATATATCATAAAATGACATAATTAAGTTTTATAGTTTGCAAACCATCACCGTGTTTTGTTGAAATGACCTAACTTTTTGTGAAAGAGATGCCAATTGACGATTATAATAGTTGTAGTAATTTATTATTTTAGTAGTATATCTATCAACAAAAAAAATTCCTCGACAACTCATTCAAAACAACAATTAGTTGTTGCGGAATACCTGCTTGCCATTAGTAAAAAAGTTGTTACTACTTTACTATTATCGCATATATAAGTTGCTCATGATGCGTAGTGACGACGAATAGTTACCATTGGGATCAATGGCTAAAGCTATGGTTAGTTGATGTTGCTCGTACAAGTTGCTACTAATAGAACAAGTTATCGGTGATGACATTTATCGCTAATGATTGATTCCATGCAATTTTCTACCGACCATAAATATACAAAACAAATTTTGTTAGGGATCGACTAGCTTACACCTTACAGCAAATTACTTATCAACATTTAAAGCTATAAAAATCAATCTTAAAGATGGTGCAAGAAGTTTTTTTACTTTTTTACTTTTACTTTTTTTAATTTTCATGTGTAACTATAGTGTTGTCTTATTGTCAATGTTTTCATAACCGGACCGGACGTCGAACCGGTCTCCTTACCGGTCAGAGGTCGGACCGGTCGGACCGGTCGAACCGGATTTAAGAACCGGATGATTTTATATACATTTTATAAATATATATATATAAAAAATTAAAAAAAATTAAAAAAAAATAAAAAAACCGGTCCAACCACCGGCCCGACCACCGGTCGCCGGTTCAACCGGCCGGTTATGACAAAAACGGTTTTGGACATAGAACCGGCCCGCTTAGCTTACCGAATCCCGGTCCGACCGGTCCGACCGGCCGGTCCGGTCCGGGTTTAAAAACATTGCTTATTGTCTTGTTGTCATACTCGTTATACACTTATACTTTTAGATATTTAATTTAAAAAATTAAATACTATTGTTTCTTATAAGATATTTACTTAATATTCAACATTCAACCACATATCATCCGTTTAGTGGAAAAAAATTAGTTAATGATAAAATCATATTGTTGGTTATTTTTTCTTTTGTTGTGCCAGAAAAGTGAATGATACTTTTTTGTTTGTTTACTCATTTTCTCATATATTTTTGACAACAAATTCATGCACCAACTTGTATTTCTAAATTCACTTATAACCGGATTTGAACACTTATCAACTTAGAGGACACCATTACCAACACCTTTAAAAATCATTATTATTTTATTAATTATATTATATTATATTATATTTTAAAAGTTGGTGTTTTTTTATTAAAAAGCGTTCCATGAATATTATTATTATTTATTTAATTATATTTATGATATAGTCTATAACCTAGTGTGATATAACTAGACGATGTAAACATAAACACCAAATAATTAATATATATATTAAAAACCACAATAGGAATGTGAGGGGAAAACACTGTTTCTTTTCTTACAACCCTTGATGCATATTGTACACCTTGGTTTACCATCCTCTTCACCGCCAAATACTTCCTGCTCCTCTATGTTCTCCCAGACGCCACACCGACCGACGATCACACCCTTCCGCCTCCCGTGCTGCTCCTCCACCATCCGTCCGCTTCGTGGACGTAGCCCCCTCAAACCTTCACTGTCCTCCGACAACTGCAACCTCTGTGTTCTACTTCTCTCCCTTCGATCTAGGGTTTCTGTTCTTCAAAAATCAATCGACGGTGAAGGTGGTCACGCACGATGGGGACGGTAGCCATAGGCACAAGAGTGAGGGTGTTGGAGGGTTGTTGGTTGACGGTGAAGGTGACCCTCTTTCTTTCTCCATTCACCGATTTTAGGGTTTCTAGGAGGAAGCCAATACCGACTCTTCTATCATCACGATTGTTGTCTTTCTCAGGTATTTTTGTTTTATTGTATACCGATTTTCCATTAATGGTGGTTTGTTTCTATCGTTTTTATCTGGATGCTCTTTTTGCTTCTCTATTTTGTGGAACTGTTATCCTAGGATCGTATGTGTCTTTTATGGAGCCCTAATTTGCAGGTTTATTGATGTGGTCAACACACCCATGAGACTTATGCAATCCTCTAATTCTTCGTTTATCTCTAAGTTCAGGTGGTCTCTCCATTCAAACCAGCTTGCTTCTTTCGTGGAGAAATCGTCTCCCAAGAATCATCAAGAAACCCCAAATGCACTTCCAAATATCAACTATTGAAGTTATTGTATTGAAGTTTTGATATTTTTCTCAAGATTGCGTTTCTGTTTTCACTAATTAGGGCTTCAAATCATTCAAAGACCAATGAGGCGGGCATTGATTCAATCTGAGAAGGTTTCTACTAGCAATTCAACTTCTAAAGATGCATTATGCATTATAGTTTGTTTGATTTATATTTCATTAATATTTTTGTTCTATAAGTAATACCTAAAATATTAACTTTAATAAAATGTTTTGCTTGGAATAAATGGTGTGATATCAGCATGCAAATGCAGATATCATACAACTTATTTCAAAGTATGTTTTGATTGTTAGTTCTTTGTATTCAATAATGCATCAAAGGTTGGACCGGGTGGCCCCTGATCCTAAATGGTTTCCATACTTTTGATTTTTAAAGAATTATATTATACTTATATTAAAAACCACGCTAATGAATAGTAATGCTTTTTTTCAACTTTGATTAGGCCATCTTCAGTTAGTCAAATAGGTATGGGAATACCTCTGACATCTTTACGTGTACGCAATGGAAAGAAAGGAAAACAGATAATCCAACATTACATGGATTTCAAGAGATTTGGGTCAGAGGGGAAACAAGGTTGCAGATGGGTTCTTACCCATTTTGTAAAAATTCATGTGGTCGTTTGATTCATACGGCTTGCACAAGTATGTTATTTGTCATCCCCGTCTTTTTTCCGAATGCTTTGGATAGATGTGTTTCTTTATTATTGGCCTAATTTAGTATCACACTTTTCCTCATCGTTTGATTGCAATTGTTTGTTTTCTGTTTTAGTTACCAGGTTTAAGTATTGTTGTAGTCAGTTAAACATTCCTATTACATTTAGTTTTGGATAGTTCACTGGGTTAGCAACTTAGTATCAGGAAAATGAAAACCCGAAGATAATTCATAAGCATCTTGCTTTGATTTTATACTTTTTTAATTAGTTAGTTAGTTTTAAGAATCATGATTTCTGAAACTCACTCCTTGGATACTTAAATTTTTTAAAAAAATTATGGTTTTAAACAGAAGTTATTTGAGTTGCATACATGTTGAACATTAATAACTAATACCCACAAAGAAAAAAATACAAGCTTTGATATTTGTTTGTGACATGCTTATTCTCTAAATGGAGACTAATTTGTTCAAAAATTGTCATTTGATGTTGAACCCTAATTAAAAAGTATGGATTCCTTATTCCAATGTTTTTGGTATTCCAGGTTCATATCTTTTATTACGCATTGCAAATATAACATTGTTCTTAGTGTATAGCTACAACAACCAGCTCCACCTATTTTGGATATTCATTCAATGGACCACCTGGTATGATCCTACACATGATTCCGTTCTATCACAATCAACTGCTTCATCAGTTTACTTTTTAAATATAACATGGTTCTTAGTCTATAGCTACAACAACCAGTTCCAACTATGTCTGAAATCCAACTTTCAGGTTTGAACCCTAATTTCCTATGGGTATATTTTCTTAGGTGTGCAATTGCTTTTCACAAGAAAACAATCGCCTTCAAGAATAAACTCTTTTTTGTAGGTGTTTACAACTATGATTAATTAACTCTTATATGTAAGTGTTCAAAACTTTGATTTATCAAACTTATATAGTTTGCGTCTTTTTTATATCATGAATAAATCAGGCCAGTTTTGGCCAATTTTTAGTGATGTTTTTCAGCAATTCTTTAGGAGGTTGCAGGTGTTATTCTGACATATGGAAGATAAACTGATGTGAAGTGTAGATGATGTCGTGCAAAGGGTTGCTCATTTAGGGATAAATTTGCAGGTTTGTGAGGATTTGGATACACTAGCGAAGAGGTTTAATGATTTGCAATTTGATGAAACTACAAGTTGAAATATGATTCAGGTGGAGAGGAAGTTCATGTATTTAACGTGAAGGCAGATGTGTTTTTGCAAACTACAGGCACACATTACACATATGTTCTTGAATCGCAGAATTTTGCCGCCGCAACGCGCGGCTGGAGTGACACTAGTTAAAATTAAACAGAAAAATTTAAACAGGTCAACCTAACACATGATTTGTTTTTTAAAGAAAGTTATATTTGTTAAGTCAAAATTTCATTATTTTTGTGTTATTGTGTTCAAGTCAAATTACCCCTCTTATTAAAACCCTTTATTATATATTTATCAAATCATAAAATTAAATTACATATTTCTCCTTTCTAAGGGCATGTTTGGGATTGCTTATTTGAGTTTAAAAAGGTTTTTTTGTTATAAGTATTTATTAAGTTATAAGTTTTTTAAAATGTGAATAGTCAAAAAGTTGTTTGTATTAGCTTTTAAAAAAATATTACGAATAAACAGAAAAGTTTATTCCATCAAAAAGTTAAAAAGTCATTATAAAAACTACAAATTATAATTTTTTAAAAACAACTTTTTAAGCTTACTTAAAAAGTTAAAACAAAAAGTAATTTTGACATTACCAAACATTATTTAAAGTTATTGACTTTTTCAAAAAGGAAGTAAGTCAATAAGTTAGTTTCAAATAAAATCTCAAGCATGTACTAAACAAACTATATTACATATTTATTCATTTCATTAAAAAAAATTATATATTTCTTACTACGTTATTACCCCGTGTATTACACGGGTGGAATACAAAATATTAAATAATTAGTAAACAATTTAAAAATTATAAAATGAAATGTGATATAAATTGATTAAATTATGTATTAATAAGTATATAAATAATAAAACGATGATTAAAATTTTCAACTACTAATGAAATGATACTTGATCTTCTTAATTTGTAAGAGTAAAGATTTTAAAACAAACTCATGTTAAAAACTTCACTTACTTTTTTATCAAAAACTAACAGTTACAAATCAAAAAAATAATACACAATTTATATAATTATTAAAGTTAAATGACTTAATTTGAAAATATTATGAAACATAAAAAACTCAAAAAATATTTTTTTGTAAGTAATTATAAATGTATATAATAAAAAAATAATAAAAAATTTTAAAAAGTGTCTCTAAAGTTAAATAAAGCATGATCACCGTCGACTCGGCTCATTTACAGCCCTGACTTTTACACAAGTGTAGTTATAGCTATATACCATACTCGTGGTGGCATCTGATCTTTTGCACTCCAATAGACCTTAGCAGCCTTCTCTAACTCCTTCAAAGCCTTCCAATTTTCACTTGCCCTGTAAAATACACAAAGCAACAAGTGTCAATTCAACTCAAATCCACATTAATATGTTGTTATAGTTGATGTTTAGGTGTTGCAAAACTGATTATTAAGATTTAAGACTTCAATTTTGTACATAAAATTTTCTTCTCATTTCCCAGTCTTCAAGAAACAGGATTAATTGAGATAATAAATGTTTTTTTGCATATGGGTTCAACTCAAAATTAGTTATTTTACATTATAACCAAATTACTATATATATTTTTAAAGGTTTGTTTTCACCCGATCCCTTTTAACTTTTTATTTATTATTTTCAATTGCTTTTATTTTAAATATATGCAGGTTTATAATTTTGCATCAAATTTAAATGTCATGTTATTCCCACACCCATACTACCCCTCCACAGCCTCTATTCAAGTCTATACGAGGAGTAGAT
Organism: Mikania micrantha; assembly: GCA_009363875.1. NCBI lineage: Eukaryota > Viridiplantae > Streptophyta > Magnoliopsida > Asterales > Asteraceae > Mikania > Mikania micrantha. Next base: position 71,662,408 of record CM018684.1, read on the forward strand.
GAGACCAATCATTGTTTAAATATTGGGTGTCTAGAGGGTGCTACACGCATTGTAAAAGCCTATACGACGCATATAAGTTCGTTGGGGTGTTAAAATAGAAATATTGGGTGCGTATATAACCAAGCCCATGCACATATATCTCAATAGTGTAAGATTTATGACTACAAAGTGCAAATACATATGAATTCATTATCATCATCAAACAGTTAGTTGGTTCTTATTCTAAAAAATCAAGATTTTTTTCAAACCTATGCATGAAAAATTGTGGAAAAACAATCAAATATACCGATAATATCTTTCAAAAACCAGTACAATCAAGGGGCTAGAATGAAATGCAAAAGCCTCCCACTCCAAACAATTGATCTCCTTCACCAAATTATCATCCAATTCACCTTCCCAATCAATCTCAACACCATCTTCCCCAATCACATTCTTGATCGGATGCTTTTCAAAATACTCAGAAGCCTTAATAGTTAATTCCCCACCCGATTTCAGCATCCATCGGCCAATCCGGATCTTCTTCTTCCACAACCATCCCCTTTTTCTTCTTCTTCTTCTTCTTCTTCTTATCATCATCTTCGTCTTCATCATCATCATGAACTTTATCCCTGATTACACCCTCCGAACCGTTCAAAACCATCGAATTCTTCTCTCGAATCCCTGCAAATGTCTCATCTAACGAACTCCGCATGAAATCTTCGATCGCAGCTGCTTCGCTTCTCCTACCGCGTCTCGATTTCTTAGGAATTGTTGTCGGAAACGGTTTTTGTTCTTTGATATTAGGATTGCTTTCTGTCCTTGATTCTGTCCTTTATAACTATATATATTCAACGCACTTTGTATATATTCAACATGAAATGATTAAAAATTTCAGGGTTTTTGGAGAGAGCGATGAAACACAGATGCGGGCAGTGGCGTACCCACCCCAAGCCTTGGGGGGCAGCCGCCCTCCCTGAATTTTTTTTTTCTAGTAGTATATATATTAAAATCAAGATCGACCCCCTTAATATTTTGCAACTGCCCCCCTTAACTTTGAATAATTGGACTTATGTTGAGAATTTAAGTAATAATTATCATTGTTTTTTATACAGAGATACTTAAAAAAGTTTCCATAAATGTTGTTTTGAATATACTTTTAAAAATAAAACTCAATAGGAACACTATGCCTAACATTTTTAACTCATAACAATTTAAATGCAAAAATTATGTAAATAATTATTGTATTTTGGGTTGAAATGGGTAACCATATAATATAAAATCATAACTTCAAATGGGTTGAGATGACTAACACCGTAACACAACGCGTGTAAGATGGATAACTTAAAAATTATGTGAATATAATGGATTTAAACGGATAAGAATGATCTGTATTATATTTGATTAGAAAATCACTAAAAATTATTCAACTAAACAATTTGTTTAGTTACAATTCACTTTAGATATATTGTATATTTATTATGTTTTTATATATGAAATTAAGTTTGTTCGCTTTTTTTAACATGGTCCGACCCGATTCAACCCAACCCGATCTGAATAAAGAGGAAAATAATTATTATATAGCGATCCTCAAATGATCATAAAAAATTTTCGACCCTCATGAAAAAATTTCTGGGTCCGCCACTGGATGCGGGTAAAGCTTGGTTATATGCATGGGTTATCGAATAGGTCGATGAGTTATCAGATCCACGTGTTTCTTAGGTGGGAACAGTGGGCGGGAATTTGTGTGTAAAACCTTGCTCAATGAATGCCACGTGGCCTACCAAAACATTGTTTTATTATATTACATAGATTTTACCCTGATTGAACTAATTAAAAACAATTTCCATATTTCTTTTTAATTTTAAAACATGAAAATATTTGTAATTTTAGTTTATATTTGGTGATACATGTAATTTGAATGTATTAGGTTAACCTTTATTTTGCTCCAATTCTTTGCGGCGACCAGACGATGTTAATCGAGGCCGCAAGCATGACATCCTACACACGAGTTTATCCACTCAGATCAAACAGCGTTTAATCTACGCACCGCCTCCGATTCCCAATCTTTACGTAATTGGAATATATTTTCCGTTGTAATTTCAGTCTTTATCATCACCCCTCATCCGCTCATCTCTTATTCTGGTTATGTGGTTCACCTTCTAAACTCACCCAACTTATACCAATTCGTTTCTTAATTTGTTCATCTTGAATTTGGGTTTTGATTCATATCGAAGATTAATCAATCATGTCGTTCAGATTCCGAGGAGGGGTATGCATGATTTATCTTGTTGTATGATTGCACTTATTTTATATTTTTATGTATATAATTTGATCATGGTACCAGTTCAAGATGTTAAGATTTTCTGTAATTATCTGTTTTTCGTTTGCTTATGATCTGTTGTTGGTTATTAGCAGTGTTTATGTTTGATCCCCTTTATCTTCTTATTTGACAATCATATTTGGGGAAAATTGGTTGAAATGAATGTTTTCTATCTGTGGGATGTTATGTGGTATGCAATTACTATAATCTATCCTCCGTTGATGAGTTTGGTTCTGATATTAGATGATGGGATGTGTACAAAGTTGTGTTGATTTGAAAGATGCATGTGGGAAGCTTGAAATTGGCAACTGGTGTTCATTTTGAAATTTGAAGTTTTTGATTTTTTGCATTTTGTGTGATTTCTAGAACTGTTTTTCTTGTAAAAACTTACACATACACTATTGATTCACAGAAGAATGCTTCGTCTGGAATGGGTGTTGCTGATCACTGCAAAGGCACCTTCTTGGAGCTGCAAAGAAAGAAGGCACACCGTTATGTGATTTTTAAAATCGATGAGAAGAAAAATGAAGTTGTTGTAGATAAGACTGGTAATCCTGCTGAAAGTTATGAAGATTTTACATCCGCTTTGCCAGAAAATGATTGCAGATACGCAATTTTTGACTTCGACTTTGTCACCTCTGATAACTGTCAAAAGAGCAAGATTTTCTTCATTGCTTGGTTAGCTTTCTTCCTTTCTCTCCCTATGTGATCAATTTGCATACCCTTGAAATATGCATCATTTAAAACAGTTACAAAGTTGCTATTTTGGTGCATCCCCTATTGAAAATCTTTTATGATAGTTCATACCCTGAATGGAACTCTTAAATTTTGTACTGATTTGAAAGATATTTTTATCATTGCACTATCGTTACATAACTAGTAATCTTTGGTACCATGCAATATGAGACAATAAAAGGCTTAAAACTTGTATATCGATTGATTTAAATATCAAAATTTATGCAAGGTATCCTAAACCAAACTCTATGGCCCATTAATTTGTTGTGCTTAGTTATATATTTACGGTAATCTAGAATCTGTTACCAACTATGATAACGCATATCCTGATTGGAAATCTTGTATCTGGTACCAAATTTGCAAAATTTGTTCATTGTTTTGACATGTACTAAACGTGCATCCCTCAAAAAGTTTTATCATTTTGTAGTGCAAAACGATTAAAATTTCTTCTTATTTTAAATTTTATCCGTTGTTGAATCTGTTTTGGTAATGCAACCCTAATTAGAAATCTTGGATCTGGTTCTGATAAGCAAGTTTTTGTTATCATTGCTTTGTTAGCTTTCTTTATTTACCTTCATGATCCATTAGCACATCCATCAAAAGGCTATCCTTTTTTAGTGTAATAAGTATAAAAAAAATGTTATTTTAGTACATCCAGTGATGAAAATCATCTGTTTAATAGTGCATACCCTGATTGGGAAATCTTGGATCTGGTTCTGTTTTAATTCCCAATTTTTACAGTTGACTTGCATGTTTTGTAGGTCTCCAGCAACCTCTAGGATTCGAGCCAAGATGTTATATGCAACATCAAAAGACAGACTCAGACACGAGCTAGATGGGGTCCACTATGAGATTCAAGCCACGGACCCTACAGAAATGGAACTTGACGTGCTGAAGGAACGCGTGTACTAATCGGTTAGCTTTCTTGAACCGTTGTTTTCTAGCTTCCTGAAGATGCATGCAAACCAGTTTCTGCTTCTTTCTAGCGAAAGAAAGTTACTTCTCATAAAAATGCCACCGGGACGGCATTAAGCTTGTTTAACCTTATTATTGTAAGAATTGTCCTATTATCAACACTTACAAATCATTATGTATTGACCCATCAATATATCTATGCAGTTGGCTTCTAATGTTGTCCCTTCTTGTGCTGTTTTTTCCCCTTGTAGGTGGCAATTTCGGCCTCTATTTACTAAGAAATTTGCTACAGCCAAAAACTTTTAAATTATAATAATGAAATAATATAACCTTTGTAGATGGGTAATGGGTTTACATGAGACAAACCGAGTCCGAGCATGCTAAACTTTAGGGAACTCGAGCTCGGCTCGGATCTGCTTTCTCATAAACAAAAACAAATGAATGATTGTGTAGTAAAACATTCACATTAGAACTTGTATGTCTCCATATTATTTTTTTAAGATAATTCTTAAAGAAATACACACAGGCACTTTATTAGGAGTGAGTACAATTGAAACATAAATCAAATAGGTGTGCAGAGAGATATTAGGTTGAATGGGGTTCATCTGCAGCCACTCTTGATACATCTTCCATCCTTACTGCATCGACATCATTGTCTTCGTTCTCACCCGACATTTCCTCGAGTGATTTTCCTTTAGCTTCAGGCACCAAAAGGGTAAATAGCACGCCCAGAAGGTTAATAACAGCTAAAATAGTAAGCGCGTTTTTAACTCCGATTCCTGGTCTGTATCCTTCATCGGGTTTCGATTTGCTCTGAGCCAGATATAAGAACCCGAAAGCGCCAACTATTGCCCCGAGCTTCCCAGATGCTGCTGATATTCCATGACATGTTGACCTCAACCGTGCAGGAAAAATCTCTGCTGGCACGATAAACGTGGTGGCATTCGGGCCAAAATTGGCGAAGAAGAACGTTAGTGAGTACATCACAACAAACCCCATATGGTTACCAGGTTTTTTCCAATGATTATACGGGATTGCTAATGCGAACATAAAGATTGTCATCATTGTGAAACCCATTAGCTGGATAGAAAATCTTCCTATTCTATCGATTAGAGCAACGGTAAACCAATACCCGGGAACTGTACTGCAAAGCGCGATCAGGGTTTGAGCTTTTGCGATTTTGAAAACCTCCTCGATCGCACTCATATACTTTGCATGAGGAATCCACCCGATTGCACTAAAGACATCTTTTTGGAATAAATTTTGACTGTAAAACGCGATATCAAGTAAGAACCAAGTGGTGGTTGTTCCTAGCAAGTGAAGCCCATGGCGTTGAAGGAACTCTTTTGAGAACAAACCGAACGAATTCGTCTCCCTTTCGGTCATTTCATTAACCTTTCCTTGATCGGATTCTATATCAACCTGCATAACCCTAGCCATGTCTTTTGCCGCCTTTTCTGCGTTCTTAGCAACTAAAGCTGTATACCGAGCGGTTTCAGGCATCTTCATTCTCCAGTAATAAGTCAAAGCTGCAGGAATCGCGCCAAACATCAAAATAATCCTCCAGATGTAATCGGCCTGATGCGGGGTTGAGCGGACCTTATCAATCCAATAAGGAGGAACATTATACTTGGCTTTAAACGACGATGACACGATAATAGCAAAAACACCCCCGACTAATATCCCAAAGCCTTGCATCGCGAAAACCGCCGCAATAAACGCTCCACGGGTTTTTTTATTCGCGTATTCGGACATGATGGTGGCGGAAAGCGGGTAGTCACCACCAATCCCGAACCCTAACCAGAACCGGAAGAAGCAAAGTGTAACCATAACCGTCTTTGGGTCATCACTAAATGAAAGCCCAGAAGCTATGGAGCAAATGACCATCAGCATAAGCGTCATACCATACACTTTTTTCCTTCCCAATTTGTCTCCAAGCCACCCAAAGAAAAGCTGACCCGAAAGGGTCCCAACAAATGCTACGCTGTTAACCGCTGCGGCTACATTGGGTGGCAACGTGCCTGGGTCTTCCTTGCCCTTAAAGTAGTATATCCGGCCGAGCAGTTTAGTGACGAGAGAGATGCAAAAAAGATCGTAGGCGTCGGTAAAGAAACCCATTCCGGCAATTACGATCGCGGTGAAATGATACCATTGTGTTTTTGCGAGATCGAGTGCATGTAGCACCTGAAGTTGATCGCCAGCCATCACCGGGAAAATGTGATTTCAGGTTGAATACATACACATATATATATGTATGTATAATGTATACATATTTATATATGTTGCAGTTGGCCGTTATAAACAATGTATACAAGCATATTCCATACCACATCTATGATTATAAAACAGTTGTTTGATACAAAGAAACATTTTATTATCATCGAAAACGATTTTTTATGTTTTTGAGGTTTTTTGATTGATAATAAGGTTCAAGACAGCAAGTTTTTTTTTGTCTGGATTTTGAGGTATGAGGATTGTTTTCTACGTCAAGATTTACGAATTTAGACGTGTTCCGGCATTTTGTAATCTGCTTCCTCTCTGTTGGTGGTGACATTGATAATATACGTTTTCTCTGTTTTGTTTTGTTTTTTAAACATGCTTGTGACATGTTTAAATTATATCAGGCCTCGTATATTTCAATTCCTTCAAGACATTAATGTCACATGTTGGAAGTTTATAACACCATTACTAAAGGGAGAAAATAAACGAGAATGACTTTCTCATGTAATGGTGTAATTATGTGTAAAATGACGTTCGAATCCTTATTTTCATCTTTATTCGATCCGGGATTTCATCCAGGATAATCGATGTAGCTACTACAAACATTCTGAAAATTTTCTAGAAGCAATGGTTCACGACGGATGTATAATATCTCTCATGTTAAACGACGGTTATTTATGGTTTACACTCTTTTGGCTATTCAAATGGTGATTTAAGACATAAAGCATGAATGAATTTAACGTTGACGGTTTCACTCAATTTGACTAAATATTTCAAACATAGATTTTTTTTGGGTAAAGGGTTTTTTGCCCGAAAAAATATATAACCACCAAACAAAGAATTACATGTAGATTAGGGGGCATTCCCCCTTATATAGCACACCACCGACAGACCTAGAGGTGGCCAACGTACCCTGAACCAATCGTACCCGAACCGGTGGGTACGGGTCGGTTCCGGGTTTTCATAGAAATTGAAACCGGAACCATTTCAGCCCTTAAACTGGCCAAACCCGAATCGGAACCGGCCAAAACCGGAACCGGTAAAAAACCGGTTGGAACCGGTCAAAAACCGGAACCGGTTCTTGACTTTGTTGACCCGAACCGTTTGAAACCAGAACCGGTTCTTGACTTTGTTGACCGAAACCGTTTGGAACCAGTTTCGGTTCAAAAAAAAAACCGCCACCTCTAGACAGACCCGGAGGGACAAAAAATCAAAGTAGCTAGAAGACCCACTATTGCAGTCTTACTGTCTTACAGATACAACAAGGCCCAATTCTTGGCCCAAAACCACAAAATATAAACTGACACTAGCCTATTACAAAAACCCAGAGTGACCCTAAAAAGGTTATATACCCAAATCAGCCCAACAGAACAAACCAAAAGGATGTAGCGGCCAATATCATGACCAAAAGCCCACAAAAGATAAACAGGAGCAGAAGGGTCCAAAGTCCGAAAAGAAAAACTGCTCAGCCCATGAATCAGGCGAAGCCTAAAAAACAGGAGCCCAATCCTAGCAACACAAATGGAAACAAAGTCCTTCCACATGCCCCATCTGACCAGCCAACCAGGGGCCGCTTCCCCCGACTCCAGCGCCAACCACAGCTAGTAGCAAAGCCTACCAGGGCCAGCCGCAAGGCCACACCATGCCCCTGCTGGGCCATTTCCCCTGCCCATCCATGCTAAACCCCACCAAGCAGCAGTACAAACTACAACGTGAACGAGCAGCACATATTTAGCCCAAAAAGCTTCTAAACAACCAACGGTCAAACACCCCAAAATATCTAGGCTGCAAATGACAACCTTATTCAAGCCTCCATATAGAGCCACCTTCCAAATAGCACAGCAGCATCTCCAAATAAGTATATTATTATGTCAAGAATTATATACCAAATAGCACACCCGTGTTAAATAATATGTACCAAAAATTCAACAAACGTGCTTAAAAATCACTGTGTGTGTATTAAGTAGATTGGTTGTATTTTTCTTTTGTATGTTACTTTTAATAAATGTATTATTATAAGGTGAGTAATCACGATCAAATAATTATAATATTATGTCAAGATAATTGAATTGATTACTTGTTTTTTCAATACAATTCATAGGTAATATTATATTTAAAACTTAAATTTCAATTATGTTTATTTTTTGTTGTAGTTTTTTTTTTTTTTGATAAAGACGGTTTTGTTATTCAAAATCTTATATGTGTACTTTGATGTTTAACAAATATTCTTATTTTTGCTTAAAATGCATAAAAACATGACTCTCTAATTATAATAATAAGGTATCGTATCATCGTACGAGTATAAAACTAGTTGATAAATGTTAGTGATAGAATTAGAGAGATTCATAAATGCATATAATTTTCTTAATTATTTTTGAAAAAAAAACATGTTCAACACTTGTTTAATAACTACTATAGAAACAAAACATTTTAATAAATAAGTTTTTTCCGGAAACTCTTTTAGAAAAAAAAATCCACAACAAAAATAGAACACGATCTAAAAGAAACTTTTGGATAAGATTGTGCTCGCGCGATCTTATAAACTTTGTAGATCGCATTCACGGTCTTGGTTCTTATCCATGCAATGATGTAATTAGTTTGGAGTAAATTAGGAGATAACATTTGCCGTTCAAAAAAAATCTATTATGCAGGTTGTGACGTTTAGCGAATTCTTAGCTTAACAACCCATAACCGAATTTCGAATCAACCATAACTTCCTCCACCTTTTCTTGCTCGGATTCTGTTGGTTGAGATTTTGTAAACACACACTACACTCACGTATTATGAAGAAGAAATGAAAACGCTGTGTTATATAAAACTTTGAATTAGGGGTGTGCTCGGTTTGGTTCGGTTCGGTTTTTGGCTAAAACCGAAACCGAAACCGACATAGTCGGTTTTTGGTTATTAAAAACCATTCGGTTTTCGGTTTTTCGGTTTTTTTGTCGGTTTCGGTTCGGTTTTCGGTTTTTTCGGTTTTTTCGGTTTTTTTTTCTTTTTTAGTTTTTTTTTTTGTTCTCTTTCACACTTAATATTAAAAATGTAAACATGTTTAACAATAGATAACTCATAAATTAATTGATCAAACACCAATTAATCAAAATAAAAACTAAATAATTATAATCATGTTCTTAAATTTAAAAAAACAACAAAAGTAAACAATTAATTTTGAAATAATTACGATCTTTATCTTTTAAAATGGTAAAAATAATTTAATCCAAATCTTTATCATCTAAAACGGTAGACTCTCTATGTGTTTTTATCCCGTTAAATAAGTATAAAAATAGCAACACACACACACACACATATATATATATATATAAATTTTTAAATAAGATAACAAATCGGTTCGGTTCGGTTATTTCGGTTTTTAGAATATGAAAAACCGAAACCGAACCGAAAAGTTCGGTTTCGGTTTTTTATGGTTATTTATTCGGTTCGGTTTTTTCGGTTTTTTGGGTTCCGGTTCAGTTTTTTCGGTTTTCTTCTCACCCCTGCTTTGAATGAAAAACCAAGAAAAGTTCACTACTTTCAATAAAAGCAAACAGCTATATAAATAGCCTTACACCTCACTGTGAGAACCATAAAACAAGCAGAAAAATACTAACTTACCCAAAGAACCAGTACAAACTTTGACACATCACCAACGTTCACCTTTTCCCTATTTAATAGGTCAAATCACTTTACCAACTATCTTCTTTATTCTACCACTGATTAAACAAACTACTAAATAAACAAATAAAACCAAATAATAATACTAATGTCAAAATTAAACCCAACAGATTCAACGTCAACTTGTAGAACTTTCGACACGTCAGAAACTGCTTTCTTAGCGTTTTTTTCCCCCAACACTACAAGGATCTGGGCATACAGCGATGACAGCTATCGCGACTGCAAAAGTCGTCGCCAGAAAGTAGGTTTTAGTGACAACATGCCGTCTAGTTTGAATTTTCTATTATCTTTTTAAAATAAAAATTTATTTATTTATAATACTTTTAGCGACGACATGTCGTCACAAATAATAATAAAAACAAAAATTAAAATTAATTGATTACGTGAAAAATAATTTCGATTTTTTTTTTAATTTTTAGCAACAGCGATGACACGTCCTCGCTAAAAACTGACATATAGAGACGATATTTATAGTGACGACAATTAAGGCTATAGAGACGAGATTGTAGCGACGATTGTGTTGGCGATAAAATGTCGTCGCGATATGTTGTGGCTATAGGATTCCGTGTTTTTGTTGTTTTAGGCGCCGTTTGCTGTAGTGCAAGGCCGTAACCTGGCGGTTTCTGACATCTTCATCCTCTAGTAGTATGTCAACAATGTCGAGATAGCCCCAACCATGAGAACTAGTCTCCAGACACAATCGCTGTGAAGTGGTATCATTGTGTTTTTGTTGCGTCGAGAACATGCAAATTCCCTAATGGCTCCATTGATTATTAATCTCCCTCTTTCTGTAATCATGAACAAGGATAGTGTAAACTAGATGTATACCCGTCCGGTGGTCAGGTATATATGCTAATGTCATAATGAAATCGATCATTATGCTAAATCACATATAAAAAAACGTTTTATTTAACAGCAAATATAATGCTGTTTAAGTAATTAACTAGTAAGTTATTAAATACATTAACGAAGATAAAAACAATTTTAAGAAGAAATAATTGTTAAACAACTTAAATATAACATAACTAACAAAGATAACATAATTAACAAATAGTTATCATATACAAACATCACTCCACATATGGACATATCTCCAATGTTTTCATAACCGAATTAGACATTAAACATGACGTTTTTCCGGTTTACATGTTTGACCGGATTTTAAAATTACAGGATAGCATCATAAATAGTTGAAAAAATACCAAAAAAATTATAAAAGTATAAACACATTTAAACAAAAATAATTAAGATACTATATTTTCGAATTTAGAAAGAAAAAAAAAACTCGATCTGTTGACCGATATCCAACTGGTTCAACTGAGAGCAGTTCATAGACGTCAAACTGAACCAGTTTTATTGACGGTTCAATTCCAGCTACGAAAACATTGCACATGACCCACACAACTCGTATGATGTATGATTTAAGCCAATGTGAGAGTAGCCCACTTGGTAGAGGTTTTGTGTTTTAGAGTGAGAGGCTATGGGTTCTAAATCATATAATGGTGTAATTAGTTTGAAATAGTTTAGAAGAAGATAACATTTGCCGTTCAAATAAAATGTATGATTTAACAATTAAATGCAATGTTTTAAAAACAGTATTTTAGGTGTACCGGATTTGACTCAATGGTTCAACCGGTTCAACCGGTTCAACCGGGTTGTACCGGATGGTTCAACCGGACGCACTAATTAACATAGAATTATATAGAAATACAACTTATACTCATATAAATTTCCAAAAAGTATACAAATTCATCCAAAAACAATTTAAAAAGTGCTCAAATTCATCCAAAACAAAGTGCATAATAGGATTATGACATTGGCGTGTTAAACACATCAGGTTCACGATCTCTTAAAATCCGAAAATCGCTTAAAAACCGAAATTTTTTGTTTTTTTGAAACCAGAAATACCGGTAAAACCGGATTAAACCGCCGGCACGATTAATCGAAGGAACCTGTATAATACCGGATGGTTTCGTACCAGACTAATAACCGGCAAGCGGTTAAACCGGTTGAACCGGCTGGTTTGAACCGGTTTTTAAAACATTGATTAAATGCCATCTCATTAGAGCAATATAAAAACATCATATGGGCAGATAATGAGCATATTATACATACGGGTGGTGTTGACATGTTGTGTCAGTGCCGTCTTAATATAATATATGTTAATGAAAGAATGAATTTGATCCATCAAAGAAACTAGTCAGTCGTGTATTCTTGATCAACGTAAGAAATACAAAGAAAAATAAAAAAAAATAAAAAGATCGTTGGATCGGAGGTGTGGATGTACACTTGTTAAGATACAGATGCGCAAAAGATATGCAACGAAATTCATATCACATACAAATCTATTGGATTATATGTTAATCAAATTTCTTGAACTCGTAACGGTAGAAAAATTGATTTCGGAGAGTGATTTCATACACGATCCGATATAAATCTAAGCGTTGGAATTAGATGAAAAGTATAAACTAATTAACTAACCTGTGTCTAAGAATACTTCAAAGTATATATATATATATATATATATAGGGGCCGGTTATTGTACAAAGAAAATTAACGTGAGAAGCGTAGGAAGCCACCAGAATACGCCACGTGTAATCTGGGTAAGGGGTATAATGGTCCGTGTAAAATCACGGACCGCGTTATATAAAATCACGGACCATCGTTTAACTGGCATAATCAAGGACCAACTAAATAATCACGGACTACTAATCACGGACCATATGTAACAAATCACGGACCACGTATAAAAATCAAAATAATTAAGGGCAAACTGAATAATCACGAACCAATTATCACATAACTAATGTAAAAATCACGGACCAACTGATAATCACGGACCAATAATTACGGACCACGTAAAAAAACGAAAGAAAACCGTAACAATATTATACTCAAATTAAAGATAATAAAATTCTCTATTTTATGGTGTATTTTTTTATAAAAAACGAATAACCATTTAAAACTTATTCGATTTATAAAAAAATGGTGGAACTTGATTTACCCACAAAAAAAGTCAACAAATGTAGGCTATTACTTTTTTGCCCTTCAAACTTTAATTCACGCAAGTTTTAGATGAAAAGTGGGGACCACCAGATCTTAACCGTTAATTAATTTGATCAAGGGCTATAATTACTTCTTATCCTTCTCACGTTAAACCCCCTATGTATTGGATCCGCCTCCTATATATATATATAGATACGATCACTGTGATCACGCACAATATTAATTAAGTTTCCTACATCTTGATGCATGTCTTCCTATTCAACATTATGTTTCATAATTTAGAATCTAAAAATGAAAAATTGATTATAATAACAAAAAACGAAATAAAACAATTTGACTATTTACTTCACCAAACTAGACATTAATTTTGAACCAGAATATGGACATCATCATTTTATTTACCCAAAGTACTTCAGCCGATAGTTTTAATACACATGACATTTTTTTTTAATGTTTGCTAGGATTAATTAGTAGACGTGTAATTTTTTTAATTGATCCGATCTTCACAATATATGTATGTAGTTAATTTGCCAATTTTAAAAACATGTATAATTTAGTATTTTCGTCAAGTAAAATGTGAAATGTATATCTCCATAATCTAATAATTGCTAGTGTCGCATCGTGTTAGTTGCGTAAGTGTTTGTATTTGAGCCTAGCGATGGTTAAAAAAACCTTCGTCTTACGGGTTTACCTGAAACCCGTAACATATTGGACGGTGTATTAGCGAACCTGATGGGTATTGGGTCGGATATGAGATTAATTTTTAAAATTTTCACGCGTATGGGATGGGCATGGGGTTCGTTCGTAAACCCGTTTACCCAACCCGATTACCCGTTATATATACATGCTTACCCGTCCCGCTTACCCGCTGTGTGTAACTGATTTTAAATACCCATTACCGGATAAGTATATCCTATTTTCTTTTTCAAATTTTTTTAGTATATAATTGATTTCTAATTTTCACATTAAAATTTACATCATATAACAAATAATCTGATCTTGACATATTAAATACATATTTTTAGGCTATGAAAAATATAAATTTATTATTAGTTACCTGATTTATGCCCGACGGGTTTCAAGTCAGTTATTCTCGAATGGTATATTCAGCTACCTAACGGGTATACCCAAAACCCACGGTGATACCCGATACTCGACGGTTGGGCGGGAATTAACTTGATCCGTGAATTTAACCATTGATCACATACCTTCTTTGAATCATCTCGAATCAAATTTGTTGATAAATTTAACCGTTGATCGCATAAATTCATTGGATTATCACAAATCAAATTTTTTGATACTCACAAGAAATAAATATTGGTTTTGGAAACTGCTGGGAAAATTACATTAAAGATTCACCCTTATAAATATTAATGGGTTCATCTTATCTTTTAAGCCTTTCGGAAAAGAAAATTCCTCCTAAACCTTCGAAACGCGATGGATTCCCGTGAACCCACTCCTAATATACTAGATCTGTCCATGACTCTCGGTTTTATATTAACAATCGTAATAACAAGATTGTGTGATCTTTGAAACCAATTCAGCTACTTACTATACAAAGTTATTGAACAAGATTAACTTTGGTTTAAAGCCTGTAAGATTCCAGTGCAAATCCTTTATGAGAACCTTGTCTACGGGAGTAGGCCAAGGCCAAGTAATTTGCTATGAACTCATTGTATCGATATGCTTTGAACATTTGGGGATTGCTTGATGTAACCAACTCTTTTGCAGGTTCAACAATGATCGGGAGCTCAGGATTGGGACCGAAAAACGTGACGATGGATGTTCGAGAGGTGGTTGAATTCAAGATACCACGATGTTCCACACTTTTCAGCCTTCCGTTACTGATAACCTACGCCCAGAAGTTATATAAATGAGCTTTTATTTGGGTATTTCTTGTATTCTTATTCACTCTAGAGCTCACAATCTAGAAGAAAAGCTCACAGACCAAAAAACCCAACTACATACTAAAAAGTTTAAAAAATTAGCGTCTTATAGTTTTGAAGACACTAAGTCATTGTTTGGGTTGGTTGGCTCGTTAAACCGGCCCTGATGTGGTTGCTTGTAGTTCAATACATACACTTTACAAATGTGAGATGCTATAATTTATATCTAGTGTTCACTTATTTGAAGATGATAAAGTTATAAAAACAATATGAAATATCCCATTACCAATATAATCTTACCTCAAGTTGGTAACCAAGGTTGACCACAAAAGCATTTGGAATTGGGTCAACACCCATCCATTTTCCATCCTTCAATATTTGCAGCCCATAAATGTCTTGTTGAAGGAATGTTACAAGGTTAGGGTCATGGTGGCCAGCAATGCCCATGGCGAGACTCGGGTCCGGACATGGCGGGTAACGGTTAATCGCCATGGTGTGTTCTTGGCTCACTTCATTGAAGTACCCTTCTCTTAAATCTAGCGCTTCCGCGATCAAATCCAAAATCTTGAACCCCATTTTCCGAACTTCAATCATGTATCTCTCCACTTCCTCCCTAAAGGACATGACACAAAACGACGATTAATATCCAACTTACAAGCAACTGACACTCCTGTCATGATTCACTGAGATTCAGTCATGTGTTTACCTGTATCTGGCTGGTTTATCAGGCCAAGACGGTGAGTGTTCATCTATAGGATGACAAGGGTGTTTCAACGTGTCCTTCCAGTAATGAACATCCTCTTTCGCATATTCTAACCCGCTCGTATAAAGGGTGCACCCCTTGCGTGGTTTCTCCGCGTAAACACCTAGTTTGTCCTCGACCGGAAGGTTAAAGAACTCATCATACAAAGCCATCATGTCCTCCATCATCTTATCAGGAACCCCATGATTGATCACCTGTCAATGAAACCACAACCTTAAACATGTATCTTGAACATTAGTTGAATCTATCAAGTATGAACATGTGTTTAGAAGTTACAACTTATAAAAACACCTGAAATAAACCGAATTCTTGACAAGCTTTTAGAATCTGTTGAACGATTTCCCGACGATCACTCACAAGATTAATCACCGGAATTTCATTGCAAACTCTAACAAAGTCTCCAGCTCTTCGCTCGGGTGGCATTACATAGTCTTTAGGAACGGATTCGACTCCATTAAACGAGTTAGAAACAAGTAAAGCCATGAGTAATCCGTAATCCTCGTCTTGTATCAAATTTTGGATTGAAATGTGGTTTTATAACATCAAAATGCCGTCCGAAATAACAATTAGACGATTAATAGATGCCAAGGGCTAAATTTTTTATAATTCTTATGAAGACATGATAATCAAGTTGAAATTAAGATGTCTTCTTCAATGGTCAAGAGATGCCATCGGCTAAAAATTTTTGTAATTTGTATGAACAAGACTACAAATCAAGTTAAAAGACATCATTTTCAACAATGCAATGGCTTGTAATTCGATTTGCTTACATTACAAAGATTAATTGCACAACTATAGCATCCGACATGGCTTATTATCCTATATATATATATATATAGGGTAAGAATTCGTTGTTAATCCACCTTAACTGAGTTAACCTATTAACCCTAGCAAAATTCGCCCAATCTTTGAAAATTTTTTTCATGGCCTTTTTTATACATAAATAGGGGAGATTTATATTTTGTGTTTTCGCTAATTCACAAGCGTTTACAAATTAAACCAAGTGTAAGTTTGCATTACACTTCAAGTTATATTTTTATTTTTACGCCAATTACACTGACGTAAGATCCTAAACGGTGATGAATTAGCAAAAACACAAAAAAAGAACCCCATATTTATGTATAATAAAGGTCATGAATTTTTTTTTTTCAAAGACTGGGCAAATTTTGGTAAGGTTAATGGGTTACTTTAATTAAGGTGAGTTCTTATTTGAGCTCAATCATATATATATATATATATATATATATATATATATATATATATATATGGAATACATAAATTAAAAACCACCCCTTAGCCCGAAAACCTTGAAAACCGATTTTAGTGGACAAGATTTTGCCACATCACACTCTTATTATTTAATTAATTTGGGCAAAATAGTCTTTTTACCCACATGTACTTTTCTCCATTATGCCCAGTAGTTACACTGTTTTTACGTTGTTCAATTTTTTTTTGTTTTTCACCTATAGTAGAGTTTACATGTTTAGTTACGTAAAGATTACATGCGGTCTGATTATCCTTTTTTTTTTAATGTGTAACAAGATTTAATATGTATTTTTTTAACTAAAATGTAATTTTTTTTACATGTTTGTATTTATACACACTTTTGTAAAGTGTCACCTACAAAGACCCACTATTTATTCTCACGTCGTTTTAAATATTTTAGTAACGTAAACGGTCTGATTATCTTTTTTTAATGTGTAACAAGATTTAATATGTATTTTTTTAACTAAAATGTAATTTTATACATATTTGTAAAGTTTCACCTACGAAGACCCCTATTTATTCTAACGTCGTTTTAAATATTTTAATAACGTAAGATTTCGTCCGACCTATATTTCAGTTAACATTTGTAAAGTGTCACCCACAAAGAACCATTTTTATTCATTTTTTGGATGTTTTTATACGCTGTCGTTACATTATTATTACGTTAATATTACATATTTTACGACGTATATTTCAGTGCTTGTGTTTTGTTACGTTAAGATTACATATGGTCTGACCTATATTACTTTTTGCCTTTTTGTCCTTTTTTTCTAGAACCAAGGACAACCTTTTTTGTACTTTTTGTAAGTGTGAGTCACTTCCAAGTGTCTTTTTATTTGACAATATTTACTTTTTGTCAAAGTATGATTACCCTACCATGCTTAAGCCATCCCCTCACTTTTATTTTTCTCATTTTTGAATTCTCAAACATCTCACTTACTTTGCATGAACTTCCCTATCTTTTTTTGATTTTTGTTTTCAATGGATTCTACACTTGACCTTAGTACTTTTGATTCTTTGATTGCAAGCTACAATGAAGAATCGTTTGTTACATCAGAGATAGAAGGTGATAATATATTTTGATTTGTATAGAGTCTTCTATTTTACTTTTTATTATTTTTTTTTGACCTAGGTGATTAAATTTTTTTTCGAATTTTTATGTTTTTCTCAGTACATCCTATAAACGAAGATCCAATCACCTCTGTTGATGAAGAGCACGGTTATGTTCCGAATATACCGTTGTTATGTGAAGAATGTTATGAAATCCCGTCTAATGGTGGTAGATTGTGGGGCTAGATTTACATGTGTTTTAATATTTTCTTGTTATAACCTCATTTTATTTTTTTTGTTTTATGGTCAATCGTTTTTAGATGTTCATGCTCAATTCGGTCCCCCACACGGACAAGAAGCAATAACCTCTGAAGATGTACAGCAAAGCAGAAAGGCTAATGGTAATGTGTTTTTACATGTAATTTACGTGTACAATACATTCCTATTACGTTATTTTTTATACTCCAATATTGCAATTTACGTCTTTTTTTTTTTAATATGCTACAAAAGTCGAAGATTTTGAAGGATGTTACACATTTCTTACTCCTAACGGTACCAAGGTTTGGTGTCCGAAAAAAGGATACGATGCAAAACCAACCGTAGGTGCCACATATGGCTCTTGGAATGATGTTCTAAGAATGTACAAGAATTATGCAGAGTGTTCTGGTTTTTCAGTTCGTGTTGGGCAAACGAAGAAAAACAAAAGCGATCAGGTCACACACAAATACCTAAGATGCAATAGAGCTGGTAGGCCTCAGTCTAAGCGAAAATTCGACACGTTAGATGAATCTTTTATGTCTGTTAGGAACAGGTCTTTTCAAGTTACGGATTGTAAAGCTCACATATCTGTCCAAGTTATAGAGGCCACCTCCACTTTTGTTATATACAAGTTTATAGAATGTCACAACCACCCTTTAGTTGAGACATATAACCGAGATTTTACCAAGGCAGGTCGCAAGTTATCTTTCTCCACCAAACAGTTTATACATCACATGACATTGAATAATATTGGTCCCACTATAGCTCACAGGCTTCAAGTGTCAATGAAGGGAGGTCATCATAATGTGAATGGAACCCCTACTGATTTTAAGAATTTTAGCCAGGCAATCCGTCTATTTATAGGTAACCGGGACTCACAGCTGCTTCTTGATCGGTTGCGTGATCGTGTCAAAAACCTCCCAGATTTTTTCTTCGATTTTTCTGTTGTAAAAGGGGAGCTTAGGCATGTGTTCTGGGCTGACGAGATATCTAGGAAGAACTATGAAGTTTTTGGTGATGTGCTTGCATTTGATGCCACCTACTACACCAACAAGTAATCTTTTTTTTGTCACAAATCCATATACCCCATCTATTTTACAGTTGTAATATATTTTATTTACTATAGGTTTACATGTGTTTTACACAGGTCATTTTTTTGTTATAATCTATATACATACATATATATTACGTTTGTAATACACATTAATTAACTCTAGTTTACATGTTATTTACACCGGTCATTTTTTTGTCAGAATCTACACACTGAATTAACTAAAGTTTACTTGTTTTTTACTGTGTTTTTACATATGCAGGTATAATATGATTTTTGTACCTTTTACTGGTGTTGATCATCACAAGAATTGTGTAACATTCGGAGCGGGTTTGCTATACAACGAAACCATAGATTCATATAAGTGGCTGCTAAATGCTTTTATGAAAGCACATGGCAAACAACCCATTTTGGTTCTTACTGACCAAGACCCTTCAATGAAACAAGCTGTTTCCCAA
Organism: Mikania micrantha; assembly: GCA_009363875.1. Taxonomy (NCBI): domain Eukaryota; kingdom Viridiplantae; phylum Streptophyta; class Magnoliopsida; order Asterales; family Asteraceae; genus Mikania; species Mikania micrantha. Next base: position 71,681,984 of record CM018684.1, read on the forward strand.
GTCCTTCCATGCTCACGCCATCGTTTATGCATGTGGCATGTCATGAAGAAGCTTCCACTCAAGGTGACAGAATAATATATATTATAGTTTTATATTAATTATGTTTGTTATATTTTTTTTCTGTTAAGTAGGTTTCTAGCAATTTGCTTAACAACACTGATTTCCGGTCTTCCATTCATCGTTTGGTGTGGAACTTGTTTACATCCCCTGATACATTTGAAACACGTTGGGCTGACCTGATTACAAGGTTCCAATTAGACGGTCACAATTGGTTGAGTGACATGTATGCGATTCGTGATCAATGGGTTCCTGCTTATTTCAGAGAAATTCCAATGTGTTGCCTAATGAAGACGACATCCAGGTGCGAGAGTTCTAATGCTTCGTTCAAAGTTAATTCTAGTGGAGCAAAAACTTTAGTTCAATTTATCTTGTGCTATGACACTTCTATTGAAAGTCAGCGGTACAGGCAACGTTTGGCAGAATATAAAACCACATCTCGACCATATCACTCTTTATCTGGTTTAGAAATAGAGAAGCATGCTTTTGAAATATATACTCGTTCTATTTTTTTGGAAATTCAGAAAGAGATTGTTAAGGGGAAGTTGTTCTGCTATGTCTCTCACACCGAGCAGGTACAAGATAAACTTGTGTATTTTGTAAGTCATCTCAACAAAGACAACAGTGTGACAAATGTTTTCCAGGTATTTCTTAAAAAATCATTACATTACATATAGGTTACATGGATTATGCGTTTATGTTACGCAAATATTACATAGATCTTATGTAAAAATTACATGAAAGATATATGTTACGTCAATGTTACATTATGGATTCCATGTTATTACATTAGTATGTATAGCAGTATTAGGATTACTTTATGTTAATATTACTTAAAAGTTACATGTTACGTTAAAATTACATTATGGATACCATGGAAATTCATTCGTATGTATAGCAGTATTAGGATTACACATTTGCATATGTTTTATTACGTTTAGTTAACACTATTTTCACTCTTTATTTTTCAGGTTGTTACTGGACCTAGTACTGGGAATTACGATTGTTCCTGTCGCAACTTTACTCGTATTGGTTACCTTTGCAGACACATTTTTTGTGTTTTTAGGGTCAATAGAGTAGTTCGGATCCCTGATGAATATATCTCCAAGCGCTGGATGAAAGATGTGTTACCGAAAAGAATTTTTGAAATTCAATATCGTTATGGTGTAGACAATTCTCCTGAGTCGTTGCTGAGGAACGAGATATTTGGCTTAATATCTAATTTTGTTGATAGTCTTCGAAATGATTATGATGGTCTTGCTGTTTTGGCCAATAAAGTTAGAGATCTTTGCAGCAATAAAAGCTCCGATCCAGTTGATTCTATCTCCAAATTTTCTAATGTTGAAGATATTCAAAACTTGGTTGGTGGTAATTTGGATGTTGAGTTGCAATGTTCGAATCCTCAGGGAATTCGTAACAAAGGCTGTGGCAAGTCACGTCGTTTGATCGGGCCCGGTGAAAAGGCCGTTGAAAAGTCGCTTCGGACACCAAGGCTCTGTCGCACATGCCAAAAGTATGTAACGGGACACGACTCCCGTAATTGCAAGAAGAAGCGCACAGAAGCCGTTGACGTAACCCAAGAGTAGTAGTAAAAATGACTTTTGGTTTGGTGGGTTTTTGTTTTATATGATTGTTTTTTGTATTATTTTGAAACTGGTGTCTCCCCCATCTTTTTGTTACCTTTAAAACACTTTAGTTATATGTGTTTAAAGGATGTACGTTATCAATGTTGTTACTCGAAGCAAAATGTTATTTTTTTTGTCTGTGTATATCAATGTGTTATTGTTGGGAATTTCATATGTAAAAGTTTTTTGTACGTATAAAAAACATACCGATGACATATTAAACAAGTTTTATATATGTATATACAACGTTTCAATGTTGTAGTATTATAGTAAATTATACGTAACAGCCAAAAAGCATCTAATGGTCCGCATTTAATTTCTTGACAGCTCACCAACTACCTTATTAAATTGGCAAAGGTTTGGCTATAAATAAGATAGTATTGTTTGGTTTTGTTGTTATCTCACATATCACCATATGAAACTAGGAATATGGTTTGCATTTTAAAATGTTGTGACGTCACCTTCTCTATTTCTTAAGAAAGCCTTCTACGCGGATATTTTTTCCATCTCCTTTACATGTATTTGGATTCTTTTTTTAATTAAATTTTTATATATATAAACAATGTATCGACGACATATCAAGTAAGTTTCGTTTATGTATATACAATGTATCGTTGCTGTAACCTTCTGCTAAGTTACACGTAAGCACCTTGATGAATGGGCAAACCCTTTGGCCATAAACAAATATATATTTTAAATCTTGTACTTTTTTATCATTTTTTATATTCTTTTTATCATTCATTTACTTATATTTGAAAATGTTGTCCTTTTTTGTGGTGATCTACTATATCTTCTATTAAATCCTCTTGACCATACATAATGTACTTTTTGTACTACATTCATTAAATTTCTGATTGACAACCATCTTCTTTTTGAATAAATATATATTTTAAATCTTGTACTTTTTTTAAGTCATCATCACACCCCATTTTCCCATGTTTTGTACTTTTCTATTTAAAATAAAGAAAAAATTCAAAATTTACTTAAATCAAAAGCATAATTCATCCATAATATTACCACGTCCAATCTATAGTGTTTTATGACACAAAAACTATCATCAACCACGAAGTTACATGCCAGTTACACATTTCTTGCAGCATCAACAACAACATTTTTAAGAGAATTAATTTCTGACTTTATCACATGCACCAAGTATTTTTTCCTCAATGTGTTCAGCTGGCACTTTTTTTTCTTCCCATTTGTTGAGAAGCCACAGTTGAATTGTTCATGGATTCCCATAAATTTTTCCATGTGTCGCATCAGAAAAACTCCACAATCAACTGCGTTAGTCTTGGTAGCCCATGGGATTTGCACCTTTTGAATCTTGGTTGCATGTATTTCATCCGTTTTTGCATGTTTAATCTTTTCTAGATAGCGGACAAACATTTCATTCTGCAAGCAATCGGGTATTGTCATGTTAAAGCATGAAATTAAAACAATTAAAAATTACTAAATGCTTACCACTTTATAGGGGGAATCTTTGAGGTAGAAATCTGCACTATCTTTAACCCCCACTAGTGGTATTGATTCATGAAAATTATCAATTACTGAGATCGCCCGGTTCTTTAACTCAAACACTAACAAGTAGTAATGGTTGAATTCAAGTATAGGGAAGAAGACCATATCAAACATTTTAAGTTTGTTGACATCTGCTTTGTCCTTAGCAAAAGGAATCTCGTTAATCACTCCAGCTATCACCGCATTCATGTTTGTAGCGAACTTATCAACTCTTTGATTAGGATCAACATCATCTTGGTTTAGCATCCAGTCAATCTGTTTATTTTTTTTTTCAACAAATATTTAATTTATCCTTCAACTACACATAAAAGCTGAACATAAAAAAAAAGTGAACTTACGATCACATTACTCCCGCAAAACAATCTGTATGGAGAATTGGGAGATCTGTATTTTTCTTCAAAAATTAGGACTTCAACCCATGCATCAATAACTTGATTGTTAACCACTGCACTTTGTCTTAAAGTAAAAAAATGACATTTTTCCAACGTCAGTCCGCTTTCACTCGCAAAAACAACCTTCCTGCACACGTGCAACAACCGATTCATAAGTTGTACCTGTTAATAACATCATTTTTACGTATATGTTACAGTATAAGTACTACACATATTTTTTCTTGAGATCAAACAAATATTATCCTCTCATAATACATATTGTTTCAATAGAAGATCCTTCCTGAAAAACATAAGACAATGGATTTATAAGTTTCAGCCGTTTATTACCACATAATTTACGAAAATGATACTGTCTCATTATGGGTTAAATAAAAAGAAGAAGATATTGTAAGATGTATGGTTTTATATAAAAACATGCGCAAAAGAAGCCACCCAAGACAACCTGCCTGAAAAATCAGAACAACTGTTACATAAGTTATACACGAAATTAACATATATTTTACATATTAGTTACATTACATTTACACAATAACATAGTTATTGACGATAGCATTTTGCATAAAACCTTCTCGTAATACATAAGTTTTAAATTGAAAAATCCATACAAAAACCATCAACTAAAGCAACCATCACAATAATAAAACCCAATACAACCATTCTGCATACATAAGGTTTTAACATACTAATTTTGGTAAAAAGACTTGGAATCCAACAATACCACGCACTGTATAACGTCTTTGTTACACAATCATTACCCATCAAATACACACTACACTGACCTGTGATCACTTGCATCTTTCAACGTTTCTTTCTGCTTCCCTTTGCTGTATGATATAAAATCTGAATTAGTACAATTAATTTATTTTTCAACAAGAAAAGGTTTTACTATTTTTAAACAACTGTGACTGATGCTTACTCATTTTTTTGCCCATCAGGGAACAACCCTTTGCTTGAAGAATCCTCATACAATACATAGCTTAGGACACTCTCATCTTCCTTTGTGAGGTCCTTGTTGAGATCCACACCTCTTATCACATATGGAGATTTGTTGACCTCAGCAACACCTTTGTCTCTAATTGGTTTTTTTCTGTTTGCCTCAAATTTATCAACCACCTCACGCCATTTTGCTTCACCAACAGTATGTGGATCTTCATTTTTGGTCACGCCACCCACAACATTCGTGTTCACGTTTTCTAAATTTTCGTTGTTTCCCAAGGGCATGTTAACATCACCTTCTTGATCAACTTCATTTGTAGCGTTCTCATTCAATTGTTGAAGGCAATAATCAATTGTTGTTTGATCAAGCTCCATTTCATTGTCATTGACTTTTTGTGTTGCTGATCCCACATCATTTTCTAAATACAAGAATGACAATTCCAATTTACTACTTTTTATTGGTTATATACAAGGTATAATAATAAACAAGCTATTTGTTAGTCTAACCCTGTTGTGAAATAAAATGCTGAGATACCCCCAAACTCCAATTGGGTCCATGCAAATCAACTCCATCAGCACCAGAATTCAACAACGCCACTAATTATGATGATATGTATCAAGTTAGCATATAACTTGTAAAACACACGTAACATAGTTATTGGAGAATAAATTTTTTTACGGTATGTACCTGACTGTTGCTCGTTTAAGTTAACACCCGCTTCTTCTCTGTTCCCTTCAACATCTTTTATTACTTCCTCAACATTCTTTATGTTTGTCGCGTCCACTGTCTTTTGAACAACTATACAGAAAAGGACGCATCAAAATCGATAATGCTATTTTTAACCCCTACCCTATTTTATTAATGTTATGAACATCTAATACCATCAAATTTGTCTGTCAAGTCGTTGTCTGGAGGGTCATTCAACAACGACAGGCAAAATTGGTTTACAGTCTGCTCCGTCAAATCCGGTGCAGCTGTGTGTGTTCAGTAAACAAAACGTAACAACATAGTAAACAAAACGTAACAACATAGACCAGTTAACATTTTGCATTTTTTAAAGAAATGTATTACTTTTTTAGCAATACCTTGATGTTGAAACTCTGTATATGTTTGCTCATTTAGTTTCATGTGGACCGTCTCCTGCAGCTCGGCTTCTCGATTTTCTTCATTTTGTGAGAGATGATTGTTTTGTTTCTTCGCAGGCACATCCTGCAACGGTGCTTCATTCAACAGGGAAAGGCAGAACTGATTCACACTTTGTTCTGTTTCCATGGTAATATCAAGGTGGTTTGATGTTTTTGTAGAATCAACCGGACCCCCTATTATTTTTTTTAAGAAAAAACAAACAATTGAATAACGTTAGAGTTACACAGAATATACGTAAGAAACACATATTAACAATTTTAATAACCTTTTGTTGATGTTTCCGCCAATGATTTAAGTTTTGAAACTCCCATGTTCCAAGATGGATCGCTTACGTGCATGTCTTCACTGGCACCACCTACTATACTTTTTTTTTTGTTCATTTTTTTCTTATTATGAGTAAATAAACGATACATAAACAATTTTACACCATACCACTTTTTTCGTGATCAGCTCTGACAGGTGATGATACAAATGTCTGTGAGATTCCAAGACTCCAGCTCGGCCCGTCTACATACAATTGAATTACATTGAAGAGACGAAAAATAAATGTAATAAACACGTAACTCTAACGTAATATAACTACTAACCGTTTTTTAGGATTTCATTATCAGTTTCACTCAGAAATACAGGATTATCTAGCATCAAAGATGGATCGTTAGTTTTACATTTTTTTTTCACAAATACGTAACATCAACGTAACAAAGTTACTAACCTGCTTTAGCGTTTTTTCCGGTAGAAGTCCCTGTTAGGTCCGAGACACCTAGTCTCCAACTTGCTCCATCAAATTGATTATCTTCAATTCCAACATCTAAAACTTTATATTTTTTTGGTTAGATTAAGTGAAACTATTTTTTTTAAATAAATTAATGAAGTAAAAAATTAACATACCTGGATGTGTTATATTTTGGTCAACTACCGTGTCTCTCTCAAACGCATCAATCAGCTCATTTTTCTCAGCCCCATCTATGTTTTTAGCAATGTAAACAAAAGTTACAAAAACGTACTAAAAATGTAAACAACACGTAAATGAATTGGTTTTAAACAAAAGTTACAATACCTTTTGTAACATCAGTGCCGGAACCGTCACCGGAACAGTGATCGTAACAGTGCGTGAACAGTAATCAGGTACAAATCTTATGTAATTCAGTGTATTTCATGTTCATATCAAGTCTCAGTATCATTTCATATTATCAAAACAGTAAATTCACAGTCATTTCAGAGAAATCAATTCAGAACAATGGTTCTTGAGTCAGATAATTATCTGGCAACACAGAATCATCATGTGATTTATTTGTTAGGATCTTATTATGTATAAACGTATGCGAGGCCTTACGGGACAAAACAACACGAATATCGTTACGTGAATGCTAAACCGACAGATTATTCGTATAGGTGACGATCTGTACGAATAAATCTAAAAGTTTAACGTTCTGAATGATATTCGATAATTAGAAAACAATATTGAAAAGTGTAGTTATCGTCGTATTTGATTCGAACAAATACGCGCGATGACCGCGCGATTCGATTTAAACGCTAATTAAATATTTTGTAAATTAATTAATTAAAAGATATTTAGTTAATTTATTAGGAATCACAACCTAAAATAATTTAGTTGATTCTATTTTAAAACCGAGTCGTTTCGTTACGAAAACGACGCGAAAACGACATTTCTACGCGAAACCACGAGAAACCGAACGAACCCGAACGAACCCCGGTATTTCCACCCCATTTATTGAGGCATTTATGGTGTCAACAACCACCACCAACCAGAAAATTTCCCCATTTTCGTTCATCTTCTCCACCACCACTCTCTCTCTAAAACCTTTAACTTCTCTCTAAGATCTTGTGCTCAAATCTCAACCATTTTTAGTGTTCTTGGTGTCAAAACGTTCCTCATCACTTGTAGATCACGAAAGTACAACAGATCTAAGCTCAAATCCAACAGATTCGAGGTAAAAACCATACTTTGTTGCGATTTTAGGGTTTTGAAAACCCTCTTGTTCGAGACTCCTTAGAAACCGGTTTACACCCATTCAAACCTTAGGATTTTGCACAAACCTTGTTAGAACAAAGTAGGAACAAGTGCCCAACCAATGCCTAACCATTTTTTTCGAAATCATGGTGATCCGGTGAGAGCCTCGATCTGGTCGAATGACCAGTCAACCAGACCGCCGAATGGCCAGCCGAAACAGCCACCTAACTTCATTCGGCCAAGCATTCAGCGAATGAATCTCCTTCGCCCAACACACATTCGACCCAACAAGTCATTCGGTCATCTCACCATTCGACCATCATTCATTCGACAAACCCCATTCGTGAACAAGCCATTCGCCCCACATGCGGCACAAGCCATTCGACCCTCATGCGGCACAAACCATTCGACAACCCATCTCATTCGCCCCACTCCTTCGGCCACGTTATTCGCCAGTTTAGCCTTTCGCCAACATTCATTCGAACGGGACATAACCTTTCGACCAACCCTTATTCGACTATCATTGTTTCGGCCTCTTCTCGTTCGGATAAGGACACTTTGGCTAACCTTCTAGAAACAAGTCAGACTACTGCTGGGTCGATATTGTGGGGTATGAGGGCATAAATTTCATGGGGACACATACGGGAACCCATGCACGTGGATGAGTTAAGGAATCAATCCAATATGTGTGTATACATGCTCGCAATTCATGTATTGCATGCACGCATGTACGTGTGTGTGCATGCATGGACTAGGGTTAAGGGATGCAAAGAATTTCAAGAGTTTTACAAATAAAGGAGTTTCATAAAATCATGTTTATGTGTTTACAAGAACTTATTCGAATGGCAAAGAGGGTTGAGGTTAATTTAATTGTTAACACTCGAGCCTTAAGAAGTCTTAAGAACTTGAAACCAAATTTAGATGATTCAATTGAATCGTCTAGAATGGGTTAATAAGAAATAACAAGGAGTCCACTTGGAAATCAAAGTCAAGTAATGGGCCAAGGGAGGCCCAATGGGCTTAATATAAGCTCATCATATGTTAAACAATTTTTCATTTAAATTAATTATGTTTTCATAAAAGAAATTAAATTCTCTTAAAGTAATTAAATGATCTTCATAAATAAATGTGTAATTTAAATAAATTAAATTGAAAATGTTTACTTTAACGACTTTAAACATTAATGTGGGATTTTGGTTATAAATGGGTAATAAGGTTAGCTTAGTTAGAGAAAACCATAGAAACACATTAGTAATCTAAGACACGTAGTTGCACACCGAGACCAAACCCTAGTTAGGACGTTTATTATGAATACTTATCGTCTGCGAATTTCCTTAAAAACAAATTCAGGAACAGAAGATACTTAAGCTACAACAACGAGAGCGCTTTTGTGGTAATTCTATACAAAGCAACACAGGTGAGTTCATTGCCCCTTTTCTAACATTTTTGTTTTAAAACGCGGGGCTGAGAAGCATGCGTAAACTGTTTTATTTAAACTGTTTATTTAAATGCTTTTATTTATTATATGTTTTTACATATATATGTTTGTTGATACTCCTAGACTCCTGTCTAGGAAATTATTAAACAGATCAAGTTATCAAATAAATTTAAGTACTCTCATGAGTAATACCTTAAATTTAAACTCTAAATCAACCCTTAGTCCACCAAGTTCAAATTCAAGAATCTAAATTCAAAGTGAAATCAAATGAACAAATCAAAAGATCACATTCTATGGAATCATAACTCAGTGTGGGATCTGAGCACAAAGAATCAATATCAAACAATTATCATTGTGAATCATGGGAAATTCAAAAGAATCAAGAATCATGAGACTCAAGAAATCAGGAATCATAAATGTGTGTAAATCATTGGAACAATGAAATCATTATGATCTAATGAAATCATTAATATTCAAGTCAAGGTGGATGTCAGTTGTATATGGAATCAAGACCACGTGTAACACACATATAAAGTCCCTTCAGGTATAGAAGACTCTTGTAGTCAGGCTATACGGGCAACAACGTGAACAATCATTGAATCAATATCAAAGTCTAAGAGAATCAAGAGATCAAGAATCAAAGGATATCCTTAAAGTCCCCGCATGTACAGAAGACCTTTGGGTCAAGCTGTAAGGGCAAAACATTAAAGTCCCCGCATGTACAGAAGACCTTTGGGTCAAGCTGTAAGGGCAAATCATTAAAATCCCGTCACGCCCAGGTATACTCCTTGTGAGTTATGCCTGGTATGGGTCACGTGTGAGAGGTTACAATTTGGACAACCACCTACAACTAAGCCTAATTGATTGAGTTAAATAAGGCCCAATCATCATGTCTTAGTTGCATTTAAATGTTTTATTTAATTATTTAATTAAATAGTTGACATTTTACTAATATCACTGATTTGGGAAATCATGTATCTATGTTCAAAATCAAGAGAATCAAAGGTAAATCAAGATTTGGGAAATCATAATCTAAATCAGAAGAGTGTTAGGTAAAAATGCTTAATTATCATTAATATCAATGTCCTATGCGGATTAGTATGTGGTGGGACGTCGTCTGGGCGGGGTTGTAGCCTTGACCCAGGGGTATGCCCTATATATAAGCATACCGATCTGGATGATACAGTTGATGTTAATGAGGTTAGGGTCTTTACCGAAAGAGGTTTTCAAATCATTTTCAAATCATAAAACTATATGAACTCACCAACCATGTGTTGACTCGATTTTTGCATGACTTCTCAGGTGACGAACATGTCAACTAAGGAGTTATTCTTTTCGTACTAGGACTTCAGATAGAAGGCTTAGTTTTTGGACCTGCATTATTTTGAAGACATCATTATGCAAATTATTTTGTTTATCTTGTGTAAATACAAGATAGAAATACATGATGTTAATGGTAGATTTACATTGTTAAATTATAAACAATACTGATGTAATTTAACTTTGTAATTCTATTATATTTAGCATTTCTCATTTGTATCATGTGCAATGTAAACAATCTGATCATCACGATTATCACTCACGATATCGCGCCCCGGGAACCTTCCGCCCGACGGGACAACCGATCCTATCCCGCCGGCTCGGGGTGTGACACCTTTTGTGACAACTAGTACTAAACCGTATGGCAAGTCCGTACGGTGTGTGTACTTTCACCACTTACTGTGTGTAAATACAGTACGTAAACAGTTGTGTGACAACAGAACTCGGAAAACAAATCACAGTTGTATGTGTTTAAGTGAAAACTTAAATACAATAAATACCACAACTCAAGAGAAACAACAGTGTTCAAACGAATAACAATAACAAATCGGTTGCGATCTGATATCCATAGATGACAGGAATCAGATGACCGACAATTCAACGTGACAGCAAAGTGATAACAGGATGTTCAATTGAGTCCGACAGTGAGGAAACACAATTCAAATTATAATGCAGTGTTGTTTTAGAATAATTAAACTGACAGCGTGTTTGCGTGGGTGACGATTCACACAAACATATCTGTGAGTTTAACGTTCTGAACAATAACTGATAATTAGAAAACCAAATCAGAAAGTGAAACTTACGATCGTGTTCGTACAGTTAGCGCTCTGTACGAAGACGCGCGTAAGTGACGCGATCTGACGAAACTGAAACGAAAACGCGACGCGAACGAAAAATAATTTAATAAAATAAAATAAATAACATTTTACAATTTTGAAACTCATCAAAATAATTAATTTAAACTCTTTTATTTATAACATTTAAAATACGCGTGATTTTCCGGATACGCGACCGAATTACGAACCGAGCAACAAAAACGAACCCAAATTCACCCGTAGTATAAATACCATGAGTGAACTCATTTTTACTCACTTCCTCTCCTTCTTCCCCACTCAAACCCTAAAATCCCGGTTTTGAGAAAACCCACCATTTTCAAACTTCCAAAGCTTGTATCTCACTCGTTTCTTAACGAAATTGAGTGATTCTTTCGCCCACGCGTAGCTCTTGATGCCCTCTACATGAAAGTACAACGGATCTAAGCTTATCACCACTGAAAAACGAGGTATGATGCTGTGAAAAGCACGAAAATTAGGGTTTTCAACCCATTGGTCGACCACCACCTTCTAAATCGGTTCTAAGCCTCCCTCTTCCACCCCACGACCACCAGAACCCTCCTTAACATGTTCTATCCTCGAAAACACAGCTGAGTCTTGAAATGGACACAAGTTGGAGGGCTGGATCTGTTGCGGCCATAGGTGTGCCGAATGGCCCAAGGTCGAATGACCTTGGCCGAGTCACTTCATTCGCGGGTCACCACCTTCGACTAGCAGGTTCATTCGACACTTATTCATTCGGTCTATCATGGTTCATTCGCTGGAACATGGAGCTATTCGACCCAACCACCTCCCATTCGGCCATCAACTCAGAATGAGCCACCATTCGCCATTGTCAGCCACCTTTGGTTTGGCATGGCTCCATTCGACCAACACCCATACTCCCTACATTCAGCCACCCCTATTTCCTGGTTCAGCCTTCATTTGGCTTGTACACATCCTCACAAACGGTTGGAAACCCTAGTGGTCAAGGAAACTCCATAGAACAAACCACTTGGCCCAACAGTAGGCCCAAATTCATTTCGGTTGGCCCAGGAGGGGCCCAACATCCTACTGTCTAGGCCCAAGGGTATTTTGGCCCAAATATTCTGTTTCAGCCCAGTAGCCCTAGTAGGCCCCAAATATTTAACCAAAAACCTTGTTGTGGCCCATATTCATTAGGTAACCAAGGACAAATTGGCCCACGATCGATTTCAGCCCAAAGGAACCAGGCCCAGGTTGGCCCAAGACCTATTTTAGTGAAGGCCCGAGACAAAACTCATTGGGCCCAGCAAAATCAGCACGAGGCCCACAGAAACTGATTTAAGGCCTATTTTGAGGCCCTTGTCCTCATTTTGGAGCCACTTTGCTATTAACTTGGCCAACAGCCTACTTCTGGCCCATTTCTGAATCCTACAGCTCATTCTAACTATAGGCCCAACAAATCTTGAATGGGCCCACCTTTGGCCCAACAATTTCCCTTGTGGCCCAATGAAGGCCCATAAAGACACTTAAATTCTAGGCCTTGTAACATTTGACCGGGCCTTTGTATTCCAACAGCCCATATTATTGGTCCACACATTCCAATAAGCCTCCCAACCCTCCATTGTTCAAGAACTATTCCAAGGCCCATAGATTTGGGCCCAAGGCCCAACTTGTTACACCAAGGCCCAACAAGTAACTTGGTCACATTGTTCGGTCCATATGCCATGATTAGGCCCACATGGGTTCACTACATTTCATAAGATCAAAATAAGATATGTCAAAAGAATGTTTGCTTAATTAATTAATAATTATGCAATAAATGTTCAAAACGTACAAGATCAACAAGGACGAGTTGGAAACTAAGCACTAAGTCTTTCATCAAAGCAAATGGCTTATAACTAATGACAAGATGATAACTTATAAGGTCATTGACTTGAATCAAACATATGGGACCGAACAAGGATTATGACCAAGTCTTACGCGTATTAGCCAACTTTAGGGCTAACACCTACATCTACACACACAAGACCCTACAAACTTATACTTATAAGTCTTAACAACGTGAAATCAATACAGGAACGTGAAAACAAACCCAATTACAACACAGAGCGCGTGCATTCTTTTGTTTAAGCTAAGTCAACTCAACAGCTACAAGGTGAGTTCATTGTCCCTTTTCAAACATATTTGTTTTACCTTGGGACTGAGAAGCATGTATATTTTTTTAAGCAAATATGGAGATGTTTTTAAAGAAATGCTTTTACACTTATTCTTGGTGCTTATACTGTATGCTTGACACTTATGACTTATTGTTTATACTTAAACTTCATGATTGATACTTATGCTATGAAACTTTAGGCTTAAACTTTACACTTGGTGAGGATACTATAAACTTTATTCCTAAACTATAGGCTAAAGTCTAAATGACTATGCCAGGGGCTACGTGCTTAAACTATACGCTTGATGAGTGCGCTATAAACTTTATGCTTAGACAACATACTCGATGCTAAGGCTTTGAAACACTGACACTAAATGCTAACACTTGATACACTCGTTTCGGAAACAAATACTATGAACGCATATTCTGAACACTAATACTTTATATCTTTATTCTAAAGGTTAATTTCTTGCACTCTTAATCTAGGTGTCAATTCAGTTTGTCACTTACACTTCCTTGCTTAAACTTAAACTTGGAAACTTAACTCACGGAGACTTATATGCTTAGAATTCTTAAAGCACTTAAATGCTTGAAACAATTGTTTTAAACTTAGAAAAATGCTTTGATACTATTGATTATGCCAAGTGCTAAAGGCATAAGACACAACTAAAACTAAATGCTATTTGATTATGCCAAGTGCTAAAGGCATAAGACACAACTAAAACTAAATGCTAATGATTATGCCAAGTGCTAAAGGCATAAGACACTATTTAAACTCAATGCTATTTGATTATGCCAAGTGCTAAAGGCATAAGCTACTTGCTAATACTAAAGCTATGTGTTAATACCAAGTGCTAAGGGTATTTGCTATCTGATGATGCTAATGTGAATGCTTGATATACTTGGGAAGACTCAGACAACAGACTGATTGACCGCCGCGTCTTGACATTGGTCAAGCCCTACTAGTCATCAGTAAAACTATGGGGATGCTTTAAACTTGTATACTTAAGCTATAGGACATTGTAGGACAGACTGTTGACCGCCGCGTGTTGACCTAAGTGTCAACCCCTACTAGTCATCAGTGTTCCTCCTTGTCGGACATCGTAAGATTGACTGATGGCCGCCGCGTCTTGACATTGGTCAAGCCCTACTAGTCATCAGTGCTCTTCGGTGTTAAAATCATGCAAGACAGACTGATTGACCGCCGCGCCTTGACAGTGGTCAAGCCCTACTAGTCATTCAGTGTTCTTCTTGATTTAATCATCAGGACCGTTATGGATGGATGCTAAATTCCCTAGGGTATTAAGCTGTCCATAATGGTGCCTCTCAAACTTGATACTCATATACTACTTTGTGCAGGTTGAATGTTAGGTAAGACGCTTAATTATCATTAACAGCAATGTCCTATGCGACTTAGTATGTGGTGGGACGTCGTCTGGGCGGGTCGTAGGCTTGACCCAGGGGTATGCCCTATATATAAGCATACCGAGTTGGATGATACAGGTGGTGTTAATGAGATTAGGGTTGTTACCTAGGGGATACAGGAAAGCTTTTGGGGGATTATCATAAACTTCTAAACACGATGTTTGTTAAACTCATACTGAAGCTAATACATACAAATAACATAGACTTGGAAACTTTGAATAAATAAACAAAAGCTATTTTTCACATACTAAAACTACATGAACTCACCAACCATTGTGTTGACCTTGTTTTCTTACATGCTTTCTCAGGTGACGCACAGGTATAAGCTAAGGTTCAGTACTTTGCATGCTAGGTAGCCCAACTAGAGGACCCAGCAGACTTTTGAAGAGCACATCTTTTGTAGTTAATACGAATCTCTTTTGATATCTTGTACAGATACAAGATAGAAACATTTGATTCTTTTGGATAGGTTTACTTGGTTAAATTATCAAACATCGACATTGTAATTTAACTTTGTAATCCTATCTTAACGCTTTATTGTGCTTTAGATATTCTTAACATTGATGCTATGTAAACAATCTGATCAACCCGATTATCACACCCGATATCGCGCCCCGGGAACCTTCCGCCCGACGGGGACTCCGATCCAACCCCGCCGGCCCGGGGTGTGACACCTTTTCCATTTTCAACGTCATCTGATTCCCTAACCCAGTTAGGTTTTTTCTCCAACAAGCTCTCATAGCAAGCCCTAACAGTTTGTATGTCCTCGTTGTTCTTATCTCTTGCTATCAAATCTGTTAAATCTTTTTCTAAGACGCTTTTCAAATTTTCCCAATCATCTAAACCTTTTTTCACACTCTTCAACAACTCCTGAAATTTACAATACGTGAACATGAGTATCTAAAATAGTAATAACAAAACAAATTTTTCAATGATTTTGTGCAACATTGTACTTGCCTCCACTGTTTTCTCGTATGGCTCCACCCGGTTACCTGACGAACCTTCGTCTACGAAATTTGGGTTTATTTTTCCTCTTCCAAACCCTCCATGTTTCATCTCCCAGTCCTCCCTGATTTTTAGTCGATTTTTGTTCCAGAATTCAATTGGGTGGATTCTTTTGTCAACTGAGATGCCCTTACATTCAAACCCTTCAACATAGATTAATTGCAAGTAAATGTTTGTTATTTTAAACTATTAGTACATGAGTTTGTTGCAAAGAAGTTTTTTTAAAAAAAGATACAAACCGTCAATATTGTCAGTGGCCCATTGAAGGGTGAACTATTGTCATCCCTTACCCACCCTATCTTGCAACTTCTTAGGCATTCGATTATGTAATCACACCAATCTATTTTGGAAAAATCTGTCTGTGATGTGATATACCTAAGAATACCTTCTTTAACCCTTCCATTTTTATGACACTCCACAAGAACAGTCAGTAACAACACTAAGAAATCCATCTTAAAGTCAAATGTGTTTTCATCCTCGGAGCTTTCTATTTTCTCCACAATTTGTCTAGTTGCCAGAAGCCTCCCTTCATACCCTCTCCTCCACACACCAACTGACTCATCCAACACCTCCATCGGGACAATTGACTGTATTTTTACTCCACCAATTGGCAGGCCCAACAACTTATGAATCAATTGTGGGGTAATTTTCAAACATCCCCCTCTGCAAATAATCTCCATCCTCTTGCATTTCAACCTATCAACCACAAAATGTGCCATCTTTGAGGGGATACAATCCATGTTAAATTTCAACAAATTTCCAAAGCCCATTTCCATAACTCCTCTTTTTTGGTTATCCCTCAACAGTTTCACACATCGAAATAACTGAGCTGGTGAAGACCTTGTGTTCAGAACCAGCCACCTCTTTGACGCATTACCATCTGTAGCATCAACCTTTTTGTTTGTTTGCCTGATAACCTTTTTTCCTGAAAACACTTAAAAAAACGTTAATGTCTGAATTATTTAACAAATACGTATTGATATTGTATTACTCACGTAAAGGGTTTGAGGAAAGTATTGAGTTGTGTTTACCTTTTTGGCTTTTAACATCTTCACTGTCACTAGCATACATTTGGTCTCTACCTGAAGACAAGTCACAAACACGGTAAAATATTACCTTTGTTATTTTTCAGAATAACCTTTTTTTCTGAAACGCGTTTAAAAAAAATAAATTACATAATATGTAACAATTAAGTTTTTATAATGTATTAAGCACGTAACAGGTATATTGCTTTTACCTTTTTGGCTTTTAGCATCTTCACCGTCAGTAGCATACATTTTTTCTTTACCTGAAGACAAGTTACAGAAACATTAAGTAACATGTATCACATTATACAATTATTGTATGACTTATTACCTTTGTTCCTTTTCAGATTTTCTTTTGCCGTTGGTGCCAATTGTTCTTTTCCTGTAAACACTATCACATTATTTCTAAAGAGAAATCTAAGAACGTAATGTTTCACAGTAAAATCAACACTAGCAACATAGATGCAAGTTCGTTTTAGTACCGTAATATGAGATGTGCATGTCAAGTAACCAATATATAAACTCAACGTATATTTTGTGATTATCCTAAGTAATTTGTATGTAAAAAACACATGTATAAAAGGGCAAACATATGAAAAAAAAATACCATATATATTTGTTACCTTTGTTTGTTGTATTTTTTGTGCTTTTCGTATCATGCTTCGCTACGTGGGTGAATTTTTCTTTAACAGAGACCACTAACAAACAAATAGTTAAAGCAACACAAGTAACATAAATGGAACAACGTCTCAGTAACGTAACATGAGATGTGCATGTCAAGCAACAATATGTAAACTCTACGTATAATACGTGATTATCCAATGTAATCTTTATGTAAAAATCAACTTTATAATGTGCGTACACAAAAAAAATATCATTATATTTGTCACCTTTGTCCATTGTAGCTTTTGTATTTGGCTTTCCTTTTTTCATAGAATCTACATCTGCTTAGACCACATGCCAAAACTTTTAACAGAATCAATTTATTGGAACCATTTGAAAAAACGAAGTACTAAAATGTCTTACCTTTTCTCATCTTAGTTTCAGACTTCCGAATTTCTTTACGTTCTGTTCCTTTACTTCCTACATATACATTTTTTTCTTTCAAAAAAAAGTAATTTAAACGTATCAATAAAGTAAAAATATTGTAATGGAGCCATAAAAAACTATATTAGCGTATGCTGCATACCTTTCTTTTCAGCCTTTCTTTTCAAATTAATGAGTGTTTCATCTTCGTCACTTTCAGTCTCCGACAGTCCTAACTTACCTATATTTTTTCAGTGAAACACGTGACATACTATTTACAAAAAATAGTTAACATAAAACACGCTTTGTTTTGATTTTTTGTATACCTTTTTTCCTCACACGGTCTTCGTTATCTACGTCTTTTTCAACAAAATCATCGGAGTCATCTATAAATACAAATCATTCGAAACAACATTTTATTTATTTTTGCAAATAACATCCTTTTAAACACAACGTAAAGAACAACTACAAAAAAAACAGACCATATTAAAAGTCCTGTATAAAAACATTTTGTATTTTTGAAAAGACAACGTAACACCGGTGTATTCTTAAAACCAGTGTAAACAAATGGGTAGTTAATAAAACCAGTGTAAACAAACAATAAAACATTCTTAAAGCCCATGCTTATAAGATGTAACATCTTTTGTAAAGACAAAATGTGATTAAAAAAACAACAACCATTTTTCCATGTAGTATACACTTCTTAGTGCAATAAGAACACAATGAAAACCAAGCAAGAACACATAATGTAAGCCAATTACAAACACAATGTAAACAAAACGTAACAATAGCATAAACAAAACGTAATTTACACATATTAAAATAAACAAATATAGAATATGTCCCTTTTAACATAACAATACGACACATCTAAAAAAAACAACTACCAGCTTAAAAAAAACGAAATAACAGCGTAAAAACTATGTAAAAAACAACAACAACAATCCTTTTACCGTTTTATATCCCTTTGTTTGTCCGATCCCTTTCTTAACGCAATAAGAACACAATGAAAACCAAGCAAGCACACAGAATGTAAGCCAATTACAAACACAATGTAAATAACGAAAGTGTAAACTTAACGTAACCATAGCATAAACAAAACGTAATTTACACATTAAAATAAACAAATATAGAAAATGTCCATTTTAACATAACAATACGACACATCTAAAAAAAAAACAACTACCAGCGTAAAAAAAATGAAACAACATCGAAAAAACTATGTAAAAAATAACAACAATAATCCTTTTACCGTTTTCTATCCCTTTGTTTTTCCGATCCCTTTTTTTTGCGCATTTTGACACGAATTTTCTCCTCTTCCATGTCAGTGTCACTCCTTTGATCTGAAAAAATGCATCAACTTTGCATCAAAATTTTTACAAAAGAATCGTAAAACAAAACTCCTTAAAAACACAAACCTTTTTGCTTCATGTTCTTCTTCCTACTTTGTTTGCTTTGACCAGTGGTGTCTAAGTCGATAGGATCGTCTTCTGTGTTTGTAAATTTACTTAGAGATTTGATTGCAATCCTTTCACTTTTCCTTTTCCTTGACGACATAACTATCAACGTAACGTGGGAAAAAAAATGACATGCATAAGACGGTATAAATGGGTAGTTACAGGTTCGACGGTTTTATTGTTGGTCGGATACCAACCGTCGATCAAAGCCCCAATTACCTTTTCGGTTTTGATCGTTCGAAACCCTACCCATTTTGAAATCGCTTACCTTGTTGGTCCGTGCTTCCTTGTATCTTTCCCCGCCGTCTGATGCCGACGTACCTCCACCGGATTTTTCTTGGTAAACGGATTTTTGGGCGTGGGGATGTTAATCAGTCGAACAAGCCACGAAAAAATGGTGTAACCACGTTTTGGGGCGGTGGGATTTGGTGGGGTGAAAAGTAGAAATCAAAAATTCAAGAGATGAGGTGTACGGCTCACTTTTTGAAAATGTGCTTTTAGTAATAAAATATAGGGTTAAAGTACAAAACATATAAAGACATAAATACCCTTTTAGTACTTTTCAAATTTTTAACCAAACAATAAAATAAATCAAAATACCCAAGTTTAATTTCAACCACAAGATCATAAAATCAATGGTTAGATTGGTGGTTTTCAAGGTTTTCGCGTTAAGAAAATGTTTTTAAATTATCTATTCCCTATATATATATATATATATATATATATATATATATATAGGGGAAGGATCAAATGTTTACCCTTCCTTATTGCGATAACCTCATAACCCTAGCACTTTTTTTGCGTTTTTTGCCCGAATCTTTTTTTTCATGGTCTTTATTATACATAAATACGGGGGTTTCTTTTTTGTGTTGTGGCTAATCCATCACCGTTTAAAAGTTATTTACAAGTGTAAGTGCTTACGGTTACTTACATCACATCCATTTTCCATCCTTCAATATTTGTATAAGAGTAAGTAAGCACTTGCACTTACTTACGCATGTAAATAACTTCTAAACGGTGATGAATTAGCAAAAACACAAAAAAGAAACCCCCCTTAATTTTGTATAATAAAGACCATGAGAAAAAAACAAAGATTCGGGCAAAAAACGCAAAAAATGCCAGGGTTATGCGGTTATCGCAATAAGGAAGGGTTAACAAAGGAATCATCCCCTATATATATATATATATTCAATAAATAAAACTTTAAATTGACACGTATAGTTTTTTAGACCACTTGAAATTAATTTTCCTATCTCTCTGTCATATTTAATATTTGTAAGCCACATTTTATTTGATTTTGATTTTTTCCTCTCTTTTACTAATAATACTAATAATTTAATTTTTTGAATTATATGGTTACATCATCAATCATATTTTTTTAATTATTTTTAAAACATCTCCGGAAAAAAAATAAAAAATATATAATAAATATGATATGACAGAAAATAAATAAAAACGAGTTTTTTCAAGATTGTATGTTTTGGCACAAAGGAACCTCAATGGGTCCTAGTCGTACATCAACAGGGAAAATATAGTTTTCCGGTAAGATTTGTGTAGTTTTGGACAAGATCTGTAAGATTTGGATGTTGATCATTAATGTAGTTTTAGATTTAAAAACTTGAATTGGTTGACTTTGAGATGAATGTTTGATTGTGAATTTGGAAGTTATAGTTGGTGCAAATGTACTTATAACTTACTCGCCGGCTGCCGGTGAGATAACTTTTTAGCAAATTTTGTGATGGGATCACGATAACGACCGATTAAGATACCAATGATACTCAGCTCAAGTGGTTGAGAATAAGTACCATATGGTTTCAATATTAGAGATGTCACGATTTCAAGTCCTGACATTAACAAAATAGGGGTTTCATGATAGGCTAGAGGGTCTCTCTCGCCTATGGTGTGTTTACTCATATTGGGTGTGGATATGATCGGGTGAGTCTATGACCCCCAAGTGATCCAAATTGCCGTTAAAAAAATTAAGATTGAATTTTACACCCTATTTATTTATACTTTTAGATCTTTGATTTTAAATTAATTTATTTATATATTTATTACATAGAGTTGTATAAAAAATGAATATTACAAAACATTTATTGATAGAAAAAATATATATATATATATACACAAATAACGCATGTAGAAGTTTGACTTGATTAAATTATATAAAATCAATTTTAAAATTTATCAAATATGTTATCTAGATAACCTAGAAAGACATCATGTAACAAATGTGACATGAATAGGCTATAAAGACGTTATGTAATATATTGTTGTTATTATAATATACAGTATAATATATCATTCTTTGATAGAATAGAATAACATCATTATGTAATGTCTTGATTTTAAAAATACGTTATTATTTATATATTTTTATAAATAATTTTATTTCTATCCTACATTTTACACTTATGTTAAAATAGGGCTTATGAGGCCCATAGTTGAAGATCTAATGTTATATTGAATTATTGTTAGTGTTTTACGTTACTTAATAAAAATATGTTTACTAAAATCTCAAAATAAGATATGTCAAACAACTTATTCATTCAACACAATTTGTCAACTCAAGCTCACACTTCATGGCGTAAAAGATTAGAACATTTTAAAAAAGGTTGTAAATTACAAGTATTTTTACAACAATTACACGAAGTGTCCATCTATTATTAAGGTTTAATCTTGTAAACCTCTATCATTGCTTCAGCATCTCCCTTTTTCTCTTCATAAACCTTCAAGAAATCTTTGAATTTGAAGGGTCGAAAACGAGGTGCATTTGAGTCAAGTGTTGATGTAGCTGGTTCTATGATGGTGTCTGGAGAAGGATTGATGAAACTCACAATCGTTGTTCGATCCTCCGTAGAGTTTGTAACGGCTCTATGTTCCGCACTTCGAAGCCTCCCGTTGCTGATTATCTAAAACGCAACTCCAAAACCAGTATAATTTGTTACAGACCAAACAAGAGAACTAACTGTAAAAGACTAGTATGATGAATGAGATAATTTATTTGACCTATAAACACCACATCAAGTCATCAATTGCCCATACAACCGATGTGGGAAAAGTCTCATATCTTGCAATGGTTTCGATCCGTAACATAATTCACATCATTGTGTTCAAAATACAACTAGTTTATGAATACAAAACAATGGTAAATGTCACCTGTAACTGTTGACCGATGTTAACCACAAAAGCATGATGCAGTGGCTCAACACCAAGCCACTGTCCATCTTTGAAAATCTGTAGCCCATAAACTCTTCCTTGTGAAAGCACGGTTATGAGATTAGGATCAGCATGTTTTGATAACCCTAATGTCAAACTCGGATCCGGGCATCGGGGGTAGTGATTGATCGACATCAATTGACCCCCGGTTAGCTCTTCACCAAAGTATCCTGGTTCAAGTCCTAACCCTTCACAAATTAGGTCCAACATTCTCAACGAAAATTCCCGCACTTCTAATGAGTATTTTCCAACAAAATCTCTTCAAATTAAAGCAAAAAAACATTAACCTTCATGAAATCAATTAGCAATTTCAAGTAATTTATTACGAGGAAAACGTTAAAGAAAATAGTGAAAAGAAAAGTAAAATGATAATAGTTTAAAAACCATCCGGCTAAATCATTTTTATTGAAAAATTTATATTACGATTGTGATATATTTATATCTTTTCACTCAATAACTCACAAATTAATATTTTTAAATCAGAAAAAAAGTTTATGAATCAATAAAGTTTATGACCCGCCCTGAGTCCTGACACAAATGACAACAAGAATAGCAAATTTCACCGTGAATCCGTCCTGACACTTAACCAAGCAAATCAGGGCTTGTCACTGTTTGGAGAAAAAAAACGGTAATATACGTTTAGAAATCTATCAGATTGTGTATGTAATCACTATATAAAATCAATATTTATATCTTTTCGAGTTAAAAAATTTTAATCAGGGATAATCCAACTGTTAGTGAGATGAATTTCAAATGAACCTTCTACACATACATTTTCTGTGTTTAACACCAAACAATCACCATGAACTCTGCCCCTTAGATCTTAAAAGGCGACACGGCCCCCTTGATTCCTAAAAGAGCCAAGAAAGCTTAAACAAGCTTGCAATTCGCTCCTCTACAATGACGGAAAATTTTGAAATCCAGAATAAGTGTTAATTTTTTTGAAGCGAGAGGGGGTGGAACAACTATTTTTAACTAAAATTAATATTTCGGTCGAAAAATTAACACTACGGACGGGAAAAGAGGGGTCTCATGCCCTACAAAGCTTCGACATTGCTCCTCTTACTCTTTAAGATTCCTTAAATTCAATTGCACTAAAATATGGAACACTGAGTTGGGTTATGTTACCTGTATTTGGCAGGCTCTTGGGGCCATGAATGAACCCATTTGTCTAAAGGATGACATGGGTGCCGTAGATTGTCTCGCCATAAATGAATTTTTTCGTAAGCATAACTAGAACCGCTTGTGTAAAGTCTGCAACTTCTGGTCGGAAGTTTTGTCGGATCAATCGAGTATAGTTTCTCCTTGTAGTCATCTGGTAAGTTGAAGAATTCTTGGACTACTTTCATGGTGTCATCAATTAGATCTTCTGAAACTCCATGATGGATCACCTGAAAGAATCCGAATTCTTGAGAGGCATGAAGTATTTCTTGAACTGTTTGACTTCGAGTTGCAGAGAGGTCAATGAGTGGGATGTTTTGGCACAACGGAACCTCGCCGGATCCTGGTCGTTCATCGACAGGGAAGATGTAGTTTTCCGGTAAGATTTGTGTAGTTTTGGACCAGCTTGAAACTAGATTCGCCATGGTTCTTGATCTGAAAGATTTGGATCGTGATTATTGCTGTAGTTTTGGAATTTAATGCCCGGGTTGGCTGACTTTTTTAGATGAATGAAATTACCGGATTTCAGTTTTTCTTCCCTAAATATCTTATTTTATCTTTCAAATATCAGATTATTAATAACATTAATTTAAGGGTAAAAAGAGAGAATATATGTAATTAAATTTTTCAGTTGGGTATACATGTAATTAGACCTGAAAAGAGGGGATATATGTAATTATCTCTTTAATAAACAAGTTTTATCAATTGTTTATTATTTAACCTGTTATAATTATTTTGATATAAAAAAAATTATCTATACCGTTTTAGAAGACAAAAATAAATAATCTATAAATATAGAGTAAATTAATTTTTTTTTCATATAGTTTTTTATATTCTCGACAAATACATATTGTGGTTTCAAAACTATTAGCATTTTAGTCCAACAGTCTAATAATTTAAAATTTTGTAGTTAGTCTTTTGTAAAATCACCAATATGTCCTTGTTAAATAAAAAAGAAAAAATATACAAAACAATAAAAAATAATATAAAAACTCACTTTGGTCTCCACTTTTAGGAATTTCTCGTGTTGTAAATTTTATATACTGAGTAAATTTGTTTGTTAAATCTCCATGTGTGTTATAAATCTCTCTCTCTCTTCCAATAAACAAAAAGTTACCATCACATCATATTGACCACCACATTCATATCGTCACATCCCGTCCACCATCAATACCAAATCACAACCACCACCTCATCTTCACCAATAATAACCCAAATAACTATCACAACTTTCCCCATTTCAAGCTAAACCCTATCTTCACAAATCTTTATGGCAACAAACCTATTACCTCCACTACCATCTTCTATCAATCAATGCCATCATTAGTTGAGATAAAAAAACATGCGACAAAAATGAAAGCCAAAAAACTTAATTTCAGCACTACCATAACCACCTAATCGCCATCCTTCTAATTGTTGACACTTGATTGCATTGTCACCCCACACTACCCCTAAAAACACCAAGGGGCCGTTTGGTAACGTCTGAACCATTAAGTACTGAATGGTTAAAATGTCTGAATGCTTAAGAGGGTCTGAACAATTAAGTGCTGAACCGATTAAGACCGTTTGGTTCCACATTTGAATGGAAAATACAAAAATTACCCATTTTATTTAAAAAACCTAAATATCACGATTGTTCCAAACCTCTGATTCTTAAATCAAAAGCTCCACCCTCAAGTCTACCTCCGATTCTTAAATCACGATCGTGCCGACCTCAGCCCGACCTCCACCGCCGTCGCCGCCTCTCCTCCGCCGCAGCCCCACCCTCCACCACCGTCATCACCATCGCCATCAACGTCAGGTTCGCCTTCGCCTCCACCACCGTTGTAACATCTGTGCCGGAAACGTCACCGGAACAGTGAGCTGAACAGTAAACGCACGGTAACTCAGGTACAAACTACGTAAACTATTGTTATACTACTAATATCATGATGCTTGATATTAAACTATTATGCTATTGTTTCTGAAATCTGATTAAACTTAACAGTTTAACAGTTAGAAACATGTCAGACAACACAGTGTTGAAACATAGATGCTTGATTTGATGCTACAGTGTATAAACGTATGCGAGGTTAAACAAAACAAACACATAACGGTTGTTACAGAATGCTAAACAGACGAGTTATTCGTATAGGTGACGATCTGTACGAATGATTCTGATAGTTTAACGTTCTGAAATAATGACTGAACAGTAGAGAACAAGAATCAGAAAGCCAAACCATCGTCGTGTTCGTTCGAATGACGATTCGAACGAATACGCGCGATGGCGACGCGATTTGATGAAACGAAAACAAAAAACCGAATAACGATACGAACGATCATAAATTCAAGGAAATGAAATATTTCCTATTTTACAATTTTGAAACTCATCACAAATGGAATTAAACCAAACTATTTTAATAAATCGCGATCAAATTACCTAAACGCGTAAAAATTGTATAATTCGATAAATAAATAAATACCACGATATTTAAAATGATTTCTAACAATAACTGTATTTTGAACATCCTAAAATAATCCTTTTCATTTTAGAAGCGTAAAATACGCGTGATGTTCCGGAAACGCAACGAAAACGCGAACCGAGCAACAAAAGCGAACTCGAAACCTGTCGGGGTATAAATACCCTAAATCAGGGTATTTTCCTCATTTTCTCTTCTTCTTCTCTCCTTTGAAACCCTAATCCCGGTTTTGTTTTCCCTCACCATTTTCAAACTTGAAATCACCATATCTCCTTCAAAACTCAATGAAATTTAGTGGTTCTTGAACCCAAACGAAGATCTAAACCCCCTCTACGCGAAAGTACAAAGGATCTGTAGTGAAAACCACTGAAATTCGAGGTAATGAGTCATGAAATGTGGCATTTTAGGGTTTTCTCACCCTTTCGTTCTAGCCCTTGGATTAACCGGTTCTTCACCTCCATACTCTGCGACCCACAACCACGAGAACCAACCCTAGCATCCATTACCTTTGAAAACACCTTAGAACCCAGAAATGGGGGTGGTGCAATGCGTAGCCTTGCTTGGGCCGAAGCACAAATCAGTTGGCCGAATGGCCTGGGAGCGAAGGAGCCAAGGCCGAATGGCCTCCCCTTCGGCAGTCACTCATTCGGTCAGCCATACTCCCACCCATCATTCGACAGATCCTCATTCGTTCATTGTCATTCTGTCGCCACAAGTTTCATTCGATCGGCACTACCCACATTCGGTCAAACCATGTGAAGATCTCATTCGGCTAGCAGCACACATGTGGCCCAACCTTGTTACACAAAAGTCTATTGGACTGCTTGGCCCAAAACCATCCCTACAGCCCACTCCTTATTCCGTTTGACCCATGGCCTGTTTCGGCCCATGAATGGCTGGATTGGCCCATGGGATTTAATCTAAGCCATACTCACAGTCAGCCCACATGTAATCGGCCCAACAGCATGCTTCGGCCCATCATGGCTCAATAGGCCCAAAGTACTAACCCAACAACATGCACATGGCCTGTAACCACTAAATTGGCCCAGTATACGGCCCAATAACCGATCCAGTCCATTCCTCAAGTAAATCAATTTATTTAATTGGCCTATACAACTTATCCGGCCCAATGGGTCTAGCCGGCCCATGGTGGTTTAAACCACTGATTCAGCCCAACTGTTAGGCCCACGTGATGGGATTTGGTCATTGTATAAATCAGCCCACTAATTGGCCCAAAATAGTGACTTGGCCTACAAGTTCTGCCCACATCTCCTTATTGGCCCATATGATTAACAAGCTAATATAACACCTTAAACTAACCTATTATGGTAATATGCATGTGTAAACAAGTGTTAACTACAAAAGTGGTAAAGTTTTGAGATTCGATTCATAAGGCCTAGAACATGTTATTTACGAGACAACAAATGGTTTTAAAAATGTATAGTAAAGGAAGCCATGTTAACACCAAACTAGACAACGAAATGTTACGGGTTATCAAAATCAATAATAACTGAACGAGGGCCTAACAACGACCGAGACTTACGAGGGTTAGACAACTTTAGGGCTAACACCCACGTACACACACACACACGAATCCCTACAAACTTGTACTTACAAATTACAAACAACGTGAAATCAATACAGGATCGTGAAAACAATATCAATTACAACAAAGAGCGCGTGCATTCTTGTGTTCATTGTCCCTTTTCAAACTATTTTGATTTTAAACCGAGACTGAGAAGCATGTTATACATTTTAAAACAAATGTTTTAAATTTAACAAAATGCTTTTATACGATTCTTATATACAGATGTTAATGCTACATGATTATGCCAAGTGCTAAAGGCATAAGTTCACTATTAATACTAATGCTACATGATTATGCCAAGTGCTAAAGGCATAAGCTAAATCGCTAATACTAAAGCTATGTGTTAATACCAAGTGCTAAGGGTATTTACTATCGGATGATGCTATTGTGAGTGCTAATGCTAATGCTACGGGGTTATGCTACAAACTAATGCTATGAGTTATGCTAAATGCTAATGCTACGAGTTATGCTAAATGCTAATGCTACGAGTTATGCTAAATACTGGTGCTACGGGTTATGCTAAATGCTAATGCTACGGGGTTATGCTACATGCTAAGGCTATGGTTTATGCTAGAGACTAATGTTAACACTAAATACTAATGATGCTATGATGCTATGAGGATGCTAAATACATACATACATACATGCATATTGAATACTTGAAGCTATGGATACTATAAACTCTTGAATGCTATATGATTGCCATGCTAAAACAACGGTCTGGCCTCTCAGTGCTTGCCTTACCGGTTGTGAAGCTAGTACTTGTGCACAAGTTACGTAAATGCTGGACTATTTGAATGCTATAAACTTGTATGCTAAAACTATTGGCTATGGAAGAACAATAGTTGGTCTCTCAGTGTTTGCCTTCAGGTGTTCTTCCTAGTCGGGACTTGAAGAACAATAGTTGGTCTCTCAGTGCTTGCCTTCATGTGTTCTTCATGGTCTGATACGAGGAAACTGACTGATGGCCTCTCAGTGCTTGCCATGCAGTGTTTCCCACAACTACTTACTCAGGTGATCAGTAACTAGGACGATACTGGTGATCCTTAGTTGACTTTGTGTCATCATTGTGACACCCCGTATTTCCAGGTCAGCTTTATATTTATTTAAATGTTTATTTAAATGCTTATTGTACACGTGGCACTAGAATTAGATCAATTTAGTGTGACACGTGACACGACAGTACAAACACTGACACACAACATGATAATTCGTGGAATTGTCGGCAAACAGCACACACGTGTCAAAACACACGAACGTTGGTGAATGTCAAGCACATTGTGTAGCACAGCACTCGAAACCTCACAAAACACCCACACATTGAACTTGGGAGTTCAAACAAGGCCAAACGATAGTTCGGAAGCGTGAAAACGGCGACGAACGGATCAAACCCATTAAAAGGGGCTTATTGGGCTCTTCAGGGGTCCATCGCGGTACGCGAAAGCCCAACAAGGAGCATCGTCGCGATGCGCGGCCAACATAGCGGGGGTTTGACTCCCGAAATCCGCCGCGGTACGCGACGATGATTTGAAGGCTCCATCGTGGTACGCGACGACGCTCTGACGACAAAATCTTATAAATCCAAGATTGTAATCATTTCAAGCCACCCTACTCACCTCTCCCGAGTTCTAGCACCATAATTCGGTTCCATCTTCTTCAAACCACCTGCAAACACATTGAGAAGCCATTAGAGACCATTTGCTTGGAGGTTGAAGCTTGGAGTCCATCTAGAAGCTCGAATACCATCACCTTCTTTCCATCCCTGTCGAATCCAGCAATCTCAGGAGGTCCAGGAGCTGTTCATCCATCATTCTAGTGATCAAGGAGCTCTAGAAGGTAGCCACACATCTCTTGTAGCCTAAAAACACTCACAAGCACACATGCATGGCTTGAAACCCACATGCAAGCACTCATGGTGCATATACACGAAATCTTGATCTGGGTTTGTTGATTATAATGTGTTTTGTGATGATCTAAGATGATTAGATGATGTTTTGTGGTGATCCATGATGATGGGTATTGATGAAACTCATGATTTGTATGAAAAATGTTGAAATGTAGCCATGCATGTATGATCTAGGGCATTTTAAATGATTTTGTTAATGTTGGGATGATTCTTGATAATGTATATGTGTTCTTGCAAGATTAGATTGTGATTATGATGGTCAAAATGTGATTTGGAGGCAAACTTACTATTTTTAGTAACTTTTTAGTTACAAGTTGATGTTATGGATAGAATGATGAACATGCATGTGTTTGGAATTACCATTAGGATGATAAGATGATGATTTAAATACTTAGATCATGATTTTTGGTGATGATTATGGTCATAAGTGATAAATTACTATTCTTAGTAACTTTTGTTATTGAAATGATGCTAAGTGGATGAATTTGGTTATGTTGACATGTTTGAATGATGCTAGATGATTTATTAAGATGATTGATGATGAGAAAATGGTTTGGAAATGTTAAAATGGTTATTTCTATGCAAAACCACAAAGTTACTATATTTAGTAACTTTATTTCTACAAAAACCGATTTGTCAACGTGTTGTATGATTTGAGTATGCTAAGTGGCTTATTATGTTATAACATGGTGATTAGATGCTAAGTTAGATGGTTTCCGATGTCACATATGCTAAAAATGGAAACTTTCCATTTTAGGAAACTTTTGTGTACTAACATGATGAAAACGACTTATGTGAATCCGTATGATGATGTGCTATGTGTTAACATGATCACGTAGGGCTAATGAGCATGCTAGAACTATAAAACTGTTATGCTTTGTGAACTTTCCAAAAATGGAAACTTACTATAAATAGTAAGTTGTCCATAGACGCGATTTACGCGTTTTGCACACGACGAGCACTTGCACGATTGCTACATGATTCACAACCGTCACACGGTTCACCAACGGGTCGTTGACTTGACACGGTCAACTTTGGTCAACCCTAGTCAAACACGGTGAAACACGGTCAATGTGGACCAACACAGTCAAACACGGTCAATGTGGACCCACACGGGCAAACACGGTCATTTGTGGACCGACACGGACAAACATGAACAACCAAGGGTTGTTGGCACAAACACGAGCACTAACACGAACACTAGCACGGTCACATACACGAACTCACGTACGATGTACGATATAGGTTGCCGGTGACCGACGTGCTTACTATTCGAGGAGCTTACGCTTGCTTATCACACGATCACTAAGGTGAGTTTACGGCCCCTCTTTACTCTTTTTCAAACGCTTTTAAATAGGGGGAGAATACTAGTTGCATCGAGTCAAACATTATTGCTATTACAAACATTTTTGTGTATGCTGGTTTATTGGACAAACACGAGTGGGAATTTAGGGGTGTGACAATCATGGGAATCCTCTATCTCCCCCTAAGTTGCTAATGACACCTAGTGCTGGTATGGATTGATACTGGATTCCTTCGGGCATTCAGTTGTCTATTCTGGTGACTCACAAGCTAAACTCACGGATGCTATGGGTAAACTTACATACAAAATGCTTAAACTATAATGGGGAAAATAGATCGGATGGTAGGTAAAATGCTGAATTATCATTAACACCAATGTCCTATGTGGCTTAGTATGTGGTGGGACGGCGTCTGGGCGGGTCGTAGGCTCGACTCAGGGGTATGCCCTATATATAAGCATACCGAGTTACATGATACAGGTGATGTTAATGAGGTTAAGGTTTTATTGGAAAGGTTTGCAAAAGCTATTTTAAACTTATAAACTATATGAACTCACCAACCATTGTGTTGACTTGTTTTCCTTACATGCTTTCTCAGGTGACGTACAGGAATAGACTAAGGCTTCAGAATTGCATGCTAGGCAGCCCAACTGGAGGACCTAGCAGACTTTTGAAAGCACATCTTTTGTAGTCGATACGAATCCCTTTTGATATATTGTACAGACACAAGATAGAAACATTTGATTCTTTTGTTGGGTTTACTTAGTTAAATTATCAAACATGGATATTGTAATTTAACTTTGTAATCCTAATTTAAATGCTACTTGTGCTTTAGATATTTATAACATTGATGCTATGTAAACAATCTGATCAACACGATTATCACTCACGATATCGCTCCCCGGGAACCTTCCGCCCGGCGGGGACGTCGATCCAACCCCGTCGGCTCGGGGTGTGACAACTGTCATCATCGATTCTTAAATCAAAAGGGGTTGTGAACCAGGGCTCCTCCACCACCGTCATCACTAATTCTTAAATCACAATCGTCGACAGATTTCAGACTCCACACCCTTGGTTGTGAACTAGGGCCGATCGATTCCCCCTTGGTCGTCTTCACCCTTCGGTCGTCGTACCTACGGTAGAGTGGCGACGG
Organism: Mikania micrantha; assembly: GCA_009363875.1. Taxonomy (NCBI): domain Eukaryota; kingdom Viridiplantae; phylum Streptophyta; class Magnoliopsida; order Asterales; family Asteraceae; genus Mikania; species Mikania micrantha. The sequence goes on from CM018684.1 coordinate 71,714,066, forward strand.
TGGAGAGGAGGAGGTGGAGTGGCGACGGTGGAGAGGAGGAGGTGGAGTGACGACGGTGGAGCGAAGGCGGCAGTGGAGCGGCGACGACCATCGCACCCTTGGTCGTCTTCACCCTTCGATCAACACCAAGCCGTCCCCATTCAGACATGGTTTTCCCATTCAGACTCCACACCAAGTCTGAATCATTCAAATGTTGATTCAGACGTTTTTGCTCATTCAGACATGCTTTTTTTCTCGAAACAAACGGTCTGAATCTGAACCATTCAGATTCAGACCCATTCAGATCCAAACAAACAGCCCCTAAATGTTCGACTTCAAGACACACATTCATGCATTTTTTGGTGCCTGGGGCGACTAGGAAAACTAGGAAGACGAATAACCCTTACCGGAAATATTAGTTCCTTTCATTCATATCTATCTGTTCCATTTTGCGTTTACTTTTCGATATTATTGCTTTTAATCAGGTTCACTCACATGTTTTCATATTTGACTAAAAAGAATGGGAGAATGTGTGTGAGTGAGTCATGAGAGAGAGAGAGAGATTAGAGGTGATGGTGTTATGTTTGGCTCCACCATCTTAAAATGGGGGTATATGTGAGGCAAGATGTGTTGATGATGATGATGATTAGAGCCTTAGAGGCAAGATGAAGTAGAGAGTGAGGTGAGTTTTTATAATTAAAAATAAAAAGACATTTGATATTTATTGGAGAAAAATTGAAGTAGAGAGAAAAGATGATTCTTTTATTATGTGTGGTTGTTTTTAATTTTTTAAAATCAAAGGTATTAATTTGGTGATATTGCACAAAAACTAATAGAAAATTTACGAGTGTTGAATCATTAAACTGAAATCACAATAATTTGAAACCACAACTGATATTTAGCAAAAAGTTAAAAAAAACTATAGATAATTGGAATTGTCTAAACCTCATAGATGATAACAATAATTTACTCTAAACAGCTTTTTTTAAAAAAATATATATTAGACTTTTGAATGATAGTTTTTATTAGAAAATGTCCTTTAGAAAAACCATTACACTTTTATATATTTTCTTAAGCAAAATTATTTTATCAAAATTAATATATTTGTAAAAAAAAAAGTGAATTAAATGCAAACTATTACAACGGTTTCACTAATGAGCAATTCATTAGTTCAACTTAAAAGAAAACTATTACAATTTAGATTATAGATCAGTGAATTTATATGTTGATAGTGAGATTTTATAAGATGGACTAGTTCTCTTTTATTTATTTATTTATTTATTTTTATCTCTATTCATAAAGGCTTTCTGATGGTTAAGAGTAGGTCATCTTTCTTCCAATACATAACTAAAATCAATGAGAATTTTAATATTTGTTAGACATATATCACATGATGAGTTTGTTATATTAATGTTTTTCATATGTTTCCCATTGAATCTAGTTCCAAGTTGACTAAGTGGTATGGGTCTTTTTTCCTGCAATCATTCCCCTTCAAATATCATTAGAAAAGGCGTGTTTGCACCGACTTTGTAAACACATTATTTGATATCAAATAAATAATAAGAATAGTCAAATATTAGTCAATTGTGATTAAAGCTTCTGAGTAATCTACAATGAAATTGCACTCATCCCAAACATATTGGTTAGTTTTTTATAATTTGTGAAATTACATATTTTAAGATACAAAATTTTAGTATATAATATACAATGTTTTTAGAACATAATTTGATTTGATAAATATATGTAATTTTACAAATTAGAAAGGATAAATATGTAAATGTCTCTTTAAATTCTTTTATAGATAGATTTATGTATTTTTTTATTATTAATTCAAGCTAGCATTAATTTAACTTTGTAATAATCTTTACCTCCCTTTTCATCAATAACATTTTTTAATTTCATTATGCCAATCTCTCTATTAACTTTTTTTTTTATCTCTTTATTATTTTATTTTTAAACCCATTTTAACTTTATACTACTAGATTCTTATTTATTATAGTTTGTGTAAATGAAAATTAGGATTTAACTTCAAATCCAAATCTTGAAGTAAACATTAGTTGGTGATAACTTGTTAACTAAAAACAAATGTATCGGTTGAGTCTACATTTATAACTTGGGGTTCGATTTTGATTATTTTTATCACTAACCGAATCAAATGTTATTCAACAAATTATCATCGATATAAATAATAATAATAATAATAATAATAATAATAATAATAATAATAATAATAATAATTATTATTATTATTATTATTATTATTATTATTATTAATAGTTTACCCTATATGGCAATCTTAACTAATACCAAAATAAATTGATGGATTTGGGTAAACAATTATTGTACCTTGATTAAAATAAATAACATTATGACATGGAACATGTTGAGATTTTTAAAATAATACACAAAAAGATGAGTAGCTTAGAAACTATATGAATATAATTAATATAAACATGTAAAAATAATCAATAATATATTTGTTGATATGAAAAATTACTAAAATAAACTATTTGTTTTATTACAACTCATTTAACTTGAAATAAGTTGTTATTTCTTAAAAACCAATCATTTAGACCCAAATGATTTGTTTAAAACTAATCTTTACCCGCAGGTATTCTAACCCATTACCAAATTTAATCCAACCCAACCATTTTGTCGGACATAGTTTACCCTCATTTAGTTAGATCCAAGTATTGTGTGTGAACAGAGACCCCCATATATAATTTGTGGTTCTGTTTGTAAAACTCATGTAGCATATTCTGATAAGTCAAAACCCATGTTTCAAGATCTCCATTGAAGCAACCATGTGTTCCTTATTAACATCCCCACTCATTTATTGCTTCTTGTACTTCCATCCATTTTCATAATCAAAGTTTGACTTTTTTTTATCACTTCACACACATGACCCATCCTGAATAACATCTCCCCCATCAACTTCTTCAATCTGAACACCTGTTCTTCACAAATCTTTCAAACCCCATTTACCAAAACCTCAATGGATCATCATCTTTCAATCAAGATTCAACAAAAGTCAACCTACCAATCTGATACATCAACTTCCAATTTCCCAATCTTAGCCATTGCAGCACTTTGTATTCTTGCAACTGCTTTCTTGCTGGTTTCTTACTACTTCTTTGTGACCCGAGGCTGCTTCAATTGGCAGCAAGTCAACCCGTTGAGACGGTTTTCTATGGCCCCAGAAAGATCCGTGCCCGACCCGTTATCTTCAGCTTACTCGACTCCTCCTTGGCGGGTCAAGGGACTTGATGAATTAATCATCCGTGAGATCCCCATTAGCCAGTACACTAAAACTGATGGTGAAAAGAGAAGTTGGTATGAATGTGTTGTTTGTTTGAATGATTTTCAAGAAATGGATACTTTACGGGTCCTTCCAAGTTGTAACCATGCGTTCCATTTGGATTGTATTGATATCTGGCTTCAAAACAACGCGAATTGCCCGCTTTGTAGATTGAGTCTTTCGGGTACAACAGGTTACCCGAAAGACCAAGTAGTTGCACCAACTTCTTCACCTCAAGATCCCCAATCAAGCCCGATTGGGGATCAAGATTTCGTGGTGATTGAGTTGGTTGAGGATGGAAACGGGTCGGGTTTGCATCGGTCAAGAGGTCATTCTCCAAGAAAGATTGGTGGGAAAAGGGCTAAAACAAGAAAGACTCATCATGTTTCCATTATGGGAGATGAGAGTATTGACATTAGGGGAAAAGATGAACAGTTTTTCATCCAACCGATTCGAAGATCTTTCTCGATGGATTCAGCAATCGATCGCCATGTTTACTTGTCGGTTCAAGAAATCTTACAATGCAAGGAGGGTCTTCAAGAAACTATGAACAATGAAGAGGGAAGTACAAGTGGTAGATCAAGACATCATTTTTTCTCGTTTGGTAACGGTCGAGGGTCAAGAAACGCTATCCAACCGATCTAGTTTTAGCATCTTTCGTATAGCCGAATCGGGTTTTTTTTTTTTTTATTTTCATTTTTGGCTTATTTTACATTCTTTTTTTGCTATTTTATCAGATTTTTATTAACAAAGATAAGCATGATGTAAAAGATTACACTTACACAAAGAAGGCAGATTTGGTTAGGGTAAAATGGTAGCATGGGATGTAAGATATGATTGATAGTATCACTTTTGGTCAGCAAGAAACTTTCATGAATGAAAATCATTGTATTCTATCATCTACAATATGCTCTAGTAAAGGATGAGCCCATATGGAAGGTACCACTTACATTGCATGATGTACAAGTCAATAAAGTAGGGTTTTTTTTTTGGATTTGACATTTGTAGGAAAAGGGTATGCTTTAGGATGGGTTGAAGTATCATGAAGCATGAAGGTGTATGTTGATTTTGAGTAATCATCAAGTAACTTTTATTATGATTCCTGGTCTTTCAAGTTTCTTTTTGCTTATGAAGACAGTGAACTCCATCTAGATCTATGTAACATATTAGGTAGCCTAATAGCCATCAATCTTGAGTTTGACAAACACAATATATTAATAACCTCACTCATCATCGAATCGGTAATTTTACTGGTTTCTTACTCATGAGAGGGTACAAAGTCGAATAGTAGAAATTTTTGAATAGTATTTGTATCTGAATTTTTGGAGGTCTGAAATTTTGGATACAGATTCAAATAGTGAAACAGGTATTCCAGTTAGTTAAAAATAAAAAATATTTAAATATTGTATTTTTAAATTATAAAAAAAAACAACCAAATATTTTAAAAATATATAAATGTAGTATTTTTATTAAAAGTTCTCTTATTTTTATATCATGAAAACAATCAAAATTTAATGCTATATTTTAGTTAATTTGGATATCTGAAATATCCAAAATTTTTATAAATAGTAATCTAAAATTTTAATATTCAAAATTTTCAAATATTTCGTATATCTCGGGTTTGGTTTTAGATTCAAATTCTATTTTTTGCACACCTCTACATACTTAGATCGGTTTTGAATATTACATGGCACCATAAATAATTCGAAAATAAAACTAATCAAAACTAAACACAAAACTATAGTATTTTATACATGGATTAATACTTTTAACAAACTATTAAGTCTTAAATAAACAAAGAATGAAACCTAAACTAATAAATGAAACAACAAATGAGATTCTAAAGAAAAAAAAAACCTGAAATCATGTCCAACCATACGTGGCAATCTTGGACCATAACAAGATAAATGAATATAATTTGATAAACAATTACTGCATTTTGAGTTGAAATGGTAACATTATGACATACTATGGGTCAAGATGGGTAACACCTTAACACAAAGAGGGTCAAGATGGGCAACTTAAAAACCATGTGAACATAATGAATTTCAATGGGTAATGATGATCAATAATATATTTGATTAATGAGGAAATCTTCAAAAATTATTCAAATAAACTATTTGTTTGGTTACAACTTATTTTAACATAAGTGAAATTGATTATTTTAAAACGACCCGCTTAAACCTAAATGGATTTCGCTTATAACCTGTCTGGACCCGCACCCATTTTGCCAGGCATATGTCCAACCATCCACTTTCGTTCATTGGTTCAACTAAGAGCAACACATAAACACCTAACCGAACCGGTTATATAGTCAGTTCTCAGCCTCTCTTTTAGGTTTGGGGTACCAAATAGATTGTTGAACAACTTTAAAGTGAAAAAGACAAGCCAGAGATTGAGGTGGTTAAAACTTCTCAAATAATTTCATTAGAAAAGAATAAAACTATAGGCATCTAAAGAATCTTGGCAAAAAAAAGTTGAAAACAATTTCCTGTTCAAAAAATAATTATAATAAATAAATAAAAAATAAAGAATCTTGGGACAGTTAGACCAAGCATATCAAGTCTGGTCAGTTGCCAAATCAAAGGGTATATACATGAACCATTCTTGCATACCTAACACGTAGAAAAATAACTTGCATAATTCAATTCACATAATCAACATTTGAGTTGTTGATTTAGGTCCATGAAAAGAATTTTGCCTATCTTTATTAATTTTGATCACAAACAAGTCAAATAAATAAAAATAATAATATAATAATAATTAGCTAGCAACAAGCATGTCAAAAGAATTAAAAACTACTAAACAACATATCTAGTTTTGACCTGTTACCCAAACTTCCTGACCCGCCAATCTTGCAATCTCTAGCGCCGTGATGCATTCTAAAAACGAGTCAAGATAGTTAACAACCTGTATGCATCTTGCCATTTTCAACCAGAATTTACATACCAAATCATCATCATTACATGCCAGAAAGCAATATATGTTCTACCAACAAGAACTTTTCACTAAAGTTGAAACCTTTTATAAATGGAAGTCAGTACCAAGCTAACCAGAAGAGGAATTAATCAAGCGGTAAAATTTCTTCAAAATGATTTCTTAAATAATCCAATTTGCACTCAATAATCTTTAATCGACCAAACTGCTAGACCCTGAGCTTCTTCTCCTAGCATGATTCACAGGCAACGCGTTTTTAACATGTGACCCACCACAAGCTTTCACCTTCAATTCCCCAAGAACACGCATGGCTTCTTTGAGCTCGTCATTTACACTAGGTCCATGCCCTCTCCAACCATCAATCGCCTTCTCCTGAAAGTTTATTGCAAGTGCATAGCTGCACAGCCAGATAAAAAGACCATATAAGGGTTAGATAACTGGTCAAATGGTAACTTTTCTACCTGTTGACCTCCTAAAGATAAAGGTATAATCTGAAGCAAGCAATCGGTTCAGAAGTACATTGTTTGAAATTCCCACCTCTATTTACAACTTCAAATAATAACAGCGCATCCAATTACTGTTACTTATATCCCGTTACATTATAGCTGATTTATCTAATTTAGATCATTCTGCATCATGTTATCACTTTTAGGGTTGTAAATGAACAGAACGAACATGAACGAGCCCTTGTTCGTGTTCATTTGATTAACATTTAACGTGTTTACAAACATTTCATGAACATTAACCAAACAAAAGTTCTTTGTTCGCTTGGTTTAAATGTAAGTTTCTAATTACTTTGTTTTAACAAAATACAAGTTACAATGACTAGATTTTTAGTTTAAATGTTATGGAAATAAACTAAAAATTATGAATTTTAAAAATATAAAACACATTTACCAAACAAGCATAATTAACGTTCATAAACGAACACATTACCGAACTTTCACGAACACGATCTCTGTTCATGTTCATTCATTTAACCAAACGAACGAAATTTCTTGTACATGTTCATTCATTTATTAAACGAATGAACATAAACAAACTTTCCGCTGAATGGTTCACAGATTGTTCGTCGAACGTTCTGTTCATTTACAACCCTAATCACTTTCAAATGCACATCCAAGCAACATTAACAATTTCACATACAAACATGACTTCCTTACCTTCCCATTGCACTATATGCTTTTGATAGATTTTGACACGCCTCGATTGAGTCAACATGATTAGGACCAAGTGAAGTGTCCATAATATCCTTAGCCAATGCAAAAACTTGTGCAGCCGATTGAGGTCTATCTAGTTCTAGATAAGCTGCACCTAAATTATTGTAAACATATCCAACTCCAAAATGCTTGGAACCGAAATTTTCTTGCAGTCTCTCAATTGCATCTTCCAAATAGGGTATTGATTCTTGTACCTTACCCGTTAATAAAAGCAGCCACCCAATTCTAGCCGAAGCACTACCAACTGAATGTTGTTCATTTGGTATCTTTTCAAGCATATTCTGTGCTTTTTTTAGTAAAGAAATTGAAGCTTCAAATTCACTCATTGTTTCATATTGCATCGATATTTCCATATACGCTTCTGATACTCCTAAAGGATTTGATTTTTCTTTTTTATCTAAAATCCCACATGACATTTGTAAACACCGTTTAGCTTCAAGAAACTTTTCTTGATTGCATAAAGCTTTTGCCATTGATATGAAGATCATTGCTCGATCTTCACTTTCTTTATCAGTTTGAAGAACAACAGATTTTAAAGTATTGATTGCTTCATCAAATTTTCCTAATGCAATTTGCATGTTGGCTGCATCGATTTCAGCTCTAAGCAAGTCGGAACTAAGACCCCAATTCTTTAAAACCTTTTGTGATAACTGATTTTGTTCCAACGCCTTTACATGTTCTTCCAATCCAGTATAAATCACACCTAATAACCGTCTATCATGAGCCACCTCTACTGAATTATTCCCTAGCTCTATTTTATGTATCTCCATCGCCTTCATACAATATGGTAACGCTTCTTTAAAGTTCAAAATAGCAACATATGCTTCTGCCATATCTCTATATGCATTCCCGAGCTCTCGACTGTTATCCTCCAATGTCATTTCTTTAATTTCTAAACATTTTTTCAAATTCCCAATAGCATCTTCTCTCCTACCCATTGCATTCTTTGTGTTTGCCAAATTAAGGTGAACAGCATGTAAAACATGTTTAATTTCAAACCCATCACTACCTTTTTCCCCTAATTTCACCAAAATCCTATTGGCGCGATTCAGATACCCTAAGCTTTCACTAAATCTGTTCAAACTATAACAAGCAGAACCCAATAACTGTAAATTCATAGCAAGAGGTAAACTCAAATCACCATCATCATTTTGATCCAAAATTTTTAAAGCTTTATTAGCATAATCAAAAACTTTGTCCAGGTTCTCACCTCCATCATCGAGTTTAAGCCCAATTTTCAAGCAAGCTAAACCAAGCTCATTCTCATCCAAAATGGGTTCCAATTGTTCAAACGCCCTGATCATTTCATCAGCTGTTTTCGCAGCCTCGAATTCGTCTACAAGCTGTGATCTTTCTTTAATTTTTCTTTGTCTTGATGATAATTGAGAAGTGGGTTCTCGTGGGTCAACCATTGTGCTGAGATTTTGAGACGGGGTATCAAGAAAACGATTTGGTTTTCTTGAAAAGAGTAATGACTGGGTTTTAGGGCATGATTTGAGGTGGGTGTTTTGTTCGTTTATGGAGGGAATTGATGAAAACGGAGTGATGAAATCTTTGGAGTGCACATATATTGGGGGTTTGGACCAAAGTTTTTGAATTTGGAAGTGCAGGAATCTCGATGAAACTCTTTTCATGGTGTAATTTTGGAGCAAATATCGTAGCAGAGAAACGTTTCAGACGAATCAAGATGTGTGGATTCGCAATTGAACTTTCGGGTGAAACCCTTGTTAAAACCCTAGAAGAGATGACGTCAAATTGTGAGCTATTTTTATTTTTTTTACGATAATTGTTTGTGACTTGTTTGTATTATAAATATTTTACGAGGAGAAAGACATGGAAAGACATGACATTCCAACTTCACTGTTTTATCATACCGATCATATCCCATTTGATTTTTTTTTGAACGGCGAATGTCATCAATCATGTGAGTTCATTGTTTCTAGGCCATGTCAATAAGGTCTAGTTATCTGGACCTCTCATGAGCCCTCACAACCACTTCAGGAGAAAACCCCACTGGAAAAACCTCTGACCTCTCTCAGACCTCTTTTTCACGGGAGGGTTTTGAACCGAGACCTCGTATTTGGAAGAATCCCAGAGTACCGCTGATGCACTGGCTCGTTGGTCATTTGATACTGATGAAAGACTCAACGTTTGAGATGTTTATAATGGCCGTATGTGGTTTTAATACATGTAATATAAGTGGTATAAAAATTATAAGGTTATTTTGGGTCGTATGAATTAAACTATAAATGAGGACATATGTTTCCAGTATAATCTATTTTTGTTCTTTCATATGACTCATATGATTATGTCACGTGTTGGATATATGATATAACTCTTTTCTATTTCGTAGGACTTGGTATAATATTATTTAAAATTTAAGATTTTCATTCTTTTTTTTGGTATTTAAAATATATGTGTGTGATTTTTATAACATATATGACACTTATAAAGATGATATGACTCATAAGTCATAACATAGGTTATTTGATAATAAAGAGGTTATAGGACACATACAATAGTATTAATGATGTAATTGGTTATGGTTATAAAAAAAAGTAAATAAATTGTGAACCTCTACTTTAAGGCTACTTATACTATCAACCCTCATCACTCACGCAGAAGCCACGTAAACAACTAACACCGTCACTCCCTCATCACTATACGTAGGCGCTACATGCGTTATAATCGCCATCTCATCACTTCATCACCCCATCCTCTTTTTTCCCTTTCTTCTTCCTCTCATGCCGTGACCACCCTCACGCTCACCCCCACCACGCCCAAGGCACACCTCGTGTGTAGTGGATGGAGGGCACCATGAGGGCGTGACCAATACCTCTCACGCCCACTCACAAGGCCACTACACATAGCCTAAGGTTATCATGCTTCTTTTTACATCATTTTGCTTCAAGGTCAGTACCATTAATCACCTTCCAAATCAATGTTTAGTATTTCCTAAGTAATTTATATACATTGAAAGAATGTTTCAAACAGTTTTCATGACAAATGATGACAGATTAGAACCCGAAACACTGTATATTTAACACACGGTTCCTACATTCGGGTTCTTGGCGGGCTTTGAGAATGTTTTTCATAGATATCATCGAAAGGCAAATCAAATTTTCCTCCAATATCATCCATATAAAAAGTATTTGACAGCCTGTTTGACCTTGAAGCAGCCAAGTCAAACAGCTGACCATGTTCATCAAAGCTTCTGTCTGAGAAATTATCATGGCGGTCATCGTAATCTTCCCTGTTGAAGTTTGGTGGCTCAACAAAGCTCGTTTGATTTCCTGGGCCTGCCCCTTGTGGGCCACCAGCCCGGGCCCACCAGTGGCTCCTACTCGACTGGCCCATATTGCCCGAATCATGATGATGTAGAACACTTCTGTGTGACAAAGGAGCAGATGTTGAAGCTTCAAGATTACTCCCTATTCGGTTGTCGAAAAAGCTTCTCCAGTCTTCGTTGTACTGGACCGGGTCCCGAGCCAAATCAGGTGGGTCCCACATGTTTGCCACGTTGTCCACAATATCAGTGGGGCCTAACTCGATGTCTTGTGGCCCATTTTGGTGATGGTGAGAAGATGTGTAGTACCAGTCAAGAATGTAGGGGTGATTCTTATGAACTGGATCAATTAGCCACATACAATCTTGTTGATAAACACGTTTTGAAATGTTGGGGCCCGTGTCCATAGAAAAGTAGCTGTTCGGGTCACCAAGGGCAGGGCGGGTAGGAACCAATTGGTGTAATCTGGTTGGGCTCATATAACCGGGCCGTATACCCTGTTCTTGAAACTTTTGTTCCTTGAATGCTTTGAGTGTTGAAAGAAATTGCTTACCATCTGCACTTGGTTCCCATGAAGGATAGCTACTTTGAAAGCTGCAAAAAGGTTTTAGAATCAACCCCTCATTTTTACACAAATACTTTTACACAAATACTTTCTTTCACCCCCATAGAATCGCAATGATTCCATTTTTGGAGAGATTATAATCTACATTTACAAAGATTATATCTTAAATGTCAGTTCATTACTTAAGGGTATTTTAAACATTTACATATAGTCCAACATTTTTATTACCTTAGGAATGATTTCTCCATTTTCCCCTGGGAACTTCGGTTAGTACTCGATGAGTTATGTGGAGATGCATACTTTATATTACCGTGTTTTTCGAAGTCGAATACGCTAAAACTGCAGACATATAATTAACAATTTATTTTATCATATGTTAACTGGATATACAGAAATTAAACAGTATGGATATTTTTTTTAAACTTAAATCAAGAATAAAAAGAAGGATGTGGTGCATATGAACCTGCAAACATGACCAACCCCTTCAACATCGACAGTGAAGTTTGCAATGAATTGTAAGATATCATCAACCCGCTGCAGCATTGACAAATTTTAATATATCCTGAACTATCCACAATTAAAAGATAACAATTTCGTTTGTTATCTACCAAAATATATTGTTTAAATGATAAAGATCTAATATATCATTTATAATTTCAACAATTATCTTCTTTTGTAAGTGAATAATAAAAAAAAATAAAGACAAAAATGGTTTACTTCATTTTCACTTGAATAAGTTATAAGTTTTTAAATAGAACCATAAATCAATAATTTGACAGCTTGAAACATATATAACTATATAGGGAAGAGATATTCTAAAAATGTCAAAAACTCTAAAAAGCCTAAAAAGGATTCTTAAATCGTCCATAACCGGCTCATACGAACTCCAATTTATCTCGTTTAAGTTGTGTTAGAACCGTCTTATCGAACCCAACCTAACCCCCCGCCCTCACCCCGCCCTCAAAAGCCTAAATCCCCCACCCACCACCACCCCTTCCCCCAAAAGCCTAAACCCCCCACCCAAAAACCTAAACCCCCAACCCCACCCCCAAAAACCTAACCCCCACCCTCCCACACCCACCCCCCAAAAACATAAACCCCCCACCCCTCAAAAGCCTAAATCCTAAAACTATACTCTAAAAGATTAACCCTAAGAATAAAAAACTAAACCTAAAATCTTAACTCTAAAAGCTAAACCCTAAAAGCTAAGAATGTAGAGTTTGACGAGACGGTTCTAACGCCGCCGGAATGGGTCAAATCGGAGTTCGTATGATCCGGTTATGAGCGTTTTAAAATCCTTTTTACACTTTTTATAGTTTTTGTCCTTTTTAACTAAACCCAACACTAACTATATATATACAATCAAAATTAAATTATACAAACACCTCTTGCATTGGGTTTAAATGATTCTTTTCTTTTCCTTCACGTAAAGGGCTTTTTAGAAATTTAACATAGAATTCCACTAATGTTGCAATTGTATATAATATGGTTCACGGTCAATTCAACTCCCTTGAGAGAAGATCTAGTTCATTTAAAATGGCTGAGAATAAATATTAGCCGTGTAAATTCAATTTAGGAGGTAGTTATGAAAAAACAGTTTATCCACACTTCCCCCACTATCCCATTTATCCCAGTTAAACAATTATTATTTGTTGTAGAATAAATTTTACTAAATTGATTCGATCATGCCATTGTACCCGGCCACCGGACGGGTATAAAACTAGTTTTAAAGGGACAAAGAGAGTAATATTTAATCATGAATCTTATTAACATTTAACAATACCTCTGGTACTATAAAGATAAGCAAGAATGGAGTTAAAAAGATTGAAGCCATCTCCTCCAGCAGCATCTTTCCAGTGTACTACATTACAAACAGACATTGCCATATCAGTGTCACACTAAATATATCATGCATAACAAATGATTACAAAAACAATATTATTATGAAACCATTTAAATCTTTAAATAAAAAGATGTAGAAGGTTATATGTATTGAAAATAGATCTCAGATGCCTATCATCCCTGTCCTTTTTTTATATGATTTTGTTATTTGACCTGTTTGAGATAAAACATAATACGATAATATCTCAAACACAACCTAGATCAACCATATAATTATAACATTTTCATTTGATTTTGTTATTTGACCTGTTTGAAATACAACACAATCCTGATCAATCCATATATTTGTTGAGAAAATGTGCCAAAATTGCCAATTTTAGCAAAAGGGGTAAATTTAAAAAGATACTTAGTCTGATTTTGTTATTTGACCCATTTGAGATAAGAAAAAACCCATATCAACCTATAAATTTATAAGAAAATGCACCAAATTGCTAATTTTAACAAAAAAAGGGTATACCTAATAAGATTTGTATTTGTTTTTGTTATTTGACCCGTTTGAGATAAAACACAGCTTAAATCAACCAATATATTTAAAAGCAAATGGGCCAAAATTGCCAGTTTTAGCAAAAAAGGTATACCTGAAAAAGAGTTTCAAATTCCACCCGAACAAATTCAGTGTTTTCTTTCCTGCGCCATCTTTTAGGCATATAATGAGTATATTGAACAGTTAAAGACATAGTCCCCCGTGGATCAAGAACTAAAAGCTCATCTAAAACAAGGGCTCGACTAATAGCGGTTATTGCTCCAACAACAGCTCCATACCAAAACAAATTACGCCCAAAAATCTGCAACAAAAAAATTCAAAATTTTAGTCAAAACACACCAGTTTAACTTTTCAGATTATTACATTAACATGCGAGGAAACATTACATGGCCTTCAAGTAAAGATTCCTCAAGAAACGCGATGATAATCAAGATTGCAGCAAAGCCACCGGAAACAAAAGATACAAACTTTGCAATGATTGAAAGAATCGGAGACGGGAATTGTTTTAAATAATCCGAGGCATGTGTCACACTGCTGTTGATACGGTGCTTGAACAAATGATCCACCTAAAATAAGTAAAGTTTCAGATATATAACAAGCAGCAGAGGACACAAATGGTAGGGTTGGGTAAAAGATTAAAATTCTTTAGGTAGAAACAAGTAATTCTAGTATGAGGGTTGAGTTAACCAGAAATACTTTTTTGTCCATAAATCTTAATAATTTTATAAATTGGAGTATCAATTATGATCACACGACCTATATTTTTCCAGTCATAATCTTTTTTTTTTTTTTGGATCAAATGAGTTAAGAGGTTTTATGCATATAAAAATATATTTTGGAGATGTTCAAGTAGGGTTGTAAACGAACCGAACGAACACGAACGAGCTCTTGTTCGTGTTCGTTCGTTAAACTTTTAACTTGTTCACGAACGCTAACCGAACGAAAATTCTTGTTCGTGTTCGTTCATAAAGGAATTTAGCTTGTTCACAAACGCTAATGAACACATATTATTTAAACAATAAAAATCAACATTGTTAATCTCAAGCGTTGGAGATAATCAATTATAAATATATAAATTAAAATATTATAGTATTAAATTAAAAATAACTTAAATATTATAGTATTAAACTAAAAATATAAAATATAAAATATAAAACACATTTAATGAATAAATATAATAAATGAACTTAATCGAACATAAACGAACGTAAACGAACATGTTACCGAACGTTCACGAACACAAATGAACGAACACGACCTCTGTTCATGTTCGTTCATTTAACTAAACGAACGGAATTTCTTGTTCGTGTTCGTTCATTTATTAAACGAACGAACATAAACGAACTTCCCGCTGAATGGTTTACAAACTGTTCGCTGAACGTTCGGTTCGTTTACAGCCCTATGTTCAACCCATTTAACTCATTGAACCTACTTCTTTATAAGGTAACTTTTACCTGTTTGAGCAGTTAGAGATAAAAATCACTTGAACCCACCCATTTATAAGCATAGATGCAAATGGGAGGGACGGGTAATGGATTCAAAAGGTTCGAAAACAGATAATTCTGGAATGGCTTGAGTTGACTAGAAACACTATTATAGAAAGTTGTATGCACTAAAAACATCCTTTTGTGTGTTCAACTTGTTTAACCCCATCACAACCCTTTTATTTATTGGCTAATTCTGTTTATTTTACCCACTTGATCAGCTAGATAAACATAACCCCAATCGACCTAATTTATAATAAATAAACAAAAATGGGAAAAATGATCACCTCATTGAATTCCCTGAATATCCATTTTGAAAGATTTGACCATCTTCTAGAAGAAGCAGTACTAGGATGATTATAAAACTGTTCTGCATGTCTTAGAAATAGATAGACTAGCATAAAAATAACTAGAAATGGAGAGAGAAGAAGCATTGCAATCCCAACAACCATTAGCCTTTTCTTTAACGTAGTGTGGTCACTTACAAAGTCCTTTCTAATACAAAAATTTCTGCAAAGATGTTATGTAATTTTAGTTCATACATATACATATATTGTGTTGCATTCACAAGTCAAATGAATTATATCAATTAGTAACAACTTGTTCTAATGAAAAATCGAAGGATCTTATTAGCTTGTGCATTATCACAACACAATTGAGATGAAAAAATGGGTGGGAAGGCAGGCAAATTGGATAACAGGTCAAAAAGGGTAACTTTCAAACAGGTGACCCTGATCCAATTTTTGTACAAAACATTTTTTTTTGCGAATACTTGGTGCGCCAAATATGATACAAAATTATATATTTCAATAATAATCTAGTTTATTTTGTATGAAATGATTTAAGAGGTTTTGTGATTTAAGGAAACATACAATGGTGATTTTCAACCCATTTGACTCGTTTTCCTCTTAACAAACATTTATGTCACTAATTTGACCTGTTAAAGATGAATCAAAGCCAGATTAGCCCATTCATTGGTAAATGGGTCAATATATTCCACCTCTAATTCAAACTAATTGAGAGAACACACCACTAGCAAATTCTTATTCTTTACAAAAACTTTTACACAACAAAAGCTGTGAATGTTTTTGCCATGATCAAAGATTCATGAGTACTTTAAGATATATATATATATATATATATATATATTGTTGAATACATAATCATTTATACTATTGATTATGAAACAAATATATATAATCACTAACCGGATTGGTTCTTGAGATTGATCGAACTTCAGAAAATCACAATTGTAAACCTTGAAGAAATTGCAACTTGGATAATCTCTAAGAATCGTGAACCACTATCAGATCAAACTATTTGATGGTACGAATCAAATGCTTGAACGGATTAGACTTAGAGATCTTGATATTGAAATTTGAATTTTTGTTGTTTTATATGTAAGAACCGTACGCCTCTTTCTTATTCTGTGTTCGAGAGAGATTCACGAAATGAAGCAAATGCTTTATATATATATATATATATTGAGAAAACCGTTTATCATTTTAAGAGCCATGTGCTCCATATATTCCATTTATTTATAATTATATTAATACATTAGAAAACCCCAATTATATTAATATAACTAACATATATGATAAACATATATAATATTATTGTCAAACGAGCCCGCACTCCCGCGTCACCTAACTCGATTAATCATTAATATTATTATCTCGATCACCAAATTAATCCAATAACACTAAAATAGTTGATATCACTAAAATTACCAACATTCCTCCCCCATTTTAGTGATATCCATGATTAACTTAAATATCTCTTACACAAGCACAAACTTATGCATAAATGAAAATGTCCTATGGATTGAATTTTCATCTTAGTATATTACGCGTTACAAATATTAGAATATCAGGGTGTCACTAAGGATTGAACCCTTGCTATCCATTTAAATACATGTAGGTAACATACACATAAGTTTACAAATTCAAATTTTACTTGACACAATGTTTTACTAGCCTGTGTCCTAATCCTTCAAAGAATATATCAAAGCTCAAGTCCAAAGCTTCTTGAAGCGGCTAAACTTCATATTCTTATAGGTAGTTCATTACTCTTGCACCTGCACTGCAATTTATCAATGAACTATTAAAAAGTTATACTTCAACCTCCTTTAACTTGCAGTCTGAACACATACCTTGGGATGATTATGTTAATGTGTTCCAATATCTTTCTGACAAGCTTACCTCATTGAATTCAGCATCTAACGTTGTATTAGATGGGAATTGGGCGTCTTGACATAAGATATTAAAGTATATGGACTTTAAACCCATCCCTATGACTGACTTATTTACGAGATCTCTTACCAACACTTAAGTTAGTTAATCAGCCAAAATCATTAAGATCTTACAAATTCAACAGATACCACAATATGTGTAACGAGCTCATTAATTATTATATGTATAAAACATAACTGTCTAGACTTTCCATTATACACCTGACCATAATCCTTAGTCAGCACTATCTCACTTGATAGATATTTGTGATATCAGTTTTGAAAACAATGGAATCTCAAAGATTAGATTTCTTAAACAATCAACTTCTTTACCAGTTGTTGTTTAAGTGATAAATTCAGATTCCATAGTTGAGTTGGTGATGCAAGTTTCTTAGATGCTCAGGAAATAGCACCCTCACCAAATAAGAATAACCATCCACTTGTAGAAGAATGATCTTCCATATTTGTTATCCAACTTGCATCAGAGTATCCTTCTAAGACAGGAGGAGACCTTGAATAAAATAAACCATAGTTCATGGTTCCTTTCAAGTACTTATTCACTGCTTGCCAATGCTGTGTGTTTGGATTACTAGTAAACCTACTCAGTTTTCCCACATCATAGGCTATGTCAGGCCTTGTGCTTATCATAGCATACATCAAGCATCCAATTGTTTTGGATTACTCCAACTGTGAAATAGAATTGCCTTGATGAGGCATTAGTCTGATATTAGGATCTATAGGAGTGCTAATAGGAGAACAGTTAAAGTGATTGAACTTTTTCAACACTTTCTCAATATAATGAGACTGAGTCATGGTTATACCATTGTTACTCCGTTTAATCCTTATTCCAAGGATCACATCTGCCTCCCCCATATCCTTCATATCAAAACTAGAAGATAATAACTTATTTGTCTTATCAATCTGATCTTGGTCTGTACCAAAGATCAACATATTATCTACATATAAACAAATGATGATTCCTTTACCAGAAGGATCAAATGTACTGTAGGCACATTTATCTGCTTGGTTTAGAAGAAACCCATGAGATAAGATCACATCATCAAATTTTTGATGCCATTGTTTAGGTGCTTGTTTCAAACCATACAATGATTTGATGAGTTTACACACCTTGTTTTCTTGTCCAGGTAATACAGAACCCTCAAGTTGTTTCATGTATACCTCTTCATCCAATTCACCATTTAAAAATGTTGTTTTCACATCCATTTTGATGAATTAACAATTTATGAATTGAAGCAAGAGCTATAAGAAGCCTTATAGTGGAAATCCTTGCAACTGGAGCATATGTATCAAAGAAATCAATTCCTTCCTTTTGTCTAAAGCCTTGGATAACCAATGTAGCTTTAAAATTATATATGCTCCCATCAACTTCCATCTTTCTTTTAAAGATCCATTTGCAACCCAATGATTTGCAACCAGGAGGCAAATCAGTCAACTTCCAAGTATTATTATGCATGATAGAGTCCATCTCATTTTGGATGGACTCTTTCCAGAAAGCCACATCATTTGTCTTTGGATCCTCTTCAATATTGAAGCAATATTGATATTGATATCCAATCATATTCCTGGTTCCTTCAACTAAATAAAGATGAAAGTTAGGGCTAAAAGACTTAGCTTTTCTGGCTCTATTACTTTTCATAGGTTCAGTAGGAACAACTGCACTATCATTTCTTTCTGATGATACATTCTCAATAGGATTATAAATCCAACTTTGAGAATTATGAATAGCATCCTTAGGTCTAGGCATAGAAGTAAACATATCTTCATCAAAGATAGCATCCCTAGACTCTATAACAGTGTTTATAGAAACATAGTCATTAGGTTCTAATACATAGAACCTATAAGCTTTAGAATTTTTAGCATAGCTTATGAAAATACAGATCAAACTATTTGAATTTTTGTTGTTTTATATGTAAGAACCACTATCAGATCAAACTATTTGATGGTACGAATCAAATGCTTGAACGGATTAGACTTAGAGATCTTGATATTGAAATTTGAATTTTTGTTGTTTTATATGTAAGAACCGTACGCCTCTTTCTTATTCTGTGTTCGAGAGAGATTCACGAAATGAAGCAAATGCTTTTATATATATATATATATATATATATTGAGAAAACCGTTTATCATTTTAAGAGCCATGTGCTCCATATATTCCATTTATTTATAATTATATTAATACATTAGAAAACCCCAATTATATTAATATAACTAACATATATGATAAACATATATAATATTATTGTCAAACGAGCCCGCACTCCCGCGTCACCTAACTCGATTAATCATTAATATTACTATCTCGATCACCAAATTAATCCAATAACACTAAAATAGTTGATAACACTAAAATTACCAACATATATATATATATATATATATATATATATAGGGTAAGGTTATCCTAAAAAGTCTATTTTGCCTAAGAAGGCTAAGAAGGATTTTAAAAACTCGAAAACCGACTCAAAGAAACCCCGATTGAACTCATTTTTGCGTCATTGGAACCTGCTTGTCGAACCCTAAAACCCAAACCTTAAATCATAAACAATAAACCCTAATACTAAAACCAAAACTTTAAAAACAAATCTTTAACATAAAGATACAACTTAAAAGCTAAAAGCCAAGCCCTAAAACCTAAAATTTAAATCTAGATGTTAAAACGAAAACTTAAAATCTAATATTGTAGTGTTCGATGAGACGATTCCAATGCCATCAAAATGAGTTCAATCGAAGTTCGTTTGGGTCGGTTTTGAAGATTTTAAAAATCCTTCTTAGGCAAAATATACTTTTTATTTGATCTTTCCCCTAATATATATATATAGAGAGAGAGAGAGAGACTACAAACCTATCAAACATGCTGTGCAAGATGCACCAATATAAAGTCCATTCAAGTGCCTTGGTTAGTGTTAGACAATATCGTGTACCATCTTCATCTTTCTTGACAATGGGACCCGCACCTGGGACCCATGAGGAGATGGGGAAGGCTAGCACACCTTTGTTCAACATTCCAATTAAGTAATTTTCTTTCCTCATCAATCTCATCACAATATCATGAGCAGAAAGATCTTTGACCACACATAATTGCTGTGATTCTTGAATTTGAACAACTTTATCAAGAATTGATGCCCATGGCATCGTTTGCATCTCATTGTCAGTCACACCAAGACTTGCATAACAAAAACAAAAAAACTTTGATTATAAGCAAAATCAACCTCTAAATTTTCATCTAAGGTATGTTGCATGTGAGATTTAAAAGTGATCATGTGAAATCTTTTATCCATAATCTATAACCACTTGTAATAAAATGTACTTTTGATGATCTTTGTTTGACATAATTAATTATTATAGAAAGTATTAGATAACATAAGGATAAGTATAGAATTTTATTTTACCATATATAATCAGGTTTTTTTGGGTTAGCATCAGACTACTTATTTCAATCAATCAATCATACTCTGAAAATCTCACTTAGTCACTTGTAGCAGGGTTATTTGTAGGGTTGATATGGATGTATTTGTAAGATTTTAAGCTTAGCTAAAAAGAAGGGAGAAACTGACCAAAAGGATCAAAAGTTGTATAATATTTAATCAATTATTGAACAAGATAGTTATACAATCTTTTAATACAATAATGAATCATAATGCTAGAAAAGAAAAAGAAGAGGCGTTGATGTAAAATTTTGTTCTATATCATCCAATGTTGTAAAAATCGGCCGAGGCGGCCGCCTAGGCGCTAGGCGCCCATCTACTGTCTAATTTTTGGCCTAGGCGGGGTCTAGGCGGCCCAATCAGATTTTTATTTTTTTTTTCACTTTTTTGACTTTTTTTGACTTTTTTATGGTAAAAAGGGACCAATTTCATGATTATTTAGACATTTCTCAACAAAAAATCTTTAATATGTCTCTAAAACATCGAATCCAAGCAGTTAACATCAAAATTTATCTCTAAACTTTGAACTCAGTGTTTAAGTTTGCACTTTAAAGTACTTTTTTTAGTATATTTAAGTATATTTTTTAAAATTATTTGAAGTATTATATTAAATTATTGATATTGATGTGTGTATATAATATATATTTGTAAAATTACATATAAAAATTCCAATCCGCCTAGCGCCGATTAATCCCTAGGCGGTACCTCGCCGCCCGACTAGCGCCTAGCGACTTCTACAACCATGATATTATCAAATGTTTGTTTTGGCTCATAACCCAGCCCACCCATTTGCCGCCTCAACTCTCACAACACACATCCAAACAACCCAAAAACTTAATTACATGCTAACAAATACCTGTTAATGTAGAATTGGCGTATGTCAAGTGTATCCTTCAGCTGTACAAAGAACCTTAGAAAGCAAAATATCCAATAAATTAAAGTGATTCCCAAATAACCAAGAATAACAACCTTAAAAGTTGTTAAAGGTGTCAAAGGATGTTCTCGAAGAGCTTCTTTAGCAAGATCACATGGCTTTATCCCGGACTCAACTGCATCCATCCCACATTTTGCCATTCGAAGACCATTCCAGTCAACAAATAATAAAAAGAAGCCCGAAAAACATATGATGAAAGCCAAGCTCAAAAGCTCAACAATCCACTTAATAATGATGCACCAAAGACCTTTTTCACAATAGTAGCTATAAATTCTTTCAAAGAACAAATCCAAATCAGTAATTGGTTCAAGTTTCAAGCTTTCACCATTAAGAAGCATGGATGGGCTTTCACTACCAGGACCAGGGGCCCGTTGGTAATCAGATAACTCAATTTCCTGGGTAACATTGTCAATTGACAAAGATGATTCGCCAAGTAGTCTTTGTTTTAAATGGTGGTAAGCAGTGGCACCTTTATTCCCACCAAACATAGTTTATATATGATAATAAATATGAAGAAGCAGGTCGTCCATCCCCCAAACAAGTTAAATATTTACACCTAGATTTAAAAAGAGGGCAGAAAATTACACAAAAATAATGCAATAATTATATATCAACCTTTCAAAATTAGATAAAGAGCACAAAAGATGCAAGTTTATTGGTGTGCAATTTTTAAGCAACAACAAGATAATCAGTTATTTAAAGTTATAAATAGTTGGGGGATTTACATTTCATCCAATAACATGTTTAAATATAGAAACGTCTTCTTTCTCCTACTAATCTATTTAATTTAACCCAAATGGTCCAAATGTGCTTCAAGCAACGTTTTATTTTATTATAGCAATGTCGGCCATGTCCCTAAATCTGATTATTTTGTTTTTTGACCCTAAAAAGAAAGAAAATAAAACATATTTTTTACATATTGAAAATCTTTTTACCCTGTATATTGCTTTATGTTTTATATAGTAATGATACTTAATGGATGTTTTTTTAACTATACACTGGCTTATTTGCAACACCATGTTCAAAATTACTTCCATTAGAACATTATGACATACCACATTCTCACAAAAACAAGAACCAGCAGGGCAGCCATAAGTTCTATGATAGTACTAAAACATTCAAATTTGGGGGAAAAGGATAATGTGATCACTAAATACCACCAAAATTAACATACCCAATAAGATGTAACATCACTAACCATTTCAACCAAGTCTATGCAATGAAAATACATCACATGTATCAACTTCTCTCACAAAATCTACAAGAAAATCAACACCACCTATCAATGTTTGCAATATATTATTCTTAAACAAATTTTGGGGCAAAATAAGCTCTAAATAAATCAAACCCACATGAGATTTTATGCAAATTCCACTTGAGAAACAATAAAATAAGTAAATAGTTTCTTCATATTTGTTGGAAATCCTAATAACAAAACTTAAAAGCAGTGTACCTGGGGGAAGTCCAAGAGACAAACGACCGTAAACATAGACATTCGAACTGTAAACCACAATATGCAATCGACGAACACTGAAACCCTACAAATAACTGAGAAATTGAAGTCGAAATACGATTAAGTGTTACAAAAAGAACAACCGATTGGAAGAACAAACGAGTAATTTGATTGTGATTGCGTTGAGAAAATAATCGATATTTTTTTTTAAATTGTTTTTATTATTCTGCAAGTTTCTTTTAGTCCAAGAAGCTTTTGATTTTAACAACGCTTTCTCTCTCAAGAATTTGATTTATAACAAACAAAACGAAGACTTGATGATGATTTGATGATTCATGTTTCTTCGTAAAGCAGGCGAATGAATCAATGTATTATGTACTCCAATTTGACTTAGGCCCATTGGGCTATAAATCTTGGCCCGATCCAAATGGGCTGTGATTTTGGATATATTTTGAATATTACTTTTGTTAACTAAAGCCTACGACTATCTAATTGAAAATTATACCATATATAAATTACCTAATATAATCGCTAACAGAGTAACGGTTATCAACTGTAAGCATTATATATATGTATAAAATATTTGAAATTTTCATATTTTGAAACATATTTTTATTAACATAAAAGGTTAGTAACTTGTGTGTTGCACAAGTTTAACAGATAAACTATGTCAAATACATAAAATATTCATAATATGATCTATTTTATTATATATTGTTGCTAAAGTTGCTTCTTAAAGATATCATTTGCTTAAACACTAATAATGAAAACAAATTAAAGTTAAAAGTTCAATTAAAAAACCCTAAATTTGATTGACTCTACCTTAAATCAAAGATTCAAAATATAATATATCATAGATACAGGACATGATATTGTCAACGATTGAATCATTGTCCCGTCTCTGTCTCATCCGGTGTGGCCAGTTGGCGTGTTGACGCCCCATTTGATAGAAAGAAAATCGAAAGGTTTAAAATTGATAGAAGAATTATACACAAGAATTTAGTTAGGTATTTATCAAGTTTTTTTTAGCTGGTGTGTGTTATACTGGTTTTATATTTTCATACCATTTTCATTTGTAAGTTGTTTATATATTTTTCTGTAATTGATGTTTATAGTACCATAGAAATGTTAAATACAAGTCTCAATTTGTTAAGGTCAAAACATTTTGGACGCAAAAAGTAATTTGTAAAAATTAAGTGTTCAATACAATGTTTTAAAAACCGGTATTTTAGGTGTACCGGATTTGAATAAAAAATGGTTCAACCGGTTGAACCGGATTGTACCGGATGGTTCAACCGGACACACTAACTAACCATAGAATTCTATAAAATACAACTTATACTCAAATAAGTTTCTAAAAAGTATACAAATTTGTCCAAAAACAATTCAAAAAGTATTCAAATTCATCCAAAACAATTTAAAAGTACTCAAATTCTAATAAATTTTTTTAAATAAAAGTGCATAATAGGATTATGACATTGGCGTGTTAAACGCATCAAGTTCATGATAGCTTAAAAGCCAAAAATCGTTTAAAAGCCGAAATTTTGTGTTTTTTTTTAAACAGGAAATACCGGTTTTACCGGTAAAACCAAATTAAACCGGCGGCACAATCGATCGAAGGAACCTGCATAATACCGAAGTGTTTAGTACTGGTTTATTAACCGGCAACCGGTTGAACCGGCCGGTTCAAACCGGTTTTTAAAACATTGGATCAATACAAAATTAAAAAAAACTTACAAAAAGCATCCCTCCCGCGTCCACGTGTGATTTGGCGCCAACAACGACGTGTTAACCATACACGTCAGCTTCCAGGCAGGCATTCGCGCCAAAACCCTAGCATTTAACAATCTCTCTCCGCTATTTCCTTCATCGACCCAAACACAAACACACACAAATGGATTCCACCGGAGCTTCATCGCCGTTCGATTCGTTCAAATCCAAGAAACTCCGATCCTCCGTCAACAAGCCACATTTATCCGGCGGAGCACCTGATCAGAGCCATTGGAGCTCCAAAACGCCTGAAAAGCCAACGAATCCTCCGCGAAGACCTCCCTCTGTCCGGCAATCACTCCGGTCAGTGAATCAAGTCCGGGAAGCGGCCAAGAAGCTACAGATTTCAGATCGGAAACCTTCGATTTCATCAGATCCGATAGCATCCTCCGATACCCCAATCTCGAGACCAAACGCGTCCAAATCGCTTCCTGAAAAGTATGTTTCGTTTTCTCCTTTCTGATATGATGATTATTTAACAAAAGGTTGATTGTTAGTAGTAAAACTGATGTAAATCTCATGTTTAGGTATGAAATGTTGGATAAATTCTTTCACAGCATGGGGATATCAATTCGCCTACTCGGATTGAAAGGATCTGTATCAACATTTGCAAACATTAGTCGACAGGTTGAGAGCTTAACCGATAGGTAAACCAAACGATGCGTTAAAAAGCTTCATTGAATTCTGTATCGTAATGTGTGATTAAACTGATTTTTTCTGTCATATGCAATTGTGCAGGAGTTTTACTCATAGTCATCTAGCTCAGCTCAAATTCATTTTGCCGGAAGCGATTGAGATGAAGAAGATTCTCGTTCGTGACGATCAGACTAGTTGTATGAAACCAGATCTTCATGTTACTTTGAATTTCAGTATCGTTCAGAATGATCAGAAGCTTAGTTCTGACAGTGCGAATATACTTCTGAGTAAATTGTTTCGATCAAGGCTTTTGAGTTTTTGTAAATCCAATCCTGAGGTATTGATATTCATTCCTGATTTCTTTCTGCTATATGATTTCGAATTAGGGTTTGTGATTGATTATAGGGTTAGAATTAGATTCTTTGTTAATGACGCTAGTTTTTGTTTATCAGGGAGATGAAGTTCCAGAGGGGCAATTGCCTGAACCCTTTAATAAACAGACCCGATCTACGTGTATAAACCAAGCAATTGAAAAGGGTAATCTAGGCTTAGTTCATGGTATATCATCTCCAGTCTCTGAACAGCAGCCAATTGCAGCATCTCTTATACCAAAATCTTCAAAAAGACGATTCACAAAACAAGTTTTGATCCATAATGATGAACCAGTTAAGCAAGGATTTAAGGTTTTGAATCCAGAAACTCAGGTTGAAAATAGCTTTACTGATGTGGATTGTGTATCCAATGTTGTATCCCCAGTAAAATGTTCTGCAAAATTACCTGAAACACCGATCAAGGGTTTTCATTTGGGGAAGAAAGATCTTGATGAAACTCCAGTGAAGCTTATTTCTACTCCAATCAATGTCACACCTGCACTATCAGCACGGCCATTAGTTAGGTGTTTCATGACCCCAGATGACGATTCAGTCGTGTCTCCGAACAAATTAACCAGACGCGCAAGTGGCAGGAAGCCACCGAAATCACTAGCATTTGATACTCCTGTGAAGGATAAAACACCAACTCTCAAAAGGGCATTCACGGATGATCATGATAATGATCTTTGTGATATTCTATCAGATGATCTCCTATCATCGGTAACCTCATTATACTATAATACTATATGCATTTTCTTGATTTATAAGACTGAATGCTGATAAGAATTTACTGAAGTGTGTTTGTATTTTATAATTGATGAATAATCTCAGATTAAAGAAAAAGAATTGAAAGCATTGGAAGAACAGAATCCAGAAATTTCACAGGCTAAATGGAGGAAAAAGATGATTGCAGGGTTACCGAAACTCTATGACACACTTTTGTTTTACTTTCAATCGATCAAACGAACTGTTATTGTTAAAGAGGAGCTTATGAACATGATTACTTCAAGCCAGTTGGAAATTGTTGACAGAAGTAAGTATTTAAATCATAAAAGATGAGCTTATGAACCTAACTTGAGAAGACAACAAGAGTAACTATATATTAAATGAACTATTTAACCGTTTCGAATTATCAAAAAATGGCGTCACATATTCTTTTTATGTATGTTTATGATTGAATTCATAATGTTTTATGTCGATTGGTAATTATATCGTTTTATTAAAGTCTTTTTTCGATTGTATCTTACGTTTAAGTCAACATGAGTGTTCCACGGGTTACTAACCTGGTTGTATTTAATATTTACAGGAGAAGCTGATGAACAGATCCGATTGTTGCTAGAGCTGGCTCCTGAGTGGGTTTCTGAGAAAAGGGTATCTAGTGGTGATCTTGTGTTCTGGTAAGATCTCATTCTCATAAATTATTGAATTAAACATTTTGATTCAATAAATTATTTTAATTAATGTATCTACATATATTTTATTATCATTTGCAGTGTTAACAAAATATCAAGCCCAGAATCAATACGCACAAAGTTATCGGAAGCTATCTAAATTCTAACATAACTAGTTTAAAATTTGAGGTTTTTTATTTTTTTATTTTTGTAAAGGGCCTGTTAGTTATTTTCTTATTTTGGTACGTAGGTTTCTAAGAACAATCTATTTATGTAATGTGAATACAGCTCTTTTGAAATTCTATATAATCAAATACGATTTCCTCATTTTTGCATCTTTATAATAAGTTCTTTTGGTACGGTAGAGTATGCGAAGTGGTAAAAAATATATTCACAACTTTATAACCACTTCAAAAGGATGTCAAGAACCTAATTATGTTGATATCTGGCGTAACTTAGAGTTAATTATTATTAACCGAACTTGTTTCCAAACAGACTCGAATATGTCTTCAAATCAAAACGTATTATATTCTACTTGACTCATTTTTGAACAAAATTTTTGCCGTTATATAAACCAACTTGAAACACATAAAAATAAGCGTGAGAAATTATTATTGACTTGGATCTGCTCTCGCTAATTGCCCACCACTGCACCAACAGTCTCGGTCGAATCGCTCGGTTTCCTGGTCGAACCGTCGGCTGCTGGTCGAATTGCCCGGTTCCTTCGAAAACGGTTTAGAGAACATACTTGGACCGTCGTAAGTACCAAATCCCGATACGGCCGTCCCGACCGGACCAAGTGGGATCCATATCAAAATATTCTAACAAATTGCTTAAGTCCACATGGACAACTATAAAATAGAATAAGCTAATAGCATGTAAGCATGTTCGCTATTGTCGAATGCAATTTGAAGAATATCCCATGCGCGCGAGTTTTATATTAATTTTGGCCCAATCAGGGCCGGCCATGAGGAAGGGCAAGGCGGACGACCGCCCCGGGCCCGACGTTTTTAGGGGCCCAAAATTTTAAGAAATTATATATATTATAAAAAATTATAGAACTTAGGGTCCAACAAATTTTGATAGAATGAAAATAGTTTAATTGGTTATGGATTACATCTAAAAAAGCCTTACATATTTAAAAATATACTAGGTTTCTATTGACTTTACCCCAAATTAGTTTACTTTCCGTTCTTCCAATTCCCAGGCGTGCTCCAGCAGCAGACCAGCGTCCAACTCCAGCCCTTCAGTCCCACTTTCCAAATTCAACAAAGCGGATCCCCTGCAGCCTCCACTGCTTCAATTGCACGGCCACTAGCCATCGAGGTTGCAGTCTCCAATGAGCCACACATTAAAGTATGAAGAACAATCATGCGAATAAACTTTATTTAGAGTTAAAGTTGTTTAAGACATTTTTGTGTTTTAGAATTATCACCCTTTGATGCTATAAAGTATAAACAACTTGAATCAGCTTGGGTTTTTCCGAATGCATTAATTGCATGTTGAGTTTTGTTGAATATCTAGTAACTGTGGCATTGATAGAAAAAAGTTTTTTTAAGTTGAAGTTGTTGATGTTTTATTTACGATCGTCAATGTCACAAGACCGTCTTAACGAATTGGCAATGATTGCTATTGAGAGCGCCATCTTAGAAAATATGGATACCGAATAGATGATCGAGGCTTTTGCTTAAAAAAATCCTCGGATGGCCTCACGGTTTGCTTAGGTATTTAAAAGATATTATTATGTTACAACACTTTGGTTTTGTTAATTTTTTAACAAATATATTCATATTACTAACTTTTATATATAAATTAGTAAGTTAGTTTTTTTAAGAGGGGCCTCTTTTTTCTTTTTGCGTCGGGCCCCAGAATTTCTTTTGATTCTCGGGGCCAGCCCTGGGCCTAATGGACAGTATAGGCGAGCTAATTATATATATATATATATATAGACAGCGGTCTTTGTAACCGCTGTCATAATCAATCTTGACCGTCATAATTTCTCAAAATTAAATCCTAGCCATATTAAATCGACGGTTACAACTTTTGTCGAGCGGTTTTCCTTTCAATTAGCGGTTTCTTCTTCCACAGATGGTTTTCTTTTTCCACCCACGTCCTACCAGCCGCTACATCTCCGGTACCCTCCATTTCCTATTACGTGCTTCCTCCTTGTAATTCCTCCTCAATTTCTCCTACCTTCGATTGTATTCCTTTTGATACGCTTTGGTTATTCGATAATACCTGCAAAGAAACCTACAAATCTCACATATATGGAAGTCATGTTCACCGACTTAACAAATAGGTAGGTCAAAACCATCAACTCCTAACCATTTTTCTTCTTAATTGGACATCTTTTGAGGTTGAACTTTCAATTTATAAGGGTTTTTGGCGTTCATTTTTTTTTAGGTTGATTATTAGGTATGCTGATTATGATTGTGTGATTAGTTGGGATTAGATTAATTATTATGTATGCTGATTATCTAGGTTTTGCTTTGATCTTGTTTTGAACATATTTAAGGATTATATCAAACTTCCAGCGATGTAAGTTTTAATTTACGAAGAAATTGTTTGAAATTATGGTAGTTTAAACTGTTTAATCTCTGGTGGGTTTAGTGGAGAATATAAACTTTTGTTTACTTTTGTGTTTCAGTTTCATATGAATGAAGATTTGATCACCTATTGTGGTATCCCTTAGGCAAAATTAGAAAGGAATAAAAAGGAGAACATTTTCATGGATACTATGTTCACAAATATGAAGACCACAAGTAAGTACTAATTTGTGTTTTTATATGATTTTGGTGGGTTTGTTGCATATCGCCTGAATCTGCTAGCTTTGATTATCATGAATTGTTTGTTAAATCTCCTTCAATTGAAGAAATAAGGTAATTTAGAAATTCAACAATAGATTTAAAATAAAGATGAACGATTAGAAGTATAATTAAATTCAAATCTTCCAACAAAGGAAAACGTTGATGATTTCAGTAAACAGGGAATCCTTTCTAGTCAGAAACTAGAAAGGGTTGATCTTTCCACCAAAATGTCAGTCATTTTTGAAGATAATCAAATAATTTTGATATATATGTGTGTATATATATATCAAGAGCTTTAAATTGGTTAATGTTTTCTATCTTTACATAATGTAACTATTTTACCTGAGATGCTTCGCTTTTACTTAGACTAGTGATATAAGGTTCTTGGGTCTGCTTGATAGAGATGACCTGAAAACTCTTTTTGGTGATAACTATCTTGAATGGATATTGTTCATCTTTACAATCAAGTGGTGTTTTTAAAAGTGGTTATTGTGTTTGAATATTCAGGGCCAAAGAATTGTGTAGTTAATTTTCATTTGTCACAGTAATTAAATTTTATACCGGTTGTTTTTCAGGTGAATTCGTTGAACTAACATCTAAGTGATTTGGGGTTATGCAATCCAACTATTTAGGTTAAATTTGATTCAACAATTTGGAATTTTTTTTTTATGATTTTCTAATTGAATGCCACATTAATTGTTGTAGCTAAAATATTTGTTGGATGCTTCATTTTGTGTAAATATATACGTATCTCAAAAAGAATTTCACAATATTTACAAAATATTTTTCAAACAATTATCGTTTTCATTATTTTTGTGGTTTTTAGAGTGATCGATCACTTTTATAACTTAAATGAGTTCTTTAATCTTATAAAATATTGTTATTCATTACAAGTCAAAGAAAAATAGAGATAACATTATTACATTAAAACAGCCCGGTCAACGGACGGGTATAAAACTAGTTACAACTGGGCTTGGCTATGGATTGAATTCTGGCCTTCTAGATTTTTTCACTTTTGTGATTTTTCTACTTGGGTAATGACGTTTAACGAATTCAAGAATCAAGATTATGGGTAGGTAAACTGTTTTTTCTAGAATCACGTTCGGGTACGAAATGATTTCAGTTATGGTCATTAAAGTAAATATCTGGGTAGAGATGGAAACATTGTCGTTCGAATCCGGTCTTGTAGCAGGTAGAGTTGGTACCGTTTCATGTAATTCTGGTTCGGTTTTGCTTCTGGTTGTAATTTTATCTGAGAAACTGAGACAACATGTATCCGTTGGTTCGGGTAGGTAGATTCCGATTCCGGGTATGATAGTCGGGTTCGGGTGCGTAGACCGGTTTTTTGCCCACCGCTAATCAAGATTATACAAAATGGGTTATAAGTATTGCCTACGGTCCAATATCGTTTCTAAACATATCACTGTTTGTATTTATAATTGATAATGTAACATTTGTACTTTTCACTGGTATCCAATCTTTTTTGTCTCTCATCATATCCCTTGCCTTCTAAGCTGGATAACGAGTTTCAAAATTTTACCAGCACACATGCGGTATAATTGGAGGTGCACAAACTGTTTTTTTTAACCGGTTTGGTTCCAAAGCGGCTTAGGTCAACAAAGACAATAACCGGTTCCGATTAGGTACATATTTTGATCGGTTCCGGCCGGTTTTTGGATGGTTACGGTTCGGGTTTTGGCTGAGTAAAGGTGAAAGCAGTTCCAGTTCTGTCCATACCCGCTGGTTGTAGTAGGACTGGTTCCGGGTAATTGGTTTTGGTTCTGGAACTGTTTTTTTTGCCCATCTCTAGGCGTAATCAAGGGTTGATTGTTATTGACAAATTAGTTTCCAAACAAACTCGAATTAATATTGTCTAACCAAAATTTATTATATCTACATGATTCATGGAAATTTTTGTTGATATGTTAGACCAACTCAAAACACATAATATAAATACAAAAAATATTTTATTGCTCAAAGTGAACATAGTATAATCATAACAAAAAAATAATTGATAACTGTCTCAAACTATTTTGGTATCTTTCCGAATGAGTCTACTTCATATCAAACAAACATGAACGTATTTTAGATACGGGACTTCCTCGAAAGATATGACACAAAGGACACCTTTCTTAATCGTGTTTTAACATTTCATAAACCAGTGTTCTTTGGGATATTTAGAAAGATAGAAAAATTGTGTAGGTTAGTGTATTAGAGGAAAGGGGTGAATATTGGTTAATGACAGGTGCACGATAATGTTGTCGTAAACTCGGTTGGGTTTTATGGACAAGTTTGGGAAGCGGTTGAAAGTGAAAGAGAAGGAGAAAAGAGCGGTGTATAATTTTGTTAACTAGAAATTGTAAATTAGACTTTGCTTATCTTAAGTTTACACCCTTATTTTTAAATTTTTCATTATTTTTTTTATACAAAGTGATTTTTTACAACACTATAACATTAATTCATCGCATTTTTATCTATAATTTCGTTATAATTTTGACAATTTTTTTAGATGACCATATCTACATGAATGCAATTTAATCTTTTACATCATATAAAAACATCATCCTTGGACCTGGTCAAGGGCTTGGATCCCGCTCTCTTTGGAGGAATTGTTGATTGCCCTCCTGAAACCCCATTGAATTATAAACATCAACAGAACTTGTTTAATGAATTTTATGATCCATATTGATCACCAAGTCAATCCAATTACGCTAAAATATCTAACACAAACTTGTTGGACAATTTTAGAGTTTATAACCAGGATTTCTAATGAATCGTGTAAGTAATCACTTTCCGAAATCAATATTTATATTTTTCCGAGTTCAAGAATATTGATCGGGATAATCCAAGAGAATTTCTTGTGTGATATTAACTTCGAACATTGTTTCTGAGCATAAGTTTCTACGTTTAGTCACCAGATGAAGACAACAACTAATAGCAGTTAACATTCGCGGGTGTTTTCGTGGGTCACAACACGGGACCGCCTCCAGGGGCTTTGTCCCTTAGACCCGCCAGGGGCGGGGCTCCTAGGACCCTCAAGGGGGTGTGCCTCCTTGATCCCCGCTTGGTCTGGGGCTCATAAATCTTAAACGAACATGCACTCTGCACATTCAAACTCTTTAAGATTCATTTACATCTAAGTACACTAAAATATACAGCAAAACTTGTGTTTATTATTCATCCTGTATTGATTATCTTTGAATGGTTTACACATATGGTCTACATTCAATCCCTCACTTGTAAAGTAGATGATTTCTTAATCAATAAAAACCTTTTTTTTTTTTTTTTTTTTTTTTTTTTTTTTTTTTTTTTTTTTGTATCCAATCTCTTAATTGATCCAATCCTGTAATTAACACACACCGAAGCATTTGCATCCACGTACTTAGGGGCGTCCAAAATGCTCATCGCTCGTAGCTCGCTTGATACTCACTCGGAAAAAGCTCGAAAAATACTCGTTCGAATTTCGCTCGGTTTTATACGAGCCGAGCACGCTCGGTTCGGTTTCAAAACGAGCCGAGCACGAGCCAAGGTAAGCTCGCTCGTCGCTCGCTCGGATAGTCACTTATTTAGCTCGCTCGTTTGGCTCGCTCGATTTGACTCGTTTAAGTATAACTAAGTTATACATACATACATACATATATATATATATATATATATATATATATATATATATATATATATTTTTATTAACACTAACATGTTTCAAGTTTTTAAAGATGAATGATGTTGGTGTATTCAAACTAATGTATAATTATGTTTACGAACTATTAATACATTTTAATTTTTTTATGCTTTAGTATTAGGGGTATTCAAGGAACCGGTTTTTATAGTTGTTGGATGAAACCATAAAACTAACCTTATTAACGGTTTTTGAATAATAATAAGCAAGACCGAACAATTAAGAATTAAAAGCAAAACAAACGGCTAAACGGTTTGTTTCAGAGCTTGGACATTTCGAGTTTGGGATGTTTGACCCGTAAAAATAAAAACAAGTCGTTTTATTATATGAGATTCACTACTTGCATTGTAAGCCCAAATATATATGTGTGTGTGTGTGTGTGTCAGTGATGTCTAAATCAATAAACTTATCTATGTATCTATTTAATATGTGTGTGTATCATAAAGTCCGGTTCGGTTTTTTAATGACCGGTTTTTTTAGTGAAAACCATAAACCAAACCGTTTACAATGCCTTCAAACTTTTGAAACTGCCGACCAAATGGTTTGGAAAAAAAACCGGCCGTGAAACTAAACTAATGGCCCGTTCGCATTAAATTTATTTTGAAAACGACCCAAACCGAACCAAACCGAGCCGCTCGGTTTTAAAATGAGCCGAGCAACGAGCACGCCATTTGGCTCGATTTTGCAAATCCAAAACAAGCTGAGCCGCTGGTTTGTAAACGAGCCGAGCACAAGCACACCCTCGCTCGGTTCGGCTCGTGAACAGCCCTACACGTACTATTTCTGGATGGAAGCTAATAATTATGAGCTATATATTGCTCACATTATTCTTTCTGATATTATTTTGCTTATTTGTTCTTGTAAAAGTTTATCATTTGAAATAATTGCTTGACCATTTTACATTAACAAACTAATTTTGAAACTTACATAATTAAATACACTCACTTAAAGTCATTGAAAATATTTAATTATTTACATTATTTAAAATTTAGTATAGACATAACATTTAAATGAGTTTCCTAACAGTATGAAGATCTATTGGGCTCATTATATCACCACTAATGGACTTATTATTATATGTAATAATAAATTAATACTTTCCAATATATAAAAACAAGCCGGCCCAGGCCCAGCTATTGCAAACCACAAACTTGATTTCATTGCAAACTGAGAGATGGATTTGTGGCCAACAAATATGTATTTTGTAATATTATTGTATGTGCATGTGACCCCATATGTCCAACAATGTACATTGACTCATCCCATTATACTATTAAACAAATAAATACATGAGACATGTAAACAAAGTGTTGGGGCTTTTTAATGAAATGGTAGCCCAAAATCAGGATATTCGATCCTTTTTTGGTATGGTTTATATCAATCATCACACGCCACTGTTTTATTACAACATGACATACATCATACATGATACGTTGGAAATACACATACATTATGCATGCATCATATATGCATGTTTGTGTGTGTGTGTAATGGATGATGTGTGCATGTAGCATGCATACATATATTAGTACAACATTTTAGTTGTTTTTGACCTTACTTTCTCACATATTCAAAAAAGTAATGCATATTTGTAACACCCTTCTCATAATTGAAATTAGGTATTATTTTTAGATATATCCAAACATATAATTCTTTGTATAGAACATTTGATGTGTATTTGAATATAATATCAATTTAAAAACTTTGAAATTGAAATAGTAGATATTTGATTTCAAATAATTTGATTTTTTGATTTTGAGATACTAGATTAATTTTTTTAAAGAAATTTAAGTTACTGGGAAAAAAATGAAGTTTAAATTGCTGAATAGGTGGAGAAAGTAAACGAAATGGTTTAATGAATTTGATGAGATGCTAAGAATTAATATGTGACACAACTCAAAAGTAAGCTAAAAATTTAACAAGTTACAAATTGTTTTATTAGAGTTTAGAAGATTCTAAACCTTTGAAACATTCTATATATTTATATTTTAAAGCATTTTGTGATCCAAACATTTGGTAGTTTTTTTAACTTTGAATAAATAATTATTTTTTTTTCTGTGAAGAGACAGCTTGCATAGAAACTTCAAATTTAGATTTGAATGTTTCCATATTGCAAGGAGTTCACACCCGGTCAAACATTCCTCTAGATGAGTCATTGAACTACAAGTTGTGTGTCATTAGTTATTTATTTTATTAGACTAGAAATGATAGGCTATATTTTTATGTCATCTATTAATTATATTACACCTGTGAATGACTGATAACGAACACTTTTATTTCACGATTGATCTCGTGCCAGCTAGCCTCCATGTCACGTTAAAAGTTGGCATATATACAATTAAGAAGAACTTAACATTTAAATCTTTTGATATGTTAATAATTAGTTATATATATCAAAACAAAACATCATTGGTACTGCTTTTTTGACGGATTGTCGTTTGGGGATGTTTTTATGGATGTTTTTATTGTTCTAAACGAATTTTCTAGAGTAGTTATCAGTTTCTTTTAATTAAAAGGATTATGTACATATATCCTTCTAGTGAGAACTTTTATTACATATTTACCAACCCTTAACTAAACTAAACTAAACTAAACTAAATACCTTTGACTTTTTAAATTGTCAAAAGTAGAAAAGAATTTATGGTTATTTTAGCCTAAGCAGGAAATCAAAGGGCATTTGTCTCAATAATACCAATATATGCTAAGATGTTTATCATTAAAATAGGTTGAAGGCTCAAGTTATATATATCAGACAAAAAAGGATGAAAAAAATGTAAAAAAATTAACAGAAAAATTAGTGAAAGTTATTATTAATACCAAACTCGTTGCAAAATTAAATGTTTTTATATAACTAAAACCTTGTTATTTATAGCAAATTCGGGAATCATATGTGTAATTTACTTAAAATTTTTAACTATATTTTAATTTTTTTATCTTCTGAATATCTGATTTGGATGTGTGGTGATATGATGCCATTGGGCATATCAAGTTGAATTTATGAAATATCAAGAATATGCAAGGAACACAAATTAATAGAAATATAAAATATTTTATTTCATACAAAAAATAGAAAGATCTTATATAGAGTTACAATAAACTTGATATATAAATTATCGGGTTTATACAAATTTAAACTAAAACATAGCACAAATTACAAATGTATAATATATAGATTTATATTAATGATGAATGTCATGAAATTTTAGTTAATTTTTGTTTAAAAAATTCATACACTACCAATATAGTTCCATTTAAATGGTTAACAAAATGTCACGTCAATAGTTAACTATCACGTCCTTAGTGATGGTCGGATTCAAATTGAATAGAAACCAACTTTTAGTGATTTAAATATTTAATAAGCCAAAAGATAGTTTGTACTAAAAAAATAATATTAAAAAATAAATAAATGGCAAAAGAAATGCTAAAATAATTGCATTTTTACCTATTACTGTAACCATTTTTTTGAACGAATTTGAGATTTTCCTGCGAAGCAAATATGCTAAAAGTAGTGCTCTAATTAAGAAGTGTACCGGATAAAGTCGGATCAACGCACTGGTAAACCGGTTGCTTTGATAACGGTTCAATATACTAACACTATTTAGAAACAAATAATGTAGTTGATTGAAAAAACTAAGAAGTAAAAACATATTTTTCTTTAAGTGAGTAATTACTTATAGATGGACATACATTTTATTAGTGGTTGGTTTACTTACGAATTTGTGAGATATATGTGATATGACTGATTTACGAGTTTTTTTGTAAACATGCCAGACAAGCGACTGTTGTCGTTAAAAAAATTGGAAAGACATAGATTGCTCTTCACTATATGAAAGTTTTATCTATCAATTAGACTTGTCAACAAATTTTGCATTTTTTTTAAAGACGTCTAGTGTAAATCTAATGATACTAATATAAGCTAGAGATTCAATTTATTAACAACTAACAAGTTATAAGGAACTAAAATAGCCATATTTATAGCCACATGATTTAAGAGGTATAAAAACAATTTTTTTTAAATATAGAAAGTTAGTATTATACACTTTAAACTTGTGACTAAAATTGATCTCTTTAGTTCTTAAAAAAATTGTTCTCACTTGAACATCACTTTATAAACTAGTATGGAAACACACTCTCACCTTCGTAAAAAATAGAACTCGAATATCCCATGACTAATATATATGTATGTATTAAATTCGTAAAATTCATTTATACATATATAATTAACATTAATATAAATAATTATATCCCTATTTTATGGTTTGGACTTTGAAGAATGGCCTCCTATTCAAACTACAACCTTCTAATATAAATATTCCTGGTAGATTTTTGGCTTCATACTCAATTCATTGTTACTTTAATTGTATTAAATAACATATAATAAATAAATACATAAAATAAGTATTGTAAGCTGCAGATCGATCTTGAAAATGAGAGCTTCTAAGTTTGTCCCTTCTTTGTCAATGAGTAGTGTTTTCTCTCCTAACATCTTTGTCGTTTGAATCAAGAAATACCGATTCAACCTCTGCTTTCAATGCTTCAAGAGCTTCATTGCTATATATATATATATATATATATATATATATATATATATATATATATATATATATATATATATATATATATATATATATATGTAGGTTCATAAGAAAATTTATCATTTTCGAAAAAACCAATAAATCTCATACTTACCAATAAATTTTTAAAAAAAAAATTTCGTATTTTTTTATTATAATGTTAAAAATGTTATAATGAGAAATAAAATTTTCATAAATATATGCAAATCAATTATGTAACTTAAAAAGTTACGCATGTAACTAATGAAGTTACATATATGTAATAATATTAAATACATATTTTTTTAATTTTTTTTTTCTTTTTTTTATATTTCTTACTTTATAATAATAGAAAATAAAAAAGTATAAGAGAAAAAAGTAATTAATTGGTGATGATTGTGATTAGTTTTTTTTTCTAAAAAATGATGGTTTTTAAAGGAACTCTCCCTATATATATGGAAAGAATAATTTGTAAACTCCCTTTTATTGTGAAAACTACGGTAAAATCAATGTAAAAAAACTTTTTTTTTGAAAATTTTATATAGGTTTGTAACATTATTTGACATATTTTTATATAAAAAATTAAAAAAACGGCTAGAGGTTTTAAAAAATATATTTTGTAAAACCATGTAAAATATATTCACGCACTGACGTAAGATTCTAAACGGTGATTAATTATCAAAAACACAAAAGAAAATATTCTTATAAATGTATAATAAAGATAATAAAAAAACCAAAGATTTAACTTGCTCTAGGGCCGTGGTTGGCAGGTTTTCATGCTATAGGTGGGTTATTTTTTGATTCATTCCCTATATATATGTGTGTGTGTATGCATATCTATCTATTCTAATAAATCAAGGTTTTTAGGGACACATGGCGTGATTCTGGAGCATCTCATCTTTGATTTCCCGTCTCTCTCCTATTAAATACACCTTGTATGAAATAATAATCTATCTATCTATTCTAATAAATCAAGGTTTTTGGGGACACATGGCGTGATTCTGGAGCATCTCATCTTTAATTTTCCGTCTCTCTCTCCTATTAAATACACCTTATATGAAATAATAATATTAAATATAAAATACTTTGTTTTACATTTTTAAACTAACATATTTTATAATACACTAAAAATATAATAATATTAAAAAAAGCATTTTAATCTATCTATTCTAATAAATCGAGGTTTTTGGGGACACATGGCGTGATTCTGGAGCATCTCATCTTTGATTTCCCGCCTCTCTCTCTTATTAAATACACCTTATATGAAATAATAATATTAAATATAAAATACTTTGTTTTACATTTTAAACTAACATATTTTATAATACACTAAAAATATAATAATATTAAAAAAGCATTTTAAATATCCAATTTATTATAAAATATACAAATTTTAAAAATAGAATTTTAAAAAAAAATTAAGAAACAATAGTTGACAAAAGCTATTGTTTAAAGATAAAATATAATTATTTTATTACTTAAATTATTAAATTATACAAAATTTTAGCCATATTTTATATTAAAAATCTAATATTATCTAAATTTTAATTAATGATTGTTTATTATATTTTATCATTCAACCCGTGTAATACACTGGATGCTAACTTAGTATATGTATATATGAAGGATAAATTAAAAACTTGAGTTGAGGAAAAACCTGATGATGTTATATTTTTTTCATCTTTTGTATATACGTATATAATATATGTTATTAAAAGAAAATAAAAAATAAATAAATAAAAAAATATTTATGTTTGTTACATATTTGATTTTTACTGTTACACAATGTAAAAATGTAATTTTGTAACATATATCTAAAAAGTACTTATAACTTTTTATTTTATTTTATTATAATAACCTATATTATATACCTAAATAAAAAATAATAATTGAATTTTACATTAGGTTTTCACGGGTTTTATCAACTTAAGCAAGTTTTCAAATTAGTTTTTGTCTATATATTTATATAAGAAGTTTTATGTAAAACCCATTATTTTGGATAAAATTTTAAAAAACAATGATAAACTTTACAAATTAAATTGCAAGACTATGCTTTATTTATTTTTCTGGATATCAACGACTTAGGTTATCTCCAATTTATTAAATTTTATGCCAAATGATCACATATATTCATATCGTAGAATTCATATTCGATTTAACTCTTTTCTTTATATCGAAAAACTATTTCAATTTTGCATTGTTAGAAATGAATACGCGTAAGCAAATGTAGGGCTGTTTACGAGCCGAACCGAACAGAGCGAGGGTGTGTTCGTGCTCGGCTCGTTTACAAACTAAGCGGCTCGGCTTTGTTCGGATTTGCAAAATCGAGCCAAATGTTGTTCTCATTGTTCGGCTCGTTTTAAAACCGAGTGGCTCGGCTTGGTTCGGTTTGGCTCGGTTTCAAATTAAATAAAATTTAATGCGAATGAACCGGTCATCAGTTTTGTCACACCCACAAATTCTCACGTGCGGTGTCAGACCGCTGGTGTGACGTGGCGTAAAATCCAGGTCAGCTTACTATTTATTTAAATGCTTATGATTATTGTAAACGTGGCACACAACAGGATAATCCAAGGAATTATCAGAAACTGCACACACGTGTCAGAAGTCACGAACGTTGGTGAACGTCACAACAGTAAGGCACAGAAACACTTCACGAGTCAATTATGGTTAGTAATTGACGATTAGAGTCCAAACGATGCTCAAACAATGCCTTACAGTCGAGAAACAGGCAAAAACGGGCCGAAAACCATACAATAGGCTTATTGGGCCTGACAAGTGGGCCAGGCGGTACGCCTGACCCGAAACCTTGGCCTTAGGCGTTACGCGCGGAAGGCCCAAGGGACGCCTCATTCGGGGACTCGCGCGCTACGCCAGGCGTTGCGCCTAGGAGCACAAAATCGCAGAAATCTTCTTGATAACCCCAAAAATCATCATTATACTACCATACTCATTTCTACTAAATTCAGACGCAATCATCTCGGTTATTTCACTATTAGACCACCTGCAAACACTCTAAAACACCAAGAAACCAGTTGGGAAGTCATTGTTGAAGTGCTTGGAAGCTTGAGAACCATAGAAGGAGTGAAGAAGAAGGCTTATAGAGTCGTTTCACCATCATTTCTCCTTGTGTCTGTCGAACCCAGCAATCCAGAAGGTTATGGGAGCTGATTGAGCCATCATCTCAGGGATTTGGAAGCATTTGAAAGGTAGTACAATCCCTCTTGTAGCTTAAAAACACATCTATGCACACATGCATGCCTTTAAACACACATGCAAGCACACATCCTTTACATGCACGAATTTTCTATGATTAGAATATGGGTTTGTTGATTTTAATATGTTTCTTGATGATTTAAGATGTTTAGATGATGGTCTATGATGATCTATAATGTGGTGTATATGTGTAAGGCATGATTTGGTCATGACCAAGTGTAAAACTCACATGCATGTATGATCCATGAGTTATGGGATGATTTTGTATATTTCAATGTGTTTATAGATGATATTGGAAGTATATTGCATGATTTGATTTTGTTAAAATGGTTGAAAATGTGGTTTTCGATGAACTTGCTAAATATAGTAACTTTGTAGTTACATTTTGATGAAATGGATAATATGGATAACAGGCATGCATATGAAATTGCTATTAGTGTGATATTAGGATGATATTGATGCTTGGAATGTGATTTTGATGTTGATTATGATCATTTTTAGCAAAGTTACTATATATAGTAACTTTTATAAACCAAATATTGTTAAATGGTGATTTTGACTATATGAGCATGTTTAGATGATATTAAATGGCATATTATGTTGATTTGTGATATAAAAATGGATTAGAAGTGTTTAGGAAGATCATTTGGGCAAAATAGTCATAGTTACAATTTATAGTAACTTTATTTCTCGAAATATCAATTTATGAATGTTTTGTATGTTTTGAGTTTGCTAAGTGACTTAATACGCTTTGATATGATGATTGTATGCTAAATTAGATGGTTTCAGATATCGCACTTGCTAGATTTAGAAACTTTCCTTTTTAGGAAACTTTTGTATGAAAACGTGGCTTATATGATTTCGTATGACAACGTGCTATGTGTTAATATGATCACGTAGGACTTAACGAGCATGCTAGAACTTTAAAAACGAATGCTTTGTGAAACTTGCCATAAATGGAAACTTACTATAAATAGTAAGTTGTCCATGGACGCGACTTGCGCGTTTTGCACACGACGAGCACTAACATGAATGTTACACGATTCACAACCGACACATGGTTCACCAACGGGTCGTTGACTTGACACGGTCAAACTTGGTCAAACACGGTCAAACTTGGTCAAACACGGTCAATGTGGACCGACACAGACAAACATGAACAACCAAGGGTTGTTGAACACAAACACGAGCACTAACACGAACACGAACACGGTCACTTACACGAACTCACGTATGGTATACGATATAGGTAGCCGGTGACCGACACGCTTTCTACACGAGGAGCTTACGCATTTATTTCCGAATGTCACTAAGGTGAGTTTACGGCCCCTCTTTACTCTTTTCAAACATTTCAAATAGGGGAGAATAATAGTTGAATCGAGTCAAACAATTATGCTATTACAAACATTTTATTTGTATGCTGGTTTATTAGACAAACATTAAGTGTTGAACTTGTAACAAGCCCTCACAAAGTCTTACCGTTAATGTACGAACAACGTGGTAGGTTTGAATGGATCCGTTTGGGTGTGACTAACCCCACGGGGCACAATTTTGACTGGAGGTCATAACCCGTGAAACTCTGACCTAACTTGCTATGTAATTACGAGACATAGCGGAGGCAAGGACAAACAAGTCTAGTTCGATAGTGACGCACGAGACATCGTCGTATTTGATCGGGTGACGATTCGAACAAATACGCGCGATGACTGCGCGATTCGATTTAACCGTAAATTAATTATTTCTGAAAATAAGCAAATAAATAAAAGATATTAGTTAATTTATTAGGAATCACAACCTAAAATAAATTTAGGGATTTTATTTTAAAACCGAGTCGTTTCGTTACGAAAACGGCGAGAAACCGACGTTTTTACGCGAAACCACGCGAAACCGAACGAACCCGAACAAACCCGGGTATTTTCCTATCATTTAATGTGGCATTTATGGCCACACCAAACCCCACCAACCAGAATTTTCCACCATTTTCGTTCATCTCCTTCTCCCTCTAACCTCTCACTAGAATCCTCACTCTCTCTCTAAGATTTCTCACTCATTCCTTCATGAAATCATGTGTTCTTGGTGTCAAAATGACCACCACACCTTGTAGATCGTAGAAGTACAACAGATCGGGGCTTAGATCCACTTGAATCGAGGTAAAATCACGAAATATATTCGGTTTGAGGGTTTTAAAAAAACCCTAGATCGAGCTTCACCTAGAAACCAGCTAAAACCAGTCCAAACCTTAGGGGAACACCACCCTAACCACTTAGGAACTTGTTGTGCACCTTAGGTTAGCCAATAGATCGAAGAACCATGGCTGCCTGTGCTCAAAACCATCTCGACCGAATGACATGCACAGCCCAGCGAATGACCAGCTTCTGGCCACCTTCGGCCGAATGGCTTGGCTCAATCGGCCTGTTCTCTTTCGCCCGAACCAGTGGGTCGAATGGCTCCATACTCTCTCCCTCATTCGCAAAATGGCTCAAGGTCGTATGAGGTCATTCGATCAAACTCTTTCGGCCGCCTCTTATTCGATCGGGGTCTTCTTCTTTCGGCCGAGTCCTTTCGCCACTAGCTGTAACATC
Source organism: Mikania micrantha (assembly GCA_009363875.1). Taxonomy (NCBI): domain Eukaryota; kingdom Viridiplantae; phylum Streptophyta; class Magnoliopsida; order Asterales; family Asteraceae; genus Mikania; species Mikania micrantha. The sequence continues at coordinate 71,758,289 of CM018684.1, forward strand.
AGTGCCGGAAACGTCACCGGAACAGTGATCGTAAACAGTACGTGAACAGTAACCATGTACAAATCTTATATAATTCAGTGTATTTCATATTCATATCGAGTTTCAGTATCATTTCATATTATCAAAACAGTGAATTCACAGTCATTTCAGAGAAATCAGTTCAGAACAATGGTTCTTGAGTCAGATAATTATCTGGCAACACAGAACCCTCATGTGATTTATTTGTTAGGATCTTATTATGTATAAACGTATGTGAGGCCTTACAGGACAAAACAACACGAATATCGTTACGTGAATGCTAAACCGACAGATTATTCGTATAGGTGACGATCTGTACGAATAAATCTGAAAGTTTAACGTTCTGAATGATATTCCATAATTAGAAAACAATATTGAAAAGTGTAGTTATCGTCGTGTTTGATCGGGTGACGATTCGAACAAATACGCGCGATAACCGCACGATTCGATTTAAACGTTAAATAAATATTTTGTAATTTTAAATAATTAAAAGATATTTAGTTAATTTATTAGGAATCACAACCTAAAATAATTTTATAGCTTCTATTTTAAAACCGTAACGTTTCATTACGAAAACGAAATGAAAACGACGTCTTTACGTAAAACCGAGCAACCGAAACGAACCCGAACTCACCCGGGGTATAAATACCCGGAATGAGTCTTCTTCCTCATTTTCACCCTCTTCACTCTCTCTCTAAAACCAAAAAACCCGGAACTTTCTCTCTCTAGAACTCCTTACCTTCTCTCTAAGATTTCTTCCCCATTTCTTGATGAAATCATGTGTTTTTGGTGTCAAAATCACCACCACAACTTGTAGATCATAGAAGTACAACCGATCTAAGAGTTTATCCAACAGATTCGAGGTAAAGATCGACTTTCATGTTCGGTTTTAGGGTTTTCTAAACCCTAGTTCGACCCATACTTTAAGCCGGGTATAGGCCACAAAAACTTAGGGAAACTACTCACTCATACACCAGAATTATGTAGGATCAAGCCTTAGTTCAGTATTCAGTCGTTCTACTCGAAAACCTTGGCTGCCATGGCAGCTGCTCGACAGGCCGAATGGCCACATGACCAGCCCACCGAATGAGGATCGACCCTCATTCGCCGAAAGGGTATCCCACTCCATTCGCCGAATGACTCCCCACCATACTCACTGTCCAATCACCGAATGACCAAGTCCCATTCGGCAGCCACCCTTCATTCGATTGGTCCTCATTCGACCGGTTCTTGTCCATTCGCTGACAGCCTTCATTCGGTCCATAGACTACCCATTCGACCAAGACTTCCTCGAATGGACTTTCATTCGACCATACCTATTCGACAGATTTCATTCGGCAGTTTGCCATTCGACCAAACAAGTCACATTCGGTTAGGACTCATTCGACCAAGATGAGGTTCATTCGACTAGAACCATTCGACCTTGTCCATTCGCCCGACAGTCCTCAGTCGGCCAGCTTTCTAGTCAACCAAATCATTCGGCCAGTTGGTTGACTCGGGTCGTTCTGTCGGCCCAGTAGGTCATTCGGTAGCCCAATGGCACCACTAAATCGGGTTATCATAGCATACATAGGTAACAAGATTTCATGCATGGGAAGTGTGAACCATAATACCCACATATCACGTATGCATGGCGTATGTGTATGTGTGTGAGTGCATGGGTTTTTACATGATACATGCATGGTTTTAGGATTATAACAAAGATTTCAATTGCAATGTCATCAAGGATTAGGGTCACTAATTAAAATGGTTTTTCTCAAAACCTACTAACAACTCAATATGAGCTGTTAATATCTAATACTTTAGCTTAAAACACTTGAAGTCTACTATAGGACCATGTGAATCAAACAATAACCTAAAGGTTACGGGGTTGACTTATCTATTAAAGTCCAAACCCTAGGAAAATGATTAAACACATGTAACTAATCTAGATGCTTTATGTAAATCATCTAGCCTTGGTAATTCAAAGCATTGCTCAAAGATCACTTGGAAATTCTCAGAATAGTGAATGGGCCGAGGTTGGCCCAATAGGGCTAACTTAAGCCCATCACACGTTAATTTTCTTTAAATTAGTTATGTATAGTAGAAGTAAATGATTTGTAAACTTTGTTAAATTATATTAAATAATCTTTTCTAAATAATTAACTTAAAATGGATTAAATTGAAAAGGTTTTACTTAAAGTCTTTAAATGATTAATGTGGGATTAGGGTTATTACTGGGTAATAAGTTAGACTAAGTTAGATAAAGTCATAGAAACACATTAGTAATTTAGGACACTTAGTTGCACACCGAGACCAACCCTAGTTACGACAACTGTAACATCTGTGCCGGAATCGTTACCGGAACAGTAAACTTGTACAGTAACTCAGGTACATATTACGGGAAACTATGTTATGCTATTGATACATTTCTGATTAGCATGAAACTATTAAACGATTGTCTGAAATCTGAATTAAACCTTAGAGTTTAACAGTCAGAAACATGTCAGACGACACATTGTTGAAACATGAATAATTGATGTGATATTACTTGGTGTAAACGTATGTGAGGTTAAACAAAACAAAACCTTAACAGTTATTGTTCCGGAATGCTAAACCGACTAATTATTCGTATAGGTGACGATCTGTACAAATGATTATGAAAGTTTAACGTTCTGAAATAATAACTTAACAGTAGAAAACAAGAATCAGAAAGCCAAACCATCGACGTGTTCGTTCGAATGACGATTCGAACGAATACGCGCGATGGCGACGCGTTCTGACGAAACGAAAACGAACACGAAACGATCGGTCATAATTTTAAGGAAATAAAATATTTCCTATTTTACAATTTTGAAACTCATCATAAAATAAATTAAATTCAACTATTTTATTATGTCGCGAAACAATTAAATAAAACGCGTATACTATTATAATTCGAAAAATAAATAAACACTACGATATTTAAAATAATTTGTAGAAATATATAAACATCTAACTTGTTAAAATAAGCTATTTTTATTTAAATTACGATTTATGCGCGTAGTGAGCCGGATACGCGACGAAAACGTGAACCGAACAAACAAAACGAACCCGAACCACCCCGGGATATATAAACCCTAAATAACCTCATTAAATTCATTTTCACTTACACCTCTCTCTCTCTAACTCAAGATTTCCGGCCACCACTCAAACCCTCCATTTCCAACCTTTGCAAGCTCATATCTCTCTCGTTTCTTAACGAAATTGGGTGATTCTTGCGTCCACGCGAAGCTCTTGAAGTCCTCTACAAGAAAGTACAACCGATCTGGAGGTTTAACCACTGAATCTCGAGGTATGAGCAAGAGAAAATCACTGATTTTAGGGTTTTCTCACCCTTTTTATACGGCTGCACACACACACACTTCCGGCCTGTGTAAGAGTCGTAAACCGCAACCCCTTTTCATCATCAAGTCTAGACTCATGTCTATGCACGCAATGGGAACAGCAAAGTCAAGGATTCGGGGCTGAGAGTTGAAGGACGGCAAAGGGTTCGCGACCCAGGTGGCCGAACCTTTGCATGTTGCCGAACTATACACTCCGGCGAACCTTTCCTCCATGGCCGAACCTTCGATGGCTACTGCATGAGTCCCGAATCTTTCCACGAACCCTCTGCTGAAGACCATCCTGAACGACGAACCTAACCGAACCCTTAACTTCCCACGAACCCAGGCACACCCCAATCTGGTTGCCGAACCTTGACTAGCTGCTACGAACCCTGTTGTTTCATGGATCACCGAACCTTTTAACTCCCGGTGGCCGAACCATGTTGAGGTTCGCTGGAGGTTGCAGAGGGTTTACGCATTTCTCATTTGTTGTGATCACATGTAACCAGCCACCATAATTAAGCTGGGCCCAATAGCACATCTATGCAGCCCAATCGAGTAACCCACGCACATTGGCTGATTCGGCCCATATAAGTTGAAATCAGCCCATAGTAATCATTAGGCCCAACTGCACTCCTTTGGCCCATATGCTGTAAAAGCCCAACACGTTCACATATGGCCCAACAGCCTATTACATGAGGCCCAATATCAAATCCAAACTCAATCGGGCCACAGGAACTCTCGGCCCAACTCCATTGGATCAGCCCTTTAGCACTTAATTCGACCCAACAATCGGTCCAATAACACTACCCGGTCCACACGGATATCATTCGGCCCTAATATTTAGTGTCGAGAACAAGAAATTAATAGGGGTATTAATGGGTAACATTTAGGTGCAATTTCAATAAATACTATAAAGAATTGGGATTTGTAATTTCTTTTCAAAAGAAACTTATAATCAATTGTGTTGAAACAATTTATGATAGTAAGTTATGAAATTTTCACAAAAGAACCACGTTAAAGACAAGGAGAAATGATGTAGATCAACTTTTTGGTCATAACTTATCATCATACACTATTTGTAACTTTAGCTAGCTAAGTGTCAATAAAGTACATTTAAGGTGAAGTGGGCCGAATGAGAATCGAGACCAAGTCATGACAACCAAGTTAAGGCTAACACGTACACGCGCACAAAATCTTACAATTTTTACTTATAAGTACAAACACTATTAAATCAATACAGGAGCGTGAATATCGAAACAAGTGCAATCAAAGAGCGCGTGCATTCTTGTTCGACATAGTCAACCACTAAGCACATAAGGTGAGTTCATTTGTCCCTTTTCAAATTTATTTGTTTTACTTCGGGACTGAGAAGCATGTTAAACACTTTCATAAACTCTTGAAATGTTAATTAATGCTTTAAACATAAACATGATACTTATGTTGAAAACTTATGCTAGAACTTATAATACTTTGAAAAACAATAGACTTGAAACATATACTTTAAACTTAAGGCTTGAAAACATATGTTGGATGCTTATGGGACTTGATGCTTATGCTACAACAATATGCTTAAACTTGGTGATTGATGCTTATGTTGCAATTTAGAAGCTTAAACTATATACTTGATGCTTAAACTAAGTGCTTCAATCTTTTATGCTATAAACTATATTCTTAAACTATATTCTTAAAAGCTTATGCTATAAACTATATTCTTAAGCTACACACTCGATGTTTATGCTATAAACTGTGATCTTAAACTATACTCGTGATGCTTATGCTATAAATTATATTCTTAAACTATACTCGTAATGCTTATGCTATAATCTATATTCATAACCTAGATGCTTAATGCTATATACTAATGCCAAGTGCTAATGTTATAATGCAAATACCATATGCTTATTATGCTTAAATGCTCGAAATGCTTGAAGTGCTCATAATGCTATAAACTTTGAATGCTATATACTTGTCATGCAAAAGCAACGGTTTGGCCTCTCAGTGCTTGCCTCTCCGGTTGCTTAACTTAAAAGCTATAAACTTGATAAGCTAGAACAACGGATTGGCCTCTCAGTGCTTGCCTCTCCGGTTGCTTAACTTAAAAGCTATAAACTTGATAAGCTAGAACAACGGTTTGGCCTCTCAGTGCTTGCCTCTCCGGTTGTTAAACTTTGAATGCTATAAACTATTGATTATGGAAGAACAATAGTTGGTCTCTCAGTGCTTGCCTTCATGTGTTCTTCCTAGTCGGGACTTGAAGAACAATAGTTGGTCTCTCAGTGCTTGCCTTCATGTGTTCTTCACAGTCAGGACTAGAAGGCACCTATTATGGTCTCTCAGTGCTTGCCATAGGGTGACCTTTATGGTCGGGACTTGAGGGGTAAACTTATGGCCTCTCAGTGCTTGCCATACAGTGATTCCTCAATGTTCACTCATGCTATAAACTTAAACATAATGCTAAAGCTATAAACGATATGGAGGGTAGGTAAGACGCTTAATTATCATTAACAGCAATGTCCTATGCGACTTAGTATGTGGTGGGACGGCGTCTGGGCGGGTTGTAGGCTCGACTCAGGGGTATGCCCTATACATAAGCATACCGAGTTGGATGATACATGTGGTGTTAATGAAATTAAGGTTGTTACCTAGGGGAAACATGAATGCTCTTGGGTCAATATCATAAACTTTAAACATGATGCTTTTAAACGAATATTGAAGCTATTACATACGAATGCTATAGACTTGTAAACTTTGAGACAATAAACTAAAGCTGTGATGAGGAATGAATCGAATGATAGGTAAAATGCTTAATTATCATTAATAACAATGTCCTATGTGACTTAGTATGTGGTGGGACGGCGTCTGGGCGGGTTGTAGGCTCGACTCAGGGGTATGCCCTATACATAAGCATACCGAGTTGGATGATACAGGTGTTGTTAATGAGGTTAAGGTTTTACCGAAGGAGGTTTGCTAAAGCTATTTTACAAATACTAAAACTACATGAACTCACCAACCGTTGTGTTGACTTGATCTTTTACATGCTTTCTCAGGTAACGCACAGGAATAGGCTTAAGCTTTTGGATTGCATACTAGGATGCCAGTTAGCAGACCTAGTAGACTTTGGAGAAGCACATGTTTTGTTATGGAAGCTATACACTTTTGATATCTTGTACAGTTACAAGATATAAACATGATATTCTTTTGATAGGTTTACTTAGTTAAATTGCAGAACATTGATAATGTAATTTAACTTTGTAATCCTAATTATCATTTGATTGTGCTTTAGTTATTCCTAAACATTGATGCTATGTAAACAATCTGATCATCACGATTATCACCCGCGATATCACGCCCCGGGAACCTTCCGCCCGACGGGGACTCCGATCCAACCCAGCCGGCTCGGGGTGTGACAACAACTACCGTATATACTTATCATATTCGAATTCTTTTAAAACAACTCAGGGACTGAAGATACCTAGGCAACAATAAAAGAGCGCGCATATCTTTTGTGGTTCATTTGCACAGCAACACAGGTGAGTTCATTGCCCCTTTTCTAAACATTTTTGTTTTTAAACGCGGGGCTGAGAAGCATGCGTAAACTGTTTTATTTAAACTGTTTATTTAAATGCTTTTATTTATTATATGTTTTTACATATATATGTTGTTGATACTCCTGGACTCCTGTCTAGGAAATTATTGAATAGATCAAGTTATCAAATAAATTTAAGTACTCTTATGAGAATACCTTAAATTTAAATCCTAATTCAACCCTTAGTCCATCAAGTTCAAATTCAAGAACCTAAACTCAAAGTGAAATCAAATGAACAAAATCAATAAATCATATTCAAGGGAATCATAACTCAGTGTGTGAACTGAGGCCCAAGAATCATAATCAAATCAATTATCATTGAAATCATGGGAATTCAAAGAATCAAGAATCAAAAGACTCAGGAAATCAGAAATCATAAGTGTGTGTGAATCATTGAACTAATGAAATCATTATGATCTAATGAACTCATTAATACTCATGTAAGGTGGATGTCAGTTGTATATGGAATCAAGATCACGTGTAACACACATATAAAGTCCCACGCAGATGCAGAAGACCTTCGGGTCAGGCTGTAACGGGCAATAACATGAACGATCAAATGAAATCATCATCAAAGTCAAAAATCAGGAGAATCAAGAGATCAAGAATCACAGGATATCCTTAAAGTCCCCGCTTGTACAGAAGACCTTTGGGTCAAGCTGTAAGGGCAAAACAATAAAGTCCCCGCTTGTACAGAAGACCTTTGGGTCAAGCTGTAAGGGCAAATCATTAAAATCCCGCTCAGTTCAGGTGTACTCCTTGTGAGTTATGCCTGACATGGGTCACGTGTGAGAGGTTACAACTTGGACAACCACCAACAGCTAAGTCTAACTGATTGAGTAAAATCATACCCAATCATCATGTCTTAGTTGTATTTAAATGTTTTATTTAATTAATAAATTAAATATTTGACATTTTACTATTATCACTGTCTTTTTGGGAAATCATATATATATGAGGAACCCAATAAATCGAAGGCATATCAGATTTCAATATCATGATCTAAATCAGAGGTGTTGGGTAAAAATGCTTAATTATCATTAACAACAGTGTCATATACATATTAGTATGTGGTGGGATAGAGTCTGGGCTTGACCCTTTCGTGATTCCCTATATATAAGCATACCGATGTGGATATTACATGTGGAGTTAATGAGGTTAGGGTCTTTACCAAAAGAGGTTTCAAATCATTATCAAGTCATTTTCAAATCATTATCAAGTCATTTTCAAATCATTACCAAGTCATTTTCAAATCATTATCATACCATTTCCAAATCATTTTCAAATACTAAACTATATGAACTCACCAACCATGTGTTGACTTGATCTTTTTGCATGACTTCTCAGGTGACGAACAGGTCAACTAAGGAGTTATTCCTTCCGTACTAGGACTTCAGATAGAAGGCTTAGCTTTTGGACCTGCATTATTTTTGAAGACATCATTATGCAAATTATTTTGTATATCTTGTGTAAATACAAGATAGAAATACATGATGTTAATGGTAGATTTACATTGTTAAATTATAAACAATACTGATGTAATTTAACTTCGTAATTCTATTATGTTTAGCATTTCTCATTTGTATCATGTGCAATGTAAACAATCTGATCATCACGATTATCACTCACGATATCGCGCCCCGGGAACTTTCCGCCCGACGGGACAACCGATCCTATCCCGCCGGCTCGGGGTGTGACAGATTGGTATCAGAGCCATGGTTATAGAGAAATATAGGTCATTTATTTAAATGGTTTGGCCTAGACTATAACCTAGGGACCCTACATGTAGAGAACATAGGAATTAGGAATTTACTTGCATTGTGTCTTCTGCATTCGATCATTGCACTAACCAGTGTTCCATTGGTTATGATTAGAATGTCACCAAGAAGACAACCATCACCGCCTCTTCCTCCACAAGAGACGGAATCAGCAGCTGTTGCGCTCGCAACCCTGATCACCGAACAGTTGGTGGCGGTTCTCCCAGGAATCATCACCCAGATCAGGAACAGTGAGGAGTTTGCTAGAAACTTCCCACTACTTTCTGCAGAGAAGAAGGAACCGGAAAAAGGAGAAACCAGCAAGAAGCCTAAGCGTCATTCTGCAAAAAGGCGAAAGAGAACTGTGGACTACACTGAAGCTGTACCTATCAGTCAAATTCTGCCGGATTCGACCACAGGAGTCCGTGCTCATTATGAGGGAAAAACCCCTCTCTGTTCAGCTTGTCACTACCATCATCGAGCTGAAATTGCATGTGCGCAATGTACGCGCTGTGGAAAGACGGGACACTGGATGCAGCAGTGTAGGTCACCAATGACCTCTACTCCCCGTCAATACGTTGGTACAGATCCTAAATGTGCCAAATGTGGTTTTCACCACGACAAGGAGAAACCCTGCAGACACTGTCTGAATTGTGGGAGAATAGGACACTGGATTCAACAGTGTCGGTATATCCTAACTAGGAACCAGAAACAAAAAGTGAACACCTCTACATCCTCTCCTAATAACAACTGCTACGCATGTGGAATGCTTGGACATTTCAAAAGGGACTGCCCTAGGCGAAGACCTTCCGCAGATCCAGCAATCACTGAGGAACTACTCGCGTTACCAGCTCCTGGGGAACACTCGGAGTCTGATGACCCCATAGGTATGCAAATCTCAGCTTAATACATTAAATTATTTATTAGTGTATTAATCAAAACTGCATAGTCTGTTGTAATTCTAGAAAACAATAAATTTAAGATAGTTGTAGACGGATTCAGTGCCAGAAAGATAATCAAAATCATGACTTAAGAAATTTCTAGGTGAAGTAAATGTTAAATGAGTAAATTAAGTTAGAGTAAATTTTAATTACAGCCTAAATAATGTAGTTAGAAATAGAACCTTAATTGAATTGAACACTAGAAGTTTATAGAAATTCAAGATGTTCAAAACTGGTGTGTAAATTTTTATTTTCTACTCAGACCTCCTAGAATTTGAGTTACTGAAATTAGAGGAATCCGGCCCTGAGATGTTAGGAAAGGTAGATGTGAAAACTGTGCTAGGTTCTTATCTAGATCAAATAAGTAGATCAAGGGAAATCAGTTGTGAATGCAAGATGAAGATACGCCAGAGAAAATATTCCGAATGAAAAATGGGCATTTCAAGTTACGGTAATGCCTTTTGGATAGAAGAGTGCACCTATGGTTTTCGTGGACCTCATGAACCGAGTGTGCAAACCCTATCTAGAGTAGTTTGTCATTACCATTAAGGGATGACATGCTGATTTATTCTAATACCAAGAAAGCATACGAACGACATCTCAGGAATATTCTGGAGTTGTTAAAGGAAGAACAGCCATGTCTTAGTTTCTTTCATTTTGAAACTAGGATGAGAATAAGTAACAGTTGGAACAACAGTTACAATGAGTTCCGAAAATCACGTGACTTTCGGGTAAAAGTAAGATAAATGTACATCATCTCGCAGACGGGTATAGGATTACTTAGAAGGTAAATTATCACCCTTATCCTACTAGTACTACCATATTTTAGGTAGACCTCCCCGATGTATAATGTACACTTTCAAGCTAAGAATAGATTAAACAAATGGTGATGTATGTATACGGGTATATCAAATAACCTGCGGATTCACCTGGGTGACTTAAGAATCTCAAACCGACGATCAAGATCTATAGTGTGAGAGCCACCTATGAAAACTTTAAGGAGTGTGTCAGATTGTAGAGCTGAAGACAGTTCGAGATAAACCGAATGAAATATCTACTACCAAAATAGTGGGTGGATTCCGGTGAAAGATAAATCAAGAAGATTTACTCTTGAGAAGGCACACGTGCCAGAAAATCAGTGCATCTGAGCGCCGATAAAATATACCGAGACTTACGGAGACTTTATTGGTGGCCAGGAATGAAGAAAGGCATAGCCGATATACGTCGGCAGATGTCTTGCGTGTGCAAGAGTAAAGGCGAAACACCAGAGACCGTCTGGTTTACTGGAACAGCCTGAGATTCCGCTCTGGAAGTGGAAACAAATAGCTATGGATTTCATTACCAAGCTACCCCGCACTTCCAGTGGTCACGATACAATTTGGGTGATCATCGATCGTTTAACCAAATCTGCTCACTTCTTGCCGATGCGTGAAACTTTCACGATGGATAAACTGGCAAGATTATACATCAATGAGATAGTGGTACGCCATGGTGTGCCATTATCGATTATCTCTGATATAGACAGCAAATTTACTTCAAGGTTCTGGCAATCACTGCAGAAATCTCTAGGGACACAGTTGAATTTGAGTACAGCTTACCATCCACAAACGGACGGCCAAAGCGAACGTACGATTCAGACCCTAGAGGATATGTTAAGGACCTGTATTTTGGATTTCGGTGGGAATTGGGATTCTCATTTGCCACTGATTGAGTTCTCCTACAATAACAGTTATCACAGCAGTATCGGATGTGCACCATTCGAGGCTCTCTATGGCCGTAAATGTCGATCACCGATCTGTTGGACTGAAGTGGGAGATAATCGTATCACTGGACCAGAACTTATTCAGGAGACCACTGACAAGATTGCTCAGATTCAGAGAAGATTACAAGCAACAAGGAGCAGACAGAAAAGCTATGCCGACAAACGGCGTAAGCCGTTGGAATTTCAAGCGGGAGACCGTGTCATGTTGAAGGTTTCTCCTTGGAAAGGTGTAGTACGCTTTGGAACAAAAGGCAAGTTAGCCCCACGATACGTAGGACCGTTCGGAATCATCGAACGTATTGGTCTTGTGGCGTATAGATTGAGATTACCAGATGAACTCAGTGGAGTGCATGACGTGTTTCACGTCTCAAATTTAAAGAAATGCCTTGCTGACGAGTCATTCGTCATTCCACTCGAAGAAATTCAAGATGATGATCAGTTACACTTTATTGAGGAACCTTTAGAGATTATGGATCGCAAGGTTAAATAACTGAGGCGAACCGTATTCAAATTGTAAGGGTTCAATGGCACTCAAAGCGCAGACTTAAGTTACTTGAGAAATGCGAAGATCACATGAAGTTCAGGTAATCCCCAACTGTTTACAGAGAAAGCCGTACTCGATAACTAATCTTAAATTTCGGGACGAAATTTCTCTAACAAGGGGAGACTGTAACATCAGTGCCGGAAACGTCACCGGAACAGTGATCGTAAACAGTACGTGAACAGTAACCATGTACAAATCTTATATAATTCAGTGTATTTCATATTCATATCGAGTTTCAGTATCATTTCATATTATCAAAACAGTGAATTCACAGTCATTTCAGAGAAATCAGTTCAGAACAATGGTTCTTGAGTCAGATAATTATCTGGCAACACAGAACCCTCATGTGATTTATTTGTTAGGATCTTATTATGTATAAACGTATGTGAGGCCTTACAGGACAAAACAACACGAATATTGTTACGTGAATGCTAAACCGACAGATTATTCGTATAGGTGACGATCTGTACGAATAAATCTGAAAGTTTAACGTTCTGAATGATATTCCATAATTAGAAAACAATATTGAAAAGTGTAGTTATCGTCGTGTTTGATCGGGTGACGATTCGAACAAATACGCGCGATAACCGCACGATTCGATTTAAACGTTAAATAAATATTTTGTAATTTTAAATAATTAAAAGATATTTAGTTAATTTATTAGGAATCACAACCTAAAATAATTTTATAGCTTCTATTTTAAAACCGTAACGTTTCATTACGAAAACGAAATGAAAACGACGTCTTTACGTAAAACCGAGCAACCGAAACGAACCCGAACTCACCCGGGGTATAAATACCCGGAATGAGTCTTCTTCCTCATTTTCACCCTCTTCACTCTCTCTCTAAAACCAAAAAACCCGGAACTTTCTCTCTCTAGAACTCCTTACCTTCTCTCTAAGATTTCTTCCCCATTTCTTGATGAAATCATGTGTTTTTGGTGTCAAAATCACCACCACAACTTGTAGATCATAGAAGTACAACCGATCTAAGAGTTTATCCAACAGATTCGAGGTAAAGATCGACTTTCATGTTCGGTTTTAGGGTTTTCTAAACCCTAGTTCGACCCATACTTTAAGCCGGGTATAGGCCACAAAAACTTAGGGAAACTACTCACTCATACACCAGAATTATGTAGGATCAAGCCTTAGTTCAGTATTCAGTCGTTCTACTCGAAAACCTTGGCTGCCATGGCAGCTGCTCGACAGGCCGAATGGCCACATGACCAGCCCACCGAATGAGGATCGACCCTCATTCGCCGAAAGGGTATCCCACTCCATTCGCCGAATGACTCCCCACCATACTCACTGTCCAATCACCGAATGACCAAGTCCCATTCGGCAGCCACCCTTCATTCGATTGGTCCTCATTCGACCGGTTCTTGTCCATTCGCTGACAGCCTTCATTCGGTCCATAGACTACCCATTCGACCAAGACTTCCTCGAATGGACTTTCATTCGACCATACCTATTCGACAGATTTCATTCGGCAGTTTGCCATTCGACCAAACAAGTCACATTCGGTTAGGACTCATTCGACCAAGATGAGGTTCATTCGACTAGAACCATTCGACCTTGTCCATTCGCCCGACAGTCCTCAGTCGGCCAGCTTTCTAGTCAACCAAATCATTCGGCCAGTTGGTTGACTCGGGTCGTTCTGTCGGCCCAGTAGGTCATTCGGTAGCCCAATGGCACCACTAAATCGGGTTATCATAGCATACATAGGTAACAAGATTTCATGCATGGGAAGTGTGAACCATAATACCCACATATCACGTATGCATGGCGTATGTGTATGTGTGTGAGTGCATGGGTTTTTACATGATACATGCATGGTTTTAGGATTATAACAAAGATTTCAATTGCAATGTCATCAAGGATTAGGGTCACTAATTAAAATGGTTTTTCTCAAAACCTACTAACAACTCAATATGAGCTGTTAATATCTAATACTTTAGCTTAAAACACTTGAAGTCTACTATAGGACCATGTGAATCAAACAATAACCTAAAGGTTACGGGGTTGACTTATCTATTAAAGTCCAAACCCTAGGAAAATGATTAAACACATGTAACTAATCTAGATGCTTTATGTAAATCATCTAGCCTTAGTAATTCAAAGCATTGCTCAAAGATCACTTGGAAATTCTCAGAATAGTGAATGGGCCGAGGTTGGCCCAATAGGGCTAACTTAAGCCCATCACACGTTAATTTTCTTTAAATTAGTTATGTATAGTAGAAGTAAATGATTTGTAAACTTTGTTAAATTATATTAAATAATCTTTTCTAAATAATTAACTTAAAATGGATTAAATTGAAAAGGTTTTACTTAAAGTCTTTAAATGATTAATGTGGGATTAGGGTTATTACTGGGTAATAAGTTAGACTAAGTTAGATAAAGTCATAGAAACACATTAGTAATTTAGGACACTTAGTTGCACACCGAGACCAACCCTAGTTACGACAACTACCGTATATACTTATCATATTCGAATTCTTTTAAAACAACTCAGGGACTGAAGATACCTAGGCAACAATCAAAGAGCGCGCATATCTTTTGTGGTTCATTTGCACAGCAACACAGGTGAGTTCATTGCCCCTTTTCTAAACATTTTTGTTTTTAAACGCGGGGCTGAGAAGCATGCGTAAACTGTTTTATTTAAACTGTTTATTTAAATGCTTTTATTTATTATATGTTTTTACATATATATGTTGTTGATACTCCTGGACTCCTGTCTAGGAAATTATTGAATAGATCAAGTTATCAAATAAATTTAAGTACTCTTATGAGAATACCTTAAATTTAAATCCTAATTCAACCCTTAGTCCATCAAGTTCAAATTCAAGAACCTAAACTCAAAGTGAAATCAAATGAACAAAATCAATAAATCATATTCAAGGGAATCATAACTCAGTGTGTGAACTGAGGCCCAAGAATCATAATCAAATCAATTATCATTGAAATCATGGGAATTCAAAGAATCAAGAATCAAAAGACTCAGGAAATCAGAAATCATAAGTGTGTGTGAATCATTGAACTAATGAAATCATTATGATCTAATGAACTCATTAATACTCATGTAAGGTGGATGTCAGTTGTATATGGAATCAAGATCACGTGTAACACACATATAAAGTCCCACGCAGATGCAGAAGACCTTCGGGTCAGGCTGTAACGGGCAATAACATGAACGATCAAATGAAATCATCATCAAAGTCAAAAATCAGGAGAATCAAGAGATCAAGAATCACAGGATATCCTTAAAGTCCCCGCTTGTACAGAAGACCTTTGGGTCAAGCTGTAAGGGCAAAACAATAAAGTCCCCGCTTGTACAGAAGACCTTTGGGTCAAGCTGTAAGGGCAAATCATTAAAATCCCGCTCAGTTCAGGTGTACTCCTTGTGAGTTATGCCTGACATGGGTCACGTGTGAGAGGTTACAACTTGGACAACCACCAACAGCTAAGTCTAACTGATTGAGTAAAATCATACCCAATCATCATGTCTTAGTTGTATTTAAATGTTTTATTTAATTAATAAATTAAATATTTGACATTTTACTATTATCACTGTCTTTTTGGGAAATCATATATATATGAGGAACCCAATAAATCGAAGGCATATCAGATTTCAATATCATGATCTAAATCAGAGGTGTTGGGTAAAAATGCTTAATTATCATTAACAACAGTGTCATATACATATTAGTATGTGGTGGGATAGAGTCTGGGCTTGACCCTTTCGTGATTCCCTATATATAAGCATACCGATGTGGATATTACATGTGGAGTTAATGAGGTTAGGGTCTTTACCAAAAGAGGTTTCAAATCATTATCAAGTCATTTTCAAATCATTACCAAGTCATTTTCAAATCATTATCAAGTCATTTTCAAATCATTACCAAGTCATTTTCAAATCATTATCATACCATTTCCAAATCATTTTCAAATACTAAACTATATGAACTCACCAACCATGTGTTGACTTGATCTTTTTGCATGACTTCTCAGGTGACGAACAGGTCAACTAAGGAGTTATTCCTTCCGTACTAGGACTTCAGATAGAAGGCTTAGCTTTTGGACCTGCATTATTTTTGAAGACATCATTATGCAAATTATTTTGTATATCTTGTGTAAATACAAGATAGAAATACATGATGTTAATGGTAGATTTACATTGTTAAATTATAAACAATACTGATGTAATTTAACTTCGTAATTCTATTATGTTTAGCATTTCTCATTTGTATCATGTGCAATGTAAACAATCTGATCATCACGATTATCACTCACGATATCGCGCCCCGGGAACTTTCCGCCCGACGGGACAACCGATCCTATCCCGCCGGCTCGGGGTGTGACAGATTGGTATCAGAGCCATGGTTATAGAGAAATATAGGTCATTTATTTAAATGGTTTGGCCTAGACTATAACCTAGGGACCCTACATGTAGAGAACATAGGAATTAGGAATTTACTTGCATTGTGTCTTCTGCATTCGATCATTGCACTAACCAGTGTTCCATTGGTTATGATTAGAGTGTCACCAAGAAGACAACCATCACCGCCTCTTCCTCCACAAGAGACGGAATCAGCAGCTGTTGCGCTCGCAACCCTGATCACCGAACAGTTGGTGGCGGTTCTCCCAGGAATCATCACCCAGATCAGGAACAGTGAGGAGTTTGCTAGAAACTTCCCACTACTTTCCGCAGAGAAGAAGGAACCGGAAAAAGGAGAAACCAGCAAGAAGCCTAAGCGTCATTCTGCAAAAAGGCGAAAGAGAACTGTGGACTACACTGAAGCTGTACCTATCAGTCAAATTCTGCCGGATTCGACCACAGGAGTCCGTGCTCATTATGAGGGAAAAACCCCTCTCTGTTCAGCTTGTCACTACCATCATCGAGCTGAAATTGCATGTGCGCAATGTACGCGCTGTGGAAAGACGGGACACTGGATGCAGCAGTGTAGGTCACCAATGACCTCTACTCCCCGTCAATACGTTGGTACAGATCCTAAATGTGCCAAATGTGGTTTTCACCACGACAAGGAGAAACCCTGCAGACACTGTCTGAATTGTGGGAGAATAGGACACTGGATTCAACAGTGTCGGTATATCCTAACTAGGAACCAGAAACAAAAAGTGAACACCTCTACATCCTCTCCTAATAACAACTGCTACGCATGTGGAATGCTTGGACATTTCAAAAGGGACTGCCCTAGGCGAAGACCTTCCGCAGATCCAGCAATCACTGAGGAACTACTCGCGTTACCAGCTCCTGGGGAACACTCGGAGTCTGATGACCCCATAGGTATGCAAATCTCAGCTTAATACATTAAATTATTTATTAGTGTATTAATCAAAACTGCCAACGCTGGATTCTGGGCGTATCATACGCCCAGTCTGATCTCACCAATAGCTTCGTCTCGTCGAGAAACTCAATTTTCATATATTATGGGCCCCGTAACTCATCTCCTAGCCTGAGATATGCCTCCGTGAAGTTTTGACTTGCCGAGCTTCTTTTAATTTCACTTTCAGCCACTCAACTTCTCTTCCAATCACCCAACCGGCTCTTTTACGCATCCTTAGTCTCTTAACACCTGAAAATCATAATCACACTCAAAGTAAACGTGTTTTGGACCCAGAGCCTATAAAATCATGCAATTAACACTTAAAACACTATAACAATCACCACGTGATCACATCCCCACACTTATTCTTTGCTTGCCCTCAAGCAAAACTCATCAAAACTATTCAAACATCATAATCAAATACATTTCTCAATTGTCCCGCCAATTCTTACATCAAGTTCTAGATCATAACCAAATCACAAGACTTACAACATTACATAGTTTTACATCGTGACAAGTACAAACAATTTTTCAAGCAAAACATGGAATAACCTCTAACTAGACCAAACATGCTTCAAGTATTTCACATAAATGTATTGCACAACTCACAATATTATCTCCACTTGGTTTATTTCTGGACTAGTCATAATGTACTAGTATATATGTGAACTCTCAACCAAAAGTGAATGACCATCATCATAAGCTTGTATTGCAATCATATTTTCACTGAATTGCTAAAACCATACACAAATCAACAGGACTTAATGGGTTGTAATGAAAGGCTAAGGTTAAGGTAGGTATAAGGGATTTATGGTGACGACAAAATAATGGGAATTAAAGAATATTGAACCACTAACAAGCTCAACTTACGATTATACTACAATGACTCTTTTTGTTGCTTCATATTGAGGTCATTTGACCTAATATTCTGCTTTTTTTTTTCTCTTTTTCTCTTTTTTTTAAGCAATGAATTTGGATTCCATTACTACATTTGAAAACCAACTAAAAAACTTGTGGATTTAGACTTTAAGCTTAACAACCAATTAGGCTAAGGCTCAACATGGTTTCTAATGGTTGGGTTGAAATTAGAAATTATCACAAACAAAAGGCTAACGAAAACAAAGGTGAATCCTAATGCCTCCATCATTTTTGTGCAAGTTCTAGCATACGATATCAACATTCATTGCAACACAAGTTCTAATTTAGTATACACTTTGGTATCACTCAGAACAACCAACACTAAACAAAGATATTACAGTTAAGGCTCAACTCTCACAAAAACGATGGGTAAAAGGTTGACGACACAAAAACATTCATGTTACTTACAATCTAGCATGTCACCCCTAATTAGTCGTTATTTCATTGATGGTTTCTAAAAAACACTTGCCACAACCACTATCATGCAACTTAAAGACTCAATTATGACCAAGAACCTAATCCAAACATTAACGGGTCAAAAGTTGATGATTTACATTGAAAATTCTGATTTTCAAGCCATTTGAGTTTACTTGAAGCAATTCAAAAATTTTATTCATTTTCACCCACATCATCCCCACACTTGAGATACATTGTCCCCAATGTATAGTTCACTTTAAAATTTAACCCCAATCATGTAATCATCTCTTCAAAACCATTAACCCAAACTTGAATTCAAACACTAAACAAAAACACAACTAGTGATGAGGGAAAAAAAACATGGACCTGATCTTGTTGTCCTCGTGATGTAGATAATGCGAATGATGCCATATCGACCTCGAATCTCCATGGGTCTTCCCCACACTTATTTCCAGTAATGTTTGTGGCATGAACTCACCAAAACAAAAAAAAAAATTAAATGCGAAAACACTTAAAAATAAACAAACAAACTAAATAAAATCAATACAAACACATAGGTTGCCTCCTATGCAGCGCTAAGTTTTGTTTACGGTCTTCAGCCAGACCTTACCCAATGTATCTTTCACGGTGGTCGAAGCGAACATTTGCCTACCGAGTTGCCAACATATGCTCGGCAATTAACATGATGGATCCACATCCACCTCCTCATAATCATCATGCCCTTAAAATGCTTGCGGGGCCACTTCTGAATGATTTGCCCAACATCCTGTAATCTCACTTTCCTCTTCTTTATTCTTGAACCGTCATCCCCAACTTTGTCACTTTGAATAATATGTAATCGCGGATGATTAAAACAACCTAGGAGAGTTTGAGTCACTGGTTCATTATGTGTTATGCCATTTACTTGATCAACACATTTAATTTCATGCTTTGGGATATCCGTAACCACTTTTTCTATCACTTCACCGTCAACCATATCAAGTGAGTAAGGTTCATCCTCTATGAAAGGAGCTGGTGTGGTATTATTCTCCACAACCTCTTTCTCTCCTTCTGAAAATTGCATCCTTACGTCGATTCTCATTGAAAGCACTTCACACTTGCAATTTAAGCATTCGACCCTTTGTTGATCTGTAAGATGGTCTGATGATAAAAGCTCATTTATCTTGTATAGAAACACGTCCAATCGAGCAATTTGTTTCTCTTCCTCAGATTGACAAGTAATATGAACTGGGTCAACAATTGAGCTAGCAACATTTTCTTGACAATTGGGGTAACTGTCATACTCCTCCTGATAACCTGAATAAGGTATCATCTCGGGTTCATAGCTATTGCAATCCCACTCTAAACTATAATTGTAGTCAACACTCGACTGATAAACTTCTTGGTAAGTTGATGAAGCTGGAACAGTATCTGGATATGGTACATCATCATAGTAAAGAGACGCCAGATATAATCGTCTCCTCATATCCTCTCCCCTTTTCCAGAACTCAGGGCAATCATCTTTCTGGTGACATGGACTCCCACAACACATACATGAGCATTGAAAAAAATCCATAGCAAATCTGCGCACACAAACAAAAATACCCACGTAAATCTGAACAAACTAAACAAATAAAAATAAAAATAACTAAAAACACAGATAAAAGTAAAATATCTTTTTGGTTTTTTTTAATTTAGGATTTAAAGGAAAAAAGAAAAGCTAAAATCAAACAAGATGATATAACACTAAGCGCACTAGTTCCCTGGCAACGGCGCCATTTTGATGACCTGTCGTTGGGGTCATGCAAAAACCTAATTAACCTAGGTAGCTAGGGTAAGTCAGGTATCGTATCCACGAGGAACACGTGGTCAGTGATATATAATTTCGTTTAACTAATCAAATGCATTTAAGAAAATAAACTTGAAATTTGGATTTTGGATTTTGGTTTTTATGTAAAAGAAACTTAAGTAAACTTAAACACAAATAAAAGAGTTGTAACAATGTATGAAAATGTGATCTCTCCAGGTTTCAAATTAGTAAAATAACTAGGTATATCTTGATTTGTTAATTGGAAATCACATAGACATGATACATGCTTAGATTATTAAACAATTATGATTTGGAACCAAGTTAATGACTTTGTTGGCAACCGATAACTAGACCGATGTTGTTGACTCAGTTAATTACTTGTTCACAAAATTTAGGATTTCTAGAATGCTTTAAAATCAAACCAATAATATTAAACTTGACAATAGATGAAAGCAAGCAATGAGATTGAATTCAAAGTCGTAAAATAAACCGGAAATCGTTTATCGTTTCACAATCAAGCAATATTGAACTTGTAAATCTATGAAAACAAATCCAATACCAATGTTTAACAAATGAAAAGAAAACCTAGTTATAAAACCTAACCATTCAGCCAGAGAGAATCACAATCGGATTAGCCGGACATCCTCAAACTTGAATCTTCACAATCGTTGATCATAGGCATGATTTGATCTTTGCTTCTACGAATCCGGATGATCTTGGATTGATTTGGATGAGTTGGAATGCCCAAAAATGCCCCCTTTTTGCCCAGAATTCGTCCCAAAACATGTTAGAAACGAAAACCTAAGATCAGGCCTTAAATATGGGAAATATTAGGTAAAAATCTGAATTTTTCGGCCGTCGCCGTATGATACGCCGGGTCTGGGCGTATCATACGGCCAAACTGGTACCCTACGCCCACAGTTTTCTGCCAACGCTGGATTCTGGGCGTATCATACGTCGGGGCGTATCATACGCTGACTTGGGCGTATCATACGCCCAGTCTGATTTCACCAATAGCTTCGTCTCGTCGAGAAACTCAATTTTCATATATTATGGGCCCCGTAACTCATCTCCTAGCCTAAGATATGCCTCCGTGAAGTTTTGACTTGCCGAGCTTCCTTTAATTTCACTTTCAGCCACTCAACTTCTCTTCCAATCACCCAACCGGCTCTTTTACGCATCCTTAGTCTCTTAACACCTGAAAATCATAATCACACTCAAAGTAAACGTGTTTTGGACCCAGAGCCTATAAAATCATACAATTAACACTTAAAACACTATAAATCACCACGTGATCAAAACGATTATGGGATAAGGGCTACAAATGGGTAATAAGGTTAGACTAGTCAGACGAAACCTTAGAAACACCTTAGTATCTAGGACACTTAGTTGCACACCGAGACCAAATCCTAGATACTGCGTCTATTATAAGTACTTATCGCATTCGAATTCTCTTAAAACAACTCAGGAACCGAAGAAACTTAGGCTACAACAACGAGCACGCATTTTGTGGTAATTCAATACAGAGCAACACAGGTGAGTTCATTGCCCCTTTTCTAAACTTTTGTTTTAAAACGCGGGGCTGAGAAGCATGCGTAAACTGTTTTATTTAAATTGTTTACTTAAATGCTTTTATTCATTTATGCTATATCTTTATGCTTGTTGATACTCCTAGACTCCTGTCTAGGTAATTAATATGCAGATCACATTATCAAGTTAATTAAATTATTCCATTGAGAAATATCTTAACTCTAAACTCTAAACAAACCATTAGTCCATCAATCTCAAATTTAAGAACCTAAATTCAAAGTGAAATCAAGAAACTTAAGATCATATTCAAAGGAACCTAATTCAGTGTTTGAGCTGAGAACAAAGAATCATAATCAAGAATCCATTATCATTGTGAAATCATGGGAATTCTAGAGATCAAATCAAGAGACTCAAGGGATCAGAAATCATAAATGTGTGTGAATCATTGTAATAATGAAATCATTACAATCTAATGAAATCATTAATACTTGAATTAAGGTGGATGTCAGTTGTATAGGGAATCAAGACCACGTGTAACACACATAAAGTCCCGTCATGAATAGTAGACTCTTGTAGTCAAGCTATATGGGCAATAACGTGAACTATCAAATGAAATCAAGATCAAAAAGTCAAAAGAATCAAAGAGATCAAGAATTAAAGGATATCCGTAAAGTCCCTTCAGGTACAGAAGACCATTGGGTCAAGCTGTATAGGCATCATTAAAATCCCGGCACGCTCCGGTATACTCCTTGTGAGTTATGCCTGATATGGGTCATGTGTGATAGGATACAACTTGGACAACCACCAACAACTAAGTCTAATTGATTGAGTTAAACAAGGCCCAATCTTCATGTCTTAGTTGTATTTAAATGTTTTATTTATTTATTTAGTTAAATATTTAACATTATATTTCTATCACTGACTTTTTGGGAAATCATGTATCTATGAAGAACTCAAGAGAATCAAAGGTGAATCAAATTTTGGAAAGCATAATCTAAATCAGAGGTGTGTTAGGTAAAAATGCTTAATTATCATTAACAACAGTGTCATATGCATATTAGTATGTGGTGGGATGTTGGCTAGGGCTTGTCCCTTACATATGCCCTATATATAAGCATACCGATGTGGATATTACATGTGGTGTTAACGAGGTTAGGGTCTTTACCGAAAGAGGTTTTCAAATCATTTTCAATTACTAAAACTATATGAACTCACCAACCATGTGTTGACTTTACTTTTGCATGACTTCTCAGGTGACGAACAGGTCAACTGAAGAGTCATTTCTTTTGGACTAGGACTTCCGATAGAAGACTTAGTATTTTGGACCTGCATACTTTTGAAGACATCATTATACAAATTATTTTGTATATCTTGTGTAAATACAAGATAGAAATTTATGATGTTGAGGGTAGATTTACATTGTTAAATTATAAACAATACTGACGTAATTTAACTTTGTAATTCTATTCTACTTAGTATTTCTCATTTACATATACCCTGTGCAATGTAAACAATCTGATCATTTCGATTATCACTCACGATATCGCGCCCCGGGAACCTTCCGCCCGACGGGGACTCCGATCCAACCCCGCCGGCTCGGGGTGTGACAATTTATGTTTTATCTTTTGAAAACAATTTTATTCATGTTATGTACTAATACAATGTAGTGTCTGACAATTTACATTTCCGCTGCATTTATCAAACTTATAATATTTTTCCGCTACAATGATATGTAATTTCAGCTGCAATTATTTTGTAACTTTTATGACAAGCATTGTGTCTGAAAACGCATATAGAGTCATTCTATATGACCATGAGCTGTGATTCTGGCCACGTCACACCCACGTGGACTAAAACCACGAGTGGGAATTTGGGTGTGTGACACGTGGCCAGAATCACAGCTCTTGGTCATATAGAACGACTCTATATGAGTTTGAAAACACACAATTTTGATAACTAAATCAAGTTACAATAAGTAAAGCAGCGGAATTAAGTTAATTGTTTTGCAGCGGAAAGTAAGTAGGTTATGCAACGGAAATAAGTTGTCTAAGACACTACATTGTTATAAAAATACAACTTCATAAAATGTCTGGAGTGAAAGCCTAGAATGCATGCAAGACTCCTCGTTGGTCCTACTCCATGTGCATCCTAGCATTGTGTGTTCAATTACCTGAGAATACATGCGAAAACATGTCAACATAAAGTTGGTGAGTTCACATGTTTAAGTAGTTGAAAACAGTAAATAGATATATACTGGGTATGTTAAGTTGTTGGATCTACGATCCCGTGTGTGTCAGTTCATGTTACCAAAACTCAGACTTGTTGTTTGCCTCCCCGGGTTATCGCGGTACCCAGCAAAAGCTCGATATTACACTCACCGTGACCTCCAGTCACAGCTATCGTTGAGTGGGGTTTGTCAGGCCTAGTAGTACTACGTAATAACGACTCGTTTGTTACACAATTAACGGTAAGGCATGTGAGGACTTATAGTTACACTCAAAATAGTTTTACAACATACCAGTCATACATCTAAAACAGTTGCATTGTATTCTCACCCTTAAAGTTTAACAAACAGTTAAGTATAAAAGTGGGGCTGTAAACTCACCTGAGTTTAGCAGTGATGTCGTTCTCGTGAACGGTTTGAATGTTCGCCCTTAGCGGTTACCTATATCACATAGGTGTTATGAGTTTGTGTTCACATTCGTGTTGGTCTCTCTAGACCATCTTTGTGTCCAAACAACTCTAAGTTGTTGTGTTGGTCGTGTTGACCGTGTTTGACTTAACGACCCGTTGGTGATTTGTTTAGTTTAAGTAATCGTTCAACGTGTTTTTAGTGACGTGTGATACGTGTAAACACATAAGTTACGTTCATAGGATAACTTACTATTTATAGTAATTTCCCTTTTTAAGGAAGTTTCCATTTTAAGCAAGTTTACATAAAATCACTTTTCATTTATTCTACCATGCTTGTTTATCCTATATGATCATGTTATCACATAACACCTTGTTACATGTTATCAAATAAGCATATCTCTCATGATAAAGTTTCTTAATATATATTTAGCATGTTTCATTACTTAAAATCATACAATAGTTATCATCAATTCCTAACAAGTCACATTATGTCATTTATCATCAGATCTCATGTTAAAATATCACATTTCATCAAGGTTCCTAAATAAAGTTTCTATTTATAGAAAGTCTACATATCTCATTATTCTAATCACCAATAATTCCTTCAAACATGGTCACAAGACTCTCAACATTATCATTATAACTTAAACATGACCAAATCGACAATTATGAACAAGTTTGCTAGCCAAAGTTTCTATTTATAGAATCATGCAACAAATATCAATATTTTAATCATTCTATTAAATCAAAGACACCTAATATTATCATATTAGATCCAAGTAATCATTTACACACACTTTTCAGACCCAAATCATTATCAAGCATCGTTTTGTCATATTAAAGTTACTATTTATAGTAACATGGGTCAAATTACCTTAAACATGATCTCTAAGTAATCATTATGCCAAGAATCACCATTTTAATCATAAATTATCATCTCTAAGCACATGCATGTTCTTATTTCAACATTTTGTAACATAAAAGTTACTAAAAATAGCAATAATATCAAATAAGCATTTCTTGACCAAAATAACTATATTAGAACTTGTAAAACATCTCAAATATACATTTATAATCATGATTCATCATCCATATTTATCTAAATCTACTTAGATCATGTATGCATGTGTCAAATGTATCCATTTCTTAATAAAATCAACAAATACCCATCAAATCTCATGAACATAATCATGGATCATCCTCATATCATCAAATCAATCATAACATCAAGAAATCACATATCTAAACAAGTGAAATTTCGTGCATGTGTCATTAGATGACTTGCATGTGGATGATACACCTTGCATGTGTGTGTGAGTGTTTTTAGACTCCAAGAACCATAGAACTACTATCTAGAGCTCTAAGGACACTGATAAATGGCTAAAACAGCAACTCCCCAGCTCCAAAATCTTCTGAGATAGCCCTTGAGTAGATGCAAACGTTGGTGATGATGATGAAAAGCTTCAAGCTTCACTTCCAAGCTTCGATGAAGTTCAAAAATGGCTTCCAAGCATAAAAAATGGAGGTTTCTGGTGATAATGATGAAGAAGCAGGTTGTATGGCTCGAGATGGAGGTGATTCAGTCGAGGAATAGGGTAGGAATGATTAAAAATGAGATAGGTTGAGTGTTGAAGTGGTTTTGGCATCTGCGGCTTCCAGGCGTACCGCCTAGCGTGCGCGCGCGAGGCCAGGAGTAGTGCCTGGATTAAAATAATCCAAAAGCATCTGGTTGATCCGCACGCATCGCCCTGAGTGGAAGTAGCACTCCGGGCGTACCGCCTGGTGCTTGGCGTATCGCCTAGGCCCAAACACCGGTTCTAGGCGTACCGCCTGGTGGTCTGTTTGAGCCTGCTGTTTAAGCTTGTTTTTCTCGTATTGCTCGTTTACGATCATCGTTTTGAGACTTATGGACGTTGTTTACTTATTCTAGGTTCCCATAGAGCTTAATTATTGTTAAATTCATTTGTTGTTCGTTTATTTCACCAACGTTCGTTAGACAAGACACATGTGTGCGTTTCTGGTAATTCCTCTAATTATCGCTTTGTTGTTCATGCTGATGTGGAAAATAATAGGTGTCACAAGTTTAGTTTCACGGCTGGGTTTTTTCCAAAACATTTGGTCGGCAGTTTCAAAAGTTTGAAGCCATAGTGAACATTTTGGTTTATGGTTTTCACTAAAAAACCGGTCGGTAAAAACCGAACCGGACTTTATGATACACACACACATACACACAGATTAAATGGATACATAGATATGTTCATTGATTTAGACATCATTGACACCCACACTCACATATATATTTGGGCTTACAATGCAAGTAATGAATCTCAAATAATAAAACGATTTGTTTTATTTTTAACGGGTCAAACATCCCAAACCTAAAATGGCCAAGCTCTAAACCAAACCGTTTAGCGGTTTGTTTTACTTTTAATTCATAATGATTCGGTTTTGGTTATTATTATTCAAAAACCGTTAATAACGGTTAGGTTTATGGTTCCATCCAAAAACTATAAAAACCGGTTATTTCTGTGATACTTCATATTTCAACACTTTCATATTTCAAACAATAAGCACAAATTCTTTTATACAATTGGTTTTGTTACAAACATTTGTGCTGAACACAAACATTGTAGAATTCAAACACTTTCAAGTATGATTAGTTACAATTGATACAAACATGATTAGTTGCAAACATTCACTGTGTGCAAGGTTACGTAGTACATTATGATTGAAAACGAACATTCACAGTTAGGTGTACTAACTAGTGTACATACGAACAGTTACATGCAACGATCATACTTAGAAATGATGTTGCAAACATTGAACTTAGAACGATCACACTTAGATGTGATGTTACAAACATTGGACTTGTGTGTAAATACACACAAGTACACAGAATGATCAAATATCGCACTAACACGTACAATTTGAACTCACAAATAGTGTTCTAACTACTTCTAACATTTAACAATTTTCGGGACGAAAATTCCTTCAACAAGGGGGTGATGTGACAATCTGACATTTTGGATTAACCCCATTAATCAGAAATTAACATAAACGAAACAAAATTATACAAAACCAAACTAGAGGGATTCGAATTAAACAAAATTAGTTACAAAACACTTAAACTACAAGGATTAATCTTGTAATTATACCAAACCATTGAATTTTGACTTTAGAGAGTCAAAATTCGGATTTATATTGATGGATGGGGTTTAGAATGATAATTACGTGTGTTAAATGTCAAATTTTATGCATATTCATGTGATTGATTGGTTAGAATTAGATAACTATGCAAATTCGTGTGTTTGTAGGTTAACTGGAAGAATTGGGAGCTTTATGGAAGCATAAACTAATTGGAAATTGAAGTGATCTTGGACTTAAATGATAGAGGATCTCGAGACGAAGATTTGGGTTTTTACGGTGCGAAAAACGGACTTAAAATGAGAAAGATATGAAGAAAACAAGTTAGGAAGGAATCTGGCTAGACCAAAGCTTACTGGCTGACCATAGCTTACTGCACTTTCTATCAGAACCTGCAGACCATAGCTTACGGGCTGACCATAGCTTAAGGTCAACCTTAACAGAAAGTCCCAACCGTAGCTTATGGCCAGACCGTAGCTTACGGTCCTGACGAAGTCTGCACCTATAAAAACGTGATTTTTAGGGTTTTTGAGGATCTTCTCTTTTCCCAGTCAGTTCTAGGCGATTTTGGACGACCAAGGAAACCAAAATTGAAGCTTTTTAGCCATTCTCTTCTATCCAAACATTGCCAAATCATCCCAATTGATGATCCAATTCATATTTGAAGATCAATTCCAAGAGATGAGCGGCTAATTTCTGCGTGGTTTCCTCCGGGTGAAGGATTCTTGTAAGCGGGTGATTTAGATTAGTTTACTATTGTGTTTGGAACTAGCAATCTAAGCATTCGATGCTTTTTGCGTAGCGTTTATTCATTTGATTGTAACGATTGGATTTTTATTCAAAACCTAATTCATTGTCTTTCAATTCCTGAGATTTCTAGCAATTAGGATATATTAGATTGTGATTGGGTTTTATAATATGCAATTGATGTTCGTGAGATAATCTTCCATTGTTTTGCAATCGAAGCAACTAGTCCTTGTACATCACAAACATTTGAATCTTCTAATCATGTCTATATGGTTGTTCCAACTTAGTAACTAATCTACGAATCTCACTTTGAATCCTAATCCCGGGGGAATCACCTTTTTCATTATTGTTTAAAACCATTTTAGTTAATTGCAATTGATTTTTAAGTTTAACAAACAAACCATTCAATTCAAGTTTACATTTTCCGTTTTAGTTAAGTTTAGGTCATAAATCAAGTAACAACTACACCATCCACATAAACTCCTCGTGGATCGACATCCAACTTACCCGTACTAAGGTAATTAGGATTGGAGCTTTTGCTCTTATTTTTGACTGACCCTTCGACATCGATCATATATTCAATTGAAACCGAAATTCTATGATTACACAATGTTATAACCGAATTAAATCTCAATAATCATCACATTTATGATTATTAGTAACTGTTATACGTTATTGGAACAATTCATCATCGAATTAATCAAGAAACGGTTCTAAAAGTCGAAACCGTAGCCAATAGGTAGTAAATTCACATAATTCGACCTCAATATCTCGAATTGAGCACTCAATATCATCATTCGGCACTTTTAGAGGCTTATACAAACAACAAATCGATTCCAAGAGCTCCGAACAGAAGAATTAGATTGGAGGGTGGCCGAAACTCAACTTCTTAGTCGACTCATATCAATTGGACATCAAATCAGGTGAAAGTTCATTCCTACACAGCCTAAAAACTCCGACTAAGCAAAGACCTATATCAATTTTATGTTCTAATGTCGAATTGCAAAAGTTCGAATTCTAGGGTTCTTAAACAAAACCAATTTGGGGATTTTGATGAAATCAAGCACGAAAATAAAATTAAATCATACAGATAGTTTCGTGATAATCTATTGAACGAAATCCCAATATTAATTTCACTTAACAATATTGAATTCCATGATTTCAAGTTCTAGGGTTCATCATACTAACGGGTTTGGGGTTTTCGATCAAAAAGGGTTTAATAATCAAATTAAACTACATCCACGGATTCGCAATGCTCTTATCAATGAAAACCCTATGAATTAAACACCTCATTTTATCGAATTTAACAAGAACTAGTTTCATGCTTTCAATTAAAAAACGATTTGAGGTTTTCTAAACAAATAACTTCCGAAATTCAATTAATATATATGAGTGGATTCGTTTTGATCCAAGAATGAAAAACCCTATGGTTTCGAGTACTCATAGGCTCGATTTTGGTTCGATTGAATCGAGGTTCAAGCCGGTCGAAGCCGACTTTGTTCGGGACTGATTTGTGACACTTAACCGAACCATTGGGTGAATCAAGATCACCCATAAGTGCGCTTGAATCCATGGAACAGAAACCCCAAGATGGTGAACTCGATCTCAGTTGAATCGGGGTTCAAATCGAACAAAAAGAGTTCGGTTGTGTGAACAAAAGGGAACCGACCTGTAGAAGGTTAAAAAAATTAAAAACCAAATTCTAATGCAAAAACTGATGTAGATGGGTTGGTTTGGTCGTGGGGTGTATGTCCTAGAGGTCAAGGGTTCGATCCTTGCCCTTGACAGATTTTGAAATTTTAATCAATTTTTGTATTTTAGACATAATTTTCACGTTTTAACTCCAAATCGATCCATTCAAAATGCGTTGGAACCAAAATGAAATGCCGAACATCATGAAACAATTAAATCTATATTTTTGACCAAAAACACAATCACGTATTTTACGCGTGTTTAAATTTAATCGTATACGTTTATACGATTTAAACGAACAAACTTAAAACCGTGCATACTTTTGTATGTACGTTTCGAACATTCTAACATACGTGTGTTGACACGTATGTGATTACAAACATGATGTGACATTTCAAATAACGATACGTTATCGTAAATACACAGATTTTTCGTAGAAGGTTGTCTACGCGAATTACAAGCACGAGATCATTCTGTTTGCTATCTAAGGTGCGTACACAGTCCCTTTTCTTAATTTAACTGTTTTGGGAGAGAGAACATGTGCAAACAAACATTTTAGATACATATCACTTGCATGAGTTAGCTATTTACGATAAGTGCGAACATAACATTACAAGTCCTTACATATCGAACCGTTTAGTTTGCCGTAGTGCAAAGCGTGGTAGTTGGAAATAAATCTATTGGGTTTGACAAACCTCACTTGGTAGATTGTAGGTCTACGCAAGTGTTTAACTAGCCAATTCAAACATTACTATTGTTTGTGCTAGACAATAGTGGAAAGGCAATCAACATTCTAACAGTCAGCTTCGGTGTCGACCGCTTATGTAAATAGTACAAATGATTAGCTATCATGACTATGCATGTGTGATTATGTTATCTGCAAACATTTCATTTCAAACAAGTTGTTCAAACATTTATGATTATTCAAACATGTGTGTGCACCAACCTTTGTGTTGACTCTGTTTACATGTTTTTTCAGGACACTAAAGCACAAGTAAGGAAAGAGCAGGGAATAGGACGTTGAGTCTTATGCATGAATTTCAATTCAAGTGTTTTGGATTTTGTTATGTAAGACATTGAACTTTGTAATTTATATTTTTGCAAACTGTTTTGTTATTTGTTTTCAAACGCTTCCGCAAATGTTAAACTTTGATTTTACAAATTAAGACTGAATTATGTTTGGAAAACATATAGAGGTCTTTCGCTATGTTTAATGCCTGAGATCCTGGTTTGTCACGCCCTAAATGGTATGATTCCGTTAGTTGAAATTTGGGGGTGTGACACTTTCAATACCCCTAATATGAAAGCATAAAAAAATTTAAAATGTATGAATAGTTCGTAAACATCATTATACAATAGTTTGATTACACCAACATCATTCATCTTTAAAAACTTGAAACATGTTAGTGTTAATAAAAATTTATACATATGTATAATTTAGTTATACTTAAACGAGCCAAATAGAGCGAGCTAAATGAGCGACTATCTGAGAGAGCGACAAGCGAGCTTACCTTGGCTAGTGCTCGGCTCGTTTAAAACCGAGCGAAATTCGAACGAGTTTTTTCCGAGCGAGTTTCGAGCGAGCGTCGAGCGACGAACATTTTTGACGGCCCTAAACAAATGCAAGACATGTAAGTTAATTACAATCCATAATTGCAAAACAAATATTATAAGTTACACACCATTAATAGATTACGGTTATGTTTTGACATCAAATTGAATATTATAAATTTTACGACAAAAACAGGTTAGACACGTTAAAAAAAGTATTTTTTAGTGCTTTCATTCGTCACAATCCTACCCTTCCCTTTGTGAGTTACCTATACAAGCATCGATTAACATTATTAGCTAATGTTAAACGAGCGCATACATATTATATTTAAAGCCTGATAATCAATACTTGAAAATATGTGGCTTAAAACACTCAAAACCACAAAACTTTCACTCTAAGAGTAAGATATGTAGCTCATAAAACATAAGAAAACGTTAGGTCAGCGTATAGTATGTTGGCTCATGTAGATTCTACACAATAATATAACTAGTGTGTTTAAGTGTCATTTTTAATCACGTTTCATCCTTGATCATAATATGCATATGTTATCCACTCTAAATTAACAATTTTATGAAGTTTACAGTAGCCCAGGGAGGAGCAAACCCGACCTCCGTCTCGGGCCTATTTTTTTAGGAAGCACAAAATTTTTTTGTATATATGTATACATAGAGATTTGTTCGAATGAGAACCAACAAGTTAGAGAGAACTAAAAAGAACCATTAGTAACAGATGATTTAAGGCGTACAAAAAGTAATTTTCTTTAAATGAAGTTACTTTCGTGTCTTTCAAACTAGAGGTGTTCATCTGTTCGGTTAGGGGTCTTTTTTTCTGCCTCGTTCTAGGCACCTCAATTCTCAAGATCGTCCCTGCAATTATGCTTAGTATATTTTGGTTTATGTGAAGCGCAATGACAAAGTTTTCAAAAGAAAAGAATTTATGTTCAAACAAGGTGTTAAGAGTCTTAGAGGAGATCAAGTTCCTTAGTTTAATTTCTTTGAATTATAAAGTAAAGTTAAATTTCATTGGTTAAATTGAGAGATGTGATGTAACTTCTATTTTATTAGAAAATCCTAACTTGTGTTTTGCTGTTTTGGATTGCTAGCAACTTAATAGAACCCGTGATTCCTGTAAATTTATATACACAATCACTGTTCTAATAAAAAAGATTGCAACGCTTTCATTATTCCCACTATTTATTGCAGTAAATCGTACAGTACGCCCTATGAGATTCATGAATCTCATTATGAAACTTTTAAATCTCCTATCACTTTTTATTCTTCTAACACATGGGTGTTCAAAACAATCTCGATATTCGAAATTTCGAACCCAAAATATCCGAAAATTTGCGATCATGCATTATTTTCACGACGTTACTCCATATAAATTGATGCTACATCTAAATGAGGAGTTGTATGAAATCACCTTGTTGGCAAGAGGTTCCTAGTTGTGAATCATTTCTCGCTTGCCTTTGACTGCCAAATAGTCAAACATAGTACCTTATCATCATCTACTTAATTACCTAATTAATTAGTTAATCGATTTGATTAACTTTACCTCCAACAATACCTTTTATATATATGTACTTTTATTGCCTTTAAAAGCCTAATATAAATAATATTAAACAAAGGATCTTTTAAAACAATCCTTGCTATTTAAACTAGCCAACACACCATTTTGGCCTTTTAAGTCTAAGGAGCGGGCAAAATGGGTACATGTAAACACACGATTAGACGTGTTTAACAAAAAAATTACTATTTGATTTTTATATTTTTTTAAAAATAATAAAAATTAAGAGGCTAGACTTCATTATTTTTCTTTTTTGCTACATAAAATATAGAACTGTCATGTTTAAATCACCAAAACAAGTGTTAAACAGGTCGTTTTCATGTTTTATATCTGCATTAATCGCTCTGTCTGAAACCTGTTAAACTAGCCAACACACCATTTTGGCAGCCTTTAAGTCTAACGTTGGCAATAAACTCTAAATTAACCTATTTCAGGCGTTGTTCAAATCCACTGAACTAAGTGGTTTTGAGTTAACTTAGCCTCATAAATTGTATAACAAGTTTTAGACACCAATTTGAATTAATGTTCCTTTGACTAATTAGGTGAGTTTTTATCTACTGCCGTGTTTTACGCTAATACGTCGTTTTGTAGTAGTGTTTTTTTGTTATGAAAAGACATTATAATTTAATGATGACTAAAACATGCTTGTGGCAACACCCCATATGTAATGTTGGAGAAAAAGCAAGTTAATTAAAAAGCATATTGCATGTAAAAACTTTATTATATATAAATCAAATTATAATTTTCGATGACTAAAACACCTTTGTGACTACCCATACAATGTGTTGGGAGAAAATAAAGTTGATTTAAAGGCATACTGCTTGAGGAAAAAAAAGAAAAGGAAAAAAAGAAAAAAAAAAGGAAAAAAAAAAAAAACTTTTTTCGTAAAATACAAATTTAGTAACATGCTTTCAAATTCAACATTTGAAAGACGAGTTATATATAAACTCGTAAGCGATCAATAAGGTGTCATTCTTCGATGTTTTAGGGTATATGCAAAAAAAGTATCAAAACCCTTGAACAACATCAATAACACATGTTCGTTCATTGATAGTTTGTGTTTCATTTTACATTTCAAAATTTCCAAAGGAAAACTTAACTTCCACGAAAGCTTGTGTAATTGGATCTTTTAAGGATCCTTATTAATATACTTCTTATTTCCAATAATAATCTAATAATAAACTCAACTGATTTTAAAAATAATAACTTATGACATACTATTAACTTTGATTCCATAGTTTGTTACTAAACAATTTTAGTGAAACTATCTATATATTGTAAAGGGCAGACATTGAAACAATTGGTAAGGTAACCGTATAAATTGTATCTTACATATATAAATGTGTATGGTAAAGCTGCATACATCAGATTGCAAAACGATCCGGCTCTGATCCTCCTGGTTCATGCGCGAAGCCAGATTTAAGTCAAACACTAATACACCTTTAATTTCTTTATCTCTATATTATATAAGTTGCAATAAATATACAACAAAGATAAAGAACTTGTAGGAACACGATACACAACAACGAGTACTTACTACATATAGTATGCCCATACAATAAAAATAATGATGAATACGTCTAGTTCTGGTTTTATAGTTTCTAATGAAAAAGTGAATATGACATGCAACTAACATAGGCTAGAAATAATCACCAACAACAAAATTATCAAATATAAAAAATTTTGATAATCGATATGAAGATGATTTTCATTTGAAGAATTAAAAGCTTAGAAAATAATCATAAATAAAGTATTAATAACTTAAATAATCATTCCGTTTATATAATTATAACAAAGTTTATTTTATATATACAAAGGAAAAGCTAAGAAAACAAACACTACAATTTATACATGAATTTTTTAATCATAATGCTTAATTGTAAAGAATACTAAAGATATAATGGACTCTCTAATCAATTTATACAATTATAATTACGGGATTTGGTTTCATGTCTCTTGGACATAAGGAGAGAACGAATATTAATATAATGGAATGGAGTATTTTTAATATTTTTTATTAAACTAATGCATAAAGATTTAATTAAAGGTGGTTAGCTACATAAACCATCATCAAATACACGTGCATCGACCCCACGTGCAACTGTGTTTGTCGGGTCTTTGACCAGTCATCAAAACAAATCAATACATCTCCACGTCACATTTAAAAACACATACACGTATTGTTATAAACACACTAGCTAAATACTAAATATTAAAAACTATTTGAAATTGGTAAGAAAAATAAATCAAAGTCCAAAACCACATGTGTGATTGTAATACATTTATTGCCTAAATGTGTCAAAAGGTTTTCTTAAGGCATTAAAGCATAGTAACACTTCATTTACCTAAAGTATTGATTACTTTCCCTGCATCTAAAAATAAAAATAAATAAACTAAACTAAATAAAAACAATAGCATGCATACAAATCTACTTTTTAAAGCACTCCCGTTAATTGTTGTAGGGTTGAAATCCACGTGGTATATCTTGGATGCAATGAACAAAAAGAGCTTTTCTCGCTAGGTGTCTCACACCCAACCAATATTACAATTTACAATCAAGAATAAAGTGTTAGCCCTCAACCGTTCAATCTTTAAGTTTATAGAGATCTAAGATCTTAATTTGTGGCTATGGTTTGATGCAAGGATAGAACACACACACACACCTTTCCAGTCTTACAGGAGGATGGAGAACCCTTATAAGTAATGAACTAATGAAAGAAAAAAAATATATATATGATGTATATATTTGGTGGTAAATTTTGTATTCCTATCTTTAGTTGGCATACGTTTGATGATTATTAGTTAATAAAAGTTGATTAAGTTGTGGTTAACGAGAAAGGAAACAAAAATTCATTTTTTTCAATCTTCACATAAAAATATATCTTATTAAAATTATCATTGCCAAGTCAATAAGGGCAAACAACTCAAAATATTAAACTGATTAAAAATAAGAGTGTTAGAGCATGCTAGCGGTTTTTTTGTTCAGTAGTTTACAAATTAGAAAAATAACTAAAAATAAATATATATAATATTAGCCCTCAACCGTTCCATCTTTAATTCTGTTATAACCTCAACTATTTTTTTAATCTTTTTCAGATATACTGTATTTATATCAATGTAACGAGCATATACGTAACATATTTTTTTGAATTTTTTTATAGGCAATGCTAAATTACATCATTGCATATTATAGGGTACCTTGAAAATAATGTGTTAAGTTTAGGTTCATTACATCGATTTAAATATAGGGTACCTTGAAAAAAAAATATAAAAAAGAAATTAGTTGAGATTATAACGGAATTAAAGAGAAAAAATATATCTCTTAATGTAAATAATATATTAAATCACTATAAATTACATCACCATTTTATTTCTAGCTTTTTTAGTGATACAAAATTTATTAAATGTCATCACATATTAAAAAAGAATAATGACACATAACAGGAAGCTATTCACTTGACTTTTTAGATTAACAATTTGATGATAATTAATGAGCTGTAATAAATAATTTGGGTAATATTTATTTCTTAATCATATATATATATATATATATATATAATTGTGAAAAAATAATAACTCACTCTTAAAGCATTAACCCAAAATAACCCGTCAAAATGAAGCCAAATTTTGGATTTTTTTTTAACATAATTGTAATACAACACTTTCTTCTTTTATGAGTTTGCGAAAATTGATTACCGTTTGAGACGTAACATCGTTGTAAGTTTTAAGCCAAAAACAGTTACAATGCTGTAAGTGGAAAACTTACAACGATGTTACGTATCAAACGATGATGAATTTTCGCAAACTCATAAAAGAAGAAAGTGTTTTAGATGTCCTACAATGATGTTAAAAAAAATCCAAGATTTAACTTCGTCTTGATGGATTATTTCGGGTTAATGCTTTAAAAATGTGTTATTATTTGAACATTGCCATATATATATATATATATAGGGGATTGTTCGAATGTTAATCATTCCTTATTGCGATAACCGAATAACTACATATTATTACTTTGGGGCTCACATTAAAGTGAATTTAAAGTTGTAGGTTTTTTCTTAATTTTGTATTAATATAAGTGGGCCTACATTAATGAAAGAAAAAGAAAAAAACTTACACCTTTAAATTACTTTAGTGTGCGCCCCAAAGTAATAAGATTTAGTTATTCGGTTAACGCAATAAAAATGGGTTAAAATTTGGTGCTCTCCCTATATATACACACACACACACACATATATAGGGGATGGTTCAAAAGAAAACTCCTCACTATTGAGAAAAACTAATAAAACATATACTAACCAATCAATTTTTAAAAAAAATTCATGATTTTGTATTATTTTCTTACATATGTTATAAACAAAAATTTGTTTTAATAAAAATATGAAGATCACGAAGTTACGTATATGTAACCTATAAAGTTACATATATGTAATCAATGAGTTAAATATATGTAATAACATGAATTACTCTAAACTTACATATATGTAATCAATGAGTTACATATATGTAATAGCATGAATTACACATATATATATTTTTTATTTTTCTCTTTTTGTTAACAAATATAACCTTATAATAAAACAAAATGTAAAACAAAAAACGAAATTGAATGATAACAATTATGATATATATATATACATATATATATATATCTATATATATAAACAGAGAGGAATGAAAGATTAAAAACTTAATTTGAGTTGAGAAATACGTGAAAACGCAGTGTAGTATTTTTTTTTCCTGTTTTTTGTATTTAATTATGTAATATATGTTGTCATAAGAAAATAAAAAAAAAAGATGTAAAAAAAGTTATATGTATTTGTTGCACATGTGTTACATATTTAATTTTAGCTTTACACATTGTAAAAACTACATCTTGTAACATATGTTCAATAAATAATTATATTTTTTTATTATAATAACATATATTCATTGGTTTTTAAACTCAAATGTGTTTACAATATAATATATGTGTTTGTCATGTCATAACTCACAATTGGTAAGCTTTTTTATATCTATGTTAATAGACAAATAACTGATAAGACATGCACTATTTTTTCATATTTATCTTTTATTAAGTAAATATATATTGAAAATATATACTATTTGATATTTATACATAAATTTAATTTTATTAATAGTAGTTATTAATATTTTTATTATTATCCTGTGTAATATTTAGTTTTTGAAACCTAGTTTTTTATATATAATAGAGTAAATTAACGAAATGGTCCATGTGGTTTATTATTATTTCACTTTTTGTCCCTAAATTTCATAAATTACTCATATGGTCTTAGACTTTAAACATTGTGTTACATATAGTCTTTATGTGAAAGTAATTTGTTCAATTATTTGAAGGTAATTTGGTGAATTAATGATTATATTGTTACAAATGTTAAGGTTTAGGATCATATGTATAATTTATGATACGTAGAAACTAAGAATGAAATACTAATAAACTACCTGTATCATATCGTTAATTAATTTTTAATTAGCTGTTAAGTGGAGCGTATCGAATAAAACGCCAGCTGTTCAAAAGAATAAAAAAGATCTAATTAAACGCCACACGTGCTTATCATAAGTAGGGGAATAATTGAAGTGCCATTCGTGCGGCAATTTATATTGTTTAGCAGAATCTTTTTTTCGAACGGCTGTTTAGCAGAATCTATGTATCACGTGTGCAACAACTAGAGTGAACAATTATAACAACACCCCTTCTACTATGACACAAATTCTAGTTTTGTACCTTAACTAATTCAACACCATATCATCGGGCTTATAGCCTAGTGGTACTTCTTGACCACCAGCAATGGGAGGTCTTGGGTTCGAGTCTCGCCTGGAGCAAAAAATGTTCTGGGTAAGTTAGGGGGTTTTTCTCAGTGTGAGTTTCCTCCTAGATGATGTGGTGGTTCCTCGATTCGGCACTCGCCAACGCCCGGCTTTAAATGTTTTCGGGGGTTGGTAGCGGTCTGTGGTCACAGCGCGTGGGTTGTTGGTTCCGATGACTCGTTTAGCTGTTCAAAAAAAAAAAAAACTAATTGAACACCAACCCCACGCAACAATAACAATTGCATTTATTATTTTAAATATCAAAAAATAGATAAATAATTATATTTTAAAATTTTAACAGTGTCTCGTAAAATTCTAATACATTGTTCAAAACTCGCTAACCTAATAGGTTTGACCTGAAACTGACACATTTATGTAATCAGGTTGACAGGTTCAACATATCCTAAGAAAATCATGTTAGGTTTGTGTCGAAAATCAGCGCCTCTTTCATGTGACAACACAAACTGTCATACGTATGAAAATAACGTTACCACACTCTAACATATGAGGAGATACGCTCGATAGCAGAAATGAGCAACTTTAAAGGTTTTTATGCCCAAAACAAGAAATAACACTGCAACCAATTAGAGGTGTTTAATTTTCGAATCAAACTTGAATAACTCAAGATTTGATTCGAATTCAATTCAAAATTGTAATTTTTAATTCAATTAAAATCAAAATATATATTTACGTACGTACGTGTGTAAACCAGGCTTTATAATTGAGGTATGTAATTTATGGTTTTAGTGGTTGTTTGATATACTTTTAATAGTTTTTAAAAGACTACCTCTTAACGAGTCATAGCCTCTTAATTTTTAAGGTTGGCCTTAAGTCTGAATAATTAAAATGTTATCTTTTAATGTTACATTTTAATCATTCAGACTTAAGTTTATCTTTTAACTATTAAGATGTTATGAACATTAAGAGGTAGCATATTAATGACTATTAAAAAGCTAACAAACAACTTATGTCATTTATGTTTTGAAAATTTAAAGTAATCATTAATTTTTGTAAATTAAGTTTAAACTAATTTTTAAGCTAAATTCGAATATAATCGAATTTGACATTGAATTTGAATTTCTTCGAATTCGTTTATTCTAATTTTTATCGAATTAAATCTTACTCAATAATTCAAAACTCAAAATTATATATTCAAATTATTCAAATTTTTTGAAATTTAATTTGTTGAACACCCCTACAACCAATAGAAAGATTAGACGTGACAATGCAAGTGACGATGTTTCTAGCAAAAAAAAAAAGCCAGTTGTGCCTTTTAATATAGAACTATTGACACATGTGATATCTAGGTCCATGCATGATGTGCTTTTTTATTGTACGTTTGTAACAGTCAGACGGTTATACTTTTATAAACTTAATCAAATGATTTTTAGATAACATGTTTACTTAAAAAGTTAAAATAAGCTTTCAGCTGAATTTT
This sequence comes from Mikania micrantha, assembly GCA_009363875.1. Taxonomy (NCBI): domain Eukaryota; kingdom Viridiplantae; phylum Streptophyta; class Magnoliopsida; order Asterales; family Asteraceae; genus Mikania; species Mikania micrantha. Next base: position 71,798,841 of record CM018684.1, read on the forward strand.
CGGTTTTCCATTAGATGTTAGTTTCTAGATTCTTTTTTAACATCAATTTCCATCTTTTTGGTTTACTATGTGACTAGAACATTCAACCTATCATAAGAAGGAACATCTTAAACACCTTGATATCGTTGGGACAAATGCCTTTTGACGTTAGTAGCTAGATATGAATTCAATTCTTTGCATTGCATTTTATTATTTTCAATGAATGTATTTTGTGTTATAAAAATGACCGAGTCTCACGCGTGACCAAACTTAGTAGCATTCAACTTAAATAAAATCAAAGTATAGAAAATAACATTTAAGATTCACTCATACGTGAATGAAGTGCATATAAAATACATAATCTCTAATTTTATTTTTAACATCGATGATCTTACGTATTACTTGTGTTATCTTAATCAAACACATCAAGCAGAGGTAAGACATACGCTCTATAGATGCATGAGAACCTCGTGCAATAGTTAAACTATCACCCCATCAAACCCATGATAAATTAAAGCCCACAAATAACCTCTTACCTGATAAATTCGCCGTTCAAAAAAAAAAAAAAAACCCTGATAAATCTCACCGTTTGAGTGGGATGAACATTGGCATCACACATTCCATGATATTTAAAGAAATTAAAAGCTCGGTGGCAACAGCCTACTTGCCACCAACCAATCATTATTAACTATGTTTAATATCAAAGGGCTTATAGCCTTGAGCTAGGGTGTTTTTTCAGTGTGAGTTTCCTCCTAAAAGGTGGTGAATATGTACACATTTAAACAGTGGTACCTGACGTTAGCTGTTAAAAAAAAACTATGTTTGATGCGTTCCTTTGTTGTTGAATATATCTGAAAATAAACAAAAGTACGTATATACGTTGCTTTACTGTAATGATCAGAGCATGTTTTTCTTTTTCTTTTTTTAACTACTAATTTTTGTATCTCTAACGGACTATTTAAGTTTTATTGTGTCACAAGCAGTACCATCCGATCGTATCAACCATCAACTCACCAGTTTTGAAAGAAATTCATTACTTGAGAAAAACCCTCTTGTTAGATTTTTTTTTGGATAAAGTCCTTTTATGATATTAGAATTCATGACCATTTGGTTCGTGAGTTTTATCCTACCACTAAAATACCGTTAGAATATAATGTCTTTGGTATCAGAGCATGGGAATTTGAAACCAAGGTTATAAGTTTGATTTTCTTCAAAGCTATTCTTTCACATTTTTTTCAATTTTATTTATTCATATCAAGCATCCTTATATCATATGGTCAGTAGATAAATTTTTTTGAACAATATTAATTTAGTATCAAAAGCCAAGCCGGTTCACATGTACATTTTGACGTAAACTTTTACTTTAAAGCTATGTCATGTTCACTGTGATATACTTTTACCCCTTTTATTTAAATTCTATTTCGCATTTTATCAACTCTCGTTTTTAATCTCTATTTATTAATATACTTTATGACGTTTTTTTTTATCTATGTATTGAATTTCGATACTCAAGTTTAAGGCATCATCACACCTTCATGTGATTCTCGCTTAATCATTTGGATGAATGTTACCAAAGTAACACGTACAAGACAAACTTCATTAGTTATATATAATTAAAGATCATGTCAAGATTGGTATTCATAACTCACATGTGATAACTTGAGAAAAAAGGGAAAAAAAAAAGAAAAAAATACTAAATTATTGGAAAAGAACCATTCAAGGCTAGTTAAGTTGGTGTAGCATATTTAAGGATATAATTTGAAAAACAGAAAAGGGAAAAAAAAGCATTGCATATTTATAGAAAAAAAATAATATGAAGACTTCTTTTAATTAAATCAAAAATCTTGAACTAATATGATAAAAAAATATGATTTTAATTAAGTCTCATTATAATAGAATAATCTATTTGAATATATAAAAAACATTAAAGTTAAGCAACATATATAGGGATCGATGGACAATGTGTACTGCTCTAAACCTAATTCATTTCTTTTGAGATGGTGGCGTCATAACAACATGTAGTTCAATGTACCAATTTCAACTAGTGCTAATTATATAAATAAAAAAATTGATCCAATAATGAGACAATTAGTGGAGCTCTACTAAAATTGTTTATTTAATCATGATAAAGTACAATTATGCATGTGGTCAGGTGCTTATGACAACCAAAAAGTTCAAAATCTATTTAAGGTCATTCTTAGACCATGGGGTATGTCCCTTGGTCAAACCACTCCACATATGAGCCACGCAGACGTCATATAGGCACCCATCACAACCACCTTGGTCAAACCACTCCACATATGAGCCACGTAATCACAACCACCCACTCCACCAAAAGTGATGGAAATGCCCCTTGGTCCAACCACTCCGTGTGATCTTTTTTTTTTTTTTTAAAATTAAATAAGTAGATATAATCAATCATAAATTTAAAAAATTACATAAAATTATAAATAAACATTACAAATTAAATAAAAAAAGTTAATTATCTCTATATTTATTTCGAATTTTTTCCTTCTCCCGCTCGACAATTTCACGGTCGATCCCGGTTAAGTGGTCGGTGTTGGTGAATAGAAGTTGTAACTCTACCAACCGTTGATGTTCCCGTTTTAATTCGTTGAGATAAATTTTCCATTCCTTGGTTATAATCCGGGGTCGTTTGAGATGAAGAGCCCCTTCTTCTTCATCGAACTCGTTGAGATGACTTCTGACTATACTCCAGAAGTCCAATCCTTTTTTGTTACGACCTATAAACAATATATAAAAAAATATTAACAATTTTAAACAAATAAATTAACAATATTTAAAATAATAAAAAGAAAGTAATTACCAACAATTGGGTCTTCCGACACATCGACCCAAGCTTTTGAAAGTGCAAACTCCTCTTCCGGTGTCCATTTTTCGGGACGGGTTGGAGCTACCACAACGAGTTCGGTGTCCCCAACTTGTTTTTTTTTTTTTTGTGTTGGTTGCGTGCTTGGACCGGCATCGGTAGAGGGTTGAGTCTCGGGTACAACTTCATCCTGAGATAGTTGAGCAACCCGTGTGTTTGTTGACTCGAACCATATTCAGCGAAGGTGTAAAACCCTCGTTGTGGACTCGATTCAAAATGTGGGCGATAACAATTTGAATCAAAAAAGGATTCACTGGAGAACTGTTGAAGAACCAATTAGGAGGTGGGGTGTTCAGGTTTCGGTTAGGTGGGATGCTTGGGTCGTAGTATTGGTTTGGTGTTTGTTTGGGATACATGGAAAGTCTTTTTTTGTTAAAAAAGTAGAAGTAATTTGAAATTTTGAGTGAGAGTTTTTTTGTGTTGAATGTGGTTTATATATGTAAATTTTTTGTTTTGTTTTGTTTTTATGTTGGCAACGGTCAAATAACACAACGGCCGAAATGGGTATGCTGCAACGGTCGAGAAGGAGGAAAAGAGGCGTGGTTGTGGCCACGCCCAAGGGAGCCACGCCCAAAAGGGCCGGTGTTCCACGCCATCCCACACCCGTTCACGCCCCCACCCACCGGGCACACCCCACGGTCTTATATGCTATTTTTTTGTGTATTAAAAAGAATTTAAATCTCTTTCTATATTCAAATTCATATTTATCTTCAATCTTAATAATATCTTAAAAATCTCTCGCATTTGTTTCATATATAAATCTATTCAATTAAAAATACTTCTTTATTCTCTTTTATCTCACACAATATCAAAAAACTGAAATATTTTCAACAAAATAGTCATTGGGAATTTGTTGGAAAAACCATATAGTTACAAATTACCAACGAAAAACGTTTGTTGAAAAAATCTCCTATCAAAAACATTTCTGACGAATTTTCTACAACAATTCCCACAAACTAGTGACAAAAAAATGTTTGTCACTAAATGTGTGACAAAATACCGACGAACATAAATTTGATATAATTCGGTCTGATTATCGACAACTTTATGACAACACGTAATTCTCTCTTTTTTTTAAATAAAATTACCAAAAATAATAATAATAACAATATTAATAACAATAATAGAATCTTTTACCAATAAATCATTTAAAAATTTCTATAAGTTTCCTACAAACATGTTTTTTATGTTTTAATTAAGTTAAATTTACCAACAAGTTTCTGTCAAAAGTTTTTTTTTTAAATAAATTAAATTTTCTGATGATTTTCAGACAAATGTTAATTTTATTTATTTATATTATTTGTATACAGTTGCATTTTGAGTCCATAAATAAATTTTTAGTCCTTAAATATTAAGATTCATAACATCTAATATATTGTACATTGAATGAATTTTGAGGCCTTAAATATTAAGATTCATAATATATGTATTTTTTTTTTATCTTTAAAGATGGAATATAAGGATGGAAATCGATATGAAGAAATAAAATTGAATAAATTTATACATTTTTTCTTTAATTAATGACAAGGGATGTGTAGATGATAGAGTGGATTAGGGCTGTTCAAAAAGCTTACGCTTACGTTATTCATTTTCACTAAGGTGAGTTTACGGCCCCTTTTTGCTCTTTTACAAGCTTTTCAAATAGAGGGAGAATACTTGTTGAATCGAGTCAAACATTATTACTGTATAAACATTATTTGTGTATGTTGGTTTATTAGACAAACATTAAGTGTTGTAATCTTAACAAGCCCTCACAAAGTCTTACCGTTAATGTACGAACGAGGTAAGTTTGAATGGATCCGTTTGGGTGTGACGAACCCCGCGTGGCACAATACTTGCTGGGGGTCAGGACACATGAAATCTCGACCTACCTAGCTATGTTATTACGAGACATAGCGGAGGCAAGGACAAACAAGTCTAGTTCGGTAGTGACGCACTGACACTTGGATCCTAGGGCTCGATACTAACATTATGATAAACAGCATGACACACGTTTTCTTACTATGTATATGTATATCAAAACCTGTGAACTCACCAACCATTGTGTTGACACTTTTTTTTCTTAAACTTGTATTCTCAGGTAAATAGCTGCTTATGGAAATCAGGATGCACTTAAGGGATGAGCTTAGGATCATGTGCATTTTATTTCAAACAAACACTATTTATTTTGTTATGTATTTCCAAACATTGTAGCGTCTGACAATCTACTTTCCGATGCTTGTTAAAACATATTTTATTCCGCTGCACAGCTTATATTTCCGCTGCTTATCTATAAAATTGTTTAGTTGTATTTATGACAAACACTGTTTTTTGAAAACGCATATAGAGTTGTTCTATATGGCCTTGAGCTATGATTCTGGCCACGTCACACCCATGTGGACTGACACCACACGTGGGAATTTGGGGGTGTGACACTGTGTATATATGTATGTTTCTTTCTGCATTTGTATTGTTTCTGTTTGTGTTGTTTAATATTTGCGCGACAAACTTATATCGTTTAAATTATTTAAATTAACGTAAACAAACTAATTATAAAATGAAATATTTAGTTAAAACGATTTCGTAAATAATCAATATCGTTAAAAATGATAACGTAACAAGATTATGACGTTTAATTAACATAATAGCCGTATATCGTTCAAATAATTCACGTACTGAACATATATCGTTAAAAATTATTTAAATACGCAAATTAAGTTTAAATAAAATAAATAACTTCAAGACGGCCCGTACTGGGCAGTACGAGCCGTATCAAGTGACTCAAAACTGCTTGACACCCAAAAATGGCTTGGAAAAATAAGTCAAGGGCAAGACGGACCGTACTGTCCAGTACGGCTCGTCTTACAGAATGTTTCACTGAATCCAAGGAATTACCTGGAATGTTTGTCTGTACTCAATACGGGCCGTACTGGGCGTCTTGAACCGCATGGGTGTTAAAATAAAAAAGTGGGGTGTCCAAATAACATCACCCTTATTTTATATAGTTTGTATTGGCCAAATTATATATTAATAATTAGCTTGTAATCACATTTATCCATTTATTTAATTTATAAAATTATAGAAACATAAATCTCATTTAAAGTTATTATTCATATTCATACTACAATATTTAATAAAATATTTTCACATACATCATTGCAAAATATATGAATTTTAAAAATATAAAGCCCGTTTAAATTTAATTAATAATTGCTAAATAGGGGAGGTATATTTTAAAAAGGATCAAAACCATAGAAAGTGTAGGAAGACATGAGAATGAGACACGTGTATTTTAGGTTAAAGGGTATAAACATCAACACATAATTTGGAGGCTGCACATGCAAGTCACATGTTACTTCCACCAAAATTTTTAAACGTATGTATTTATTTTATATGTCAACATTTTTTTTAAAAAAATACACCATAAAATCAAGCATTTTTTTACCTTTATAACGAGTATAATATTGTTATATATTTAAAAATAGAAAAAGAACAAAACTGATTGTTCTTGAAACTTGGGTGTTTTTATGGTGTTTTTGTATTTGTGAAGGTGTTTTATGGTGTTTTGAACATAAACAAAACATAACGTTTTTTAGCTGTGTCATTTACACATGGCGTTTTATGACGTTTTATGGCGTTTTTGTACTATGGAATTTAAACATATGTTTTATGTTGTTTTTAAACTTTAATTTTATTCATGGTGTTTTTGAATTGTAATTTTATTCATGGTGTTTTTGAACTGTAATTTTATGCATGGTGTTTTTGATCTCTAATTTTATACATGGTGTATTTGAGCAATAATTTTATGCATTGTGTTTTTGAACTGAATTTTATTCATGGGGTTCGTGAACTAATTAATTTCACACGTTGTATTTTGCGGCGTTTTTGAACTATGCAATTTCACATATGACGTTTTTTGAACTATGTAATTTTGTATATGGTGTTTTATGGCGTTTTCGAACACTAAAAAAATGACATTCTAAACTTCGGATGTTTACGAAACTAAGCTATTTATGTTGTTTTTAGTGTTTAAAAACACCATAGAATGCGTGGTTTTAGTTTCATGAATATCCGAACACGATAAACACCATAAAATGTTAACATCATAAACATAATCAAATATCTTGAAAAAACGTCATAAACAATAAAATATCTCTTAAAAACACCATAAAACTAAGTTAAAAAAGCACCACGTACAAACTTAGGTGTTTATATGGTGTTTTTAGTTTCACTATTATACAAACACCAAAAAAGACCATAAAATGTTAACATCATAAACACAATAAAATATCTTTATAAACACCATAAAACGTACAGATGCATAAAAAAAACTCCATAAAAGATCAGTTTAATTTATATTGGAAAAACACCATTAAACAGTTCATGAAACCCAGTTTAGATATTTATTTTACTTTTAAAAAATATATTAATATTATACTCGTTCGAAAGATAAAAAATGATCGATTTTATGGTGTAATTTTTTAAAAAAATATTGAAGTATAAAAAAGTTATGAACTTCTAAAAGAAATGGAGGAAAATGCATGTGACTTGCATGTACATGTTTTTGGCCATATCTTCCAATTCTACTCCTACTAATGGTTTTAACTTATAATAAAAAACCAAGTGATCTAATGGTGAGATATCTTCTTAGACCTTTTAAGAATTTTATAATTTTTAGCCAAACCTTATACTTGCTAAATATATGTATTAGCTGAGTTTAGTCTTTGAGGGTGAGTTTTGACCTCCATTTTGTGCTTGTGGGGCATAAGATTCGATGCCACCAAAGCCTCTTCTAATTTTTCACTGGCGCTCATTCTAATCCTATCTTATCTTATTTTATCTTATCTTACTATAATAATAAATAAAAGTTTTATAAGAACACATGGCGTATTCTTAGAACACCTTGATGTTCTTTTTCCCGCATCTCTCTCCTATTAAATATACCCTATATTAAATATTAAATATACTTTAAACACAATTTTACTTTTTAATATTAAAAGAACACACTTTCTTAAAAAAAGCAAATTAATATAAAATTTAGAAAAATAATTTTACAAAACGAAATATTTAAAGAAACGAATTTTAAAATTAGTGTTTAAAAAATAATATAACTATTTTATTATTTAATCTATGAAATTATATTTAATCATATTTTATATTAAAAACATCTTATATAAGTTACATTTTTATTGGTAGCTGTTAATTAATAATATTTTTTTTATTCATCTCGTGTACACGAGTAATTAACCTAGTTAATTAACATATCTAACTTACATTAGATTGAATCATATACCATTAAGGTATTTTCTTGAGGATTCTGATAATTAGTTTTATACCCGTCCGGTGGTCGGGTACAATGGTATAATCGAATCAATTTAGTAAAACTCATTCTACAAAAATAATAATTGTTTAACTGAGATAAATTTGATAGTGGGAAAGTGTGGATAAACTGTATTCATAGCTACCTCCTAAATTGAATTTACACGACTGAGAATTATTCTTAGTCATTTTAAACAGCTCTGATCTTTTCTCAAGACAATTGAATTGATCGATAGCCATATATATACAATATAACTATTTAATTGTGAATAATCACTAGAATAATTACATTAAATTAGGAGGTAAATAAGTAACAAGTTGCATTGTTGATATTTTTTATAGCAAAACTAAGTCTTTTAATATAATATTTATACATCTTGGAATCATGACAGGCATAAAGAAACCAAAAATATCAATCAAACATGAATAGTATAAATATGAATTAGATTATTTGCGTTACATGTTAAAAGTATGCATTTCTTTATATTAAGCCATTTTAAATTATTGGCGTCGATGGGAGCATAAACCTTAAACAGCCGACAAATCTTCGTTATATCGGGTGGAAATTAAGAAAAAAATCGTTTTAAGTTCTGAACCTAGCATTAAAGAAACATTTCTAGTTATTATTAATATTAATCTTTAAGATTCCTAACCTAACATGAAAATAAACAAACTTTGTTTTGAAATTTATAAATTGTTATATAAAGAGCGCTTGTTCGGATATATCTTTTTAATCAGTTTAATTAAAGTTGTGTTAAGGTTGACTATTTAACCTATTTGACTGAACATATTGACTCATTTTAAAGTAGTATGAAGATTATTATGATGTATGTATGTATGTATGTATAAACTAATAGGAAACTCCGTGATGTTAGGCAGGAACAAGAGTCATCTCATACTTGTTTTTGTTAGTTTATCACTCCTATGATATATTTTATAATACTTTTGTTACTTTTTTTTTCAGATAATATTTTTTTAATATGACAAATATATCCTACTTTTATTTCTAAATTACTCTCAAACTAATCTACTTTTGTTGTAAAAACCCAAGACCTCCTAAACTGATTCTACTCCTACCATGCTCATTTTTTGTCCGATTCTATCTAATAGAAATGTCTGAATATATTAAACTCATAGAAAAAAAAATTTACAGGACCCGCCACTGACTAATTATACGTTCTCATAAAGTTAATTGTTGTTCAAATTAAAATAACGGATAATTGTACTTAGCTAGTGTAATGACAAGACTAATCTAGTTTGCTATAAGCCTATAAGGTTATTTTGGACGTTAACACAACAAATTAATTGGGGAGTCTTTCTTTGCATGTCATTCCCTCCTGGAAACCATTATCTATTTTGGTCATGTATACCTGTTGGCCACTTCACCAGGAAACGATGAGTAATCTTGGGGACAAAAAAATTTAATAATAATAATTAAGAATAGGGATTATTATATTAAATCACCTTGACATGATAATGTTAACTTTTTCGAAAATGACATTTCTAATCGTTGTACTTTTAATAAATATCTAAACTCATTTATCTCAGTAAATCGACTTCCTCATTTTTCTCATTATTAAGTTATGCATTAGTAGAATTTTAAAACTTATAAGAATAGATATAAGTGATTCATAATACATTTAAATGCATGCATCATTGTAAAACTACTGAGAGACTTTTCATCTTACCTCCTCTTAAATTATAAAATAAACATGAAAAATCATATTGTACCGATATATTAGGTACTAGCCTAGCAACCCGTGAATTACATGGGTTGAATAATAAAAAATATAATTTATTATCACTAAATACTAATAAATTTTTAATAATTATAAAATTATATTTAGGATAAGATATAATTGAATTATTCTTTATTAACTTTTAACAAATTAGTAAATTATTGAAATAAGAATTTTTTTTAATATTTAATTATATAATCTAATTACTAAAAGTTAATATTATTTGTTAGGATAAAGAAGCTGGAAAAACATTTTCAGATTTAATTAGAATGCGACACGTTTCTTTTAAAAATACTCCTTTATTATAATAGGAAAATTTCTTTCAATCTCCTATGTTTTTAGGAAAAACGGTAACATGATTCTTGTATTTGGGTATCAATGAACCTCTCCTTCAGTTTATTTTTTTATAAGTGATTATGCAAAAAAGTTTTTTAAAAAACTTGCGTCTCGCTTGAATTGTTCGAAAAAGCTTGCGTCAAACTATCAAAGTAACTCGGCTTGTTGTGTAGTCAAGCCGAGCTAGAACCAAAGTTAGCTTGGGTTTACTTTAATATTTTTTTACCAAGGTGTTAAGGTGTCATCTCTAAAATAAGTTGAGTGTTCTAGTCCGATAGTGGACAAAGGTGAAAAAATTTGTTGTTAAAAAAAAAGTTAGCTTGGTTGGGGGCTTGTGGCTCGACTCTTTGGTTCAACTTATGGCCTGGTTTGATTTTTAAGCTAAATATGTTAAAAAAATTACGCAATAAAATCAAGCGTTATTTTATCTTTTTAAGAAAAATGATATTAATGTATTAAAAAACCGACACGAGTTAGATATTTATGAAACTGAACATTTATGGTGTTTTATAAGTTTTTTTGAATGACTTAATTTTGGATAACTGACGGATCATTGGGATTCGAATCCAGGACCATTTAGTTCTCGAAATTTATTCCACCACAACAATACCGCTAGGCTATAATTGTACTACAAATATTCGTTAAACCGGACGTTTTAGGGTGTTTTGTGATCATTTCAAAGTGACCTAGTGGTTAATGGCTTAGAATTCTTCAAAGGAGACCTGGGTTTCTATGATTGGATAATTCCTATCAGGGCCCGAGCATAACACTTTTTGGGGCACAAGTAGCAGTTCGAATTCGTCCTTTAGTTGGCTTTAGAACCGTGAGTAAATTGCCTCTTACGACGTTCTTTGGACGGTGCCGCAGCTGAGTGGTATCGCTTGTTTTTTATGGTGGTTTCACTTAATAAATGAAAAGAATAACAACATTATTATGAAAAATCACCTTATCACATAATATTCTTTTCATTTATTCAATGAACCGGCTAAATATGATATTTGTGGTGTTTTGAAAGGATAAAATATAATACTATAATTTTAAAACCATATCTATAAAAAAATCAGCAGGTCAAATCGGAAACCGTCACTAAAATTGATTCGGTTTTTTCCCTCTAAATCGCTATCATTTAGACAATCTGGTTATCAGTCAGACCGGTTGAACTGACGAACCAAAAGATGATCGATCTATTTTTTTTTCTTTCTAAAATTCAAAAGATTAAATATTAAAACAGAACTCTGTATTTTTTAAACATGATTATATATGTTTGAACATTATTTATGTTTATTAAAATTTATTTATAATTATTTTTTTATTTTTTTTAGCATTTTTAAGTATTAAAATATCACCCACCTTTTGAATTCGATCCGATTCGTCCAATCACTAAAATAGTAAGACGTCTGTTCAATTTGTGTTCCGGTTCCAAAATCATCGATTTTTTTAATATGTTAAAACCACACATTTAAATTATTTTTTAAGACTTTGCTCCCAGGAACGTGTATTTCTTTGGGAGCACGTTTTTCTCCCATGTTTGCTTAGATTTTTTAAGATTTTAGTCATTTGTAAAATTTGTTAACCCCAAAAACATGTTTATCTCCCGTGTTGCTTCTTGGAGAATTTTAAGCTTATAATCATTTGTAGAGTATGCTGCAGCCACAAATTTAATTTAATTTAATTTTTGTTTTTTATTGTAGCTAAGTCTTTTCATAAATCATTGTTGTTGTCCATTGTTATCGAATACTTATATTAACACAACTGTTGGACTTAATCTTTTTGGTTGAATTTTAATTAGGTAAATATCATGTTTTGTTATGTTCAATACGGGATTACTTACGTAACTGTGAGGTAAACCCCTAGTTAAAGTACAAAAGAAAAAATAAGATAAAAAAGGTTGAGGAAAATTTTATTGGATCTAATTTTTATTTATTTGATTTTTTTTTCTTTCATGGTGGTTTTAGTTTTTCGTGAGTTTAGTTTTCAATCACCCTATGGGCTATGACCCCATCATATCCTCACCACGAACACATACCACAAATAGTAAGCCTGCAACGCGTGGAGTCCTTCGGTTGCTCACGGATGTAGGCACGTAAACAAACCGAACGAACATGAACACGAACACAAAAAAAATCGTGTTCGTTGTTTTAAATTTAACCGAACACGAACATGAGTACGAGCATATTAACGAACATGAATTTTGTGTTCGTGTTCGGTCATTAATAAATTAAACGAACTGTTTATGAACATAAATGAACACAAACGAACCAAAATAAACAAACAAACATAAATGAACATCATTTAACACTATTGAACAATCATAAACGAACATTAACACCATTGAACAAAAATAAACAAACACAATTGAACAATCATAAACGAACACAAATAACAAGTCTCTTAAATATAAATACATATCGTTCATAAATTAGATAGTTAACTGAACATAAACTAACATTACGTAGTTAACGAACATTAACGAAAACAAATAAACGAAAATAAATAAACAAACATTACCGAACAGTTCATGAACATAAATAAACGAACATTACGTGTGTTCATGTTCGTTCATTTAATTAAACGAACAAAAATTTTGTGTTCGCGTTTGTTCATTTATTAAATAAACAAATTTTCCGACGAACAGTTCACGAACATTTCGGTTCGTTTAACAGGTCTACACAGATGTATCTTCAAGATAGTATTATTAAATCATAAATTTGTCACTCGTATAATCCAACATTAATTTTTAAAGTAAACTTCTCTTTTGCTCCCTGTGGTTTGACAAAAGTAACCATTTTCATCCAAATTTTGAAATTTTGCAATTTTCCTCCATTAGTTTCAGAAAATTAACTATTTTAGTCCCTGTGGTTTGACAAAAGTAACCATTTTCATCCAAAGTTTAAATGGACTTTGGATGAAAATGGTTAATTTTCTGAAACTAATGGAGGAAAATTGCAAAATTTCAAAATTTGGATGAAAATGGTTACTTTTGTCAAACCACAGGGAGCAAAAGAGAAGTTTACTCTAATTTTTATTATAGTTGTATTTTATCAATTAAATATCTGCATTTAGCTTTGTATTTGAACAATAATTTTTACATCAAAATTGGTCATGATATGGTCCTAAGGGAAACTTAAACCCTTGCCTTTGAAAAAAACCATTACCAATCTAACTACAAATGTTTTATCCTTGTACACGGAGCCCCACCTATTTTTGTTTTTAAATGATAGGTCATAGGGTGTACATGTTACACGTTTCATCAAAAAGTGTAGCATTCCTAATTTGTCCTGTTTTGTCGGCAAAGCCCAAAATTTCTTATTTTTTAATAGTGCCGTATGTCTATGGCCACTCTAATATTTTGTACCCTCGTTTAGTTAAAGTGTTAAAAACAGTACCGTGATCCTTAGGGCAACCTTTAGCATGAATTTGAATCCAACGACACAAAGAGATATTAAGTTTTTTCGCTGTATAGTGTAATTTTACATGTTTTTTGTTCGAAGATTTATTAATTATTGAGTTCGACCTCTTCAAATTTATGAATTCGGTCTCCCAACACTCCATATATATCAAGGCAAGCTTCGTCACGGACTAAAATCCAAACATGTTCGTATTCAAATAAAAAAATTGAATATAGTGAATTTGCAAATTCATTTTCAAATCATCTTTGCTTCTTGAAACTAAAAGTTCAATCAATTAATTATTAGAAACTCGTTAATTGCACATTTTTAAATAAAGAAAAACTCATATATTTAGTATTGAAAATTTATAAATTGTAAAATAATATATTAAGTTATAAGAAAGTAATAAAAAAAATCATATTTAATATGAAAATAAACTATGAAAAAAGAATCCTAAGAAATTCCCTTATACCTCAATTACCAAGGTCGGTTACCAATCGTAGATTTTCTTTTTTAAATACTCAAAACAGATTTATATTAAATATTACCTTAAAACAGATTTATATTAAATATATAAGATTTCAAATATTGCAACACAACAAGCCTTAGCATAGTGGTAAAGTCGTTAGCAAATGTGAGTAAGGTCCTAGGTTCCACCCCTCTTTACGCTCCTTTTAAGTTTCTTTTCTCCTTTTTTCTTTTCTCTTTCTGTTTATTATTATTTTCTTATTTCTTATTCCTAAAATTAATTTTTTTCCTTCTTACGTCACAACGTATGGTGAATAGTAAGACTTTACCTTGTATGATTAGAAATCTAATTGAAAACCGATTCAGAATTCGTTTAGTTTTTTCTGTTATTGAGTGCTCCTCCTTCAATTCTTTTACATGATTTTGATTCGATTTTTTTACTTCTTTTCTCTTCTTTTCTCCAGGTTTAATTCATGTTGTTCGGTTATTAGTTGAATCCGAACCAGTTTGATTTCAGTTAAATTCGGCTTGGTTAGATGAGTCGGTAAGTTTAGTAGTAAATTTTCCAAGGGTCACGGGTTCAAAACTTTTCAATGAACCTATTTTTTCTCTTGTTTTTTCTTTAATATATATATATATATATATATATATATATATTTGTTGGTAAAAATCAAACCAAATGCAACCTAGATGAGTTGGTAAGTTTGGTAGTCAACTTTCAACGAATCACGCTCTCAAAATCTTCGTTGATATATATTTTTCCTTTTCCCCCTTTTTTTGCTCTATATTTCTGATCGGTTAACTCTCATATATTTTTTAGTTTTTATAGATTTTGGCATAAAATATCTTACCCGCCACAAAGCGCGGGCCCAAGTTGCTCGTATATCTTAATATTAAAGGTTGGTCACCAATCACGATTTTTTCTTTTTCTTAGACATTTTTTTTGCCTAAGTGGTTAAAGCTTGAAATTTTTAGGGTAATGGTCTTTGATTCGATCCATGTAGCGTTTAAGTTTTTCTTTTTTCTTTTTTTTTTTCCTTTTTTTTCATTAAATTTTTCTTATATATTTTTGTTAAATTGCTTTTTTTTTTTGTAAATGTTGAGATGTGCTTTTGATAATTACGTTTCAGTATAAATATATAAGATCGAGTTGTCTGCGGTATAGTTTAACATTTTCTAAATTTTACAATCACATGATCTTTTAGCTATATTTTGATCGTTTCGTTTATTAACATAACGATATAACTTATTCATGATTTGCGCATAGAACATTGCAACATGTTTTATTAAGTATAAAGCTTATCTGCTTTATATAACTATCTTTTATATATGTTTCAATTCCTATAACCAGGTCGTTGTAACCCGATACATTTGTTTTATGTGTCTAAGGCGCATCATGTGTAATAAAATTCATAAACATGCATTATGAGCTTTTGCTTATAGTCAGAATAATGTTTTCTATTAACGTTTCACCCTTTATAACCGACCACTTATGATCCACAATATCGCAATATTAATCATGCTAAACCGCGCAGCGCACGGGCTACTTTTCTAGTTATAGTTGAAACTCAGTGATGACGATGGTTAATTATTTAATAGGAATATAGGATATATAAAAATTAAGTACCTTTCTTTAGTGCAAATCGATCAAACGAAATTAAAACCATATAGCTATGCTTTGTAAATAGATGTGCACAAACCGGATTTTGGAGGAACTAGTTCTGGTTAAAAACTGCTTTTTTGGTTATTATGTATATACTTGTGGACAATCGTACCCATTGGAACATGCTAGAGTAAAGTACGTCTGTTTTGGTTCATGTTCAGAAACATGTTTTAACATGATCGTTTTTTATTTAATCAATTACAACTTCTTCAAAATAAGAAGTTTTACTGCCAAAATCATCTAAAAGAAGATACTTGTGGATGGTGGCCTAAGAAAGTGGGGGTCAATGGTGGCCACCATTTTAATTAAGGGGTGAGCTATTGGTAAGGGGTGAGAATCGATAATGGAGGTTTAAGGTTCAAACCCCGACACCATTCAATTTTCCTTAGGTTACGCGATTTACCTATCTAATATGAGACCGGTCAGTGATGATGCCTAATGGTGGCGTTCATCATTTTTCTCTCTGATTTGATGGTAGAGCAACTAACACATATTATTGTTAATACTGGGATTCATAGATGAAATTAGGATATGAAAATAGTTGCTTCGCTTCATCAAAGAAAAGATACAATCAGCATCCCCCTTGACTAGGAATTCATCTACAAGGTTGTGGATAGGATTGAAACAAAAAAACAATGTCGATGATTTGAGAATGATAGATTTGAGTTAGGCTTTGCAAGTGAAATTAAAGAAGGATGATGTAGAGAATGTATGTAGAATATTGGCCGGGATGGGTTTTTCAGAATTTGGAGGAAAAAAATATTTACAACTTCGAATGTGAATGTTTAGTGTAAAAGAAACAATAAATTTTGAAATCCAACAATACTGAATAAATGACACGTTAAACATGTCCCTTGACTAGAACTTACGTCCTCAAGGTTAAGGCCTCAACAGCCTTACCATTAGGCTATCTCCACAAGGTTTGGTTTTTATTTTGAACGGTTTGGTTTTGGTTTTCATTATTCAAAAACCATTGTTAATGGTTTGGTTTGCGGTTCCACCTAAAAACCTTAAAAACTGAGCCGCAAACAACCATAATTGACACAACTGGCCTTGTTCTTCAAGACACTAATACCACCTTTTGATTTACACAATGGATATTGATTGATAACTAAACAAAAGAAAAGTTGACTCACTTTAAACTTTTAATCTGATTACAACCCCATTTATACTAATTATTTGCGTGCTACTCAACCTGATTATCTAACTTCAAGCCATATAAGTAAACTAAGAATTCAAAACTCAAACAATCTAAACTAATTCATAATAATAACTAGATGAACTTTTATCTTCTAGATCTCCTTCAATACTGCCTCTTGAGATCAGAACCATGGCCACCCTTGTTTAATGTTGTAACTTCATCAACTATTACTAGCTAGTAGTTATTTTCACTACACCATTTATGGTCTATCGCGAAGAAATTTTCACAGTCTGTCCTGATGATTTTTCGTCGTTATAGGGTAATTTGACCGGTCCCGACGACAGGTGGTTGGCACAGACGTCGCCGGTACAGAATCGTACCAATAGAGCACAAAGTCATCGGCATAGTGTTCATCGGTACAAATCTAAGTCTTTGCCGACGACATGTCGTAGGTATCGGAAAACAATAATTGAATTTTTTTTGACTCATTAGAGCAAGTGAAATATGCGTCAAATTGGCTTCTTTATAGGATTCTCGTCTGATTGTGTGAAATCTAGAAAGAGGGTTATTTCTCTGACTCAGTATCAACAGCATGAATTGATGCCTTTAATGCCGACAACAAATAGTTAGGAGGAGTAAAAACCGGAAAAAAAATTTCTTAAAAACCAATAGCGACGACTTTTAGTCGGTATAGAGAGCATGTTCTATAGCGACGACTTGTAGTCGGGATAGAGTGTTTATTGACAATTTCTGAAGTGACATGTGCCGACGACTTTAAGTCGGGATAGGATTTCTTTAAGGCTCCATAATATCCTGTCATTTCTGAAAGTTTGTACTGACCACCAGGTCGTTGGTATCGGGTCGGAAAAATGAAAATTTATCAAGCTTTGTACTTACTACATGTCGTCGGGAAAGGGTTCGTCGCCATAGGGCCCGTTTCTTGTAGTTTTTGGGAACTTTGGGTTTTAACTTTGGATTGATTATTAGTAAGTTTGGCTGTGAATTGCCTATATATACTGAGGGTTAACTTTTGGATTCTATTAGAAGAATCATCTTGCTAAATTTGACTTCGATCAATTTTGTTGTTTGGGAATTTACACCATGGTGTTTGTTGTTCTTCATTATAATCAAATCACCTTGAGCAATGAAGGCATAGGTTATAAGTTGTGGTATGTAAATTATAGCTAGTTTATTTGTCTTCTGATATTGATAACCATTCTCAAACGAGAACATACTAGATTTTCCTAGAAAATCATAAATAAAAAATTTGAAGTTTGAGGTGTACGTATGTATAGACACTAGATTTTGAATGAATTACAAGAGTTTTTTTCTTATTCTAAATGAATCATGAATTAGTGAAGGAGATTTTTCTTATTCTCAATAGTAGAGTTACAAGAGTTTATATAAACATAATATTTTCACTTAGGTACCTTAATAAATAAAAAACTAAACAATAAAATATGATATTTTTATATTATCTAACACATATAGGGCTGTAAACGAACCGAACGAACACGAACGAGCCATTGTTTGTGTTCGTTTGTTTAACTTTTAACTTGTTCACGAACTGTTCACGAACGTTTACCGAACGAAAATTCATGTTTGTGTTCGTTCATTAAGGATTTAGCTTGTTCACAAACGGTTCACGAACGCTAACGAACACATATTATTTAAACAATAAAAATCAACATTTTTAATCTTAAGCAATGGAGATAATCATTTATAAATATATAAATTAAGATATTATATTATTAAACTAAAAATAGCTTTAAGTATTATGGTATTAAATTAAAAATTAAAAATAAACAACACATTTAATGAATAAATATAAATGAACTTAACCGAACATAAACGAACGTAAACGAACGTAAACAAACATGTTATCGAACATTCACGAACACAAATGAACGAACACGACCTTTGTTCATGTTCGTTCATTTAACTAAACGAACGGAATTTCTTATTCTTGTTCATTCGTTTATTAAACGAACATAAACGAACTTCCCGTCGAATGGTTCACAAACAGTTTGCTGAACGTTGTTACACTAAGTGGATCAACAAGAAGCAATTATATGAAAACACACACACACAATTTTACGATAGAAAACCCAATTGATTGAATAATAAAAACTAGGTTCAACATACAATACAAAAACCAGACGATGGAAAAACTACCCACTACACCACTAAGGCATTACCCCACTAACTTAAAACAAACAACCAACTGAATACTAGGAAATAAAAATAAATGACATACTGGAAACAAACACATGCATGCCAACATGGCAACTTCACATGCATGCGTAAACTAAAATGAACTCAACTAGGATGTTGTAATATCTAACACTCCCTCTCAACATCCACTTCAACCAGGTTCATTTCTTGACAAAACTTCTTCAACTTTGCCACTGGAAGACTTTTAGTAAACATGTCTGCTACTTGTTCATTGGTTTCTATCCACTGCATCTCGATCTCATCTTTTAAAAACTTTCTCCCGAATGTAATGATAATGAACCTCTATATGCTTCGTTCGTGCATGAAAGACTGGATTTTCAGCCAATTTAATAGCTGATAAATTATCACAAAACAGCTTAACTTTGCAATTTGAAGTTTGATTAAGATCCTTCAACAATTGAACCAACCACATACACTCTTGTGCAGCCATGGCAGCTGCTCTATACTCTGCTTCGGTTGTTGAAAGAGACACAGTAGGCTGTCTCTTGCTGCACCAAGTGATTACATTCGACCCATATTGAAACACATACCCCGTAGTGGACCTCCTCTCATTCAGATCTCCAGCATAATCTGCATCACAATATCCAATTAATTTAGGATTAGTCTCCCTCTTAAACCGTATTCCTTGGTTCATTGTTCCTTTCACATATCTCATCACTCTACAAACAGAATTTAAATGAGGTTTGCGTGGACTCTGCATAAATCGACTTAGTACTCCAACTGCAAACAAGATATCCGGTCGAGTATGAGTAAGATATATCAAACTTCCCACCATCTTTCGGTACAAAGATGGATCTTCCACCTCTTTACCACTTTCCGCATACAATCTTACACTGATATCCATGGGAGTAGCAGCAACTTTACAAGAAACCATTCCAAATTTTTGCAACATGTCTGTAGCATATTTCCTTTGATGCAACACAACGCCATATTTTAAATACATCAACTCCAGACCAAGAAAATGCACTAATTCTCCAAGATCCTTCATACGAAATCTCACACATAAATTAGCTTTGAGCTGAGCAATTTCATCTTCCAAATCTCATGTGATAATAAAGTCATCCACATAGACCAAGATCACCACAATCTTGTCACCAACTCTTTTAACAAAGAGACTTGAATCTGCATAAGTTAACTGAAAATCATTTAAACTTAAAAATTCAGCAATTTTACCAAACCATGCTCTTGGTGATTGCTTCAGCCCATATATAGCTTTCTTCAGCTTGCACACGTGATTTGGATACATCTGACTTTCAAATCCCTTCGGCTGATCCATATAGATAGCATGATCGAGTTCACCATAAAGAAAAGCATTGTTGACATCCATTTGCCATAGTCTCCATTGTTCGTTAGCTGCAATAGCTAACACAGCTCGAATGGTTGTCAACTTTGCTACCGGGCTTAAAGTCTCTTCATAATTGACGCCATATTCCTGTGAAAAACCACGAGGTACAAGCCGAGCCTTGTACCTTTCAACCGACCCATCAGCCCTTTGTTTGAGTTTATACACCTATTTGCAACTCACAGGCTTTACATCAATAGGTTTTGGAATGAGTTGCCAAGTTTCATTTTGTAATAAGGCATTCATTTCAGCTTTCATAGCCAAACACCATTCTTCTTTTAAACATGCTGTGACAACTAGAAAATTTTGATTTTCTCAAACACTCTTGTTTCTCGAACACTACCAACAACAACCAAATTTCGGGACGAAATTTCTTTCAACAAGGGGATGATGTGACACCCGGCAATTTCAGGTAAATTGCGACTC
Organism: Mikania micrantha; assembly: GCA_009363875.1. Taxonomy (NCBI): domain Eukaryota; kingdom Viridiplantae; phylum Streptophyta; class Magnoliopsida; order Asterales; family Asteraceae; genus Mikania; species Mikania micrantha. The sequence continues at coordinate 71,819,747 of CM018684.1, forward strand.
TTGCATTCTTTACATTTCACATTCATACTTGTTGCATTTCATTTAATTATGTTTAATTAGATGAGTTGAACACAAACTACTACGAAACGATAGTCCGTGGAGCTATCGAATCGTACATTGCACATTGGTTTTGGAAACCAAGTGTGGCAAACACAACGCTAACGCAAAACAATAATTCGGGGAATTATTGAATTGTGCATCACACGTTGATTAGGATTAATCAAGCGTGCAAACACTTCGTTAGACACGAACACAAACAATCATCGATAATTCGAGGAATTACCGAAACACACACGAGTCTCACGAACGTTGGTTAACGTCAAACGCATTGTGTAGCACAACACTCAAAACTTCACGAAACACTCACACAGTGAACTGGGAAGTTCAAACGAGACCAAACGATGCTCGAACGATGTTCTACAGTCGAGAAACGGGCAAGAACGAGCCCAGAACAACAAAATAGGCTTAGTGGGCCTAACTTTTGGGCCAGGCGGTACGCCTGACCCGGAAACCCGGAGATAGGCGATGCGCGCGAGGAAGAAAGGAGGCCGCCGGATGAAAACCATCCGCGCGGTACGCCTGGAATCGGTGTCCTTCGTTAGGCGTTACGCCTGACAGGGAAATCGTTGAAAAATCTTTTAAAAACCACAAAATCCATCATTTCACCTATCTTAATCATTTTAAACACTCTTGCACGCCTCATCTCGACTGATATCTCTGGAGATCACTGATTAGACCTCAAGGAAGCCATTGTTGATCATTTGGAAGCTTAGAGCTTGGAGGGTGAAGCTTGGAGTCCATCTAGAAGCTCGAATACCATCATCTTCCTCCTATTTCTGTCGAATCCAGCAGCTCCAGAGGATTTAAGAGCTGTTCAATCATCATTCCTGTGTTCTTGGAGGCTTTAGAAGGTAGCCTTGCACCCCTAGTAGCTTATTATCACTAATACACACACATACATATGTTAAATCACACATGCAAGCACAAGTGCTATGCATGCACGAATTTCTTTAGTTTATAATCTGGGTTTGATGATGTTTACATGATATTTGATGATCTAGAGTGATATTATGATGAATCTTGACGATCCATGAGGATGTGTGTATGTAAAATGCATGATTTGGTCATGGATGAGTGATTTACTTACATGCAAGCACCTATAGAGTACACACTTAAGATTTTGATCTGGGTTTGTTGGTTTTAATGTGTTTAATAATGATCTATGGTGCTTAGGTAGTGATGATCTATGATGATGGGTGTCTTTAAAATACTTGTTTTCGTCATGAAATGATGAAATCATGACATGCATGTATGATCTAGGGCATTTTAGATGATATTGGATGTTGTTGTATGATTATAGTTGTTGTTGGTGATGATCTACATGATTAGATGTTATTAAAATGATGAGAAATGTGATTTTTGATCTACTTTCCATTAATAGTAACTTTTATGGGCCAAATGTTGCTAGATGATGAATTTGGTTATGTTGACATGTTTAAATGATGTTAGATTGGTTATTATGATGATTTGTGACATAAGAATGGTTTATAAATGTTTAGATAGTTATTTTGATGCAAAAACTACAAAGTTACTATTTATGGTAACTTTAATTTTACAAAAACCGACTCATGGATATTTTGATTTATTTGAGCATACTAAATGACTTAATATGTTATAGCATGATGATTAGATACTAAGTTAGATGGTTTCCAATGTCACGAATGCTACAAATGGAAACTTTCCATTTTAGGAAACTTTTATGTGCAAACATGTTGTAAACGACTTATGTGACTTGGTATGATGATGTGCTATGTGTTAACATGATCACGTATGACCAATGAGCATGCTAGAACTCTAAAATCAATATGCTTGTGAACTTGCTATAAATGGGAACTTACTATAAATGGTAAGTTGTCCACAGACGCGACTTACGTGTCTTGCACACAACGAGCACTAACACGAATGTTTCACAATACACAAACAGCACAAGGTTCACCAACGGGTCGTTGACACACAAGGTCAAACACGGTCAATGTAGACCGACACGGACAGACATGATCGACCGAGAGTTATCGATCACGTAACACGATCACTTACACGAACTCACGTATAGTATACGATATAGGTAGCCGGTGACTGACTACCTGACTACACAGGAGCTTACGCTTACGTTGTTTACTTCGCTAAGGTGAGTTCACGGCCCCTTTTTACATTTTCTACCTTTGGGGGAGAAAACATTGCATACAACTGCTTTTGAACAACTTACACACTTTGGTTATTTTTGTACATGCTAATATCGTATATGCATATGTGTGGCATTCATCCACAAACTGATAAGTCCTCATTAAACACACCTCAAACCGTTAATAGCGCGTAGCGCTCAGCGTGGTAATTCTGAATAGTACTATTTGGGCCTGACAAGCCCCACTGTTGCGAGCCGTATGGCCACCCCGACTGGAGGTCGGAACAGTGCATAATTGACCAAACAACATTTGCCATATCTTGGATGGATATGGCGGGAGGCAGCATGTTAGCTTCGGTTGCGAACCCGCATATGATATAAAACATATTGACTAGCTATCAATTGATATTGCATTGTATTGAAAAATAGACCTGCAAACTTTACTTTAAACATTTTGATGTTTACTGCTGATTACAAACCTGTGCTCTCACCAACCATTGTGTTGACCTTTTACTCGCATGTTTTCTCAGGTAACTAAGGCACGCGCACCAGGAATAGGATGCTAGGCCGGAGTCGCATGCATCTGCTTAAGTGTCTTAGTTTATCAAACATTTATTATCATTTGGTTGTTATGTAATGTCAATCAGCTTTAATCGCTTCCGCTACTATTGTCACGTATCGCTTTGAAAACCATTTTGATTTAACGCTTCCGCAAACTATGAATGATTAAGCTGTTTTGTTAACTTGTACTTTATTTCCGCAACTCTGATATTACTAAACTGTTTTATCCAAATTACTGGATGTACGTACGAAATCAGACATATAGGTCTCGCATGTTGTGTGACCGGAGACTGCGATCCTGACAATCTGCCGCCGCTCGCGCCCCGGAAGGGACGGGATTTCTCGGGGTGCGACAGATTGGTATCAGAGACCTCCGGTTATTGCGAATTAGGTTTGCATTTAGTGAACTTAGTCTATAACCACTAGTCTCCACACAACACTTAGTGTTTAGTATCGTGATACTTGCATACATGATTGAACCCACGCTTAGTATACACACTTACTTTATGATATCACCATCGTCACTGCACGTGGCTACACATGACTGGGAGGAGCCGATAGCTCTACATGTTTTCCTTCAGTACCTACCGCACACACACTGCGTTAGTCATTGCATAAACACTAACACTTATTCTTGCTATGAAGATCATGGCTGGAAGACGTGGAGGACGTAGGAATGCTGGCGGACGTGGGAACATCAACCTGACTCAAGCTGAGTTGAACGCCCTCATCAACGAACGAGTTGAGGAGGTACTTGCTGCACGGGAAGCTACCCGTAACCAAAATCTACTGAACCAAGGTGATGAACCTGTTCATATTCACCTTGCACTACAAACACTTGTTTCCAATTCAACACGTTTATTCGATACTTAACTCAACCTTGTTCCTTGCGTATCTCAGGAGCAAACCCTAACCCACCTCTCTGCACGTTCAAGATGTTCCTGGATTGCAAACCCCATTCATTCAGCGGTACAGAGGGTGCCGTTGGGCTGTTACGCTGGATTGAGAAGGCGGAATCAGCCTTCGCCATGAGCAACTGCAGGAACGAGGACAGGGTCAAGTTCGCTGCAGGGACATTCGAGGGAGCTGCCCTCACTTGGTGGAATGCCAACGTCCAGAACCTAGGGCTTGACGCAGCCAACGCTCTGCCTTGGGATAACTTTAAACAAATGTTGAACCGTGAGTACTGTCCTCGCGGTGAAGTGCAGAAACTGGAAACGGAATTCTGGAACCATAAGATGATTGGTTCCGAGGTCGAGGCTTACACCGCTCGATCTTATGAGTTAGCAAATCTGTGCCCGGAAATGGCAACCCCACCCTTCAAACATATAGAGAAATACATTGATGGACTGCCACCTCAAATATAGGGCATGGTGCTCTCTGCTGACCCCATCACCATGCAACAAGCTGTGCGACTGACTCACAAGCTCACTGATTCGGCAGTTGCACAAGGACTCTTGCCACCCCGTGGTGCTGTGACCACAACCAACGACAAGGGCAAACGGAAATGGGATGACACCCAGAACAAACCAACCACTCTCCAACCACCACCACAACAACGTAAGTTTGGATCAACCCAAGCTTATGCCCCACCCATTCCAACCACCCAGAACCAAGGAGGTTATGCTGGAAAACACCCCAAATGCCACAAGTGCAACTTCCACCATGCACCGGGTCAATGTGGCCGCTTCCAATGTCAGCGCTGCGGAAAAGGGGGACATGCAGCCAAAGACTGCAGGGGTGAACTAATGACAAAAACCCCGCGACAGCCGCAACAACAGCAACAACTTGAAGCACCGAAGGGTTGCTTCGAATGTGGGAAACCAGGGCACTTCAAGAAGGATTGCCCGCACCTGAAAAAGAACAACAACCAACCGAACAATAACGGGAGCAATGGAGCGAGGGGACGAGCCTTCGTGATTGGGGCCAAGGAGGCCAGGAGGGATCCCAACCTTGCAACCGGTACGTATCTCTTAAACGATAATTATGCTACTGTATTGTTTGATACTGGAGCAGAGAAAAGCTTTATATCTAAGGACTTTAGTGAGATACTTGCCATAACCCCAACACCCTTAGAAGTTGAATATACAGTAGAGCTAGCTGATGGTAAATTGATTGTAACTAAGCACACTCTGAGAGAATGCACCTTAGAGCTAGCAGGCCATAAATTTAAGATTGACCTCATGCCGGTTACACTAGGCAGTTTTGATGTCGTAGTGGGCATGGATTGGTTGTCTGAAAACCAGGCTGAAATCATTTGCCACGACAAGGTTGTGCGCATACCTCTCCCTAGCGGAGAAACTCTAGACATCAAGGGCGAAAGGAGTGACACTCCTCTGAACATCATCTCGTGCATGAAAGCTCACAAATGCTTACGAAAGGGATACACTGCCATATTGGCGCTTATCACCGACAAGACTGAAGAGGAGAAAAGGATAGAAGACATCCCAGTCGTATGCGAATATCCCGATGTTTTCCCGGAGGATCTACCAGGACTTCCACCACCTCGACAAGTGGAGTTCCGCATAGACCTTGTGCTGGGAGCAGCACCTATTTCACGAGCACCATATCGACTTGCACCTTCGGAGATGCAGGAACTGTCCAACCAACTGCAAGAGCTGTTGGACAAGGGTTTCATTAGACCAAGCTTCTGACCTTGGGGAGCTCCGGTCTTATTCGTAAAGAAAAAGGATGGCACGTTTCGTATGTGCATCGACTACCGGGAGTTGAACAAAGTGACAATCAAGAACCGTTACCCCTTACCCCGCATTGACGATTTATTCGATCAACTGCAAGGATCGAGTTACTACTCTAAGATCGATCTGCGATCTGGGTACCATCAGTTGAGGATTCAGGAGGAAGATATACCCAAGACTGCTTTTCGCACTCGGTATGGCCATTACGAGTTTTTGGTCATGCCGTTTGGGCTAACCAATGCACCTGCAGTATTCATGGACCTCATGAATAGAGTGTGCAAACCATACCTCGACAAGTTCGTCATTGTCTTCATAGATGATATTCTCATTTATTCCAAAACCCAGGAGTAGAGCTGGCAAAACGGGTACCTGATAAAACACGATTAGACCTGTTTAGCAAAAAATGTACTTTTTAATTTTTTCCAAAATTAAAAGGTTAGGATTCATCATTTCTCTTTTTTGTTATTTAAAACATAGAACTGTCACGCTTAAATCACCAAAACCAAGTGTTAAACAAGTCATTTTCATGTTTTATATTTTCATTTCACGCGTCGTTTCTGACCTGTTAAACACGATAAGACCTGTTTTGCCAGCCTTACCCAGGAGGAACACAAAGAGCATCTTCAATTGACTCTTGAACTGCTACGAAAGGAGAAGCTGTACGCTAAACTCTCAAAATGCGGCTTCTGGATCCGAGAAGTCCAATTTTTGGGACATGTTGTTAATGAACAAGGGATTCATGTGGATAAGTCTAAGATAGAGGCAATCAAGAACTGGGAAGCACCAAAGACCCCAACTGAGGTGCGACAATTCCTAGGCTTGGCAGGCTATTATCGGCGATTTATCGAAGGATTTTCAAAGATAGCCCAACCACTCACAGCCTTAACCCACAAGGACAAGAAATATCTCTGGACTGAAAAGCAAGAAGCTGCATTCCAGCTTCTCAAGCAGAAGCTTTGTAGTGCACCTATTTTATCGCTTCCTGAGGGAACAGATGATTTCGTAGTATATTGCGATGCCTCGATACAAGGACTCGGCTGCGTGCTGATGCAGCGTGACAAGGTAATCGCATATGCTTCTAGACAACTGAAAGTCCACGAGAAGAATTACACCACCCACGACTTGGAACTTGGAGCCGTGGTATTTGCACTCAAGATCTGGAGACACTACCTGTACGGCACAAAGTGTACGATATACACCGATCACAAGAGTCTCCAACACATATTCGAGCAGAAGGAACTGAACATGCGACAACGTCGCTGGCTCGAACTCCTAAACGACTATGAGTGTGCCATCAAGTATCACCCGGGGAAGGCCAATGTAGTGGCCGATGCCCTAAGTCGGAAGAATACACCGAAACCCAAGAGGGTAAGAGCTTTACAACTCACCATTCTTCCCAACCTCCCTGAGCAAATACGTAATGCCCAGGTGGAGGCACTTAAACCTGAAAACCTAGCGGCAGAATCACTAAGGGGAATGGAGCAACACCTTAAAGAAAAAGCCGATGGCTTACAGTATTTCATGGAACGCATCTGGGTTCCGCATCATGGGAACCTACGAGACCTTGTGATGGACGAGGCTCACAAATCCCGATATTCCATTCACCCTGGATCTGATAAGATGTATCATGATCTGAAGGTACTTTACTGGTGGCCACATATGAAAGCCGACATCGCTACTTACGTAGGCAAATGCTTGACTTGTGCTAAAGTCAAGATCGAGTACCAGAAACCCTCTGGATTACTCACACAACCTGAAATCCCCATGTGGAAGTGGGAACAAATATCCATGGATTTTATCACCAAATTACCCCGTACTCCTAGTGGATGTGACACTATCTGGGTAATTGTAGACCGACTGACTAAGTCAGCACATTTCCTTGCGATCAAGGAAAATGACAAAATGGAAAAGCTAGCCAGAATCTATGTCAAAGAAGTAGTCTCGCGACATGGAGTGCCAATCTCCATTATTTCAGATCGAGACGCCAGATTCACTTCTAACTTCTGGAAATCATTGCAAAAGTCGCTCGGCACACGGTTGGATATGAGTACAGCATACCACCCACAAACTGATGGCCAGAGCGAACGCACAATACAAACCCTCGAGGACATGCTACGAGCATGCGTAGTAGACTTTGGTAGCAGCTGGGAAACCCACCTACCATTGGTGGAGTTTTCCTACAACAGCTACCACACAAGCATCAAAGCAGCGCCTTTTGAGGCACTCTATGGCAGGAAATGCAGATCACCTATCTGTTGGGCGGAAGTGGGCGACAGTCAGCTCACTGGCCCTGAACTTGTACACGAAACGACGGAGAAAATCGTGCAAATCAGAAACCGCATGGCAGCAGCTCGTGATCGTCAAAAGAGCTATGCCGACAAACGCCGAAAACCTCTGGAATTCCAGGTAGGAGATAAAGTTCTTCTGAAAGTTTCGCCATGGAAAGGCGTCATTCGTTTTGGTAAACGAGGAAAACTGAACCCACGGTACATTGGACCTTTCGAGATCCTAAAAAGGATTGGTCCAGTGGCATACCAACTCAACTTACCAGCCGAACTCGATGGAGTTCACAACGTATTTCATGTCTCAAACCTAAAGAAGTGTTTATCGGATGAAACACTTATTGTTCCACTGGATGAGATCCAGGTGGATGAACAACTACGGTTCGTGGAAGAGCCGGTAGAAATCATGGACCGTGAGGTCAAACAACTCAAGCAAAGTAAGATCCCTATTGTCAAAGTTCGATGGAACTCGAAACGCGGACCTGAATTCACGTGGGAACGTGAAGATCAGATGATGCGCAAATATCCCCATCTCTTCAAACAGACAACGTCGAACGTCGACAACAACAAATAAATTTCGGGACGAAATTCCTTTCAACAAGGGGATGATGTGACAACTAGAAAATTTTGATTTTCTCAAACACTCTTGTTTCTCGAACACTACCAACAACAACCAAATTTCGGGACGAAATTTCTTTCAACAAGGGGATGATGTGACACCCGGCAATTTCAGGTAAATTGCGACTCTTGCATTCTTTACATTTCACATTCATACTTGTTGCATTTCATTTAATTATGTTTAATTAGATGAGTTGAACACAAACTACTACGAAACGATAGTCCGTGGAGCTATCGAATCGTACATTGCACATTGGTTTTGGAAACCAAGTGTGGCAAACACAACGCTAACGCAAAACAATAATTCGGGGAATTATTGAATTGTGCATCACACGTTGATTAGGATTAATCAAGCGTGCAAACACTTCGTTAGACACGAACACAAACAATCATCGATAATTCGAGGAATTACCGAAACACACACGAGTCTCACGAACGTTGGTTAACGTCAAACGCATTGTGTAGCACAACACTCAAAACTTCACGAAACACTCACACAGTGAACTGGGAAGTTCAAACGAGACCAAACGATGCTCGAACGATGTTCTACAGTCGAGAAACGGGCAAGAACGAGCCCAGAACAACAAAATAGGCTTAGTGGGCCTAACTTTTGGGCCAGGCGGTACGCCTGACCCGGAAACCCGGAGATAGGCGATGCGCGCGAGGAAGAAAGGAGGCCGCCGGATGAAAACCATCCGCGCGGTACGCCTGGAATCGGTGTCCTTCGTTAGGCGTTACGCCTGACAGGGAAATCGTTGAAAAATCTTTTAAAAACCACAAAATCCATCATTTCACCTATCTTAATCATTTTAAACACTCTTGCACGCCTCATCTCGACTGATATCTCTGGAGATCACTGATTAGACCTCAAGGAAGCCATTGTTGATCATTTGGAAGCTTAGAGCTTGGAGGGTGAAGCTTGGAGTCCATCTAGAAGCTCGAATACCATCATCTTCCTCCTATTTCTGTCGAATCCAGCAGCTCCAGAGGATTTAAGAGCTGTTCAATCATCATTCCTGTGTTCTTGGAGGCTTTAGAAGGTAGCCTTGCACCCCTAGTAGCTTATTATCACTAATACACACACATACATATGTTAAATCACACATGCAAGCACAAGTGCTATGCATGCACGAATTTCTTTAGTTTATAATCTGGGTTTGATGATGTTTACATGATATTTGATGATCTAGAGTGATATTATGATGAATCTTGACGATCCATGAGGATGTGTGTATGTAAAATGCATGATTTGGTCATGGATGAGTGATTTACTTACATGCAAGCACCTATAGAGTACACACTTAAGATTTTGATCTGGGTTTGTTGGTTTTAATGTGTTTAATAATGATCTATGGTGCTTAGGTAGTGATGATCTATGATGATGGGTGTCTTTAAAATACTTGTTTTCGTCATGAAATGATGAAATCATGACATGCATGTATGATCTAGGGCATTTTAGATGATATTGGATGTTGTTGTATGATTATAGTTGTTGTTGGTGATGATCTACATGATTAGATGTTATTAAAATGATGAGAAATGTGATTTTTGATCTACTTTCCATTAATAGTAACTTTTATGGGCCAAATGTTGCTAGATGATGAATTTGGTTATGTTGACATGTTTAAATGATGTTAGATTGGTTATTATGATGATTTGTGACATAAGAATGGTTTATAAATGTTTAGATAGTTATTTTGATGCAAAAACTACAAAGTTACTATTTATGGTAACTTTAATTTTACAAAAACCGACTCATGGATATTTTGATTTATTTGAGCATACTAAATGACTTAATATGTTATAGCATGATGATTAGATACTAAGTTAGATGGTTTCCAATGTCACGAATGCTACAAATGGAAACTTTCCATTTTAGGAAACTTTTATGTGCAAACATGTTGTAAACGACTTATGTGACTTGGTATGATGATGTGCTATGTGTTAACATGATCACGTAGGACCAATGAGCATGCTAGAACTCTAAAATCAATATGCTTGTGAACTTGCTATAAATGGGAACTTACTATAAATGGTAAGTTGTCCACAGACGCGACTTACGTGTCTTGCACACAACGAGCACTAACACGAATGTTTCACAATACACAAACAGCACAAGGTTCACCAACGGGTCGTTGACACACAAGGTCAAACACGGTCAATGTAGACCGACACGGACAGACATGATCGACCGAGAGTTATCGATCACGTAACACGATCACTTACACGAACTCACGTATAGTATACGATATAGGTAGCCGGTGACTGACTACCTGACTACACAGGAGCTTACGCTTACGTTGTTTACTTCGCTAAGGTGAGTTCACGGCCCCTTTTTACATTTTCTACCTTTGGGGGAGAAAACATTGCATACAACTGCTTTTGAACAACTTACACACTTTGGTTATTTTTGTACATGCTAATATCGTATATGCATATGTGTGGCATTCATCCACAAACTGATAAGTCCTCATTAAACACACCTCGAACCGTTAATAGCGCGTAGCGCTCAGCGTGGTAATTCTGAATAGTACTATTTGGGCCTGACAAGCCCCACTGTTGCGAGCCGTATGGCCACCCCGACTGGAGGTCGGAACAGTGCATAATTGACCAAACAACATTTGCCATATCTTGGATGGATATGGCGGGAGGCAGCATGTTAGCTTCGGTTGCGAACCCGCATATGATATAAAACATATTGACTAGCTATCAATTGATATTGCATTGTATTGAAAAATAGACCTGCAAACTTTACTTTAAACATTTTGATGTTTACTGCTGATTACAAACCTGTGCTCTCACCAACCATTGTGTTGACCTTTTACTCGCATGTTTTCTCAGGTAACTAAGGCACGCGCACCAGGAATAGGATGCTAGGCCGGAGTCGCATGCATCTGCTTAAGTGTCTTAGTTTATCAAACATTTATTATCATTTGGTTGTTATGTAATGTCAATCAGCTTTAATCGCTTCCGCTACTATTGTCACGTATCGCTTTGAAAACCATTTTGATTTAACGCTTCCGCAAACTATGAATGATTAAGCTGTTTTGTTAACTTGTACTTTATTTCCGCAACTCTGATATTACTAAACTGTTTTATCCAAATTACTGGATGTACGTACGAAATCAGACATATAGGTCTCGCATGTTGTGTGACCGGAGACTGCGATCCTGACAATCTGCCGCCGCTCGCGCCCCGGAAGGGACGGGATTTCTCGGGGTGCGACACATGCCTCTTCATAAGAACTAGGCTCAGCCCAATTATCTTCAACAATTGTGACATTTGCATACTTCGGATTGGGCTTATGCACTCTCTGTGACCTCTTTGGGTTTAATTGAGTATGAGAATCATTTTCAGCATTTGTATTAAGCTGCTCTTCCTCAACTATGCCCACATCATCCAAATCATCATCAGGAAGTCCAAAAATAGTCTTTGAGTTTTCGAGATCTTCCTTTAGTTGGCAACTATCTGGCAGAATGTTATTTTCGAGAGACCACCAAGATGATTGCTCATCGAAAATGACATTTCTTGACACATACACCTTGCCACTATTTGGGTCACAACATCGCCAACCCTTTCTTTGGACATCAATATCCAACAAACAAGCATCAAATGGCCTTCTTCTCCATCTTATGACGAAGATGAGATGGAACAAAAACATAACACACACATCCAAAAACTCGAAAATAACTTACATCGGGCTTTGCTCGAGTTAACTTCTCATATGGTGATACATATTCAAGACTTTGTGATGGCAGCCGGTTTATCACATAACAAGCTGCATACATAGCTTCAGCCCAGAAACGACCCGGTAAATTTTTATCATGGATTAAGCTCTTGGTTACTTCACTCAGATGCCGATTCTTACGCTTTGAGGCGCCATTCTGTTGAGGAGTGTTGGGACACGTAAGTTGTCATTTGATAAGCTTCTTTCTCAGGTATTCATTGAATTCACCGGACACATACTCTCTTCCATTATCTGATCTTAGACACTTTACCTTACATCCTGTCATAATCTCAACATCTGTCTCGAACTCCTTAAACTTAGCAAACACTTCACTCTTTTCTTTCATGAAGTATATTCATACAAACCTTGAGAAATCATCAATGAATGTCACCATGAATCGCAACCCTTGCATTGATGAGTATTTACGGACCAAACACATCTGAGTGAACAAGCTCGAGGGCTGTGGTTGACCTGTGATCTGAAATCTTGAAGGGTAGTTGTTTGGCTTTACCAAATTGACAACCTGAATACACCCCTTCTTTACTGACTTCCAGACTAGGCAACCCATCAACTAAGTTCTTCTTTACCATGAGTTCCAATTTATCAAACCCTACATGACCCAACCGTTGATGCCATAGATCAGATGTTTGCTTTCCTTTAGTTTTCTCTACGTATGCTAATTCAGCATTCAGAACATAAACAATATCAGTTTTGCGCCCTTGAAGAATTGGAGTTGATGTTGTGTCATAATCCTTGAACACTTTCACATCCTTTGGTCCAAAGAGAACATAATGACCATTCTCAGTTAATTGAGGAACTGAGATCAAGTTCTTTCTCATACCAGGGACATGATATACATCCCTTAACACCAACTCCTGTTTGTTGTTTTCTGTTGAGAATACCACATCTCCAATATGTGCAATTGGATGTTTAGAGTTGTCTGCTATGGTCACCATTCGACTCCCACCATATTTGCTTGTATTCTGCAACCGTTGTTTATCGCCTGTTATATGATTAGAACACCCCGAATCAACAATCCAATCATCCAGGCAATTTTGTCGAGTTTCAGCTACTGCGGGAAAGGCCACATCACTTTCTTCTTCGACCAACGCCACCAGCGCTTTTACATCCCAGCCATCAGCATGTTCTGTCGTAGCCGTATTCACCTCTTCATCTACTTTAACTCGACAATTCCTGGCAGTATGACCCTTTTGACCACATTTGTAACACTTAAAAGGAAACCGTTTGTTAGTAAAGCGAGACTTCCGATCACCAGAAGACTCTCCTTGATCAAAGTTAGAACCTTTTCTTTCACCTTGATCAATTTGCTTACCTTTGTTACGGTTCCAAGAAGAGTTACGTGGTTTATTCCCATTCCGATTCTTACTCCTTTCAGCATACAGAACTTGATCTTCTTGCTTAGGAGTCGAGGAAACTAATAAGTTTCCCAACTGCATGGCTAGGGATTCCTGACTTGCCAGAAGGTTTTCAAACTCACCCAGTGAGGGTTGTACTGGCCACCCTTGTACTGCAGTAACGAAGCTTCTATACTCCGACTTCAACCCATGAATGATAATGCGTTTCATTCTAGCATCACCAATAACGGATTGTTGATCAAGAGCACCGATCTCTCGACACAGTGTCTTGACCTTGTGAAAGTACTGCGCGATCGTTAGATCCTTCTAAGTTATACTCAATAACTCGTTCTCAAGCAATTGGAGTCGAGCATCGTTCTTTTTCATCAGAACTTATGCTAGCGTATCCCACGCCACCTTGGGACTCACGGCATCTTTTATATGCTCCAACAGTTCTTCTTCAACCGTAGTTTTAAGAATAAACATTGCTTTACCTGCCTTGATTCTCCACTTTCGTAGCAATCCATCAGTCGTTTCCTGTGGCGGAGGAACAGTGTCGGTTCCTTGTATCACTTCCCAAAGATCTTGCCCTTGCAGATACGAAGAAAGATACGTAACCCAGGTCTTGTAATTCTGGTTATTCAATTTCTTCACTCCACCGATCAGCTGCAAGTCGGACATCTTGAATGACGGCTCTGATACCATTTGTTACACTAAGTGGATCAACAAGAAGCAATTATATGAAAACACACACACACAATTTTACGGTAGAAAACCCGATTGATTGAATAATAAAAACTAGGTTCAACATACAATACAAAAACCAGACGATGGAAAAACTACCCACTACACCACTAAGGCATTACCCCACTAACTTAAAACAAACAACAAACTGAATACTAGGAAATAAAAATAAATGACATACTGGAAACAAACACATGCGTGCCAACATGGCAACTTCACATGTATGCGTAAACTAAAATGAACTCAACTAGGATGTTGTAATATCTAACAAACGTTCGGTTCGTTTACAGCCTAAACACATATCATAGGAAATTTTTTGAACTTGTGGCTAGATATATTCAGTATATATGTAGGGACATGTATATAAAAACACAGAGATCGAATTATAGAAGCACACTCACATTCATAAATGCATTTATAATTATTGAGCTACTTATATATACAAGACAAACTAAAAGCAAAAGTAAACCCAGACGTGCATCAAACTAGCTATTAGAAGTTTGGGAGGGCTGAATATATATTGTACACGTAGCGACTGTTTTGTTGTTTTTAAAGATTTTGAAACGGAATATTAATTACAGGAGAAACGTGTTAATTTGTAATAAAATCAAGGAAACATAGAATGGACTATCGATGGTGGGGTTGGGACTGAGGTGAAATTAATAGCAAAAACATTTTTGTTTTTTTCCTCATATTAATTAATTAAATAATACCAAATGTATGCCAATAAGGGAACCGTTTGTGGTTAAAAAATTCATTTCAGTATGATCCACTCCTCACCCTCTTGTGTTTATAAACATGATGATATGATAGAGTTCGCATCAAGATCATAAAAAACACAAACAATTAAGTACCTCATCATCAAATTAACATATATTCCAAGAATCATATTTTCTTGAAAATAACAACGCTCAAACCATAAAATTAAGCATGACAGGATCAGGTTCCCCTTGTGGTGCTTGCAAGTTCTTGAGAAGAAAATGTGTAAGGGGTTGTGTTTTTGCCCCTCATTTCTGCCATGAACAAGGTCCAGCCCATTTTGCAGCCATTCATAGGGTGTTTGGTGCAAGCAATGTCTCTAAGCTTCTGGCTCACCTGCCCATCAGCGGTCGATGCGAGGCAGCCATTACCATTGCATATGAAGCTCAAGCAAGGCTTCAAGATCCCATTTATGGTTGCGTGTCGCATATTTTTGCACTTCAACAACAGGTACTAATATGGTCTGCTTCTAATTAAACAGCATAAATCAAAATGAAACCCTAATCTTGATAATATAACTAGCTACCTAGATTATTAATTATTAATATATGCTAATTGCAATTATGTTATCACAGGTTGTTAGCTTACAATCCCAACTAGCTTATCTAAAAGCACAAGCGGCTCAAAGTGTACTAAACGGTTCCAGTTGTTCAAACTATCCTAGCAATGATCATAGACACAATGGTCGACTTCCTTCTTACACACCACCAGAAGATATCCATAGTTGGTTTCAACAACTAGGAAATTCATCCATAAATACACCCGAATTCGATCTAAAATCTAGCATCAACAACATGAACGATATCATGAATTTCAACACCATGGGAGAAAACAATGAGAGTTCATATCACAGAGAAGAAGCATCATTTTCCAGCTTCCAAGAAGGTTCAAGTTACTCCTATGATTCATTGAACCTGCAAATAAGTCACAACAAAGAATGGGCTTTTCATGAGAATACTGAAGACCTTCATTCAGTTGCTTTCGGCTACACTCACCATTAATTCCAAGATAAAAATTAAGATCGATCAGCTTGGGATCTGCAGCTAGAAAGTACTTAAATATATATATATATATATAGTTTATGTTACTCTGTCAGTTTGGTATTTGCTAAAATATTTTCCCCTAAAGTATGCCACGCATTTTGCGACATGTTATAAAATAAAGTTAAATTAAGCCAGTTTGTAAACCCTAGAATATGTTTATAAGTTTAGAAACCCTAAATTTTGTTTATCTTTAGCTTTCAAAGTCTTCATTAGAAGAAAATTTGGTGTGTATTGATTTGGGAGCAATGTTTTAATAAACTATAGCTATTAACTTAGCTTATAGCTTATAATAATCAATCCTAAAATGTCAATTCTGATAATTCTTCTTCTTCTTTTTTTTAACCAGAAGCTGATTAACTTGTTCTTTACATCAGTTCTAAAAAGGTTCTCCTTGAAAGCTGGAGCATGCTAGCAGCTAGCCTAGGTAAGAATTGTAGGTACTGGGCCGTGTCTTCTAACTGATCTACCTTTTAATTACTTGACACATTATTTTAGTCATTTTGTGTATATATAGCACACATATGCTAAATGTTATTCACTGATGCAATCTAGCTAGCTTAAATCTGTTCAATTTTCTTTTGGTTTTCTTGGAATTAAGGGTGACAGTCTCTCCTGGTGAAAGTAGGGTTTACCTATCACACCCCCTGCTCAAATTTTACTAATAATGCATGCTAGCTAGGATTGATACTATAATGTGTGTGTAATATACATCTTTCATTTGTTTGCTGTGGTTTTGTTTTTCGGGTTTGTGGTTGTTGTTGATAGTGTGGGATCTGGCAATCAAAATGTTGGGTACCCCCAAAAAAGAACTTGTAATACAAAATAATTAAGGTCGTCTAAAAACGGTCTCTCTTTCTGTTTTACTAGATATAGAGGTAAGATCTGCCTACACCGGCCATACCATCTTCAGACCCTACAAGTAGTCCTTTTACGAGTGTGGTTTCTGGGTATAATTGATTGACTTGCTTCGAGGTAAAACAAAAAGGTTAACTTCTAAAACAGGGAGAGTTATATTGCCATTTTTATTTAACTTGATTAAGAGGCCAGTTAGAAAAAGAACTCCTCTAGAATTGTATAATAGTTTTAATACTGAACTAGTTTTAATGATATTATCTGGTTTAATTTGATCGTTTACATGTTCCCTCAATTTTTTTATTATTATTATTTTATTTATTTATTTATTTTTTATTTTTTGTAATTGTCATGGTAAATAGCAGCTCGAGGGAGTTCCAAACAGTTAGCTAGAGAGTGTATGGTTGTGGACTAAAATATTTATTGGTCCAAATGTTATATACCATATATAGCTTCCTGCTTGTCAACAAGCTCTCAACATCCATCAACTACTAGTGTGCTTCAGTTTTTTGCCATGAAAACTTGTGTTAAGATAATTCATAAGCCATTTCACCTAATCTGGTGAAACCTTTCGAGTTTTGACCCAATCGCATGGATCTTCCGATCGATATCAATCTATTTTGCATCAGGTTTTTCGTTTTTTTCTTTTTAATCCTTAGTTTCTGGTCCGGAGCTTTGGTATATATTACACAAATCTTTACAAGAGCCCAGATAAAGCTAGATGCTCATCAATCTAGGGGTGCAACGTGCGCTATATATTCCTACACCACGGACAATCTAATTAATCCTATACTGCTATCAAATGACATTTGAATACACGCGTAATGGTTGTTTGGATAAAAAAAAATGGTGTACTTGATGCTTGACTTAAGTCCTGTTTGGTGTAAGGTTCGAGGAAGGGTGAATCCTTTCGCAATCTTTTTTTGAACGGCATTTGATCTCAACGTGTGAACCGCTGATTTCTAGGTCACGTCACCAAGGTCTAGTTACCATGACCTCCGTTGAGACCCCACCACCACCCCAGGAGGAAATCGCACCGGAAAACCCCCTACCTCCCAAGAACCCCTATTTCGCCTTGGGAGGGATTTGAACCCGTGACCTCCCACAGGGGAATCCTTTCGCAATCTAATGTGCGTAGTTTAATCCTACAAGTTTGTGTAAGAAACTGTTTTCAAGACTTAAACCTATAACCTTAAAGTCATAAAGTAACAACTTTACAAGTTACTTTAATGTTCATTCTCATATCTTGATGCGTCAAATGGTCATTTCCTATAAGAGTTAACAACCGCTAGGACAAGGACAGACGCCAGCTTTCTTACATTACAATTGTCATTTTAGTTGAATTGTAAAGGATCGTCATCATGTTTGTCCATTTACTTATTGTATACTTTATAAATCTCTTTTAATTTACGTGTTTATACCATCTCCTATCACGTGATTTAAAGAAAACTTTGGCAACATTTTCACTACTTAAATGAACAAACTTATTTTTACCTACCCTAACTAGCCTACATTTTCTCAAATTGTGCAAATTTGCTCCGTAACAAACTTCTACATCTAAAGTTCTTTTAAATAATCTTACATTTTAGATTTTCTTTCTTTTCTCCTGTTTTAATTCTAAATTCAAGTGATCTTTTTGCAAATGTAAATATTATTGTGGTGACTATTTGTATGTTGAAAATCTTCCTCTAAATCTGACAAAGATGCCAACTCATTTGTAACAGTTTTCTCGCTTCTTATGCGAAAATCAACAATACAAGAAATACCTATCTTAACCGCCTAACTACCAAAACTTAGGATTAAATAAATAATAAAAAACATAACATTAAACTTAGGATAAACGAAGCGTGACTATTGCTAACAAAAACTAGTTAACATGACGCCTTCTATGTATATATGATACCGTTTAGTTAAATTCTCAGCAAAAGCGATCAAATTAATTACATTATTTTCTGATAATTTGATATATTAATGAAAGTATGATATGGCGTTATGTTGTTTTACATTGTGTAATATTATAAACGTTTAAAAAAATCAACAAAGTTACACATGCATCCTACCTTCGATCTAGATTTTCAAATATCCCTCCTTATATATAGGGATGTTCAAAAAAATCCGTATCCGAATCCGATTCCGAAAATCCGAATCCGAAATATCCTAAAGAATCGGATATCCGGAAGTTCGGATATCCGGAAGTTCGTATATCCGAAACTTCGGATTCAGATACCTATTTTGAAAATTTTCGGATAGTTCGGATATCCGATATCCGAAATATATATTTTTTAGGATATTCGGATACTTTTTTCGGATAGTTCGGATATCCGATATCCGAAGTATATATTTTTTCGGATATTCGGATACTTTTTTCGGATATCCGGATAATTTTCGGGTATCCGAAATATATTTTTTAAAAATTTTTTATTATTTTTTTCTGATTTCGGATATCCGAACTTCGGATATCCGAAATTTCGGATATTGAAAACCACTATCCGAAATTTTCGGATATCCGAAAATGAACACCCTACATATATATAACAACATAACTTTTTTTTTTTTATAATTTTAAGATGAATTCTCCCTTTAATATATATGTTCTCGCATTTTGATAATCTTTTGACTACATAAATGTGGTTGGGGTCTTGGGCTCGAAGTACAAAAAGATTTAATAGTTTACATGTTCTTTGAATCCCTTTACCCTGATAAAATTTGTTTAATAGTTACATTTCATTATCTTTTTGGATGATTAAAGGCACTTTGCCCTCAAGTTGATGATACTTTGAATGAATAAAGTGAAATTATTGGGTCAAGGTCAACATTTTGTATTTCAAACTTTTTAATGTTTGATTAAGCGTTTGAAATGTACATTTAATAAATCAACAAAATATCATACATATCATTGTATTTTATGGTTTATTCATTTAATACAAGTCCCAATGAAAATAAGTAAAATTGCTTTCTGCAATCAAAAATTAACAGGAAAAATATATATGCATGTATTAAAAACTTTGAAAACAACCATTTGAAGAAAACATGCAGCTCAATATTAATGGCCACGCCATAATGGCGGTGACACAAAACGCGGATCTGCAACCATCCGATCCGACTGTTGAAATCAAAGGCTGAGATTATTTCTTACGGTAACCAATAGTGATGGCGGCTTTAACGGTGACACCATTAATGATGACTTTTAGCGGTGATTTTTATTTTTAGCGACGTTTTTTAGTGGCGACCTTTTAGCGGTAACTAGTGGCGATTTTCAGCACCATTAGTGACGATTTTTCTTGTCGCTAAATATCAATTTCTTGTAGTGAACTACATTTCGTCATAACTCATAACTTATTTCAAGTTTCATAAAAAAAAAGAAAAAAAACTGTCAGCATTAATATTAGGTAATTAGCCTCTCGTATTCTCCTTTTTTTTTTATCTAGAAAATGTTCCTTGGATAGATATACATGCTTTTTTTAGAACGGCAGCAAAAATACGTGCTTTTTGGATTATTGATCTTGTTCTTTTCAAAAATATTTAAATATTTCCAAACAAAATTACATAATTTGATTAATGGAGCTTTTGAAAGCTACTGAACTCATTATTTAATTGAAGAAGGAACATTTTGTCGACGTTTACCAATACAATGTCAAGTTTATTAATGTATTAAAATGTTATTATGTACTTGATTACTTTTGGTGAACCATCATCTTTTTAGCACCTTGTATTCCTTGTACACCTATAACTCTCTCTCTATATATATATAATAAAATGATGACTAAGATTGTATACTCTGTAGTGTTTTTTTAACTTTGTTTTTAGGCCTTTCTTATATCAAATGGTTACGTATTATTATTTTAGTTTATTCATTCAATTCATATAATACTTAAGTTTTTTGATGTTAGTTTATCATAGGGTCTAGTTATTTACACTTTTTTTTAATTAAAACAACGTCGACACTATATGTGTTGTATATGACTATATGAGACATATGTCTCTCTCTGACATGCATTGTTTTAATAATAATTGTGCTTATATACACTTTGTATAGGATCTATACGCTTCGTATGTCTATACGAGCCGTATACAGGGTCGGCCCAAGTATTTTAGGGGCCTAAAGTGACTAATAAAATTAGGCCCTTTTATTAAATAAATAATTTGCTTTCAATTCTAATAAATGTTAATAACACATTTAACGTAATATTATTTTGATAATAACATAACAAATATCTATTATGCTAATAACAAACATAAGCAACAAAATTGTATTGAACTTACATAAAAAAATGCAACTAAAGAAAGGATCATGTATTATTATCATATCAACTAACAATTGAATATTATAACAAAACATATAGTCATAAACGCCTATATGCAATAAAATGTTTAAAAAACAAAATTAGCCTTTAATAAAAATGAAGAATTCAAAAATCAAATAAATCAATTTGTATCAAAATATCAAATTAATAAATAAATAACAATAAAAAACAACAAAGTAAAGATAAAGAAACACCTAAAAAATTCAATTGACGACTACAATAAAAAAATTCAAAATATCACATTAATAAAGATGAATAATCCAAAAAAAAAAAAGAGTGTAATAATCAAAGGTACTTAAAAAGTTCAATTTTTAAAGAGTGGAAAATTGATGAATGCGTAATTAAACTTTTCAACAAAAAAACTCAAAACTACCGCACCATAAAGTATAAAATCGTTTTTCTTCACTCTGATTTTTTCATTTTGGATCAAGCCAACAAAAAACGAACATATATAGAAAATTTGCTAAGAAAACGGGGCCCTACGGTTTTAGAGACCTCAAGCCCTAACTTTACTCTCTAAGCCTGTCGGGCCACCCCTGGCCGTATACAAAACCAACATCATTAATGCCAATGAATTATAACAAATAATGATTGAGCTACAATACAACTCTTATAATTAGGTTAATACGAGACACATATAAGATGTGAAGTTTGATAGTTGGGTGTGCGAATAATAAAGTGAACCTTATTATACTTGAATTTGAGGATGAAACATACAATAAACACAAGAGTAACAAGATATAACCATTAATAATTCCTCTAGTCTTCATTTATAGTTTGTTTTACATCACGAAAAAAAAACAAACGACAAAAGTATTGTATATTGATTGTACGAAGAATAGGAAATCACTAGGTCTTAATATAAAAAACAATACTACAATTAGATGCATTTTAGTCCAAGATAATTGCATATACAAACATATATAACTAGTCTATACACCACAATATTATATAGAAAAACTATAAAAAGTTAGCGGCCATTGCCGCACTTTGCGAGTGTTTTAGCTCGATTTTGAATGTTAGAACATACAGAAAAACACTTTTTTATAAAACATACGAAAATCAAAGAAAAGTTATATAGTTGGAAAGATGAGTGTTAAGAAACATTAAAACAAATTTTAAATAATCATATTTGACTTAGCTTGATTTTGAATACTTTTATATTGAAATATAGATAAAAATAACTACATAGCAACGATATAACTTAAAAGTGTTGTCGGAAAAGGGCATTAAAAAATATAAAACCAAATTAAGAAAAATATTTACATGGCTCAATTTTAAATAAATTTAATCTGACACGTAAATAAAAATAACCACGTACATAACAACAGTAAAATTATAAGAGT
This sequence comes from Mikania micrantha, assembly GCA_009363875.1. NCBI lineage: Eukaryota > Viridiplantae > Streptophyta > Magnoliopsida > Asterales > Asteraceae > Mikania > Mikania micrantha. The sequence goes on from CM018684.1 coordinate 71,842,216, forward strand.
AGAATGATAATTTAAATAGTATAAATAGCTTAACGAGTTGTTTGTTGTGTTTGGTGAGCTTGTATCCAGGTTGACTAAATGACTAGGAACAAAATGTATGCAAGACATTAATAAAATTAAACATGTTATAATTACATACATGAAGCTTTGTAAAAAGTCATAGTTTAATTTTAAGGTTTATCAGAAAAGAGAAAAAAAGAAAAAAAAGAAAAGAAAATTGCCACTAAAACTAAATTACGAGGAGAAAAAAAATGAACATCGATAAAACTCAACTAATCACACTGGAAAGCAAATTTTATTAATTCTATTTTGTCTGTATCTAGTGTTTATTTCGACCAATTAAAATAATTCAACTAAAACAACGACAGCCAAGCAAGATAAAATAAAAAATAATAATACATAATAAAAGTAGGGTTGTGTTATTCTTACACTCTATTTTTTAAAAATACACCTCTGAGACGGCCCATACCGCCAAATACGTCTCAGTACTTAGTCAAACATTCTTCCTGGACAACTTGTGACAATGATTGGGAGCAAGACGGGTCGTATTGATCAGTACGGCCCGTCTCATTCATCGTACAGACATTCGCTGAAACATATGACAATGATTTGAAAGCAAGACGGCCCCGTACTGAGCAGTACGGCCCGTCTTGCTTTTTCAATTCAAACAGTGCTGACATGGAACATTGATTTGACCCAGTACGGGCCGTACAGACCAGTACGGGTCGTATTGAACCAATTTGAAATTTGTATATAAGATTATAAGTTTGAATCGTTTCAAATGAACGCATAAGTTTTCAAACATATCTCAAGATAATTCAGATTTTAACGATGTCGTTCTGGGATGAGAGTTTTTTCAACGATTACGTGTCATATTTGAATGAAGAGCCTCCTGTTGAGTATTCATACGGCACGATAGATCTGAATGCTGAACCTAACGCTGATGTCGGTTTTGATAGTCAAACATCGTATGCGCAACTAAACGATTATGGTTCGTGTATGATGACTGCAAACAAAGTAACCCGGAGGAGGCTTATGAAGAAAAGCCGGCGGATTTAAACATTAACTGGGAAACCAAAGAGGTAACTTAAATGAAACATAAATGTTGATGATTGTATATTATCGCTACCCATTTATGGTATTTATTATTATTTTTATATGTCAGGAGTTTATGTCCGAAAAAACGTTGGTAGGGTGAGTGAAAAGTAGAGCACTAAACAATGGTTACATTGTAGTTAAAAGAAGAACGAAGAAATCAAAGACAACAGGCAGTGTAATCAAAGTCTGGCTCATGTGTGACCGTGGTGGCGAACATAATAGCATCGCAATCCTTAGACGGTCAGACAGTGAGAAACTCGGTTGTCAACTAATAGGGTTATACAACGAAGTTCGTGAATCCTGGAAATTACATGTGATAAACGACAATCACAATCACGAACCTGCTCAGAATCTAGAGGGCCATCCATATGTTAGAAGATAGGAAGAAGATATGGTTGAGAATCTGACCGAGCGACTCATGGATCCTCGTAACATTCTTTCGAGCATAAAGAAACATAACCTTGCAAATATGTCCATCTCTATAAATGTATACAATTTACAACAGAAAATAAAAAACAAGAAGAAATTCGGTGATACTCCGATGCAGGTTTTGGAAAACGTGCTTCATAGTCAGCGCTACATTTACTATACCTGGGAGGATCCTGAAACAAACGTCGTGGAAGACATTTTCTTCTATCATCCAAATCGTATTGCTGGTGGCGTGCATTTCCGCACGTATTGATGATGGACGCGACGTATAAAATGAACCAGTACAGGCTTCCATTTATTCAAATTGCTAGCGTGACTTCCACACACCAGACGTTTAGTATTGTTCACGCGTTCGTAAGTAGAGAACGTGAGGAAAACTACGTCTGGGTCTTGGAAATGGCTAAGAGTATGTTGAATAAATGTATGGAGCCACGTGTGATCATAACAGATCGAGACCTTGTTGTTATGAGTGTGTGCCGTAAGGTATTTCCAGAAGCTGCAAAATATCTCTGCAGATGGCATATAGACGAAAATATTGCCAAACATTGCAAGGCAAGCTTTTCGGATGCAGACTGGAAGAAATTCAAAGGTCGCTGGGCGAATTTGTGTAACTCTCCGACAACAGAGTTATATGACTACGACTACAACTACAACCGTCTGTACGAAAGACTTATCAAAGATAACAAAAAAAAGTAAGCATCATATACCATCATTATTATCATCATATCATCATTTGTTTTTTGTTTCATTTCAGGGGTTCTGGAGTATCTTACGCACACCTGGTTAAACAGTTATAGAGATATGTTTGTAACAGCATCGACCAATAGAACGCGCAACTTTGATCAACGTACAACAAACCGGGTGGAAAGTCAGCACTCAAACCTAAAACGATACCTCAAATCAACAAATAGCACGTTTGCCTCGCTTGTCGGTTTCGTAAATGAAATCGTGCAAGCACAGAAGGTAAAAATGAATCACGATTTTGAAATGAGCTTGATTAAAACTATGGGTCATCATAAACTAGAAATATTTGATAACCTTCAAAGAAAGGTGTCCCATAAAGCTCTTGATTTGTTAGTCGAGAAAAAAGATAAAATAAGAGTTATGCGCAATTCAAATATGACGTGTGGCCACCAGCTTTGGACGAGTTGTGGGTTGCCGTGCGCTTGTAATATATCAAAATACTTAAACACATGTTCGTAATATTAAATGTAAATCTTACATGTTTCACACGTAGTTACTGTTATATTATTTTTAATTATAATTTATGCAGATAAGAAGATACCGCTCTCAGAAAGAGATATGTTTTGGACAAAACTTAACACAGCTAACCCAACACTGTTAGAAGAAGAATAAATTGATGTTATAGGACAAATGGGTTTGGTTACAGAAGAAATAAATTACAAACCTCCTGAAATAAAAAAGAGTCTAATAAAGAAGGTTTTGTCGCATATATTTCCAAATAAAAGCGACAAAAAGACGCCTTTAGTTCAAAAAGACACACGTGGTCGTACAACTTTAAAGGCACAGAAACAAAAAAGAGCAAGACGTTGTTAAAGATAATTTAACGACACAAGAAAGTACATTTGAACCTTCGAGTAAGTAACGAGTAAAATGGCTAATAAATTTTTGACATACTTAGTCTGTTAATTATTATTATTATAGGAGAACGCCTAAATGTAATAAAATATATTATAATTAACATGCTCCGTTTTTAATCAAACTTAGGTAGAAACGTTGAGAATAATGAGTATGTTCCAATGACATATTCGAAAGTTTTTAAAACATTGCGTATAAGAAAAATTATAAGACATAAACTAAAAGTTAGCTAAATTAATTAAAAAATAATAAAATTAACCTTCATTTGAAATGGAAATTTCGAAAGTTGCTGCTGGAAGATTTTTTTTATGCCACATCAAAACTTAACTCATAAAATGTTACCACGTGTACATCCTAAGTCTACGAAAATTTCTTGCGCATCACGTACAATTGCACTATAAATATGGAGTTCTTGATACAACAAAAAATCACAACATACACGAAATATGTTCACGGTAAGAAAGAAATAAGAAGGTTCAGACGCTAGGAGGTGCTGTTCAATCTAGATTATCAACCAACTATCTCAAGGTGAATACGTTTATTATTTTTAAACTAATCAAAATATTTTGTTGTTTTAAAAATTAGCATACAAATTATTATATGTTTAAGACTAGAGGGTAATCTATAGAAAGCAATCAGGCTGTAATGTATACGTATAATTTGATCAAATAATACACGCATGATGATTATGATCTAGTGGGTTTGGCATAAATAAATCAATAGACCAGGGACATAAAATACTTAAAGACACCGATAGTAGTGTATCTTAAAGTTGCGGTTCTATTTGAATAATTATGCCAGTGTATACAATAGTTATTCTGAATGTATAGATTACTAATTCCAGCTACTCTTAAACAGTATTAATATGTTGTATGCTTAAAATAAATTGTGTCATATAAACATTATTCACCAGCTTAATCGTTGATATATTATTTTTAAATATTTTCAGGTAAAGAATAAAATTTATGTTAGGCACAGATGCATGCTGAAAGGATATATAGACTTCTTAGGCAGGCATAAGATACCTGGTGGCTTATAACATAAAAACAAGAATAATGTTGAAGGGATGAATCGACTCCTCAAGCTTGAAAATGTTCATTTCGTTTATCCAGTGTAACCCTGATTATAGTCAGGAGATTTTGATATAAAGTTTTGTAAATATATATAATAATGATACGAATTTTATCTCCTTGAATATATAAAAATTTTATAGTTTCTAAATAATTGTTTTTTTGTATAATTGGGACCAATAAAATTTCCGTTAAATAAAAATGTTCTAAAAATAAACAGATGATGCTATCAAGATACCAACACGTCACCACCCAGGTGGTCATTGGACCGGGGTGTGACAGATTGGTATCAGAGCCACCGGTTTTAGTGAACTAGATGCTTTTAGGAAGAACGAGTGTCTAGACTTTAATCCTAGATAGAATTAATAAAATATGTATTATAATTAGATATATGTTTAACTATTATCTTGCAGATGTCTAACAATGATATCCTATATGCTCAACCAGCAAATGAGGAACATTATCTTAATTATCTAAACCCACCATTAATAAATGACATACCAAATCCTGATATGAATAACCCTGTCCTTTATTTAGGCTTAAGCGATCTGAATGAAAGTAACGGGATAAATAGTCAAGCTTCAACCATGGAATATGAAAGTGTGTTAAGATCCACTGGGAACATTGAAGATTCTGTATTCAACTACTGGGATTTTAAGACACCTTCGCCTCAAACCGTCTTTCCAACAACTGTGCCAGAAGGAGAAGGATTCAACAATCAAATGATGCCACCTAATCAAGTCTACTCCACTCAAGACCCTTTAGCACATCGTTTACTATAGAAGAGAGAGCGTTAGCACAAGAAGTTGAAAATGAAGTCATGGGAAATCCTTCTTGATATCATATGTATAACGAAGAACGGACAGGCCATGAATACGCTGCTAATTATGACGTAACCTGGCCTACTAACTATGTGTACCATGACTTAATGACTGGAAGGAGAGATCCTCCACCTCAGTATGAATACCTGAACGTGTACCCTAGTAATATGGAAGAATATTTGGATCATACTATACATGAGGTAGATGATCTTAGAAGAATGTTGGTCAAAAGCTTGGAGGAAGAAATAGTTATGGGAGAAGAAATAATAAGAATGGTCAAGCGGATGAAGACACTAGGATAACATCTGAAGTATAAATAGATAGGATAGTTAGATAATATGTGTGACTTTGTATAATATTATGTAGTTTAATTCTAGACTGTTAATGTACGTCGTATTGTACCGTTTTCCCCGTGGTATAATATTAAAAAACGTTTTGTTAAATCTTATTTTTCAGAATGTCAGACCATAATATCCTACAACCTAAAGATGTTAGAGGCGAAAAGAGAAATATAGACGAGGTAGAAAATACTGAGCAACAAATTATCTATAAGAAAGAGGTAAAACAAATTGTGGAAGAAGGCATAGTAAAAGCAATTCCAAAACTATTAGATGCACTTGAACTAAGGAAGAAAGATAAAAAGCTGCAGAAGGAAAAGACTGAAAATTCAAGAACTATTGAAGAAGGAGAGGAAGATCACCACGATTCAAATACTGAACATTCAGAAGTTAGTAAACCTGAGAAAAAGAAGAATAAGGTGGAAGAAAAAGGTTGCAGTTATCGAACCTTCCAAAACTGTGGACCTGTAGCATTCTCTGGAAGTGAAGGAGCCATAGTTGCTCTTAGATGGTTAGAGAAAATGGAAGCTGTCATCGCTATCAGCAAATGTGCCAATGAAGATAAAGTGATGTATGCAGCAAACTCTTATAAAGATCACGCTTTGGAATGGTAGAATGTTGTGTTAAAAAGTAAAGGTAGGGAAGTGACATATGCGATGTCCTGGATGAGTTTTCTAAATTAATAACAAGACGATTCTGCCCCCTAAATGAGAAAGATGAATTGGAAACAAAATTCCTAAGTCATAAAATGGTGGAAACAGATATCCAGAGCTATACTACCAAGATTTATGAGTATGCACGATTAGTCCTGCATCTTGCAACTCCTGAATCCGCTTTGATTACTCGTTTTATATGGGGATTAGCTGAAGAAATTCGTGACATGGTAAAGGCAGTAATGCCCAGAACCATGGATTCTGCTATAGAAATTGCGAGTTTAATGACCAATGGTATGGTAAGGAAACATGAAGAAAAGAAACAGAAGGAAGCAACTCAGAAGACCACTTCGGAGGTAAAAAGGGTCGAAAGAAATTCTGGGAAGAGGTTTGTTAAAAAGATTGTTCAAAATATATACCCCGAATGTAGAATTTGCAGGAAGAGGCACCTGGGAAAATGCAGATTTGAAAGTATGGATTTTTGTAACAACTGCAAAATCTCGGGTCATTCAACTGAGAATTGTTTCAAGAAACAAGGACCAATTGTTAGTTATAAATGTGGAGAAATAGGACATTATCGGTCTGAATGTCCCAAGATGAAACCTGTTGGGACATCTGGTGTCAAGAATGATGGGGGACCCAAAAAGAATGCCCGAGCATTTGTGTTAAACACTCGAGAAGCTGATCAAATACCGGATGTCATTACCGGTACGTTTCCATTAAACAATACTTATGCTAAAGTATTATTTGATTCTGGAGCAAGTCTAAGCTTTATAGACTATAAGTTTTGCAATTTATTAAACATACCTTTAGCCAAGTTAGATAATGTATATGAAGTAGAAACGGCTAACGGTGACATGATTAAGGTTACGGAATCCTTAAACGACTGTAATATTACTCTCTTAGGTCATCATTTTCCTATTCGGCTATTGCCTATAACCTTAGCTGGTTTTGACATCGTTATCGGTATGGATTGGTTAACAACCAACCAAGCCCATATAATTTGTGACAAAAAGGCGATTCAACTCCGTGCAACTACTGGGAATATGATAATGATTCAAGGCGACAAAACTCCTAAATCAATTAACGTCATATCAGCGATTAAAGCGTCAAATTGTCTCAAAAAAGGATGCATTGCATAATTAGTTTCTTCATAAACTAACAAGATGGAAAGGAAAATAGAAGATGTACCCGTTCCAGATGAATTACCAGGAATACCGCCGGAGCGAGAAGTTGAGTTCAAAATCGAGCTCATACCGGGTGCAACCCCTATTGCCAAATCACCTTACAGATTGGCACCAACAGAAATGAACGAATTGAAGAAACAAATAGACGACTTATTAGAAAAAGGATTCATTCGGCCTAGCTCATCTCCTTGGGGAACCCCAATCTTATTTGTCAAAAAGAAGGATGGTTCGATGAGAATGTGCATAGATTATTGAGAACTCAACAAGATGACTATTAAAAATCGATATCCCCTCCCCAGAATTGATGATCTGTTTGATCAACTACAGGGAGCCTGTCATTTTTCCAAAATTGATCTTCGATCGGGCTATCATCAACAAAAAGTTCATGAGCCTGATATTCCTAAAACAACTTTTCGCACAAGATATGGACATTATGAGTTTACCGTCATGCCATTTCGTCTCACTAATGCTCCAGCAGCTTTCATGGATATGATGAATCGAATTTGCAAGCCTTTTCTAGATAAATTCATTATAGTCTTCATTGATGATATCCTAATCTATTCTAAAACCCGTGAAGATCATTCTAATCATCTTAAAATTTTACTTGAACTCTTATGCCAAGAAAAAGTGTATGTAAAATTTTCAAAGTGTGCGTTTTGGCTTCCAGAAGTACAATTTCTTGGCCATGTCATAAATGCAAGTGGTATTCAAGTAGATCCTTCAAAAATCAAAGTCATTTCAAAATGGGAAATTCCTAAAACCCCCACCGAAGTTCGTAGTTTTCTTGGATTGGCAGGTTATTATCGCCGGTTCATTCAAAACTTTTCCTGAATTGCTATCCCTCTTACCACTTTAACGCGAAAATCTGCAAAATATGAATGGGGACCCAAGCAAGACGAAGCCTTTGAAACCCTTAAAAACAAATTAACGAACACACCAATTCTAGCTTTGCCAGATGGTGTTGATGACTTTGTCGTTTATTGTGATTAGAGGTGTTCAAAAAATCCGAAATCCGAAGAAATCCGAAATCCGAACCGTATCCGTATCCGGAAAAAACCGATCCGAATAACAATTCGGATTTTCGGATCGGATACGGATATGTAATTTCAAAAAAATCGGTTTGTTCGGGTTTTTCGGATATCCGAATAATCCGAATAATATTTCTCATATAACCCTTAGGCCTTAGCCCATTGTTAACTTATAAGAAGCCCATCACCTATCAGATCTTAAAAGCCCATCTTCCAAATAAAATGAATAATACTGAGCATCTGAGCACCGATCGTTCATTACTGACTAGCAAACCCTAAGCCACCATTGAAGAAGCCATATGAAGATACAAAGTGGCTGCTGAGTGCCGACATTAGTTTTTATCGAAATCTTGCTGTTCCGATCGAAATCTTGCTGCTGTGTAGGCTTTCTTCAAGTCTTGATTCGGACTTTCGAAGTGTTTTATGATTGTTATTTGAGGTTTGTAATTGTTCTTCTCGTCTCTCGTATAGTCTTACTAATCGATCGTTGCATTTGATTTAGGTCAGATTTTAGTTCTCATATCGACATTTTCAGTAACAGATTTCAATTTCTCGTCTTTTTTTCTATGGGTGGCTGCTTGCTCATAGCCTATTCCTCGACATTTTTTTGGTAATTGCTCAACGTTTTTTTATCGATGTGTGAGGAAAATGGTTTGGTCCTTGATATTATGGTTGGGTCCTTGTTTATTCGTTGCTTGATATTGTGAAATAGTTGGGTAATTGTTATTATAGTCACTTATTGTTCTTTTAATTCTAGGAAATGTGAGGAAAATGGCTTTGAAAGCTTTAGTATGCAATGTTAATAATTTTGTCCAGTTCACATATATTTGAAATGATATTGGCTTTCTTCTGCTTATTTTCTTCATACTTCTAATTTTTTTTGTTAAATTTTAAAATTTGTTTAATGCCTTTAACTTTTTATACAGAGTGTCCACTAGTGATTTTGTTGTGAAATGTCTATGGAGGGTGATTCAAATGCAACTACATTGAAATCAGAAAATTCAAAGAAACCAAAGAGCTATAACCCAAGATCAGTTGTATGGAAACATTTCACTAAGTATTTTGATGAGAATGGAAAAGAAAGAGCGCGATGTAATTATTGTGCGACAAATTATGGTTGCGAATCGAAAAGTGCTGGTACTTCTAATTTGAAAAGTCATATCTCAAAATGCAAGGGTAATCCCGCAAATAGTTCTTCTGATCAGTTAAATCTTTCATTTAGTACAAAGACGGATGAGAAAACTGGTGATAGTAAAGTTTTTTTGCAATCCTTTAGGTTTGATCAGAAAAAAAGTTAAGAAAGCAATTGCAGAAATGTTGATTATTGATGAACTACCTTTCAAGTTTGTAGAAAATGAGGGATTTAAAAGACTCATGAGAGTTTGTCAGCCAGCACTTATCGTTCCATCTCGAAGCACAATTAGACGGGATTGCTATCAGATATATTTGGATGAAAAAGTTAAATTAAAAGCTCAAATGAAAAAATCAGTTCATAGAGTTTGTTTAACAACTGATACATGGACATCTATGCAAGGAATTAACTATATGTGTCTCACTGCACATTATGTTGATGAAAACTGGAATTTACAAAAAAAAGTTATCAACTTTTGTCCTGTTTCGAGTCATCGAGGAAATGATATTGGACGAGCTGTGGAGAATTGTTTGATTGATTGGGAATTACAAAATGTTATGACTATTACAGTTGATAATGCATCTAGCAATGATGTAGCGATTGAGTACTTAGTAGGAAAAATAGTAAAATGGACTGATAAGTGTCTTCTTAAAGGGAAATGGACACATGTTAGGTGTATTGCACATATAATGAATTTAATTGTGCAAGATGGGCTCAAAGAAGTGGGAACATCTGTTGATCGCATTAGGGCTGCTGTTCGATGGGTTAGACAATCACCAGCTAGATTGAAAAGATTTAAAGACTTTGCTTTGTTGGAAGCAATTGAATGTGAAAAGTCTTTAACTTTGGATGTACCTCCTCGTTGGAACTCTACATATTTGATGTTGAGTGTTGCAAGTGAGTATGAAAGAGCATTTGAAAGATTTATAGAGGAGGATTTAGTATTTAACCGTGATCTTCAAGATGGGCATGGGGTGTCGGATTCAAATGATCGGATAAATGTAAAAAGGTTGGGAGGTTTTCTTCGCCATTTTTATGAACTCACCCTTAGAGTTTCAGATATTATTTATAACTTTTTACTCTATTTATTTACTCATATTTGGTATGGCTCATATTTGGTTTTGTTTTAATTCAGGTACAAAGTACATTACCTCAAACACATATTTGGACTCCATTAGTTGTATGGATACGGTTTTGAAACAATGTCATTTAAGTGATGATGAGGAGTTGAAAAAGATGGCCCAAACAATGACATTAAAATTTAACAAGTACTGGGGTGATGTCAAGAAATTCAACTTGTTGGTGTTTATTGCTTCTCTTTTTGATCCGAGGACAAAGTTGGCGTATCTTAAGGTTAATCATCGTGGTATGTATGGAATTGAGCTTGGGGATAAAGTTTCTCAATTGTGTGAAGAAGCATTAGTTTATATATTCAATGACTATAAAAGAATTCACTTAGAGAGTCATACTACCAAGACTTCATTTTCATCATCTAAGCCCGTGAATGATGAGACTTCAAGTGGTAAAAGTTTTAACTTGTTTGGTAATGTTAATGATACATTTAAAGCATTAAGAGAGAGAAACATGGCCGAGGTAAAAAGACAAAAGATAGAATTAGGTGCGGCTGAAGATTCTAAAACTGAATTAGATAGGTATTTGAATGAAGAGATTGAAGGAGATAATGTGTGGTTTGAAAGTGAAGATTTCACTATTTTGGGTTGGTGGAAAAAAAAGAAGTCCTGCATTTCCTATTTTGTCATTGGTTGCTCGTGATATTTTAGCCATTCCTATTTCAATAGTGGCTTCTGAATCCACATTTAGCACAGGAGGTAGAGTGCTTGACTCATTCCGGAGTTCTTTAACTCCTCAAATTGTTGAAGCTTTAATTTGTTGTCAAGATTGGATTCGTTGTAGTGGTGTTCCTTGCAATGTGGAAGAAAACATTGAAGACCTAGATAAATTTGAAGAAGGTTACAAACTCCTACATTTCTATTTCGTTGTTTAAGAGTCATTATTTTCTTTACATACACATTTTATTATATTTAAAAGTTTACTTGGTAACTTTTAATTGTTTATATATTTTTCTTGTTTCTTGTAGATATGAGAAAGGTATCAATCGAGTGAAACAAGAGATGTGCAAAAAAGATGATGCAGTAAGAAAAAAAAACAAAACCTAAGGTGAACATCTTGATTAAATGAATCAGAACAAAACTGCATGGAGAAATGTTTGAAAATGTTTCTTTTTTCATGTGTACCTATGTTTTTCTTTTTTGTTACATATGTTATTGAAATGTTTGAATATTTATGCAGAATGAGCGAGGAGGAGCTTGCTAATGTGCATGATGGATTGTTGGAACAAAAGGACTTAATGTTCAACTTTATCTTTATGAATTAATATGAACTTATTTGGATGATTTTTTGATGTTTGTATTTTAAAGTTTTAATTGTGTTCAAGACAAATTTATATCTTTTAGGTTTGTATGTTGTGCTGTTATTATAAACTAGTAAAATGTCTTGCCAGGTACCAAAAAGTATGAAAAAGTGGTAAAAGAGTATAAAAATTTTTATTTGGTTCAATTCGGATTATTCGGATATATTCGGATTATTCAGATATAACCGAATCCGATCCGAATCCTAATTCGGATAGATTCGGATCGGATAGGATAATCTCCAATTCGGATCGGATTTCGGATAGAGAGGCAAAATTTTCAAATCCAAAAAATCCGATCCGAATAAACCGAACAATCCGTTATCCGATCCGATGAACACCCCTAATTGTGATGCATCATGTACTGGCCTTGGGTGTGTATTAATGCAAAGAAATAAAGTCCTTGCTTACGCTTCACGACAATTAAAAACTCATGAAAAAAATTACACAACCCATGACCTCGAAATAGGTGCCATAATCTTTGCACTAAAGTTATGTAGACACTATCTCTACGGGGTTAGATTTACAGTCTACACTGACTATAAAAGTTTAAAGCACATCTTTAATCAAAAAGATTTAAATATGAGACAAAGAAGATGGATGGAGAATTTAAACGATTATGACTGTGAAATATGCTATCATGAAGGAAAGGCTAATGTAGTGGCCGATGCCTTAAGTAGAAAAGAAAAAGAAAAGCCAAAACGAGTTCGTGCATTAAGGCTCGAGCTACAAGTGGATCTTTTTAGCCAAATTAAAGATGTACAAGAAGCGGCAATCAGAAAGGAAAATGTTGAAAAAGAAGGAATGAAAGGTATGATTGACCAGTTAATTAAAGGAAATTATGGAATTCTTCGAATGAATAAAAGAATATGGGTTCCAATATTGGGAAATTTACAAGAAAGAATCCTAGAGGAAGCACATAAATCAAAATATACCATGCATCCAGGAAATGATAGTATGTACAAAAATTTAAGAGAAGATTACTAGTGGATAGGCATGAAGAAACATATCGCTTTGTACGCTTCCAAATGCCTTACATGCTCACAAGTAAAAGCTAAGCATCAAAAACCTTCTGGATTGCTTCAACAATTAGAATTGTCGATATGGAAGTGGGAAATGATAGCAATGGATTTCATCACCAAGCTTCCGAGAACAAGAAAAGGAAACGATACCATTTGGGTTATCATAGACAGACTAACAAAGTCTGCTCATTTTCTACCAATGAGAGAAACATTTAGCATGGAAGCATTAGCACAATTATATGTTGAAAACATCGTGTCATTACACAGAGTGCCACTATCCATTGTGTCGGATCGAGATAGCCGATTTACATCTCGTTTCTGGAAAAGTTTCCAAAAAGCACTCAGAACCCGTCTTAACCTAAGCACAGCTTACCATCCACAAACAGACGGGCAGAGTGAAAGAACGATTCAAACATTGGAAGACATGCTCCAAGCTTGTGTAATAGACCTTGGAGGAAGTTGGGATTACCACCTACCTCTAATGGAATTTTCATATAATAATAGTTATCACACAAGCATACAAGCCGAACCCTTTGAAGCCATATATGGTAGGAAATGCCGAACGCCCGTATGTTGGTCTGATCTCGGAGAAAACCAATTAACTGGACCTGAAATAGTACAGGAAACAACCAAAAAAATATTACAAATTCAGGAACGATTAAAGGCAGCTCGTGATAGACAAAAGAGCTATGCTGATTAAAGGAGAAAACCGCTCGAATTCAACATCGGTGATAAAGTGCTACTAAAAGCATCTCCCTGGAAGGGAGTGGTCCGATTTGGAAAGAAAGGTAAATTAAGTCCACTCTTCGTTGGACCCTTTAATATATTGAAGTGCATTGGACCAGTAGCATATCAGCTTGAATTTCCAAAGGAAATGAGCGGAATTCATGTTGTGTTCCATGTGTCAAATCTTCGTAAATGCTTAGCAAACGAGTCTCTAGTAATGCCACTTCAAGATGTTAAAATAGACGAAAAGCTAAAGTTTGTTGAACAACCATTACAGATAGAAGATCGAATTCTCAAAAAACTAAAACGAAAAACCATGGTGTTAGTCAAAGTAACGTGGAGTTCTAGACGTGGACCTAAGTATACATGGGAACTCGAATCAGAAATGCAAAAGAAATACCCTCATTTATTTTCATAAATCTCGAGGACGAGATTTTTATAAAGGTAGGGAGAATGTAATACATGTAAATTTTATAAAATTAAATATAATATATATATATATATATCATTCGATATTATTAAATACATATATACATATACACTTACATACTAGTAAGTAACGAGTAAAATGGCTAATAAATTTTTGACATACTTAGTCTGTTAATTATTATTATTATAGGAGAACGCCTAAATGTAATAAAATATATTATAATTAACATGCTCCGTTTTTAATCAAACTTAGGTAGAAACGTTGAGAATAATGAGTATGTTCCAATGACATATTCGAAAGTTTTTAAAACATTGCGTATAAAAAAAATTATAAGACATAAACTAAAAGTTAGCTAAATTAATTAAAAAATAATAAAATTAACCTTCATTTGAAATGGAAATTTCGAAAGTTGCTGCTGGAAGATTTTTTTATGCCACATCAAAACTTAACTCATAAAATGTTACCACGTGTACATCCTAAGTCTACGAAAATTTCTTGCGCATCACGTACAATTGCACTATAAATATGGAGTTCTTGATACAACAAAAAATCACAACATACACGAAATATATTCACGGTAAGAAAGAAATAAGAAGGTTCAGACGCTAGGAGGTGCTGTTCAATCTAGATTATCAACCAACTATCTCAAGGTGAATACGTTTATTATTTTTAAACTAATCAAAATATTTTGTTGTTTTAAAAATTAGCATACAAATTATTATATGTTTAAGACTAGAAGGTAATCTATAGAAAACAATCAGGCTGGAATGTATACGTATAATTTGATCAAATAATACACGCATGATGATTATGATCTAGTGGGTCTGGCATAAATAAATCAATAGACCAGGGGCATAAAATACTTAAAGACACCGATAGTAGTGTATCTTAAAGTTGCGGTTCTATTTGAATAATTATGCCAGTGTATACGATAGTTATTCTGAATGTATAGATTACTAATTCCAGCTACTCTTAAACAGTATTAATATGTTGTATGCAAAAAATAAATTGTGTCATATAAACATTATTCACCAGCTTAATCGCTGATATATTATTTTTAAATATTTTCAGGTAAAGAATAAAATTTATGTTAGGCATAGGTGCATGCTGAAAGGATATATAGACTTCTTAGGCAGGCATAAGATACTTGGTGGCTTATAACATAAAAACAAGAATAATGTTGAAGGGATGAATCGACTCCTCAAGCTTGAAAATGTTCATTTCGTTTATCCAGTGTAACCCTGATTATAGTCAGGAGATTTTGATATAAAGTTTTGTAAATATATATAATAATGATACGAATTTTATATCCTTGAATATATAAAAATTTTATAGTTTCTAAATAATTGTTTTTTTGTATAATTGGGACCAATAAAATTTCCGCTAAATAAAAATGTTCTAAAAATAAACAGATGATGCTATCAAGATACCAACACGTCACCACCCAGGTGGTCATTGGACCGGGGTGTGACAGTCGTCACTTCCATCCTGTATTTCAACCTTACGTGATAAACATACAAGATGTCGAGCCAAATGGTAGCTGTGGTTTTCGTTCTGTAGCCGTGGGTTTAGGATTCGATGAAAATCATTGGGCATTTTTTCGAGAACAACTTATCCAAGAATTGGATTTCAACGCAGATCTGTACAAATATGTGTTTAACTCCTACGACCCAGGATCTTATAATGTTCTATGCAACACAATAAATTGGCAACAGATTGCACCTGTTCCTGCCGAACATTGGATGTTTATGCCTCACACAGGCTTTGTAATTGCTCAAAGATTTGGTGTAATCATTCACCTTTTCAGCAGTCGAGGTGCTCAAACCATTTTCCCTTTCTTGGTGTCCATTTCATTAATGTTACAGTACAAGGATATTATCCAATGCCAACGGATAATCCTATATGGAAACGTTACCGAAATGATGCCGCATCCGAATGCGAGTTCGTATATCATGACAGGCTGCCAGAATACCGAAGATTTATAGATGAAAATAATTTGGTCGACTACATAGACGTGTAAATGTAAAAACAACAAATTCTTTAGTTAAATGTAATAAAAATGAATTTTTTGTGTATATGTAAAAAAAACGTTTGAACAATACGGCCCGTACTGTTCCAGGTTAAATTTGAATTTGAATTTCAGTTTCATTTTTACTTTTTCGCACAAAAAAACTCACATTTTCTTTCGTATTGATCTATACACCCCGTCTTGGATCTTCAAACTTTCGACACCAGAACGTATTTTGCTTCGTAGATCATGAATAAATGTGTTTTATTTGATTTGGATTGAAATAGATCTTGTTTTTAGCGATTTTATATTTTCGAAATATGAACAAGACGGGCTGTCTTGGCCAGTACGACTCGTCTTGTTCATTCAAATTTGAACCAGAGAACAATAAGACGGGTCGTCTTGACCTGTACGGCCTGTCTTGTTCAACAAATGAAGAAGGTAACTTTTGGCCTGGTATGGCAAAGACGGGCCGTCTTGATCAGTACGGGCCGTCTTGGACAGACAGCCTGGTATGGCCAAGACGGGCCGTCTTGATCAGTACGGGCCGTCTTGGAAAGGCGGCCTGGTTTTGGCCTGGTATGGTCAAGACGGGCCGTCTTGATCGGTACGGGCCGTCTTGGACAGACGGCCTGGTTTTGGCCTGGAATAGCCAAGACGGGCCGTCTTGATCCGTACGGGCCGTCTTGGACAGACGGGCTGGTTTTGGCCTCGTATGGCCAAGACGGGCCGTCTTGGACATACGACCTGGTTTTAGCCTGGTATGGCCAAGACGGGCCGTCTTGATTAGTACGGTCTTGGACAGACGGCCTGGTTTTGGCCTGGTATGGCCAAGACGGGCTGTTTTAATCAGTAGGATCGTCTTGGTCTAAGACGGCCTGGTTTTGTTTGAGACGGCCAACATCAGTACGGGCCGTCTAGACCTGTACGGCCAGTCTTGAATAGATTTTTTTTAACGTTAGCTCGGTTTTCATTTTTTAGCTTATACTTACTTATTGAGATGGAGCCCGAGATTCCACATCACGACGCCGCCGCCCAGCCCCTAGATGCCGAGACGTTGGCGCTGTCACAGCACGAGTGGCTGCAGTTCGAGCCAGAGTCGTCGGCAGCGATGAGGTGCCGTCGCATTTTACGGATGAGCATGGCGACGCCACGTTGTATAGACTGGGGAGTTCTAGCAAATGCCATATGGGCAGAGCGTGCGAGAGCTATCCTTGGTGAGGGCACACCGTGGACTCGCCTATTCGATATCGCGGAGCTGCCCACCTACAGGCTGATCACTGTGGAGTTTCTATGGACATTTCGATACAGAGCTCACCAGGCAGCAGTTCGTGAGCAGGAGGACGAGGAGCTTCCTCCTGATATTGAGTTCTCCTTATGCGGACATCACATGGAGATGTCGATCGAGCGTTTCGTCGTGCACTTAGGTGTATATTATGAGCCAGAGACCGTTCGTGACGCATTCACCCAGGGGTTGACGCAGGGTGAGGAAGGGGTTATGAGGGCTTGGTGGACCAGATCTCTGACACGTCGTTCACTGGCCACCGATTACGGGCGACGACGATCAGAGACCCTCTGATTCGTTACATCCACCGTTGCATTGTGACGACCATATCAGGTCGCGGACAGAGCCAGGAGTGGGTGACGACAACTAATTTGTTCTATTTTCACTCACTCATGACTAGCAGACCGTGCAACCTTGCACGGTGTTTTGCATTATACTACGCCTCTTTCTACCGCCGAAAGGAGGGCGGTACTTTGTGGGGTGGCGCCTTTGTCACCCACATCGCACGCACCAGAGGCATGGCCGACTTGCTTCAGGATCTGCCGACGATCGAGCCTCGTAAGCTCGATCGTCGGACGCTCCTGAACATGAGACTTGCTGCCGACATCTCGGGTCTGGGATTGCGGTTTCTTGGATCAGACTTGTGACACCTCGCAAATTCCAGGTCAGCATTTGTTTTATTTTAATAATAATGTGTATTATTATTTCAAACGTGGCACTAGAATAATTACATTTAGTGTGACACGTGGCACAACGGACCAAACACACCGATACTTCGAGGAATTATCGCACGAAACTCGCACGTGTCTTGAATGACGAACGTTGGTGAACGGATCAAACCACAGTACACTTACACTGCACAATTAGGTTCCGGAGAACCTAAGTTAGTAGAACAACACTTATGTGTCGAGAAACGATGATCGTATTCGAGAAATACGAGAAATTCGGTTCAAAACAATTAATTTGGGCCTATTGGGCTCAACCGAGACCCATCGCGGTACGAAATGGGCACCTAAATGGGCCATCGCGGAATACCGTTAAACATTATGTCCTGCATGAAGGCAAACAAATATCTGGAGAAAGGATGCACGGCTATCCTAGCTCTTATCACCGAACAACCAAAGAAGGAACGGAAGATTGAAGACATCGCAGTTGTTCGCGACTATCCGGAAGTCTTTCCTGAAGATCTACCGGGACTACCACCAGCACGGCAAGTGGAGTTTCAGATAGATCTGACACCAGGAGCAGCACCGATAGCCAAGGCACCGTACCGATTGGCTCCTACTGAGATGCAAGAACTATCTAATCAATTGCAAGAGTTATTAGATAAAGGATTTATCCGACCAAGCTTCTCACCTTGGGGAGCACCGGTCCTGTTCGTGAAAAAGAAAGACGGTTCGTTCCGTATGTGTATAGACTACCGGGAACTGAACAAGGTAACTATCAAGAACCGATCCCCTCTACCTCGAATAGACGACCTGTTCGACCAATTGCAAGGGTCAAGTTATTATTCGAAGATCGATTTGAGATCCGGTTACCACCAACTTAGAATACAAGAGGAAGACATACCAAAGACAGCCTTCAGAACACGGTACGGACATTACGAGTTCCTAGTCATGCCTTTTGGGTTGACTAACGCACCGGCAGTATTCATGGATCTCATGAATCGGGTGTGTAAGCCGTATCTGGACAAATTCGTAATCGTGTTCATAGATGATATCCTGATATACTCCAAGACCCAAGAAGAACATGCCGACCACTTAAGGCGTGTCTTGGAACTACTAAAAGGGGAACAACTATACGCGAAGTTTTCCAAATGCGATTTTTGGATTCGCGAAGTTCAGTTTCTTGGACACGTGGTAAACGCAAAAGGAATACACGTAGACCCAGCCAAGATCGAGGCAATCAAGAACTGGACTGCACCTAAGACTCCGACTGAGGTGCGACAGTTTCTGGGATTGGCCGGGTACTACAGGCGATTTATCGAAGGGTTCTCAAAGATCGCACAATCATTGACTTCCCTTACGCACAAAGATAAGAAGTTTGAATGGGGAGAGAAACAAGAAGCTGCTTTCGACTTGTTGAAGCAGAAATTGTGCAGTGCACCTATTCTATCGCTACCGGACGGGTGCGAAGACTTTGTAGTTTATTGCGATGCATCAAAACAAGGACTCGGTTGTGTATTGATGCAACGCGAGAAGGTTATAGCTTATGCGTCACGACAATTGAAAGTGCACGAAAAGAACTACACGACTCATGACTTGGAATTGGGAGCCGTAGTGTTCGCATTGAAGATTTGGCGACACTATCTGTACGGCACAAAGTGCACGATATTCACTGATCATAAGAGCCTACAACACATTTTCGACCAAAAGGAACTAAACATGAGACAACGCAGATGGGTCGAGCTAATAGGCGATTATGACTGTGCAATCAAGTATCACCCTGGGAAAGCTAACGTAGTAGCCGACGCACTGAGCCGAAAGGAAACAACTAAACGCGTACGTGCTCTACAGCTTACCATTCACTCTGAACTACCCAATCAAATCCGTATTGCACAACAGGAAGCTCTGAAAAAGGAAAACCTTACCCTCGAAGCTATGCGGGGTATGGATAAACAGATGAAACAGAAGGATGACGGAGCTTACTATCTGATGGATAGATTTGGATTCCACGCTACGGGGGATTGAGAGAAGTAGTGATGGATGAAGCTCACAAGATTCGATACTCAGTACATCCAGGTTCCGACAAGATGTACCACGACTTAAAGGCAACTTACTGGTGGCCTAACATGAAATCAGAGATCGCGACCTATGTGAGTAAGTGCCTGACTTGCTCCAAGGTTAAGGTTGAATATCAGAAATCGTCAGGGTTACTCCAACAACCGGAAATTCCTGTATGGAAATGGGAACAGATTTCCATGGATTTTATTACCAAGCTGCCAAAGACAGCAAGTGGTTGCGATACCATCTGGGTTATCGTAGACCGACTCACGAAATCGGCACACTTCTTACCGATTAAGGAAACTGACAAACTGGAGAAGTTAACCCGAGTCTACTTAAAGGAAATCGTATCCAGACACGGAGTCCCAATCTCTATTATATCTGACCGAGACAGCCGTTTCACGGCACATTTTTGGAAGTCCTTACACAAGGCACTTGGGACAAGATTGGATATGAGCACTGCCTATCACCCACAAACGGATGGTCAGAGTGAACGAACCATCCAGACCTTGGAGGACATGCTTCGAGCATGCGTGATTGATTTTGGTAACAGCTGGGAGACTCACTTACCTTTGGTAGAGTTCTCATATAATAACAGCTATCACACCAGCATTGGAGCTACACCGTTTGAAGCACTTTACGGACGTAAGTGCAGATCACCACTCTGTTGGGCGGAAGTTGGTGAAAGCCAATTGACCGGACCCGAACTAGTGCACGAAACAACTGAAAAGATCGTGTAAATACGTCACAGAATGGCAGCAGCTCGAGACCGACAAAAGAGCTATGCTGACAAGAGGCGCAAACCTTTAGAGTTCCAAGTGGGAGACCGTGTACTTCTTAAAGTCTCGCCTTGGAAGGGAGTGATTCGATTCGGGAAGCGGGGAAAGTTAAATCCTCGTTATATCGGACCGTTCGAGACCACTAAACGGATAGGCCCCGTGGCCTACGAACTACAGCTACTGCAAGAATTGAGTAGTGTACACAACGTGTTTCACGTCTCAAATCTCAAGAAATGTCTATCGGACGAAACGCTCGCGATCCCTTTGGAGGAAATCCAGATTGATGAGCAACTCCACTTCGTTGAGGAACCGGTGGAAATCATGGACCGGGAACTCAAGAAGTTGAAACTCAGTAAGATACCGATAGTAAAAGTCTGATGGAACTCACGGCGAGGACCAGAATACACCTGGGAAAGAGAGGATAAGATGAAAAAGAAATACCCTCACTTATTCTCCGACCAGACTAACACCGGCAACACGAACTGAATTTCGGGACGAAATTCCAATTAACTGGGGGATGATGTGACACCTCGCAAATTCCAGGTCAGCATTTGTTTTATTTTAATAATAATGTGTATTATTATTTCATACGTGGCACTAGAATAATTACATTTAGTGTGACACGTGGCACAACGGACCAAACACACCGATAGTTCGAGGAATTATCGCACGAAACTCGCACGTGTCTTGAATGACGAACGTCGGTGAACGGATCAAACCACAGTACACTTACACTGCACAATTAGGTTCCGGAGAACCTAAGTTAGTAGAACAACACTTATGTGTCGAGAAACGATGATCGTATTCGAGAAATACGAGAAATTCGGTTCAAAACAATGAATTTGGGCCTATTGGGCTCAACCGAGACCCATCGCGGTACGTGATGGGCACCTAAATGGGCCATCGCGGTACGCGAAGCCTGGGCGGGGGAATTTGAATTCTCCGAAAACCATCGCGGTACGCGACGACCGATCATCTGCCACCATCGCGGTACGCGGCGTGTTTCGGGAACAGAATGATTATTTTAATCATCGCGGTACGCGATGATTTTTTAGGACAGTTGTCGCGGTACGTGACGACCTCAACACGCATAAAATCTTTATATAACCAATGCTAATCATTTCTGTCGACCTTCCCACCCATTTCTCGATCTCTTAGCGTCCAAACTCCACCATTGTCACCTGTAAACCACGTTTTTACTGATTAGAAGCCATTAACCTCACAAAGGAAGCACTATTGAAGCTTGTGGAGGCTTGAGGTGAGCTAGAAGACATCAACCACTAACTTGCACGATTTGTAGCTACTGTTGAGGCTTCATCAGGTCTTCTTGAGCCTATCTAGAGCTGTTCCAGTAACATTCAAGCTTCAAAGAAGCCTTGGGGGTAGTTCTCTAGCACTATTTCGAGTTTTAACACTTGTACACACACATGCAATGTGAATCAAGCACATGCAACCATCCACACACTTTATGCATGAATTTTAGAATGATTTGATCTAAGATTTATGTGATGAGCTACTGATTCGAGTTTTGGAATGGATTTATTTATGTTACTTATTCTTATTTGGGGCTTTTTGACCTATATGATGATTTGTAACCACATGCATCACCATCACCATCTTAGTCACGAAATTTTGGGTTTATGGACATGTTATTTGATGATTTTGTTACTGATTTGAGGGTTTCATAATGATCTATGATGATCTTTAATGATTTTGATGGTTATTCGTTGATTTTATCATAAAATGGGTACTTTTGAGTACATGCATGGACGATCTAAGTATGTTGCCATGATGTTTGATGGTGAAATGTTGTTATAAGTATTATTGATGATGTTTCACATGTTTAGAATGTTTTCACATGGTCAAGAAATGGCAAAGATGTGAAAGTTACTAAAAATAGTAACTTTAATGCTACTAAGGATGTGTTTTTGATGAAATAACCATATTTGCATGTTTAGATCCATAAGATTGGTTTGAAAATGATGTTTAGAAGTTAAATGATGATTGTTTGATGAATAGGAATGATTAGAATGGTCAAAGTATGAATTTCGTGAACGTTACTATAAATAGTAACTTTTTATCGCAAGTTTGCAAATGGTTGATAGGTATGATAATGTTATGAGTCTAACATGTTTATTTGTTGATAATACGATGCTATTGAATGATTGATGTTATTGAAAGACTTGATTTTGTGTAAATTTTCATAAGTTACTAAATATAGTAACTTTATTTTGCTAAGTTAATGATTTGTCACATGCTAGTCGTCACGGTTATGACTAAGTGCCTTCTTAGAACTAGGATAATGATATTTAGATGATGTTGGTTGATAAACTTGATAAAATATGCTTATTTTAGCAACTTTCCATATTTAGAAACTTTTACGCGCAAACTATGCTAAACCGGCTATGTGTAACTATGTGCTATGTGATAACATGCTCATTTAGGATAAATATGCATGTTAGAATAATCAGAAATGTGATTTAATGCATGACCTGCCTAATGTGGAAACTTTCCTAAAATAGGAACTTACTATAAATAGTAAGTTTCCCCATAGGAATGATTTTTGGTATCCGTACACTTCACACGAACTAAATCGCACATAACACGAGCACTTGATCCAAAACCGTCACCAACGGGTCGTTAGGTCAAACACGATCGACACGGTCAAACACGGTCAACTCGACCCACATAACCACTTAGTGTTGTTGAACACTAACACGGTCTGGTGAGACCCACACATGTGAACACAAACTCATAGTACCTATGTGATATAGGTGACTACTAGCCGGCGAGCTACACTATTCTCTTTTGAGCAAACGCATTTCACAAACTCAGGTGAGTTTACGGCCCCACTTTTACTCTTTAACTGTTTTGCTAAACTATTGGGGTGAGATTACTATGCAACTGCTTTAGGTATATGACTGGTATGTTGTGAAAACCATTTTCGAGTGTAACTTATATCGCTTAAAGTCCTCACTTATCCTTACCGTTAGTTGTGTATCAAACGAGTCGTAATTACGTAGTACTACTGGGTTTGACTAACCCCACTCGGCACCAATGTTGACTGGAGGTCATAACGAGTGTAATTTCGATGGGAATGCGGGTTCAGCGATGACCCGCGGAGGCAAACGGAAACAGTCTAGTTTCGGTAAGATGAACTGACACACTCCACGGATCGTAGTATCCAACAACAAAACTTAACATACCCAGTATATATCTGTTTACTATTTGTGTCTGTCTAAACCTGTGAACTCACCAACTTTTTAGTTGACACTTTCCGCATGTATTCTCAGGTAATTGATGGAGCACACGCAAGGACACGCACAAGGACACACTAAGGAGTCTGGCTTTCATATAGACTCATGTCTTAGGCGTTGTGTGCATTTGTTGTATTTTAAACAATTTAAACTCTTGTAGTGTCTGTTAAACAGTTTACTTTCCGCTGTAACTTACTTATTTTATTAAACCATTTCCGCTGCTTATGTTATAATTATTCCGCTGCTTTAGTTGAAAACTTGTTTGTTTTGCAAAACTGTGTGATTGTACAACTCATATAGAGTCGTTCTATATGACCATGAGCTGTGATCCTGGCCACGTCACACCCACGTGGACTGACACCACGAGTGGGAATTTGGGGGTGTGACAAGACTGCCGGCCGTTTCAGGCGGCCCCGCTCGCTGTCATACCGGAGCAGTAGCAGCAGCCTGAGAGCTAGGCGATGCGGAGCCCGATTTGATTCGAGAGGAGCCGGTTGTATCACCGGCACGCGAGGAGGAGCCGCCGCCGCATCCACCGCACGTTTACCGTGCGGTGCGCCTGACCGAGCCCCTCAAGGCGTTGTTGCACCATATTGCGGCCGGGTGCGACGAGATGGCTCAGACGACGGATCGTCCGCTGGACCATCCGGAGGTTCGTAGTTACTTTTGTATTTTTTGTATTTGTTTTATTGTATGTAAAACTTATGTTGTGTATATATGTATGTTTCTTTCTTCATTTGTATTGTTTCTGTTTGTATTGTTTTGTTTCTGTTTGTGTTGTTTAGTATTTGCGCGACAAACTTATATCGTTTAAATTATTTAAATGAACGTAAACAAACTAGCTAATTATAAAATTAAATATTTAGTTAAAACGATTTCATAAATAATCAATATCGTTAAAAATGATAACATAACAAGATTATGACGTTTAATTAACATAATAGTCGTATATCGTTCAAATAATTCACGTACTAAACGTATATCGTTAAAAATTATTTAAATACGTAAATTAAATTTAAATAAAATAAATAACTTCAAGACGGCCCGTACTGCCCAGTACGGGCCGTATCAAGTGACTCAAATTGCTTGATACTCAAAAATGGCTTGGAAAAATAAGTCAAGGCCAAGACGGCCCGTACTGCCCAGTACGGCCCGTCCTACAAAATGTTTCACTGAATCCAAGGAATACCCTGGAATGTTTGTTTGTACGCTATAGGGGCCGTACTGACCAGTACGGCCCGTCTTGGACCGCTGGGTGGTAAAATATAAAAGTGGGGTGTCCGAATAAAATCCCCTAAAAGAAAAACAAAGTATTATTGATGACATACACTATTACTTGCATGTATTATCCCCTGAGAAAGTAACTTACTATTAAATAACAAGAATACTTGTAATTATCACCTTTTTCTTTATAACACATAGGTGTAATTTAGGTGTCACGCAAATAATTATTATTAACATCTTCTTACATAAACATGTGCGACTATTACCTTTTTTTTAGTTTATCACTCCCTAGCTTCTTGTTTTCTTTTTCTCTTCTTCTTGTGCTTGTGACCGGGCTCACGACTGACCCGTTACACTGGCGTCACGGCTGAGCTGTTAAGGTAGAAGGGGCGTGACTCGGAAAACACCTCTGTCACCTAAGTGCTCACATCCCGCTACACACAATCTAATAGTGAAGTGTAGTGATGCAGTACTAAGGTTTTACTTAAATCACCTTAAAGTTTCTTAAACTATAACTCTCTTTAAATAAAACTCGAAAACACTATTTCATGAAAAAAAAAAGTAAATTAAAGTTAAAAACATCATTCGATTTTAAATTAAAAATAAAAAAAGTTTAAAATAAAATTAAAACAACTTTTAATAATTTTAGAACGGCAAATTAAAATTGAAAGTTTTAAAACCAAAAAAAAATTGCAAATCGAACTATCTTTCGCGGACTATTTTGCGTGAGCGTTATAAGTCGACAAGTAAAAAACGTTCGGTAATACTTTCATGTGGTTGAAAATTATCATAATAATGTCTTTATTCATTTAATTTGTTCTTGTACGTCAAATATCTTCTTATTCTTCTTCTAACATGAACAACGTTATTTCCTCTTTTTTATTTAATTTTATTTCAACTAATTTTATTTTGTTTATTTTTCTTCTTTTTCTATTTTCTTTGTTTATTGACTGTATCACTGTTGAGTCTTCGTGACTTCATATAGGCGGTGGAATTAAGGAACTTACTTAAGAAACCATCGTTTGAGCTTGTGCAATTACCTGACTCCACCGTTTTTAAACACTTTTAGGATTGAGATTTTAGCTGTTCTAAAGTATATGTGCATTCGAGTGTCTACGTTTCTACATATTTTTAAATATATAAATTAATACCTTATAATGAAACTGATAAAAATAATAATTTAAAATGTAATTCTAAAATGTACATGAAAAAGTTGTTAGAAAATATATGATTGTATATATAGAACTAAATTTACTTTTTTTTAATCGCAACTATCACATAACATCCTATTGTTCAATTTCAATCGGTTTATCCAACCCAAGAATCGAAGGCAAGTCTCTAACCCTTATACACATAATACCAAGTTAGAATGATTATTATACAAGTAATAATAATTTTTTAATAATTTTTTTAGCAGCTTAACGCAAGTATTACTGTTTAAATAAACACATTGACATAACCATCCAGAAAGAAACTTACACTAAAAAAAACTCTCATACTCAACTTAGAGTATTTTTTTTGCTTCAGAGAGACTCGAACCAAGACATCTCATCCGTAAAGTCAAAGGAGTACTTTGATTTTAGAGAAAAATGTCATTTTAGTCCATGTGGTTTGGCAACTTTTGTCATTTTAGTCTAATAGTTTGAATTTTGCCATTTTGGTCTCTATGGTTTCATTTTATTGACATTTTGGTCATTATGGTTTCCATTTTATTGTCATTTTAGTCCAATCAAATTTAAAATTTTGAACTAAAATGGCAAAATTTACCAAACCATAGGGATGAAAATGACAATAAAATGAAACTATAATGACCAAAATTGCAAAATTTAAACTATTGGATTAAAATGGCAAAAGTTGTCAAACCACAAGAACTAAAATGACATTTTACTCTTGATTTTATAAAGAGATAATAGTAGTGTTATATAATTCATAGTAAATATTGGAAACGTCAACCAACGATCCTTAGTTCAACTGGTTGAGGGGAGGTACCTTGTGACTTTAATATTGGGAAGGTCAGGGGTTCAAGTCCTGACATAGACAAAGTATTCCATGCTGGGCTAAGGGGTTTTCTCACACCTATAGCCAGTGAGTTTCCTCCCAGGTGAGCGTGAGTCTATGATCCGTAAGTGATTAAAATCGTGGGTCAAAAAAGGAAATATTGGAAACGTTTTAGACCAAGTTATTGTTAGTATGCATAGGGAAGGAGTAATAAAAATCCTGGGGAAGACACCGGCCAGTGGGTTCAAACTCCAATTATCCATACGTTTGTCTTAGATAAAAACAAAAATAAAAAAACTATATGTATATATTATTCGTCCTGACGTACGATCTAGCTTATAGATGATAAATTTTCAAAATTGCCCAAAAAACGAGGGTTCTCTTCTAAAATGTCAAAGATATGGTATATGTAATCATCTATCCCGATATTATTGTCCTCATTGTCAATTTTCAACTCTATCTACCCCCAATGCATACTATATATGCATATATGTGTGTGTATTATAATATAAAGATTATATATGTAAAATAAAATGGAAAAGAGGTCGCAAAATGGTAGCAACATTTTTGACTCTTTTTCTGTCGCAACTTTAGGTGGCAAAAAAATACAACGGTGGCAAAACACGTTTCAAAAGGGCAGTTGCCACCATTTTGCAACCGAAATTTTGAAAGCAAATCCTTTGTTCAGTAGCGACATGGAAACTTCAAATATATATGGAAAAACTTGAAGGCTAATTAAGCTCTAACTCAAACCCTATATACATACATGTATGGTTTGAAGGCATTAATTAGTTGCAAACCATAGTAATTTGATGATAAGATGAATAAACTTGATGATCATCAGAAGCAAATTAAGTGACTCTCAAAGTATAGAAATTAGTGAATCATCAGTTCCTCATCATTCTAACAGCAAGTTCTTGAAGCTCACCCAAATCACTTGGAAAAGGTCTCTTCTTGTAAAATTGTTGAAATGATATGTCATGGGCATGATCATCATCTCTAGCTTGTTTCTCTTGAACCGCTATTACTTCATTCATGTTGTGATCAATGGATTCGAGTGAGCCTTGAGGCGATATGTTTTCGTTTATAAGATTCCCAAAAGATGGTGGATAATTTTGGTACACCGTTGAGTATTCTGGCCATTGACTCTCTGTGTTTCTTGAATTGTAGAATCCTTGTACCATTTGAGCTTTCATTTGCATCAGTTGTGTTTGTAAGCATGCAACCTACCATGCAATTGTCATATATATCAAGTTAGCTAGTGCTGAAGAGCCACACATTATAAATAACACATGTGTATAGTAAGCTTCACTTAAGAACCCTATGCTAAAATGGTATAACAAAAGATCACAACCAGTGACGGAGCTTGGAAAAAAACTCAGAGGGAGCCGAAGGATTTTTAAGAAGAAAACTGAGGGGACGAAGGATTTTTAAGAAGAAAACGGATGGGGACGAAGGATTTTTTGGATGAAAACGGAGGGGGCCAAATGATTTTTAGGAAGAAAACAAAGAGAACCGAAGTATTTTCCGAAGAAATACCATTATATTGACCTTTCTGAGCGAAAAAAGGGTGCACCCCAGGGCCCCTTATAAGCTTCGTCCCTGATCACAGCCCTTCACCACTTAGTTCTTGTATAATCTAAACTCTCTGCCATGCTATGAGTGAGATTATACATCGATATGATTGTTTGTTTGTTTGTTATATGATTCTGACTATATATGAGTGATCACATATGATATATATACCTGTTGTTGCAAGGCGAAGATATGCGCAACACAACCATAAACAGGATCTTTGATCCTAGCTTGAGCCTCATAGGCAATAGTTACAACGGCCTCACATCGGTCAGCAACAGGCACATGAAGCAGAAGTTTTGAAACATTGCTTGCACCAAACACTTTATGAATGGCAGCAAACCGAGCCGGTCCTTGTTCCGAGCAGAAATAGGGTGCAAAGATGCAATCTGCAGCACATTTTCTCCTCAGAAACTTGCATGCACCACAAGGAGAGCCACTGCCAGCAACAGTTGCCATGATGAAAGTGATGAGATGAAGCTCTAAAAGATTGAGAGAACACAAGAGATCAATTAGGCGCACGGGGAGACTAGAAAATGGTGAAAAATGAGTGTGATGAGGGGTTTTAAGGGGAGAAGAATTGAAGGAGAGGTACTCTGTGACTTAAATATTGGGGAGATCATGGGTTCAAGTCCTGGCATGAGCAAAATAAGGGTTTCATGCTGGGCTAGGGGTTTTCTCTCACCTATGGTGGATTTTCTCCTATTGGGTGTGGATATGATCGGGTGGGTCTACGACCCGTCAGTGATCCAAATTACCGTTCAAAAAATTTTTTTGAAAGGGAGACAAAGCAGGCGTGTTTGTAGGGTAATAAAGTGACACTTGCCTATGGTGTATGCAATTTTGGAGTTCTTTTCTTTAATAGGCTTAGACCATAACTGCTTGAGTATTTGATATCCTAAATATAGATTTTGTGATGGCTTATTTTCCTACATGTTTCTCTTGAAATTTTCATATATGGATCGGTTAACCTCGAAAATTTAAGAAAAAATAAAGCTTATAACTTTGTGTCGTTTGGATACAAATCTAAAGCTAACCGATTTGACCACAAATATATCAATCGATATTGTTTGTTTTGCCCATAAAAGTCAAAGATTTGTTCTTGGTTGTCTGAATTGAAGCTTCTCGTTCATGGTATTTATTCCCAATCTTAGGATTAATATCATCCAAACACACTTAACTTAAAAGACACGTGATCAATAATCAAGAGTGCGCGCATGATTTAGCTAGCTATCAAACTCGTATATTATAGTTAGGGAAATAAACTAACTGAAAAACTCAATTACAATTACAATTACAACTTATGATTTCTCAGATGAATAACCCTTACTTTATAAACATATTTATAGACACATGACTTGGTGTTACAATTAAGAAACTAAGGCAATGTCTCATTGGTTATGTAGAATTAACTATTAAATAAATATATGTGTGTGTAATAAGACTAGTTAGGTTCAACAATAGTTTAGAAGCCACGACTTTCAAAATCAACTAACAAAGGGAAGCCCAAAGCAAATAATTAGTTGTAATTAATACAAGATAACACAGAATAAAGTTTTAAAAGTAATTATGCTAAAACTTATATTAAGAACATGTTTGGGGAGTTTTTTTCCAAATAGGTGTTGGTGGAAAACTTATTTACTAAAATGGGTGATTTGAAAAATATTTACCAAAATGGATGTTTTTCATGTATTTTCTTTATTTTGAACTAACTTATTATGATTTCTTTTTAATTTAATCAACATATTTCATAGTTAGTTGGTTGAAAATAAAATAGAAAAATATTATAAAATGTTGATTGAATTACAAAAATAGTTAAAAATAAAGAAATAAATGAAAAAACACCCATTTTGGTAAATATTTTTCAAATCACCCAATTTGGTAAATAAGTTTTCCACCAACACCTATTTGGAAAAAAACTCCATGTTTGGGATTGCTTACTTAATTCAAAAGGACTTTTTATTAATAGTGTTTATTAACTTATAAAATTTTAAAATGAAGTTTTTAAAAAAGTATTTGAATTAGCTTTTGATATGTAAATAGTCAATAAGTCAATAAATTGTTTAGATTAGCTTTTAAAAAAGTGTTTGAATTAGTTTTTAACATATTTCATCAAAAAGTTAACAAATCTTTCTAAAAACTAAAAACTATAGCTTCTTAAAAAAACAAAAAAAAATACAAGTTTTTAACCTTAGTCAAAAAGTTAAAACAAAACGTCTTAAAAACAAGTTTTTAACCTTAGTCAAAAAGTTAAAACAAAAAAATCTTTTTGAAATTGCGAAACATTTTTTTAACTTGACTTTTTCATAAAGCTAATAAATTAATAAGCTTCCTCTCAAATGAAATCCAAAAAATACACTAAACATTTTTTTTCTTCTGTTTATGTTTTTTCATGACATTACTAAAAGTGACTTTAATATATTTGAAAAATGATGAATAAATAAATTATCTTTCGTGCACGGATTCATTGTAGAAATAATATAAGAGTGATTGTTGTGATTTTAATAATAAAAAACATAATCAATTATTGGAAGTAAGTTAAAGATGGTTAAATAATTTATAAATTACACAACCAAACACATCCTTAAACTTAATAGTCTTTTAATTATTCAAGTACGTGAAGGTTTTCATGATGAGTATTTAATTTGTTCGAAATCCTACCAGAAAATATTAATTTTATATCGTTAAATCCTTAATAATATATTATCTTAAAAGATATTCATTGTTTAGAGATAATAAATAAATAAATTATTCATTCTAATAAGAACAAAAATTGTAAAGAACTAAAAGAACCACATTAATAGCCATAAGTTTTAAAGGGTATAATTTCCTTAAAAATAGAAAAAGTTACCTTTATACCCTTCAAATTTGTGGCTATAAATGGTTCCTTTAGTTTTTAACTTTAATTGGTTCTCAATTTTTAGTTTTTAAGTAAAAATAGTTCTCAATTGAACATCCCTATATATATATATATATATAGGGACTTATTCCATTGAGAACCACTAAATATGAAAGAACCAAAAGAACTAATTTTGAACCATATGTTATTAAGGGTATAAAAGTAATTTAACTTTAAAGTATGAGAAGTTACTATTTTACCCTTTTAAATAACCACTCTATGTACAAAACTTAAAGCATAATGTACAAGTGTATTATGCAGTTCTTAAGTTCTTAACATAAAAGTGGTTCTTAATAGAATATCTCCCTATATATATATATATATATATTAGTTTTCTCAAATATGAAGGTTTTCTATGGAACCTCCCCCTACATATATATATATATATATATATATATATATATATATATATATATATATATATATATATAGGGGAAGGTTCCATTGTTAACCCTCCCTTATAGCGTTAACCGCTTAACCCTAGCGTTTTTTGCCCGAATCTTAAATTTTTTTTTCATGGTTTTTATTTTGCAAAAATAAGGGGGGTTTCTTTTTTGTGTTTTTGCTAATTCATCACCGTTTAGAAGTTATTGTAAGTGTAAGTTACTTACACTTACTTACAAAACCGTATCTGATGCAGTAAATGTAAGTAAGTGTAAGTAACTTACACTTACAATAACTTCTAAACGGTGATGAATTAGCAAAAACACAAAAAAGAAACCCCCCCTATTTTTACATAATAAAAACCATGAAATTTTTTTTTTTAAGATTCGGGCAAAAAACGCTAGGGTTAAGCGGTTAACGCTATAAGGGAGGGTTAACATTTGAACCTCTCCCTATATATATATATATATATATATATATATATATATATATAGGGACTTATTCTATTGAGAACCACTAAATATGAAAGAACTAAAGGAACTAATTTTAAACCATATGTTATTAGGGGTATAAAAGTAATTTAACCTTAAAGTATGAGAAGTTACTATTTTACCCTTTTAAATAACCACTCTATGTACAAAACTTAAAGCATAATGTACAAGTGTATTATGTAGTTCTCAAGTTCCTAGCATAAAAATGGTTCTTAATAGAATACCTCCCTATATATATATATATATATATATATATATATATATATATATATATATAGTACATGTTCATATCGTCGAACAAACATAAAAAATAAAGATCAATTTGCAAAGGTTAGATCGAAGTGTTTAATGTCATTCATTGTGGTTATGTATCCAAACTTCATCGTGGGTATTAGACAATTTTTCATAAGCGTATTGGGTATTGAACCTAAGGCCATGGATTCAATACCGATAACATACAAAAACTAAAAAAAAAAATTAAAATAATTAAATAGTTATTAAAACATTTTAATCATACATAATTAATGTTTAAACAAACATAATCATGTTTAAAAAGATTAAAGGTTTTATTTTAATCTTTTATCCTTTTGATTTAAGGGGGAAAAACCGTTCTAACCATCATTTGGTTCAATAATTTAACCGATCTGACCAGTAACTGATGAGTTTAAATGAGGCGGTCAAAAAGTATAAAACCGAACCGGTTTTATCGCCGATTCCTAGCCGAACCTATCCCAGTCACGAGAACTCTGGTTCAAATTTTATAATATCAATCGCATTAGAAAGAAACATTATGGCGGTGAACGTAGTCGATCTATCACTTTAAAAACAAGTTAATTTATGTATGAAGCTGATTATATAGTACTCCATTGAATAGTGAATAGATAATCACTATCTTATTAATTAGTGGGATGCGTATTAATAAAAGTGATTTCAAGCTTCTTACTATCTTCATTAGTGATGATCTCATTCTTTGTTTTGTGTATTTGATTTTTTTTCCTTCTCTTAGCACACACACACACACTTTAAACTATTGTTTTTTAAAAAAAAAAAAACATAAAAGTTATTCATCACACTTCACTTTCATACCATTAGGTTTATAAAATGATACATAGTAAGACCATTCTCAAATCCCTTCGCTCAAAACTCCTTTAAAGCGTTCACTTGAAAAGCTCGTTTAAGTTTCAAACGGTTGTCAACAAGCTGATATTGTTCAGTTTTTTTTAAACAAGCCAAACACAAAAACACCATCACTTGATTCTATTGACAGAGCTTAAAAACAACTTATAGGGGGCCGAAAATCACAAGCCCATATTTTTTCCTATTGCTAAGCTTCAAATTGTATATTCAAGTCGGCGATTCAAGTCAAGTCAAACATTTAAAAACTTTAAATATCTAATTTTATTTGAAATAAAAAACTAAATATGCTTTTAACATGCAAGACATAAAATATTTAAGACAAAAGAATGAGTACCCACAATTAGGCAAGGCTACAAAAGTCTTCAATTTGTCTTTTTTTTAATTAAATGTTACATATTACTCACTACAACTTGGACATTTTAATAAATTAAGTTGTATAGTTTCGCTAATAGACTTATTTAAATTTTCAAAATGAGTATAATCCGCAAACCGTTGAACGTGTTGTTAAAAGAATAGCTAAAATTTAGTATCTTTTTAAAAATCAAGAGGCCCAATGATTTTTAAAATGAAAAACGGAGGAGGTCAAACAGAATACGTATAAATTTTTTTCAAAAATTATTACTAAATCAACATATTTAAACGTAAAAGGCTAAAAGAAGCAAAGGCCAGGACACCCGGGTTTTTTTAAGATTCGTCCTTGCTTGATTCTATTCAACTTGTGAACAACTATAGATAGTACAAACCAATAATTATGATTTTATAATACAAAAATTAATTTTCAGCATATCCAAGCACTCATTGAACATATAATATTACATTTCATATTAATTTGAGTAAAGGCTCATAAAAGCAAACTAACAACTTAAAGAAGTTAATTTATTTTAAAGGAAGTATTAAAGTCAACTTTTATGAGCGATTAGCAAGTGAATTAAAAAGAATAGGGTCCATTTGTAAATTGATTGGTTTGAAAGGGTTTTAAAGAAATACTTTCCGCCGAACGCCGCCGCACCTTGGAACCGCTGTTGATTGTCGTGTTGTCTCCGATGACGTGTCCTAAGTCCACATATTAACGGCCTTTATTTAATTTAACGGTTGATTATGACGTTAATTATGGCTAACTTACAAATTTGACCCGTTTTTAGATTTGGTGAACCCGGACCCTTTACGTTGGCATTTCCCTGATATTAAGGACGATGAAGAAAAGAAATGGTCAAAGTCGTTTGACTTTGAAAACTTTTAAACTTCAAGAAATAATAGTTTTTTTTATGGAGTTCATAAATTATGTCTTCTGTGCTACAAAGATTTGATAATGTAAATTGTAACGAGTTGGATATAATTTTTAAGTTATTGTACCTCTTAATTCACATAAATTTGATTTTTTCTTTTGAAAAGTCAACAAAATTTTATTTATAAAGGTCGATAGGTAATCGGACCAACATAATTACAAATC
This sequence comes from Mikania micrantha, assembly GCA_009363875.1. Taxonomy (NCBI): domain Eukaryota; kingdom Viridiplantae; phylum Streptophyta; class Magnoliopsida; order Asterales; family Asteraceae; genus Mikania; species Mikania micrantha. Next base: position 71,877,387 of record CM018684.1, read on the forward strand.
ACCAAAAGTACTATGACAAAATAAAACGCCAAAATTAAATCCCCATACAAGATAAATTAAAACAACACCATTGGTTTCACGTAATTTTTCAGTATTGATGGTTGCTTTCGATTGAAAATCAATTCATTTCTCACATTCCAAAGACACCATAGTACAATCAAAATCTTTCCTCCATTTCTTTGACCCGGGTAAGGGCCTATGCATGTGAATAAGATCTTCTATTCCAAACATATACCAAGAAGGAATTCTACACCACTAAGGTACAAAATCCCAAGTATGTTAAGCTAAAGGACATGATACAAAAACATGTTTAGATAATTTGATTGAGTAAATAAAAAGGACATGATTATATAACTTTTACTCTTTTAGGCTAGTTTAATCCGACTGGTTTTGTAAACAAATCTTGGACCGAACGCTAGATAAGGTTTTAAACAACAAACCAAATGTTGGATGCATAAATGAATATAAACAAACATATTATCAAATGTTTATGAACACACCTGAATGAACTTAACTATGTAAATATCTGTTCATTTAACTAAATGGACAAAATTTCTTTTTCATCTTCATCATCTATTAATATTGAGGAACGTATTGAGAAAGAATTTGATTAATAATAAAAATAATTGTAGACACATATCATCATTATAGGCCACCTATTTTTGGTTTCTCGCTTCTCTTTCTTGTTTAATGATACAAATATTTATAAATTTTAGTTAAGATTAAGGATAATGAAATATAATATGTATAATAATTAATATCTAATTAATTAAATGAATGTAAAATAAAATTAATTACAAAACTTTTAAATAAAGTTATTTTTATTTAACATTTTTTTCAATTCTTTAAATATCATCAAATTCAAATTATATATATATATATATATATATATATATATATATATATTTTAAATATCTAAAAATAAAACAATAATGATATTAATTGTTTTTTGTAAATGATTTTTTAAATCTTTAAGTACTTAATGCGATTAAATGATTTGAATAACAAAAATTGTAAAATACACTATATTAAAATATATAAAAAATAATTAATATTTCAAGAAATAAGTAGTATACTTTAATTAAAATAACATTTGTTAATCACGTTAAATAAAATTGTTGAAACATCGTTGAGAAAAAAAATTCAAACATAATTTATAATTATCACCCTGTATGTATTAACCAATTATACTAAATTTTATTAAATTTATGTTGAATTTGAGTTTATTTAAATTAAGCAATTCACATGCTTTTTAATTACTTAATTTTTTGTTACTAGATGTGTATATATAATATATTAATATTTTAACTAGTGTAACACACTTGATTTTAACATAGTTTATTAACAAAACATAAACTAGCTTACCGCCAAAAGGTTTAAAATTGTCATTAAGTTTGATTCCTTTACAACTCTAGTTATTTTACACACATATATTATTTGAACAAGAGAACCTACTTAATAAAATTTGTATCTTGCTAAAACAATAATTATGATTATGAGTTTGATGTATCCTATTTTGAATACATTCTATAGAAACTCAATTGCAAGTTTGATGGGTGATACTTTGCGATCCAACCCCATCACTTTAAAAACTTTTAAAACTCTCTCCTCTAACTGTTTAAAAACTTATTTTGACACCATTAAGTTTAAAGTCTTTTTCCCATGATATACATAAATGCTCTCATTTTCTTCAATAAATTTTGTTTGTTAAAATAAAATTAAAAAAAATAGAGTTGCATCAACCGGATATAACATGTTGATACCAAAAAAATAACACACGCCGACAATAAAACATCAATATCGTTATATAATTGTTTTATTTATGTTCTGGTTTTCATAACCAAACCATCCTCACTTTACATAGTTTTTTGATGTGCTTAATCATGTTAATAATCCTAACACTACCCATATAAGTTAGTAAACACATCATATCACAAATTGTTATTTTTGACATTTCTTCAACTTTTTTTATATTAAATTACTAATATATTTATAGGAAAATGTTTGAGATATAATAGTGCTACTATTTATGTATAAATCCTCATAATCAATATGTCATGACTACATATGTTTATTTTAATCATAAAAACATAAGAGAACGCTCAGTAAAATAAAAAACCGAACTGCAAGTTAGGGTTCGGTTGATCTCATTACCGGTTTGGTTTGAAAACCTCCGAATCCATCACAAACAACGCTTCGTAAATTATAATAAGGCAATACGTAATAATAAAATATCCAACTCACAGTTTTGCAAACTTTATCGCATTCTATTTATTATTATCGACACCACTAATATTGTTAGGTTTGTCCAATAAAAATTATTTTGAACGTTTAAATAAAAATTTTAATACGATAAAAAAATGTAGCTTTGAGTTTTTGACCACTACAATTTTCCATGATTTAATCGACCTGAAATGTTGGCAACCAACAGTTCTAACAGTTGTCATAATATAGATCCCAATGACTGACCCTCTACGTTTCATATAGGTCTCATACGCGGCTCTATACGTGACCAATCATTAGATGTCAGTACCAATGATTGGACTTATATACGAGACGTATAGAGTCGGTGAGGGTGTTGAATTAAAAAAGTGATCTTGTTAAAATCCATTATATTTAGGTAGCGTTTGATATGCATAAATGAAGGAATAGAATAAGTTATTACGTTGGAATGAAAAAAACGTGTTTGGTTACTACATAGGAATGAAATGCACCATTTCATAAGGAATGTGATTCCTTCACTTTTGATGATTTTCATTTCTTTGAGTAGGGGTGGTTTTTCTTCATTCCTTCTCTTGAAGGAATGGCCGACAAATGACCCGACCCATGTCCAAAACCATGACTTAACCCATGTCCAAAATCATGAGCCGACCCATGACCAATACCATGAGCCGACCCTTGACAACCTGAACCATGATTTAAACTATGACCCTACCCATGACCTAAACATGACGTGAACAATAACCCAAACAATGACTCGAACCATGACCTGAACCATGACCCAATCCATGACTCAAAAAATTACCAGACCCTTGAGTCAAACAATGATCCGACACATGAACCAAAACATGACCCAAAACATGACCAAGACTACCATCCACAAACAAAACCATGACCCCATCCATGAAATGCCTCATGATTGAGTCATGAGTTAAACAACAACTGACCGATGATCCAAACCATGACTCAACCATGACACACGACCTGACCCAACCCACAACTTGACCCATAAATTGTATTACATTCATTCATCTTCTCATGCCTACCAAACAACAAGTAATGAATTATTTCATTACCAGAGGCAACCAAACTGAACAATGAAATGGTAATGAATTCATTTCTTTCCCACGTACATTTCATTCCCTCGTCCATTTCATTTAATTGTTCATTACATTCCTTCATGCCAAACAAACCCTTAATATTTAACAAAGAACATGCAGCGTGGTCAAAAAAAAAAAAAAAAAAAAAAAAAAAAAAAAAAAAAAAAAACAAACAGAATACATTATCGGAAAACCAACATAACAAATTGAAAAAACAATGGATTCATGTGACGTGTATAGTGGTTGCCAACTTGAAACAGAACACCATCATACAACGTCAATGAACATATAGAAGATAAGAATACATTAAACAACTCTCATATTTGTGAAGCAATCCGACAACTAAAAATATGATGTCTTCAACTCGTTTACGGCCAAAAAAAGAGTCGGTTTTCAAATTTGTAACATAAATCAAATCAGAGCAAATAAAGTACAAGCGGATTTCGGCAAACACACAAATTATTATTCAAGAAACATCTTAAAACTTTAACATTACAATCCCTAATAGCCTATCACGGTGTATAGGCAAAAAATAATTTGAAAACCCTTTTTTTTTTTTTTTTTTGTGAAAACATGGTAAAAATCATTAAAAAAATAACTTTTTTTATAGGTTACTACCATTATTCATATTTTTATATAAAAAGGTTTAGATAAGCACCAAGAGGCTTTTTTTTTAATATCTTCTAAAGCCATGTAAACATATTTAACGTCATGTAAAGATATTTCGTAACATCTGACCATAGCGTTATATATGTTCGTGGTTTTACAAAATATTTTTAAAAAAACTCTTGGCATTTTTCTAATTTTTTTTATAAAACTATTTTAAATAATGTTACAAACCTGTAAAAAAATAAAAAAAAATAAAAAAAAAAGAACTTTTTACATGATTTTTACTATGGTTTTCAAATGAGGGTTTTCATTTTATTAATTCTCATACATATATAGCTAAACATACAATTAGACTATACATAGGATTGATCTGCATAATTTTCTCAGAAATTTCAAAACCCAACACTTCTATGAAACTAGATAAATACAAAAATTTGAGCTGCACGTCAAAATCAGTCCTTCCATATTCACGTATTCAAGAATACAATCCAACAATTTCCAACAGATTTGGGATGTGCTTTAATTTTAAAATAAAATTTTTAGAAAAAGGTTACATATTTTGAATAGAAATATACAACAAAAAAAGGGCACAAGTTCAAATACAACCTCCAATACCTTGTTTTACATAAAGATCAAGTTATTCTCAAAATTATTGTTTTTTAGAGCAAGCATTATCAGGACATCAGTATGTGTTTTTAAAGAAAATTTTTTTACCAAAGATGTGAGTTAACCAGACAAGAACAGCCCTGACCCATTTCAGCTGGTGCTAAATAAACTCCACTCCATAACTTGACCCATCTTAACAACCAGGATCGGGTCCAGTTTTCATGGAATTTAAACAGAGGAATAGGCAGCTTAGAAGTCACTTGCTTTTCACAAGATTTGCAGTTACAACACCAAAAGCTTTACTTAAGATCTCCAAACAAACCCCAAAAAGAGATCATAAGCAATTAGCTGTTTCAGTGCTAAACTTAAAAAAAAAAAAACATAACATTACCATATTTGTACACTGCTAGGTGTTTTTCAATTTTACCGCTTGTGATGAAACCTCACCTTCAGCAAGAACTGCAGCTTAACCTGTAAAAGTAATATTGATATATGATCTATAACTACCAAACGCCCCATTTACGGTGCATGCATATAATGTATATATCAGTATGCCCTCAAGGGGCAGAAGTAAAATTACACTAATTTTAATATTAATTTACTTATTTTGTGAAAATAACATTAAAAGCTTTGAGATAATTAACATCAAACGATAACTTTGAGCCAGGGACTCTTTCGAAGTAGCCTCTTTATCCTATCTGGTGATAGGGGTAAGGTTTGTTTTTATCCTTCCCCCTAACTCTGAAGCTGGGTATCCTCAAAACAGATTACGAACTCAAAAACAAAACTTTATTGAATTAAAATTGAGGTACAATTAACCCTAAAACCTTAATCCCTATTTATAAGAAAACCAACATCTAAAAAGTCATAATATTATCCCTAATAACCTGCTGAAAACAAACAAACTAATTTAATCTAAAACATAACTATCAAATAATCAAAACAGCCCCTGAACTTGTAAACTTGATCAAGATTAATCCAACAATCTCCTCCTTAATCTTGATAAGAACCATTCTTCAAAGCAATGTTGGTCCGTCATCCCCTTGAACTCTAGTTAAGTTTGTCTCCTCTTTTTCATTCCAATTAGGACATTCATATGCAAAATGCCCATACTTACCACACTCATAACACTTTAGCTCTTTTTGTCTCTAAAACCTCCACGCCCAATGCCTCTTCCACGTCCATTCTCTCCTCTACCACTCCCTCTTCTATATCCCCTACCACGGTCACCATTGTTATACCCACGACCTTGACCATACATTTCAAAACTAGGTTCCTTTTGCTTTGATCCTTCTTGCTCTTCACCTTTAGCCATCAATAACTTCTCTTGATCACTTTCTTTCTCATCAAGGTCTTTGATCCTTTCTTCATACGCCTTCAATCTTCCCACGGCCTCTTCAAAGGACATAGTCTCAAGATCCGAGTATTGTTCTATTGAAGCTACAATTTGCAAGAACTTCTTTGGAGCAGAATTTAGTAACTTCCTTACTACAACTTCATCTTTCAAGTTTGATCCGAGGCTCTTGAACTTTGTAACTATTCCACTAAGTTTGCCCGAGAACTCATCCACAGATTCACCTTCCTTCATCTTCAACATCTCTAATTCAGGTCTTAAAGTTTGGAGTCTTGCCTTCTGAACTCTATCAGCCCCCAAATACCTTACGCAAATTGCTTCCCAAACATCCTTTGCAAGTCTATGCTTTGACACCTGAAGCAAAACACCTTCGGGTAGAGTTTTAAATACAAAGGCTCTTGCCATTAAGTTCTTCCTAGCCTCGACCGCTCCTCCTGTCACCGGATCAACAGCTTCCCACAATCCATATGCTTGTAGAATAGATTCCACCATGATTGACCAGCTTGTGTAATTTGTAGCAGTCAGCTTTGGGCATTGCAGTGGTATATTTCCTTGATTTCCAGCCTGCACAATTGTACCAGCACCTCCAGCTCCTTCTGCCATCTCTTCTACTATCCACACAGGTTTAAACCACACAGGTATTAATTATCTGGTCAACACAGGTTATCTCCTCCTCCTATTCACACCACACAGGTTTCAAACAACCACACGGGTTCTTTCGTTCGGGCTGCTCCACACAGGACTCCTTCAACAGCCTGTTCCACACAGGTTCTTCTTAGCCACTCAGGTCTTCTTTGTACCACGCAGGTGTCCTTCCACACAAATCTCCTTCCGAACCACTCAAATTTAAACCATGCAGGTCTTTGTCGACACAATCCAACTTCAAAGCTTCCAAAACCGAGTTCGATCCAGATCCAGCTGAGTTTTACTCCAATCGGCGTATTCACAGCTCCCAGACAACCCCGATTGAAAAAAACCAACAACCGAGATCTTTACAGTTCCCAAACGACCCAATTGACGCCCCTCGCAAATTTCGATCGATTCAAATTTGAGCACTCCACCTAAATCGCACAAGTTCCAATCGATTTTTTGATTTCCTGGGGAGATCCTTTGATTTCGTCGCCTATTCACCTGGAATCTATCTTCGATTTAGTTGCCTATTCACCTGGAATCAATTTTCGATTTAGTCGCCTGGAACGAGCCCTTCAATAGTCGATGGTATGAGCTTGACCAGCTCTGATACCAATTGAAGCTGGGAATCCTCAAAACAGATTACGAACTCAAAAACAAAACTTTATTGAATCAAAATTGAGGTACAATTAACCCTAAAACCTTAACCCCTATTTATAAGAAAACCAACATCTAAAAAGTCAAAATATTATCCCTAATAACCTGCTGAAAACAAACAAACTAATTTAATCTAAAACATAACTATCAAATAATCAAAACAGCCCCTGAACTTGTAAACTTGATCAAGATTGATCAAGATTAATCCAACAAACTCAACTGAAGAGTGGGAATATACATGGTAAGTTTGTTTTAATCTATAACTACCAAAGGATATCACTTAGCAGTATCAAAGTGTGTAGAAAAGGCTGACATATGGTGTCGAATTACCGATTCTAAAAAAATTGTATAAATAAAAATATTATTACAGGAGACAGAAAATAGTTCTGATAGTTTATATCCAAATACTTCAAATTAATTTTGCTATATTAAAATAATACACCAAAAAATAATAATAATTTTTGTACTGTAAAGTCCCTAAACTATAAAATGCATTGAAATCAACAATTTTAAATAATCACTTGTTAATTATTTCAGTCAGTTTCATAATGTGGCATTCAACATTTTTGCAGGAAAAAAAAATTATACAATCTTATTTTGACCAAATAATGACATTATCTTAAAAGAGATTCAAAAGTACATGCATTTTAGTCTTTTAGACAAGTTTATGGATTTTTAATTGCAAAAAATTAGCGACATTTTTGTAATATAAACAAGAAAGCATATTAGTTTTCTATGGTATTAACCCAACATAGTAATGTTCTTTATGGTGATTCTTTCTGCCAGTGCTGTAAATAATTTAAAAAAGAATATTAAAGAACTTACTTGATCAGTATTGTAGACAATGTACTCATTGTACATCAACTCAGAAGCCTTAACATTTGAGGGTACAGGTTTGCCACATGGCACGATGACATCATCCTTCCAGTTAAAGTGTTCAGACTCTTTAGGTATATTCTTGCCAAGTCCTTTAGTTGAATGCTTCCCTTTTGGAGGTTTGTCAATGTACTGAAATAACAAATAAGAAAATGTTTCTTGACCATCAAAAATATTACACATTACAACAATTTTATAAAAACAAAATTTATATAAAAAATGACCTTGGCCTTCTTTAGCTCGTACATTTCCCCTAAAGCGACTTCACTTAGTAGCATCAAACCCACCGGGTTTTTCTTGTCAGTAAAGCAATATTGAGCACTTTTACTCACCAAATCAGCAAAATAAATCCCTTTTCCAAACTACACGTCAAAAAAACAAAATTTTAAAATGCACTCTTCTTTATATATGTTTGTGGAGAGAGAGAGATTGAGAGTGACCATATAACCCGTTGCTGGAGCTTCAGGAGGGGCTATTCGCAACCCCTGGCTTAAAATACCAACAAAGTTTGTCAACCGAGAACCTATCAAGGAAACAGGTCAAATGGTTAAAATCGTCCTAGGTATGTTCAAATGTTCACAGCCTCGTAAATTACTAAGTTCAGAAAATATATATATATCATGATTCTATATGGTATAATAATTGTATTTAAGATACTAATTACATATGAACTTATAGAGAAAGAGAAAAAAAGTGTCGTCTGGTTAACTCAGCCCAGTCAGTCTTCATCTTAAACCAGATAAAAGATGGAAATCTGTACGGTTGGACAAAATGGAATGACAAAGGAAAGAAAGGAACATCGTAATGGAATGAGGATGAAATGATCTGTTGCATTACATCAAGATTGGTTTAGCATCAAGAATGCAACGGTTTATTCAAGTATCGTTTGAGATAAATTTTACTTATCTTAATATTTAAATTATCAAAAGAACAAGTTTAAAGAAAGATGAACTTTCTTGCATTTTTATATTTTAATAATATGCAAATAATGTTTTACACATTAACTTTTCATGGTATATATAAATACAGGAACATACTTTCAAAAATAATTATTTAAACATTAAAAATATTAGTAAAAACAAAATTCTACGAGGAGATAATGGTATCATACATCTTTTAAGAAAAAATCAGATTGATTTAAAAAAATAATAATTTGTTCCATTCTTTGTGGGAATGAAAAGAAACACCCCTCCCTAAGAAATAAAAATCCTAGAAGGGAAGAATCACATTCCTTATAGAATGGTCCATTCCATTCCTATGTGATTAAAGAGCATGTTTTTTTTCATTCCGGCATAACAACTCAGCAATCAACCTAACCCAACCCAGAAATCAACCTAACCCATTTTAAGAAATATTTATATAGGTCGGGTCAGGGAATTTGATCGCACATCACTAAGAGTGCTTCAAACCTACCATGCCATAGGAGCATCTTGTTCTTAAGTTTATTTTTGTACGGAGAGAACTTATCAAACTCCCCGCGCCTTTCAACGGTGAATACTTCTTCAAGTTCAAGTGCCCAATCCTACAAGAAAGAGCAAACTTTCAGAACACGTGTTATTATGTGAAAAGAGTCAAAGGCCAAAATGGCTTTCAAACATTTTGAAAATTTATGAGATCATAAAGAGGGGAATACACACACCGTATGTGTAGGGGCGTGTGTTGTTTGGAGATATTTCTCAACTAGCCAATAATCTTCAGAGTCATGAGGAAGCGGGACCATTTCACATTGAAGTTTTTTATACTTGTCATCAAGTGAATCATCGTTGTCGACATCAAACCCTACTAACTTTGAAGCTATTTCAATATCTTGAAGTGCTTCCAACATTTTAACCTACAAATTATAGAGATTTTGGTGCTAAATGAGCTAACATAACTCTAACCTTATGCTGCCTTGTTATTATGCCCCTTTAACTAGAGGTCAGCGATGTTGATCCCTTTATTTAACTAAAAATTGGGTCGATTTCCATGATATCTGATCTCCAACAGATTTTTTAAATGTGGCTGAAAATGACGTTGGTCGAAATCGCAGAGTGTATTCAAATGCTTAAAAACCTCCTAAAACTCTCCAAAAATTCAAATATTAGTTTACTAGACCTGTTTTTTGTCATAATTAACTATATGTCAAATGGCATATATATCAATGAACTTTTGGTAGTGGTCCATTTTGGTAAATTAACTTTTTTCAATCTGCTATGGTAATTACAAATTAAATGGCATACTAGGATAATTAAAAAAATTATTGTCTTCATCTGGTAATAAATATGTTCTTTCCCATATATGGTTAATATTTTTTCACCGTTACTTTGAAGCTATAATTACCAAAGTGGTCCTCTTTAAAACTTGTAATAACCATAAAGGAACAAAAAAAAACTTAAAATTACCACAAATGACCACCATATATTGCTATTCTACGACATTTTCCCTTACTATCTTGTAAAGTTCAAGAAAGTGTAGGCAGGAAAACCCAACCTACCACGTCTTAACGTGTATTGAAAAGTAATCATATTTACTCAGATAGTCAGATGCAGTTTTCCTATGCTGTTATAAAAACTATTAAATATTAATATTAATTAATATAAAATTTAATGACATGCTTCTTACCTTTGATTTAAAGTCATCTTCATCTTTTATTACATGTGGATGAACAGATGGAATAACAGTAAAAAACCGGTTGCTGGCATCAACAATCATGCTTTCTTTGACTGCAGGGTTATCAGTTGACTTGTTCAATAGATCCTGAAGCTCCGTCAATACTTCAAAACCTGAAGAAAGGAAAATTCAAGAAAAACTAAATTTCAATGAGGAAAAGAGGATAATATTGTGATAATAATTAGTAATTCTCGTTACCTTTCTGGATATTACTTTTGCTAAGCTTCCCCAGGGGCATTTCTGACATGTTAATCTCAAATTCCATCATTGCAGCGCTGCAAAATTATATATATATAAAAATATTCCTCCTTTAAGATAATAGAATATAAAGTAGATATATAAGTTAAAGATTGTATCAACCGGTATGTTTCCACATTAAACAGCATCTTCATCAACTCAGCTAATGGGGGAGCAAGTTGACTTTTAGCGTCCTTAATGTTTTTCTTAACTGAATCTTTGCTCACACCATAGTCCTACAAGATCAAACATTTGACGCCTCTAGGGAATCTAATGAAATGAGACACAGGAAAGTAGTGGTGGCAATTTGACCCATTTACCTAATGAGGGTTGATATAACTTATATTTATATCCAACAGGTCAAATAGTTAAAGATTCAAAACTTAGCAAAACTGAAACAGGTGAAGATCCACACACAGTGATAGTTTTATTCTAAAATACTAGATGATTTCCGTACTTAATACCACGAATATTGATAAAATCAAAGAAACAAAGAACAAAAAGGTGTTTTTGAGTCAACTGACACAACCAGTATTAGAAAACTGTTTGTGTTGACCTAAACCTAATTTAAACAGTTACCCAACCCACCCATCTTGCCACTTTTATATGAAAAAAAAAGTAAGATAAGCAATACAATTTCCAAGGGGTAGAATCGTCCAGGTTGTTTTTGAAGTTTCTTCTGTTCCCACGCGTCCCAAGAATTCCCTGTTTTTTCAAGAAACAACCGTTTGAATTCTTGAATTGCATCTTCTTTAGACATCTCCTCCAACTTGATTCCTCCAATTTTTTCATTGCCAACTCGACCCCACTTTCGGAACACATGGCAATCTGAACCTTTATCATCTTCAATAATCTGAAGGATATAATAGCTTCATGCAAAAAACACGTAACATGAATAAGAACACAAGTGAGAAGGACACATTGAAAAATAGCGGACACATACAGCTCATAACTAATGCACTGCCCTACTTCTTTTGTAAACTTTGTATTGTAAAAAACAGAAAATAATATAACCTTGTTATTATAGACTTATCTTTTATCTCCAATGAGTAAATAGGTAAAACTAAAAAAATTGCTTCAAAGCTATGGGCTATAATTTAAAACAAAAGATTATTCTATAAAATACATTATTTACAATCATATCTGTCATTAATTATACATAGCAATGTCAACCAAACCAGAAGATAACTAGAAGGAATTACTGGCATTGACCCATTACCTAGCCTTACAACCCACCCAGTTTGTCACATGTACCCAATATTTTCTTATAGTGTGCATCTCTAACAAATTTCTTTTCGTAACGCATAATCAGGTTGAAAACACTGGATATGACATTGCTTCGGACATTAAAAAATCACAATGAATGTATGCTAATGATCACTTTTAAAGAAACCATGTTAATAAGATAAACAAATTTGCAAGAGCCACCTGTTAACACCAGTGGATATGTCTGATAAGCTCAAAGTAGTATTATAGATGCTTTTTCCATGCTCTAAAATATGGCCTGTATCTTGCAAACCAGATGCTTCATGCACAGCACTCCGCCCTTTGACTTTTACAGTGACCATGCTTTTGTTAGCCTCTTCGTTGGTTTCAATTTTATACAAATCAAAACGAAGTTTTTTCTTTCTTTCAAAACAGTCAACCAGATAATCCTCCCTCACAACAGGTATTTTCATCCTCCTGCCAAGCTCAAAAGAGCACAAACATTCAAGAATACATCCCATTATAATGCATTATCATTTGAATACTTCCATTTGTCAGACATTGAATGATGAAAAATGAAAAATCATTGTGTTCCACTAGTTTGAGGTAGAGGCCGTGAGACAGGCCAGTTGGCTGACATATCAAAACAAGGGTCATTTTAGAAAGTACGGGCCGAAATGGACCAGATCAGGTGGGAATGTGGGATTTACCCAACACCTATATGTTAATTTTTTAGAACTCATAAATAATTAACACCTTTAGCATCAGAATAATATTTTGTAATAAAACTGCTTTAGGAGTTTGTGTGTATTAAAACTAGGCTTTTGGCGAATTTCAATGTCTTTCACCCATCCTACCTATTTGACTCATTTCCTTTTTGGCTTACTCTTTTAATTTGATTAGATTGAGACAAAATAATACAAAATTGACCCATTTATGAGTAAATGCATATTCATCAAAACAACAACATCCAACTTCAAGTAAAAGGAGAGTTCAGATGGTGTAACCAAAAACATATTGCTAACTAATGTGACTTAAGGAGTGTTGAGATGACATTTTCAGAGCAATAAGAATTAAATAAAAATTACATTATCGGTTAGTTAAATTAATGATAGGTAATTTTGCATCTATTCTAATCATTAGCTATATACTTTTATTACAATAAATTCATTAACTGATTGTCCAAATCCAATTAGTTTAACCTTAACACTGTATTCTTGAATTTGGACTTTGGAGAGGTTTGAAAAGAAAATTTTTGTGAGATTTTGTTTGTGCATTTTTGAATTGAAAAAATAAAAATAAAGCAAAAGAAAATGCACCTTTTAGTTTTTTGTTCATCTGTTAGAATTGGAATGAAAAGGAAAGAAAACTAACAATTTTACAAAGATAGTTTGGTCATTTGGTAAAAGTTCATAGAGTCTTTCCTTTACATTCTTTTCAGATATTCTCACATTGAAGTTTGGTATCAGGTAATCACAAACACACAACTCGTTATTTAGAGGATAACACTAATGGTTTTCTCAAATTTCTGCACACCAAAAACTGAGTACAACCCAGGCTTTTATAGCCGGCTCGAGCAATCCTTGCACTCCAAGAATCGCAACAAACTCCCTATTTCTAACTCGAATAAAGAGCCTTAAATATCTGCTTTGGCCTACCCGCCAAGCTGATCACATCAAGACATTCTAATCTAATCTATACATGCTCGATAAGACTAGAAACAAAACATTAATATACTTTGCTAAATTAAGTCCTTCTAATTTAGCTAATTACAATTTTAAACTAACACACATTTGGGACAAAAATCAAAATTTTCCCTCTGATTCCTACATCTCTCCAAAAAAGAATTGGATCTCTGTTTCTTTCTAAAATTACTCTCTCTAAAAGAACTAAAGAACAGGCACTAATTAATCTCAAAATAAGAATCATAATAGTTTTACCCAAACGGCCAAACACTAAACTTTATTATTGCAACTTGAAAACACAATAATCAATAAAACGGACTACCTTGCTTTTTTCATCTCAGCATTCAGATTATCCGGCACTCCACTTACAACTAAACAGTTTGTGTCTGCGTCATTACATAAAAAATGGCATAATGTTAGCTTTAAAACTTCACAAACAAGCATAAAGATGCTTATTTTAAATCATTTATAGTATGGGTAAATAGGCCATGTCAAGTTGGGTTGATCCACAAACACGTTTTTGTCCACTTTTTTAAATCTTTATATGAAAAAAGTAACGAATTAGTTATGATAATAAAAGAAAGATTATTACTACAATAATCCAAAGTTTGAATACTGTGATTTATAAGCAAGTATGCACTAAAGACTTCATGCCATCATAACCCAAAATCAACCCATTCAGGGGGACATGGGTCGAAAATGTCAAATCAGCCAGATTCTAATTAACCTTTTTAAGTAAAGATTGAAGAATACATACCTTTTTTAATTTTTGTATGAAATTGTGCTCCCACGCTCTCAATTTTGACCTTCCACTCATTCTGCATGATAGCATTTATCAGAAAGTAGTATGCTTTAAGAAAATATAATAGAAAAAAATTATTGGAAAAAATACCATAGTTTTGGATGGGAAACCGATAATTGACACTTTCAGATCACCCAATTTTTCACCGTAGGGTGACTGAGTAGTTCCAGTACTAGCTACTTTTCCAGGAGTACCAGATGAAGATGGAGGCATTATCCTAACAGGCTTTTTCGTCGTTTGTGTCTTAAACCACTGAGGATAGGTAATCAAGAACATAAATCGAATTTGTGTGCCACCAACATACCCATACGGATGTGGAAATCTCAATCGATATACTTATATATGGGTAAATTGGGTCCTTTTATCTAAAACGGGTCAAATAAAAAATTTAGCTAGCATGGTGATTTGTCAAAATGGGTCATGTGTGTTGTTCGAAGATCTAGATTATCATTGCTTTAATATATTTTTTGTAACTGTATTTAACATTTTAATTTATATATTTTTTATGGACAAAATTGTCTGCAGGTCTACCCAACATGGTTTACCGTTCGCCTGTATGGACTTGTGCTAATAAATGACCCGATTTATCACATTCCCAACCCAACCATCTTGCCACGTCTATAATGAAGCCTGACTCATTTAACAAACTACCTTTTTCAGATATTGATTTTCAGATTCATCTGGAATGTTCCATTTTCCTTTTACACGATTAGGGTTTGAAGTGGAAAATGCACACCTGCTCCATTCGGTTAGAAACCCTCTGCATTTATAGGTACCTCCAGAATAGTGAAGATACCCAGAACACAGTTCACAATTCTCAAGTGCTCCAAAAAGCATCCCATCAGCACTGATTCAAGAAAATTGTAAAACACAAAAAATTATATGCTAATGAATACGTGTACTGTCAATATATATATATATATACACACACTATAGAAACATTGTTGCGGTAGATTATAGCCTACTCAAAAACCTAGATTCCCCCTATATCATTAACCACATCATGCAAGACACAACGTGGGTTTAAACATTAGAAAATTTTGTTTTGGTGGATTAGTCAATTTTTAATTGATAAAGTCAGGTAACAAAAGAAATTTTGAGCCTTGCTCATTTATAGCTATTAAGAGTTAAAAAAACAAAGAATTTACCAACGGTCACGTAGGTCTAGTTCTGATCCTGATGAGTCTTGATTATTAGCTTCCAACATTTTCTTTAACTCTAGCGTTGATACGTGATTTTTGAGATCATCTTTAAGAGCCCATATTTCTTTTGTTTGGGCTTCTAATAGACTCTTCAATTTAGACGGGTCCCGTTCAGGATCCTCCGAATTGTTTTGTTTTGATGTTTTTGCAGTTGAATGATTGCCTTCAGTCTTAGCCACCTTTGACTTTTGGTCAAGGTCAACGGATCCTTTACGCTTAGATGTTCCTTTTAAAGTCCGCTTTTCCTCCGCTTCATTTATTGCTTCAAGATAAGCAAAATTGGTAACATAAGCACTTACAAAAAATCACGCATACTATTAATGATCTAAAAGTATGTTGCTACTTAACAAATTAGGCACTACCTTTGCTGGTGGTTGAAACTTGTTTGGCCATTGAAGTAACAGTTGACTTATTTGAATCTGATAGACTTTCCCACCCATTCAAAGTTTCAAGTTGAGTATTTGGAAAAGAATCCATGAAACATTTAGCATGATGCCATGCTAAGCCTCTAGCACCTTGACCCTCAGGCTTACTAGATATGCGAACCTACCCGTAAAAAAAAATATATGAGAGAGAGAGAAAGAGAACCACTAGAAACTCGGTTTTCTGCAGTCATTCCACTGAAAATGAAAAAGGAAGCAAAACAAACCGACCATTTCAACCCTCTTAAATATAAACTTATTCAGGTTATATTTTACTCCAACAGATTGAAAGTAGAGCATAGTTTTTTCTTAATGCATATGAACCAAAATCATCTGAAAATTAGATAATTATTGAAATAATATAACTATTATAATCATATTTGACAAACTAATTAATTGACATAAAAAGTATACAAAAGCCAAAAATTGCATTGGGTCAGACTGGCATGAGTACTTGACCCATACAAATTGCGCTCAAATGGTTGAAAGTTGAAACTCAGCCAGATTGTATTGTTAAAACATGCAAGCTTCCAAGTCCTCCAAAAAAGTAGCATATCGATAGCAGGTGTAAAACTTTTGTGATCATGTTTGCCACACTAACTGTTTAAAGTAGATAAAATTTTGGACAGAAAATGTTTCAGGTCCCCAACCCTTACCAAAAGTTCTCGTTTGACCCCTTACCCCCCGTCCAACCTCTTTCCACCTCTTAAAAACAATTACACACCTCTCCTGCCGAAATCTTTTCATTGCAGGTCTTACAAGTAGCACGAGCTGTTTTTGAAACTTCAATTGCACATTTATTCGCATCAGCCAAACTTGAGGACCCTGTTCCACCACTTTCAATATATTGTCTTATTTTCTGTTGATCTTCCCAACGAAGAGTTTCAATTCCTTCTACATCATCACAACTAAAAAACACAACAGAAAAACATGAATATATATATATATATATATATGGTTCTTTTAAAAGAGCCCATTGAAAACAACAGAAGCATGAATAATCCATACGAATTTATTTGTTTAGCCTTCTTCAATACACAACGAGCATGATTCCACGTCTGCTCAAGAAACATGCACAATCAAGTATATTTGACATATATATATAAAAAAAAGTAATATATGTGTATATAAGTCATCTTACAAAACCAGTAAGGGATTAAATAAATTTACAAACAACTTACAAGGATCCTGAAAAACTCTACACGAGAATAATATTGATGATAACCACTATACTCTCAAAAATAAAAACAAAATACATAATAATTTGTAAATATGCACAAAGTTGTCTACTTATTACCTGTCAGCCTCATTTGGATAATGAAAGTCACAGTGATCATTTTATAGCAAATTTAATTCATGGAACAATGTAGAGGTTAACTTTGCAACGAGATTTGTATAAGTTCTAGGGTTTGACATGAAACACAAAAAAGAAAGAAAACCCTAATGTAGCAGAACCAGCAGACGACTACAATACCAAAACGGAAACAAACACATTTGCCAATTGCCGTCAAACTATTTGAAACAACTGAAAAAACAAGAAACCTAAAGTGCAAGATCAGTAAACCCAAAAAGGGTAACAAAGATTAACGCAAAAGACATAGGATTTTGAGTGGATTACAGGCATGAAACCGTCGAATTTGGTGGCTTCAACCATCTTGCCAAGACGTAGAGTTTCTTTATCGATAGGAATCTTGCAAGTTTTGCACGAAGATCTTCCCGATTTTGCATATTCAGCCTTCCATGGCTTTGGGGGAGTCGCCATTGTTTTCCCTCTTTCAGTCGCTGTAGTTTGCTACCCTGGTCCGGTGAAACGACAAGAGTGACAATCAATGTGCCTTTGTCCCTGATTCTTGAATATTGTGCGGCACTGTGTAGTATTACGGATTTATTTATGTGAATGACTTAATTTTTTTTTTTTTAATAGCCAACTAATCAACTTTCGGATACTTTGTGCGCGGTCTCAAATGATTAAAGGATGTCCAAGCTGGTCATTAGTCCAGATGGATGGAGCCCCTAGCCCACCAGCCTCCAATTCCCGAAAAAAACCCGACCCAAGCATCCGCCGAAAGGCACGACGGTGGAAGGCCGGTAAAACCTGGACCAAAAATCGAACCCAATACCTGAGTCTTCTATCACTCCACGTACCTTTATCTTACCATGAAGACATGGCATAATTGATGTTTACTTTTTAACCGACGTAATGTAAAACTTTTAATTTTATTGTTAAAGGAGATTGCAATACTACATCTATTATTAATTATGTTTGATTTTCAATTAATGTCCACCACAAAAATGAATGTGAGCCATATTAGTTATATCAATAAAAATAACGTGTCAACCAACAATGATTATTCTAAGATGAATGACTAATGTAGATTGGAAAAAATAAATAAAAATAAAAAAATAGTACATTTTAAGATTACATCATTGATTCATGGTCGTGTTTTAGTTGTTTAAGAGTTTAGGAGCTTGAAAATAGATTATACGGTTCGATTCATGGTTATGTTTTGCCTAGTATGTTAAAACTTCCTTTGTGAAAATGGATAAGGGCATTAATTTTGATCTTATTATGGTACTTAATTTATTTTGTCTCATTAAGCTAATTATCGTTTTCTTTTTCTTTTTTTTGTAGTCATGTGTATGTTTATGCCTTAATATGTTGGCATTTTAACTAGGCCAATTTTTTTTATGTAATATTAGTATAATATTCGTTTGTTAGCCCATGAAAAGCTAAACTTTTACTGTTTCAGTCATTTGATTCATTGTTTCTCTTTTCTCTTTAATAGGGTTGTTAATTTTGTAGAGATATCAGTGTGTTTTATTAATAAATAAATTGTCATGGAATTTGATGCATTTGCTATTGGATGGATAGTTAGAAAATATTGATTGTTGCATTTGAATTTATAGTGGTTTAGAATTATTTGTGTGGTAATTAAATGGATCAATCACCAATATTATCCTTGATCTTAGATTTTTTTTAACGACTTCAGAGCTGAACGACTGATTTAAGCTCAAACGGACACACATCCAAGGGCAAGCACAGTCGTCACCCCTTCACCCACCAGATAAGCAGGAATCGGATAAATCCATAAACCCTCTCCCCTGCTCAGGTTTAAACCCCTGACCTCAATAAGGTGCAACTTCTCCCCTTTATTGCAATAACGCTAGGCTAGAAGCCCTTTGGTAAGAAAGCATGAGTCTATGATAGACACGAGTACTTGTTAAATTTTGCTACCGGTACAAACCCACTAGATGTTGAAATCTTGACGGTTGGAACTTGGGATTATCAAATGTGGGCTAACTGAAATGGGTGAGTCGGGACAACCTTGGGCTACAAGTGGGTTATTTTGGGCTACAAATCTCTCTCATATTAAAACTCACTAACTTGATGGAACTTGGAAGTGTTTCATCTATATACATACTAATGAATACTTTATTTAAATTTTGTCATCATATCAAATGCATTGCTTTGCTTGGTCTACTCCTAATTTTATTATAGTTTTTTACCTTAATATATTAGTTATGGTTTGGTTTTCATATGAGGGGTAAATAATAAATTAAAAACAATCATATATTGTAGATTTATGGACTAAATTTTGGTCACTAAAAAATAGAAGAATCATGAATAAAAAGGCGTTAAACCGTGAAAATTTTGTTGAGCCTAGAGTCCCAAACCCAAAATAAAAAATTATAATAAGAAATAAAGAAAAATTCAAGTTACATTTCTTTCTTTTTTTTTTTAGTAAATGAGATAGTCTAAGCACGTTTTGATTACCTTTTAATACCACAAAAGAAAGCACACATGACATACATACATGCCAAATGATGATTCTTGGACTCTAAAGCATCAAATAAGTGCTTTATTTATTTTTGATTTTTTTTTATTTGATGAAATCTATAATGGTTCTTTTTATGTATCAAATTTAATCAAGTTTTAGTTTAGTTAAAAGAGCACTTGATGTTTGAAACATAAGAGATATGAGGTTTCAAGTATTTTTAAATTGGAAATATAGTTAAAGGCCATTTTTTAAATCAATCTACTTCATACATGTAAAACTATTAGTTACTAGCGAGATCCACGCGCGATGCGGCGGAAAACAAAACATTTAAGGTGATGATTTTAGCTCGTAAAAAGCATAAACCACCACAGTTTCATAAAATAAACTCTTTTTATTTAACTTAATATTAATATTTAACTAAAAAAACTATTATGATAAAAGTCATGGTTAAAAATGTCAAATATGGTATGACAAATGTGTCATAAATGTTAAGAAGTTATTCATTTAATTTGAGATGGTTTCTTTTATAGTTATTCTTTGACATTTTATTTTTAAAGACATCAGTGCGCGACAAGCTAAAAAGTTAAAAAAAAAATTCCTTTGTTTATAGTTTTTAAAACTTTGTAAGTTGTACTTAATGCTATAACAGTTGTGAAACTCTTAATTTTAAGAGTTTTTGGTAAAAGATTATTATGTCCTTCTAATATGTATAATATAATAGTATAGATAATTTTGAACACGGAAAGCACATGTAAACATGTAAAACACGTAATTAAAGTGCAACAATTATTTTTTTTCTTTATTTCTGGAAAGCTTCTTGTTGACCATAGCCCAAGACATAATAAACCTTAATTGAGTTAACGTTATAGCCTATAGGATCAACCAAATTATTTGAGTCTTCTTTTATATTAGAGTTAAATGCAATTTGCAACCATTTAGTTTATTTCTTACTTGAGGTTGCAACCCTCCTTTTTTATCTTTGTAACTTGCAATCTTGTGTTTTTAAAAAACCTGCAACCTGCACCCAATCAGTTAAAATTAACGTAAATCCGTTACTTTTGAAAGGTAAAATTGCAATTTATTATTTAAGGGAAAAATATAGGGGCTAAAAGCATCATTTGTTCTAAGACCTTGAAATTAATTCAAGGGGGTTAAGAGTAAAAATCTCAACCATTCTCACGTTTAATAACTTCTCTCGGTTGGCTAAAGATTACGGATCCGATTGACTAAAGATTAAGGATCCGATTGACTATACAAATGATGCCTTTAGCCCCTATTATTTTCCCTTAAATATAAATTACAGTTTTATCCTTCAAAAGCTAACGCGGTTATGTTAATTTAATTGAATGGATGCAGCCTACAGACTTTTTAAAAACACAGGGTTGCAAGTTGCAAAAATAAAAAAGAAAGGTTGTAACTTCTAGTAGTAAATAAACCACAAGGTTGCAAATTGCATTTAACTCTTTATATTATTATATTATATATATGTAAAACTTTTTTCTTCTTATATGTGTGTAGAATCTTATGCTAATGTAAGTTTTTATTACATTAAAAATATCAACCTACTGTGAATGCACTTGAATTTTCATTAAACATGACAATTTTAACCCAAAATAAGATAAATGAGCTGGTTTAATTGAACAATTATTATATTTTGGATTGAAATATGTAGTATCATAACCTGAAACGTGTTTAAATGTGTAGCACCTTGACACAATGCGGGTCAAAACGGATAATCTAAAAATTATGAGAATGAATAAATTTAAACGAGTAAAAATTATCAATGATATATTTGATGATATAATTACTAAATATTATACAAATAAACTATTTTGTTTATTTGTAACTTGTTTTAAATTGAACTAGATTGATGTTTTTTAAAAGTAACTCATTTAGACCAAAACTACTTTTGTTTAAAAATCATCATGACCCAAACCCGTTTTAAGCCGTTACCCGACCCTAACTCATTCAAACTTGTTACCTATTTACACGACCCGACTTCACCCGCCATTTTTTGTCAGGCCTAATTTTTACGTACATAAACAAAATATTGTACATGCATAATAAAGTTTATGAAAAAACTAAGGATTCTACTTTATTCGCATATACTAATTATTTACGGTTGCATGCCTGTATTTAAATCAAAAAAATCAAGCAAAACCTCCTGTTTAAGTTTCATATCTTCGTTTCTTCGACATAAACAGCTTAACGACTTATACTTTTTATATTTAAAGGTAAAAATTCATGTGGATGAATCATAGGATTGATAAAGTCTCAAAATAATCATTAGTTTGAACATAAATAAGTGGCTCTATTGGTGAGGAAGGTCCACATGTGACTTTTATGCAATCCCTAGTAGA
Organism: Mikania micrantha; assembly: GCA_009363875.1. Lineage (NCBI taxonomy): Eukaryota > Viridiplantae > Streptophyta > Magnoliopsida > Asterales > Asteraceae > Mikania > Mikania micrantha. The sequence goes on from CM018684.1 coordinate 71,899,781, forward strand.
TTTCAGAACCCAAATTTGCAAAAGATAAATCACCCAACCTTTCCGTTTGTTTGTTTTTTATTTCCTGTTATTCTACTTAAAATCAACAATTAAAAGCACATGCGTTCGAGTCCTGATATCTATCAAATCATGTAACATGTTCTAATCCGGCTTTACATGCCACCTTTAATCCGTTTAAAGGTCACATACATATTTAGTGTTGGCTGTTTATCTAGTCGCATTGGTTAACAAGTTAGCTAAAACTTGCTAATTGTATGAGTTACGCTAGCAAAGTTACTTGAGGCATGGCCGAATTCCGGTTTACATGGTTTCTACCTTCAACTTAAAGCCACGAACTCATTGTTTTGTAGGGTATTGTTTGGTCCAGTGAGTTTACATGTAATGTATTCTCACATTCAATTTATATATGTGGCGACCCTTAAGGGGCAAAGGTAAAATTGCACTAATTTTAATGTTATTTTACTCTATTTTTGTAAAAAATAACGTTAAAACCGTTGGGTTGGTCGGTTAATCAGGCATAATGAGTTGGGGGTCTCATTGGAAGCAGCCTCTCTACTCCTATAGGGTAAAAGTAAGGCTGCCTACATCTTACCATCCTTAGACCATACCTTTACTTTGCTAATAGTGGGATATATTGAGTACGATGACGATTTATTCTCACGTTCAAAAATAATAACAATAAAAATAACAATAAAATAGTGCATTGATCGATTGTAAGGTACAACCATTGAAAGTATGACTTTGGAGCACCAACTAGTGGGGTGATCTGAAAAAGATGGATTTTTCACAGATCCACTTTGACATTATGTCATTATCTTTTTGTTTTCAAACAAAGTGATTGAATCCTTACCATTTTGCTCTGTAATTCCACCATTTTCTTGGCTCCAAAAAGGTGACCCCTCATGTGATAATATTATTTTTTAAAATATTTTGGGACCATTTGTCTATTTGTTACACCAACTCTAAAACCCTTCAAGAAACCATCATTCTCCATGCAAATTTGCCTCCTTTATGCTTAATCTCAAATCACATCCTTTTCAACTTTACTTTGTTTGTTCAATCACAAGTAAAATCTTGATTAATCCACCCAATATTCAAGATTTTCCCACAAGCCTATTTACATGCTTCTAATGAGGGATACACAACACACCCACATACCACATACTTTTTAGCCTCACAACAATGGAATATTTCATTAAAGCTAGAAACTTTATGATCATTCTTCTTGTTCTTCTACTTCCATATGTTATCACTTCCTCTCAAGAACAGACCGAAAACGACAGCACCATGATAAATGGTCATCGATTATCGTTGCAGATCGTTATCCACGCGTTTCTCCTCTGGGCTTCAATGGGTTTCTTGATTCCCGTTGGGATCTTGACCATCAGATTGTCAAACAAAGAAGTGCAAGGAAGAAGGCTTAGAATCTTGTTCTTTATACATGCTGTTACTCAGGTTCATTTGCTGCATTTTTTTTAAAGATTTGTATAATTGTATAGACACCCGTTAATGTCGTTAATTGCATCATAATCCCACTTTTTTACTTTAATAATGAATAAAGTTTGTTTATTGAGCAATTAATTAAAGTTGGTTGTAAACTTGTAATGATTATCTAGATACTTTAAGGGAAAAAGCAGGTACTTATATTGGTTTTAATATATTCTAAATCTAAATTTCTTGTGTATTAAGTGTATTCCGTACGTAACAGAATGAGGAAAAAAAAAATTTTAAAAAAAATTGGGTTTTTTTTTTTGCAGATCATGTCTGTGATTCTTGTAACAGCAGGAGCAGTACTATCTGTAAAGAATTTCAGCAACACATTCAATAACATGCATAGGAGATTAGGCGTAGCCCTTTATGGGCTTGTACTGTTGCAAGCACTTAGCGGGTTTTTACGTCCATCCAGGTGATACGCGTATATGCACATAAAATTCTTGAAAATAAAGTTGGTAAAGCAGGCAATCGATAGAAAGGGTTGAGTTGAATAACGGGTCAAAATGTGTATGTTATGTTTTAACATAGGTCAAATGAGTTTGGATCAAAAGTTGTAATTTTAGTACGAGTCAAATGAGTTCAGGCTAAAACATGTACTATTTAGTATGGGTCAAAACAAACTAGTTTTTTGACACACTTTACCAACTTGAGATGTTTCCTTTTAACCCTGTTTGTTTAACCTGTTAGAGTTAAGTTTGTTTTCGTCACATCCTCTAGACCTTACGGATCAGTGAGACTTTACTGGGTATGTTTGTACAGGGGCGGCCTAGTGGAGGGGCAAACCCAACCTTCGTCCAGGGCCTATTTTTTAGGGGGCATAATTTTTTTGACATATACGTGTATATAGAGATTCATTCAAATGAGAACCATGATTTAAGTATCTATAGACACATGTTTTAAGAGGTAAAAAAATAATTCCCTTTAAAGTATAGGAAGTTACTTTCATGACCTTTAAGCTAAGGGTGTTCATTGGTTTGATTTAATTGGTTTACAATTTTTTTTCTTTATCTAAAAATCGAACTGAATTTGGGAAGTGGTACGGTTCGGCTATGGTTAATACCGAACAAACCGAATAAACAGATTAAAAACCAAATAAACCGATTAAAAACCAAATTTGACAAAAATAAACCGGTTAAAAACTGAATAAATCGAATTCTACTATATTTTTTAATTAATAAAATAATAATTTAAACCTGAATTTGGTTTAATCGGTTAACCGAATAAATCGAACTCAAAAAAAATTTGGAACCGATAACCGAATCGAAAACTGAAATTCAGAATTCGTATACAATTAGGAACCGAATTCGGATACAGTTAGGAACCAAACTCGAAAACCAAATTAAGAATTCGGTTTTTCAGTTAATAATACAGTTCGGTTTTCGATTTTTTTGAACACCTTTGCTTTAATATTTGTATTCACTAGGGGCATTTTTTTCTCTGACTCGTCCTGGACATTCAATTCTCGGGGTCCCTCATTGTTTGTATGTTTGTTTAACAAGTTATAGATAAAACATAGCTTAAAATTAACAGCCCATATGCAAATAAATGGGCCAAATCAAATCTGACAGCTCAACTTGTTACAGAGGTGAAAAGAATCGAAGTATATGGTTTTTTGCACATTGGTTGCTAGGAACAACGGTTTCTCTACTTGGCATCATCAATGTGTACACAGGTTTATATGCATACCATAAGATATCATCAAGAAATACAACACCTTGGGTTATTTTTTTCACAGCAGAAATTGTGTGCATTGGGTCTTTGTATCTTTTTCAAGAAAAATGGGAGTATATACAAAAGCAAGGAGCGATTCGAGCGAATGAACCTACGACTACAGTACAACCAACGGATAGCCGAGAGGTTTTGGCCAACCGAAACAAAGATTTATGTTAATCACGGTATTTTATGAGTGATTATACGTAATGTAGATGAAGGAGTGTGGTTAATATTGGATTAATCATATGATGTTAGTTGCAAAACTGTTTGTAGCATCTCTCATTTCTTTCCATTTGAAGATTTGATATAAAAGATTTGGTTAATTATTAAAGATGTACAGAAATCTACTATGTAAGTGGCAACTTATAAAGCCCACAACACCATCAATTGACATCAAGGATTCAATGGCATAAAAGCATAATGAAGTGAAACCATACTTGCAATTAGTTTTATTTTGTTTTTTTTAAAACCTAATATGAGTACTTTTGGTAGTCATATTTAAAACTAACTCATAATTGATCCTTAATACAAAGTGCTTGAAGGTTTCGGAAGTTGATCCATTATCTCTCAGGTAACATAGAGTGTATGTTATAATTTAACTACAAATTAATATCTCATAAATGAGATCAGATTATCGTACACAATATATCTCACAATTATCAAAGTTAAGGTATGGTCTGAAAAATGGGTAAGATGTAGACAATTTTACATTTACCAATAGGAATACAAAAACTGCTTCCAATAAGACTCCTAACTCATGATGTCTGATTAATCCGTCATCTAAAACTCCAAGCAGGGTCCGTCGATTTCGAGCGTCTCAGCCCCCGCCGGTCGTCGACCGTCGTCACAACCATCGTCTTCGAACCCCTCCACTCGGTCGTCGATGTTCGAGCCATTGCAGACGTCACCAGCTTCGGTGGTGGCACGGCGACAGCGTGCAAGTCGTCGGTAAGCCAGTCGCCCTTCAGCCACATTCAAACATTCTATCTCATTCAAATGTGTGTTTTTTTCACAAAACAAACGATTTGAATATGAACCATTCAGGTTCAGACTCATTCAGAACCAAATAAACCGTCCATTACGTTTTTCTTTTTGCAAACTTGAAATGGTAAATTTGGCCGCATGTGTTTCGTGTAACGCATGCAAATGACTCTACTAGCTGAAGTTTAACACAAACATATTTTATAAAAGTGTATTGGAATTTTGATTAAAAAAATTGAAAATCTAAATAAATAAATTTCTTAAATACTTTTTATTAAAAACAATGTATATAAACCAGATAACCAAAACATATCCACACAAGACGAAGAGCTAAAAGATTAAATTTAATCGCGTACATCAAATAAGTAGATCACGACAACTTTCTGTCTCTCTCTTCAAGGACATCGAACTTTTGACTATTCAAAACCTAGAAGTCCTTGAGGGAGAGAAGACAAAAATTATCATGATAGCGTCTTCAAGTATCTACACCTCAATAGACCTTTGCTTAAGGTTTTTAACATGCTAAGCAAACCATTGCCTTTCTCAAGTGTGATATGTTACTCATTTATTTTTAATTCAACGAAGAGCTAACCCTTGTTTATAGTCTTGAAAATCAGACACAAGATGTTGGTAGGACCTTTATCAACACAAATAAGTACCAAAGATCCTTTAAATACTTATAAAAACTGGCTCATAGTGTTGAAAAGGTATAGTTTTCAGTTTATTGTCCAAATTAATACAAGACTTGTTATTAAAGAAAAATGTGGATATTTAATTTTGTTGTGGTTTGTTTTGTTTGTTGCAACTGGATCATGAGTGGGATAAATCTAGTGAACAAGTTAGAACAGATTTGGGCTAAATTGGAACTGATTGGGCTAATTGAAGACCTGGACTGGGCCGCTAGAGCATTGCTCAACTTATTATTCTTCATATATAAACAAGAGAGATGTGGAAGTAAGAGAAGTATGATCAAGTCTCCTCACTTCCATGGTTTTCGTTCTGTTATATTTTTAGGGTTTTGTCTTGAATTTGTTGATATAGTTTTGTGTAGATTTGATCTATATCATTGATGGATTAGTTTCTCTGAGTTTGTTCTTGATGAGTATCATAGTTTGATATTCGAGTCTTCACATGTTTGTTGTTGTATTTGAAATGTTTGTATAATTCTTGATTGATCGTGAATAAGAAAGTTGTATTCTCAATTTTTGACACATAGATAACTACTAAGGTAGAGTCAACCCCAATTGGACGAAGAATAAAAGCATCCAATCCATCAAAGGCATCTAAAACCCTATCATTTTAACAGCTTCTTGATTTCATGTTACCTATTTGTCAATTACCAAAGGATTTATAGCTTAATGATACCCTCCTTGACTTCCTGAATAGGAGGTATTGAATTCGAGTCTCACCTGGAGCAAAAAAATGTTCTAGATTGAGCTAGAGGGTTTTCCAGTGTGGGTTTCCTCCTAGATGGTTTTATCAATGTGTCCATTTAAACAATGATACTTGGCGCTAGCAGTAAAACAAAAACCTATTTAACAATTGTTTCCACATCTCAATAGGAAGGAAGGATCAGACAAATGGAACCTAATCTTAGGTCTAAATCTAACAAGTTTTTATTTTTTTTCTTTTAATATCTTTTATATCGCGTACAGTCATAAATTCTGTACAATCATAAATTCGATCATGTGGTTTTGTTTTTCAACATCACGAATCATCTACGTGTTGTTGGCGCTACGCTTTACATAAGTCCAAACCCCCAAAAGCCAAACTTTTGCATAACAAGTTGTTCTTCAAATGTTACAAGATGGGATGTAAATCAAGTTCTACTTAATAACATCATAGAAACAATCTTGAATACAGTTTCTAGTGAAATGAGAATATTCATTACTAAACATGGATGAAACTCTCCTTATTAGTATATTTATTATATAGTAGTTAATTGTTGCAACTTGTAGCCAGCCTCGTGATCAGGTTTCAAATCCCCACAGACCTTAATCAACCAATCTAACACTTTTAATCAATGTTTTAAAAACCGCTATTTTATGTGTACCAGATTTGAAATAACCCAAAAAAAAATTTAATTACAAAAAAAAAAAAAAAAAAAAAAAAAAAAAAAACAAATAATAATAACAATAATAATAAAATAAATAAATATATAAACATAGTATTTGACCTAATCTCCATATCTCCATCTTCTTCTCCTCTCCCTTATCTCCAACAACCAAAACGATCGAAGATCATGGATCTCAAACCTCATCCTTACTCTATTAAAGGAATCCTTAAACCTAGATTTTTCTCACAAAACCATCGTTGTTTCCATTGCCTGCGATCTGTGATCTCTTTGTTCCTCCAGATAACCGGATTTTGGCTGCAAAGAAGGCGACATCGTAATCAGAATTCTCATTCGTTGTATACTCAAGGTTAGCCCTCTCAATCCTAGTTCTGGTATGGTTCATTCTCGTTTCACTCATCTTTGCCACTACAGTGTGCTTGATTTTTCTGATTTGGGCTTAGCCTCCCTACCAGCTCTTAAACCCCTCGTGAATCCCTCTATGTGCAGCTCTCTCTAAGCCTCTCACAAATAAAGGGTTGCAGTCATCGCTGTGAGGTGCCGGGACCAACCGAGTCAGAAAATATTCTGATCCACAATCATAATTGCTGAGCATTGAAGGTAAGTTGTGACTTTGCTTCTGTTGATTTCTCATCCTAATTACATCTCATTTGATTTCTCATCCTAATACGTCAATAAATTAGGCAGTCAAAATATGGTTTTGCTCTATTGGCCACCAAAATTAGGTTGAAGTAATTATAGTACAGAATAATATTTATATAACAAGAACCTAATTTGATTCAAAGATGTTGGCTACTGTAAGTGATTTAATTAAGTTAAACTATTGGGTCAAATCTGGTTGCTTCAAATTCAGTTAATCGTTTCTTTAATTAAATTCTTGATTTTTGGGTCAAAGCTGAAAGCCTTGTTTTAGTCACCACCTGTGCACACTCCCTGCAATTTTTCAGTTTCGTCATATGAGATATCAACATCTTAAAAGAACAAATAGGCTTAACAAATCCACTAACCCTAGTATTATAACGTTGGGAAATTCAACAGGATACATAGCATTATGTAATTGAGCCATACTATTAATATAAATATGATTATTAAGGTAATGAACTAAGAACTGTGACAAGGTCTGCAGATTCATAAATCACCTGGTTATAAACAATTTTGACCACAACCACTACTAATCCTAATAATTACTAAATCAATGACAACACTAAATGATACATGGGATTTAAAGAACAAAGAACAAGACTAGTTTATGATAATTCTAACCTAGAGTTTGATTACCCAATGTAGACTTCCTTGAACGAGTCGGTGGATCTTTGGAACCTTAGAAGCTTTAGACACTTATCTCAGGTACGGATGTTCTCCTATATTTTTGTGCGTGCTAAAATTATGCTCTTTTTGAAAGTTTGATCCGCGGGTCTATGATCTGATCGAATGATCCGCTTCCTATTATTTTGTTACGAGATCTTGAACCATTTTTAAGACTTTTGAGAAAACTTTGGTTATGATATGTTTTTGAAAATGTTATGAAACCGCTTGTGTGCTATGATTTGATTTTGTTCAATTTAGGTTCCTTATGTGCATGATGAACATACTTTGATGGGGTTGGATATATGTTCAATCATGCTACCATAGAACCCTAGATTTGTAGACTGGAGATAGAGATACCGGGTCAACTACATGTAGAGGTACTACAGGCATGTTATTGTGGCGACCAATGACATGACACTATCCGTGACGGTGTGATCAGTTCACGGCGTCTCCACTTTGCATTTTGATTATTTGCTCGTGGGAGAGCCTTTGGATTATTTTGGGAGGCGTATGGATGCATCCTAGGATTTGATTTGATATGTGACTATTTTGCGGTCGAGTTGTGTAGTGCCATACACACCTTCCGATTTGGATGCACTGGAGTCGCGACCAGTGTATTATTATGATTGTGATTATGAGATATGATCTGTTGGCACAATGAGTGTGCATTTGGATATATTTGTTTGTAGGTTACTCGGTATAAATTTTACCCTAAACCTTTTGTTGATTCAGCCTTATTTCATTGTTTACTCTGGTGTGGAGGTATTATTTGGTGGCGAAATTTAATGATGTAAAACTTTATGTATTTTGTAAATCTCATTCCTATTATAAAATCACTATCTTTATTGTACTCTGCATCCGTGCACTGGGCTTGTAGCTCAGCCGTTTTCTTTGTTTTCACGGCAGGTACTCAGGGATGACCGGGATTGTGTGACGAGAACAACTAGAGACCGGAATTAATGAATTAGAGATTTTATTCAGTTTTATTTCTTTAAGTATTTTATTTAGTTTTATTTCTTTAAGTTTGATTATTTTGATTAAGAAGCTTAGACGTTACGAGCTGATGGTTGAACTTGGTTTCGCATTTTAGTAATTAAGCGCATGTTTTTGACTTTAGTGTTCTGTTTACATTTGAAGTGACTTCCTGTTCCAATTTGGGGCGGGGTGTTACAGAGAATGGTATCAGAGCTTAGGCTCGATCCTGTAGTAAGCCATAGGCTTGACCTGTGATATGGGTAGAACCTAAACTAGGTTTGGGTAGTTCATCACGATATAGGATTATGTTTCCTTCAATTTGTACTCTACCGTATATTTCTTTGATTCTAATATTTTAGGTACTTGTTTAAATCTTTATATAGATGGCGCGTACTCGTGGAAGGCCTGCTAACCGAAGGAACGACAATGATAACACGAGAAACATCGATCCAGCTCTCTTAGCAGCTGTTAATCAAGCTGTTGAAAATGCCATTGCTCAGAGTGTTCCTCAAGCTGTTGCAAATGCTTTGCAAAATAACCGACGAGAACCCAACAATGGACAGCCAGAGAATAATGATCCACCTGTGAATGACCAGCCAGAAAATAATGCTCCAGCTGCACACGTGCTACTTGAAAGATTCCAAAAACAAAAGCCTGAGTCTTTTCGTGATGCTCCAACCCCGTTAGATGCAAAAAATTGGATCGCTCATTTGGAGAAAATATTTGATGTGCTTGAGACTACTGATAATCAGAAAGTTCGTTTTGCTACTTATAAGTTAGAGGGAGATGCTCGAAGGTGGTGGACCGTACTAAAAAGGGCTCAAGGAGATGGCTATGTGGAAGCTTTAGCATGGCGCGATTTTCTTGACATATTCTATGAGCAGTATTTCCCTATTTCTGAAAGGGATGCCTATCGTCGGCAGTATCTTAATATACGCCAAAATGCTAATGAGTCCATAACAGCTTACATGGTGCGTTTTATCCGAGTTGCTGGAATTGCAGGTGCTATGGTGGGTTCAGCAGCTGATCAAGCTGAACATTTTAAGTGGGGATTACTTTTTGAGTATAGAAGAGCTCTCATTAATACTAAATTTCCAACAGTAGCAGATGTCGCGAATGCAGCTAGAAATCTTGAACTTGAGAGAGCCGACTATAATTCTTATAGGTCGGATGGTAGTAGGAAAAGAGGCAGGGATGAACAAAGCGGGCCAAACAATGATCATCGTGCTAAATTTCAGTTTGGTAACCAACGCGGTTTTGGGGATCGTTCGCAGGGTAATCTGTCACGGGGATGGCATCAAGGATCTTATCATAATAGAGGCAACAATAATGGTCAGCTACAAAGACAGGGTCAAAGAACTTATCATGATAGAGGCAATAATTATGGGCAGGAATATCAGAATCAGGGTAGGCGTACTGGTGCATTTGAGAAAGATAATCCAAACAGAATTCCGATTGCTGCTTGTGCTAAATGTGGAGGAAATCATCCAGGCAGGCCTTGTTATCGTGAAACAGGAGCATGCTTTAGTTGCGGTCAGACAGGTCATAAGGCAAAAGATTGCACTGTGAAGGGTAATGCAAATCAGCGTAATGGTGGCAATAATCAACGTACCACTGGTGGTAGGGTGTTTGCTATGACAGCTCATCAGGCAGCCGAGGCTCCAGGTACTGTATCTGGAACTCTTACTTTACATGATACTAAAGCATCTGTGTTATTTGATACGGGTTTCACACATTCGATTAATTCTTTGTATTTTGCTCAACGTATTGTTTTATCTCCATCTATGCTAGGTACTGTATCTGGAACTCTTACTTTACATGATACTAAAGCATCTGTGTTATTTGATACGGGTTCCACACATTCGATTATTTCTTTATCTTTTGCTCAACGTATTGCTTTATCTCCATCTATGCTACATCCACCCATGTCTATTACTACACCAATGGGTAACTCGATAATTATTACTAATGTGTTTTGTGATTGTCCGATATCGATCGGTGATAATATTCTCATGGCTGAATTACTACCTATGACTATGCACGACTTTGACATTATTTTGGGAATGGATTGGCTAACTGCACACCAAGCCACCATCGACTGCCAAGCTAGACGGGTTACTATCGGTGATGTTGAAAAACCAAGATGTGTGTACCAAGGATCTTCTCCTAATGGGCTAATTAAAGTGATCTCTGCTTTAAAGGCTAGAAAGCTAATGAACAACGGTTGTGAGGGATATTTGGCAGCTATACACGATACCTCGAAGGAAGAACAAAGCCTTGAGAAATACCCCGTAGTGAAAGAGTTCCCAGATGTCTTTCCAGAAGAACTTCCAGGTCTACCACCAGAAAGGGAAGTTGAATTTACCATCGAACTCATTCCAGGTGCAGAACCTATTTCTAAAGCACCATACCGTATGGCACCATTAGAATTACAAGAACTCAAGGAGCAATTACAGGAACTACTTGATCGTGGATTTATTAGACCGAGTGTATCTCCATGGGGTGCTCCGGTGTTATTCGTGAAGAAGAAGGATGGATCTATGAGGCTATGTATCGACTACAGAGAGTTGAACCGTGTCACCATCAGAAATAAATATCCTTTGCCTCGCATTGACGACCTATTTGATCAACTGCATGGAGCAAAATACTTCTCGAAGATTGACTTACGATCAGGGTACCACCAATTACGGGTGAGAAATGAAGACATTCCTAAGACTGCATTTCGTACTCGATATGGCCATTATGAATTCCTCGTAATGCCTTTTGGGTTAACGAATGCCCCTGCAGTCTTTATGGATTTAATGAATCGTGTCTTTCATGATTACCTTGACAAATGTGTTGTGGTCTTCATAGATGACATTTTAGTATACTCTAAATCCAAAGAGGAACATGAAGAGGATCTACGAGTTGTACTTGGAATTTTGCGTGAAAAGAAGTTGTTTGCTAAACTATCCAAATGTGAATTTTGGTTAGAAAGAGTTGCATTTCTTGGTCATGTGGTGTCTGCACAAGGAATCGAGGTGGATCCGGCTAAGGTTGAGGCTGTTACTAATTGGCCGAGACCTAGTAGTGTGACTGAAGTAAGAAGTTTCTTGGGTTTAGCCGGCTATTACCGACGCTTTGTGGAAGGTTTCTCGTCCTTAGCTTTACCTCTAACTCAGCTGGTAAGAAAAGGTGTGAAATTCGAATGGAATGACGAACGTGAAAAGTGCTTTGAGGAGTTAAAGAAACGATTGGTGACAGCTCCGATCCTTGCTGTACCAGAAGGTACCGGGGGATTCCAAATTTATAGTGACGCATCGAAGAAAGGTTTGGGTTGTGTCCTGATGCAACACGGGAAAGTGATAGCCTATGCTTCCCGTCAACTTAAGCCCTATGAGGTTAATTACCCCACGCATGATTTGGAACTCGCTGCTGTTGTGTTCGCTTTAAAAATATGGAGGCATTACTTGTATGGCGAAACTTGTGATATCTTTACCGATCACAAGAGCCTAAAGTACATTTTCACACAGAAGGAACTCAACATGAGGCAAAGAAGATGGTTAGAGCTTCTTAAAGATTATGATGCTAAGATTCAGTACCATCCAGGAAAGGCAAACGTGGTTGCAGATGCTCTTAGTAGAAAAAGTTCAGGTAGCCTATCATGTCTGACTACTCAACGAGAGATTATCTCTGACTTGGGCCGACTCGAATTGGAGATTTGCAATATTAGAACAACACATGGCAGCTTAGCACACCTAAAGGTTGAACCTACCTTAGTGACACGTATTAAAGAAGCTCAACAGGAAGATGGCGAGTTATGGGCAACAATACAAAATTTAGAGGAAGGTAAACAACAAGAATTCAGAATCGATGAGGACGATGTGGTTTGGCTCGGAAATAGATTATGTGTTCCAGAGGACCCAACTATTCGACAAGCACTAATGACCGAGGCTCATAGTTCTCAATTCTCTGTTCATCCAGGCTCAACAAAGATGTACCAAGATTTGAAGAAAAATTTCTGGTGGGGTGGAATGAAGAAAGATATTGCAGAATTTGTAGCAAAGTGTCTTACGTGTCAACAAGTAAAGATAGAACACCAACGGGCCGGTGGACTCCTACAACAACTTGAAATTCCTGTGTGGAAGTGGGATGATATCACCATGGATTTGGTTACGGGACTCCCAAGGACTTTGAGAAAGAATGATGCAGTATGGGTAGTAGTTGATCGACTTACAAAATCAGCTCATTTTCTACCTATTCAAGAAAAGTACTCTGCTAGTCGATTGGCAGAAATATTTCAAAAAGAAATTGTTAGACTTCATGGCACTCCTGTGTCAATTGTTTCAGACCGTGACCCACGGTTCACTTCGCAGTTTTGGAAAGGATTTCAGAGAGCTTGGGGTACAAACCTGAAATATAGCACCGCATTCCACCCTCAGACAGACGGCCAATCTGAACGAACGATCCAAACGTTAGAAGACATGTTGAGGGCTTGTGCTTTAGAATGGACGGGGAACTGGGATGACTATATCTGCTTGGTTGAATTCGCATACAACAATAGTTGGCATGCAAGCATCGACATGGCACCATTTGAGCTATTGTATGGTAGGAAATGCCGAGCTCCGGTTTGTTGGAATGAAGTTGGGGAAAAGGTTATCGAGGGACCCGAGATGGTCAGAATCACTAATGAGAAGGTTGAAATAGCAAAACAAAAACTAAAGGAGGCTCGTTCACGTCAGAAAAGTTATGCTGACAAACATAGAAGAGAATTGGAATTTGAACCGGGCGAACATGTTTTTCTTAAAGTCTCCCCGCGTAAAGGTGTTCGTCGTTTTGGTCTTAAGGGAAAACTTGATCCTAGATTCATCGGTCCTTTTGAAGTATTGGAAAGAGTAGGAGAAGTAGCCTATCGTATAGCCTTGCCCCCGGCACTATCACACGTGCATAATGTGTTCCACGTTTCTACTCTACGAGGTTACAATTATCATCCGCTTCACGTGGTGCAATACCCACTCAATAAAATTCAAGAAGATCTTTCGTGTGAAGAAGAAGCCGAAGCAATCTTAGCTCGTGAGGAACGGATAATGCGGAAGAAAACCATACCATTCGTGAAGGTACTATGGAGGAATCATACTGAAAGAGAGGCAACATGGGAACTTGAGGACTCTATTCGTGAGCGATATCCACAACTTTTTCATTAAGGTACGCTTATGTTTCTTTTTGATTTCGGGGACGAAATCATTTTTAGGGGTATGTGTTATAATAACCTACAATTTGAGTTAGAATAACTTGCTTAAACGGGTCATTGGATAAATTTCAATGATTCTGAACCAATGTATTACCTAACAGGTCCAAATAGTTGATCTGTGGTCCTAGGATCTGAACTTCGATTAGAATTTCGGGGACGAAATTTTATTAACGGGTTAGTGATGAAATAACCCGAATTCAGTCACTAGATATTTAGGTTCCACTGTTCTCCATAATCTTATGAATTGCGCTTGGATTAGAATTTCGGGGACGAAATTTTATTAACGGGTTAGTGATGAAATAACCCAAAAAAAAAATTTAATTACAAAAAAAAAAAAAAAACAAAAAAAAAAAAACAAATAATAATAACAATAATAATAAAATAAATAAATATATAAACATAGTATTTGACCTAATCTCCATATCTCCATCTTCTTCTCCTCTCCCTTATCTCCAACAACCAAAACGATCGAAGATCATGGATCTCAAACCTCATCCTTACTCTATTAAAGGAATCCTTAAACCTAGATTTTTCTCACAAAACCATCGTTGTTTCCATTGCCTGCGATCTGTGATCTCTTTGTTCCTCCAGATAACCGGATTTTGGCTGCAAAGAAGGCGACATCGTAATCAGAATTCTCATTCGTTGTATACTCAAGGTTAGCCCTCTCAATCCTAGTTCTGGTATGGTTCATTCTCGTTTCACTCATCTTTGCCACTACAGTGTGCTTGATTTTTCTGATTTGGGCTTAGCCTCCCTACCAGCTCTTAAACCCCTCGTGAATCCCTCTATGTGCAGCTCTCTCTAAGCCTCTCACAAATAAAGGGTTGCAGTCATCGCTGTGAGGTGCCGGGACCAACCGAGTCAGAAAATATTCTGATCCACAATCATAATTGCTGAGCATTGAAGGTAAGTTGTGACTTTGCTTCTGTTGATTTCTCATCCTAATTACATCTCATTTGATTTCTCATCCTAATACGTCAATAAATTAGGCAGTCAAAATATGGTTTTGCTCTATTGGCCACCAAAATTAGGTTGAAGTAATTATAGTACAGAATAATATTTATATAACAAGAACCTAATTTGATTCAAAGATGTTGGCTACTGTAAGTGATTTAATTAAGTTAAACTATTGGGTCAAATCTGGTTGCTTCAAATTCAGTTAATCGTTTCTTTAATTAAATTCTTGATTTTTGGGTCAAAGCTGAAAGCCTTGTTTTAGTCACCACCTGTGCACACTCCCTGCAATTTTTCAGTTTCGTCATATGAGATATCAACATCTTAAAAGAACAAATAGGCTTAACAAATCCACTAACCCTAGTATTATAACGTTGGGAAATTCAACAGGATACATAGCATTATGTAATTGAGCCATACTATTAATATAAATATGATTATTAAGGTAATGAACTAAGAACTGTGACAAGGTCTGCAGATTCATAAATCACCTGGTTATAAACAATTTTGACCACAACCACTACTAATCCTAATAATTACTAAATCAATGACAACACTAAATGATACATGGGATTTAAAGAACAAAGAACAAGACTAGTTTATGATAATTCTAACCTAGAGTTTGATTACCCAATGTAGACTTCCTTGAACGAGTCGGTGGATCTTTGGAACCTTAGAAGCTTTAGACACTTATCTCAGGTACGGATGTTCTCCTATATTTTTGTGCGTGCTAAAATTATGCTCTTTTTGAAAGTTTGATCCGCGGGTCTATGATCTGATCGAATGATCCGCTTCCTATTATTTTGTTACGAGATCTTGAACCATTTTTAAGACTTTTGAGAAAACTTTGGTTATGATATGTTTTTGAAAATGTTATGAAACCGCTTGTGTGCTATGATTTGATTTTGTTCAATTTAGGTTCCTTATGTGCATGATGAACATACTTTGATGGGGTTGGATATATGTTCAATCATGCTACCATAGAACCCTAGATTTGTAGACTGGAGATAGAGATACCGGGTCAACTACATGTAGAGGTACTACAGGCATGTTATTGTGGCGACCAATGACATGACACTATCCGTGACGGTGTGATCAGTTCACGGCGTCTCCACTTTGCATTTTGATTATTTGCTCGTGGGAGAGCCTTTGGATTATTTTGGGAGGCGTATGGATGCATCCTAGGATTTGATTTGATATGTGACTATTTTGCGGTCGAGTTGTGTAGTGCCATACACACCTTCCGATTTGGATGCACTGGAGTCGCGACCAGTGTATTATTATGATTGTGATTATGAGATATGATCTGTTGGCACAATGAGTGTGCATTTGGATATATTTGTTTGTAGGTTACTCGGTATAAATTTTACCCTAAACCTTTTGTTGATTCAGCCTTATTTCATTGTTTACTCTGGTGTGGAGGTATTATTTGGTGGCGAAATTTAATGATGTAAAACTTTATGTATTTTGTAAATCTCATTCCTATTATAAAATCACTATCTTTATTGTACTCTGCATCCGTGCACTGGGCTTGTAGCTCAGCCGTTTTCTTTGTTTTCACGGCAGGTACTCAGGGATGACCGGGATTGTGTGACGAGAACAACTAGAGACCGGAATTAATGAATTAGAGATTTTATTCAGTTTTATTTCTTTAAGTATTTTATTTAGTTTTATTTCTTTAAGTTTGATTATTTTGATTAAGAAGCTTAGACGTTACGAGCTGATGGTTGAACTTGGTTTCGCATTTTAGTAATTAAGCGCATGTTTTTGACTTTAGTGTTCTGTTTACATTTGAAGTGACTTCCTGTTCCAATTTGGGGCGGGGTGTTACAAGATTTGGCTAAAAAATGGTTCAACCGGACACACTAACTAACCATAGAATTCTATATAAATACAGCTTATACTCAAATAAGTTTCCAAAAAGTATACAAATTTATCCAAAATCAATTCAAAAAGTACCCAAATTCATCCAAAATCAATTCAAAAAGTACCCAAATTCATCCAAAATCAATTCAAAAAGTACCCAAATTCATCCAAAACAATCTAAAAGTACTCAAATTATAATAATTTTTTTAAATAAAAGTGCATAATAGGATTATGACATTGGCGTGTTAAACGCATCAAGTTCACGATCGCTTAAAAGCCGAAATTTTGTGATTTTTTTGAAACAGGAAATACCGAATCAAACCGCCGGCACGATCGATCGAAAGAACCTGCATAATACCGGAGGGTTTCGTACCGGATTACTAATCGGCAAACGGTTGAATCGGTCGAACCGGCTGGTTCAAACCGGTTTTCAAAACATTGCTTTTAATGTTATTTTCTTAAAAACTAAGTAAAATAATGTTAAAAATTAACACAATTTTACCTTTATCCCTCGATAACTGACACATATACACACACATTATATGCACACACCACAAAAGATCGATATTTTTGTCTATCTTTATCTTTATATGTGGTTTTGTTTGATTGGTGAATCGCTTTAACAATTCTTTTTACGAATTGATTGAGTCAAATTAATGTTTTTTAGATGCCGGATATAATGTTGCAACATTTAATATTGTCACCACAACATGTGGTACAACATGACTAGTTCATAACATAGCGCGTGCCCTTGGCTTCTCAAGGATGAACCCAATAATAAGTATGTCTGGCAAAATGGATGGGTTGGATTGGGTAACAGGTCGGAACGGGTGCGCAATAGGATGAGTGCGGGTCAAGACGGGTTTTAAGCAAAATCCGTTTGGGTTTAAACGAGTCGTTTTAAAAAAAATCAATTTCCCTCAAATTAAAATGAATTGTAACTAAACAAATAGTTTATTTGTGTTATAATATAACTAAGATTAGCTCACATTAACAATCTTTAGAGAAGATTAGAAGAGAAAGATAGAAGAGATTTTAGAGAGAAGAAGAGAGAATTGTATAACACTTGAGATTGTATACAAGAGGTGCATTTTTTTCTTCACATTGAAGTGGTATTTATACTACAAAAAAGTTGTCTTTTGGGAGACAAAAAAACAAGAACATTTAATGTTCAGTCCAAAAATATGTCCATATAAATTTGGAGTGTTGGAAAAGATTTCATCCAATATCTTTCAATTATATATATAAAATATATAACACTCCCCCTTAAATGAAACTTTTTCAAACTTGGAGTTTTATTTTAAACTACTGCCTCATTAAAAACCTTGCTAAAGAAAACCCAGTGGGAAAAAACTTTAGCTAAGGAAAAAAGAGTGCAGTATATAACTCCCCCTCAAATTATCATCTGATGTTAACTATATCGTTTGTACATGTCGCATTCCGATATCATGTACGTGTTTCCTGAAAATGGTTGTAGGTAGTGCTTTTGTGAAAAGGTCTGCTAAATTATTGCTAGATGAAACATATCTCGTTTCAACTTGATTGTCTTTTATAAGATCTTGAGTGTATGAAAAGAATCTTGGTGGTATATGTTTTGTTCTGTCACTTTTGATATACCCTTCTTTCATCTGCGAGATACAAGCTGCATTGTCTTCATAAATTGTAGTTGGACTTATATCTTCATTTAACCCGCATGAAGTCAATATAAAATTAGTCATAGACAATAACCATACACACTCTCTAGAGGCATCATGTAGTGCAATAACTTCAGCATGATTTGATGATGTTACAACAAGTGTTTGCTTTTGAGAACGCCATGAAATTGCAGTTCCTCCGTTCAAGAAAACATATCCAGTTTGAGATCTTGCTTTATGAGGATCAGATAAATAACATGCATCTGCATAACCAACCAATTCTTCTTTTGAATCGTTAGGATAAAATAAACCTAAATCAATAGTTCCTCGAAGGTATCGAAAAATATGTTTAATTCCATTCCAATGCCTTTTTATAGGTGCTGAACTAAATCTTGCTAGTAAGTTAACTGCAAAAGAAATATCTGGTCTTGTACAGTTAGTAAGATACATAAGAGCACCAATTGCACTAAGGTATGGTACCTCCGAACCGAGAACTTCTTCATCATCTTCGCATGGGCGAAATGGATCATTGTCAACATTGAGTGTCTAACTACCATTGGGGTGCTTAAAGAATTTGCATTTTCCATATTGAAATGCTTTAAGAGCCTTTCTGTATAATTTGATTGATGCACAAGTATTCCGTTAGGCATATGCTCAATCTGTAAACCAAGACAATACTTGGTTTTTCCAAGATCTTTCATTTCAAATTCATTCTTTAAAAGAGTAATTACTTCATGAATTTCTGTATGCGTCCCAATTATATTTAGATCATCAACATACACAGCTATGACCACAAATCCTGATGCTGTCTTTTTAATAAAGACACATGGACAAATAAGATTATTTGTATAACCTTTACTCTTCAAATAATCACTCAAACGATTGTACCACATCCTTCCCGATTGTTTCAATCCATACATAGATCTTTGTAATTTGATTGAACACATTTCTTTAGGTTTTGAACCTAATGCTTCAGGGATTTTAAATCCTTCGGAAATTTTCATATAGATGTCACTATCAAGTGATCCATACAAGTAAGCTGTCACCACATCCATAAGACGCACTTCTAAATTTTTGGATACTGCTAAGCTGATTAAATATCTAAAAGTGATTGCATCCATAACAGGAGAATATGTTTCATCATAATCAATCCCTGGTCTTTGAGAAAAACCTTGAGCCACAAGTCAGGCTTTATATCTTATAACTTCATTTTTCTCATTTCGTTTCCGCACAAAAATCCACTTGCAACCAACAGGTTTTACAGTCTTTGGTGTAATAACAATTGGACCAAAAACTTTTCGTTTGTTAAGTGAATTTGATTCAGCTTGCATAGCATCTTTCCATTTGTTCCAGTCATCTCGATTTTGGCAATCGTTGACTGATTTTGGTTCAAGAGCATCATCTCCATTTATAATATCACTTGCCACAGAATATCAAAATATCTCATCAATATTTTCCATTTCATATCGGTTCCATACTGTGTTTGTGTGACCATAGTTAATTGACATCTCTCTGTTAATATCATTCATTTCTTCATCAGGAAATGTTTTGATATTTTGAATTTCATCAGAATCCTTATGGTCATTTTCTTTTTCAGATCCTTTTCTTTTTCGAGGATTTTTATCCTTTGATCCGATTGGTCGGCCACGTTTCAAACGTCTTTGAGATTCGTGAGTTGGATCTTTATCTAATTGCTTACTTTGAATCTCAACCCGAGCTGGAGCATTTTCTGCTGGTATATGAGATTTTGTTACTCCTTTTGTATCAGTAAATGCATCTGGCAATTGATTTGCTATATCTTGCATATGAATTATCTTTTGGACTTCTGTCTCACATTGTTTTGTTTTTGGATCAAGATATAACAATGAAGGTTCACACCATGAGACATTCTTTACCTTTATGTTCTTTTCTCCCTCTAACGATGGAAAATTTGTCTCATCAAAGTGACAATCAGCAAAACGTGTTGTAAATACATCACTTGTTAAGGGTTCAAGATATCTTATGACGGATGTTGTTTCGTATCCAACATATATTCCCAATCTTCTTTAAGGACCCATTTTTGTGCGTTGTGGTGGTGCAATAGGGACATACACCGCACATCCAAATATTCTGAGGTGGGAAATGTTAGGCTCTTGGCCAGAAGCAAGTTGTATAGGAGAATATTTGTGATTTGCGCTAGGTCTCATACGAATTAATGATCCAGCATGTAAAATTGCATGACCCCAAATTGACACAGGAAGTTTCGTTTTCATTATTAACGGGCTTGCAATTAATTGTAGCCATTTTATCAATGATACAGCTAAACCATTTTGTGTATGTACAATAGCAACCGAGTGTTCAACAACAATTCCAATTGACATGCAATATTCATTAAAAGCATGCGATGTGAATTCACTCGCATTATCAAGCCTCACCCTTTTAATGGTATAATCCGGAAAATGCGCTCGTGATTTTATAATTTGAGCAAGAAATTTTGCAAATGCCACGTTACGAGTCGATAATAAAGAAACATGAGACCATCTGCTAGATGCGTCTATTAAGACCATGAAGTATCTAAATGGTCCACATGGTGGATGAATTGGTCCACATATATCACCTTGAATTCTTTCAAGAAATAGAGGAGATTCATGCTCAATCTTTAATGGTGAAGGCCTTGTAATAAGTTTTCCAAGAGAGCATGATACACATAATGGTATTTTATCTATTTGGGGTAACTTTTGATCTCTCAATGAATGTCCATGTGTATTTTCGATTATTCTTTTCATCATTGTGGATCCTGGATGACCTAGTCTGTCATGCCATAAGTTAAATGCAACAGGATCACAATATTTCTCTTTAACTACCATATGTGCTTGATGCACATTTATTTGTGTATAATGCAAACCAGAATTAAGGATTGGCAATTTTTCCAGTATGACATTTTTTCTCATGATATGTAAATATTTTTCATTGTCAATAGTAGTTGACTGAGTGTCGTACCCATTTTGATATATGTTCTTGAAACTCAACAAGTTTCTTGTTGATTTTGGGGAATACAAAGCATTCTCAATTAAGAGTTTTGTACCATTTGGTAAAACCAAATTTGCTTTTCCCACTCCTTCTATCACGTCTGTAGGACCTTATATTGTATTAATGGTTCCCTTTGTTGGTTTCAATACATGAAAATATTTTTTAGATTTCAAAATAGAGTGTGTTGCACCACTATCCGCTATACACATATCTCCATCACTTGTTTAGATGAGTGCTCCGTTGATATTCATTTTACTCTTCAAAATAAAAAGAAAATAATAAGATAATACGAAATTTTCATCATATTCATTAAATATTTTACATAAAATTAAAATTTAATTATACATAACTTAGTACGATTAAAGAGAACATACATAATTCTTACACTATTTATTTAGATAACATATATTCGTTCAAATCTCCAAGTTTGGTAAAAAGTCTAAGTTCTTTAGCTCAGCGTTTGCATCATCGAACTTGTCCACATGGTTAACTTCTTTCTCTTTTTCTTTAAGAGATGCTTGATATAACTTGCAAAGATGAGAGGGTGTGCGACAAGCTTTTGACCAATGATTTTTACTTCCACATCTAAAACATGAGCTGTCGTTATGTTGAAATGTACCAACTTCATTTTGAAACTTGTATTGTTGGTTCTCATTTTGTAGGTTGTGGTAGTTATTAACTCTTTGGCTACGACCACGCCCACGACCACTACCACGACCTCGATCTCGACCGTTATAATTATTGTTCCATTTAAATGGATGGTTGAAACGGTTTTTAACAAAACGACCACGACCATGCCCACGTCCACGCAGTGGCGGAGCTTGACCCCAAGCGTAAGGGGGGCGAAACTTCAGGGGGGCGAACATAGGGTTTTTTTTTTCCGGGGGGGGGGGGGGCGAAATAAAAATTTTTAAAAAATTTTGCACTACGAATCGGGAAATGTACACCATTGAACGAAAAAACAGGGGGGCGGTCGCCCCCTCTAGTCCTCACTAACCTTCGCCAATGCGTTCATGTGTATGCTAAAAAGTTTTAGCATCGTTATGACTAATAACATTAGCTTCTGGTAATGCCATTGATCCCGTGGGATGTGCAAGATGATTTTTCATTAATACTTCATTGTTTTTCTCTGCTACAAGAAGTAGAGCATTTAGATCAGAATATCTTTGGAATCCTTGCACACGTAAATACGTTTGCAAGCCGGCGTTTGATGCATGAAAATTGCTAAAAGTTTTTTCTAGCATGTTTTCTTCAGTAACATTTCGCCCACAAAACCGAAGTATTGATCATATTCTGAACAAAGCAAATGTGTAATCATTCACCTTTTTAAAATCTTGTAGTCTTAAATTTGACCATTCATCTCGAGCAGCTGGAAGTAACATTGCTTTTTGATGATTAAATCTTTCTTGCAAATCCTTCCATAAAGCGGAAGGATCATCACAATTTGAATATTCAAATTGTAACATCGCATCAATGTGTTTGTGAAGAAAAACATCTGCTTTTGTTTTTTTTCTTGTTCTGAACAATTATTGTTCACATTTATTGTTTCTAAAACACCTATTGATTTTAAATGTCTCTTTACATGGGCTGTCCACGCCATGTAATTTTCTCCACTGATGTTTAACGCTGGGAATTCAAGTTTTGCAATGTTTGACATTTTTGTTTCTTGCTAAACACGAAGAAATCAATTAAAAAGATAAATATTAGAATCCATATATATCAATGAGGACTGCGATACAATATAATGGTAAAGCTAAAAAAATGTACATAACTAGAAAAAAATTAAATTCTTCAGGTTAGAGTTGAGATAGAGGATAAAGAAACAAAATTAGCATTACGGTAACTAATAACAAGAGTGGGTGAATCATCTTCAAAAATTATCTTGAGCAAGCTTTGAGGGAATAAGATAATATGTTTTTATATATTAAAAGAGATTGTTTATTTATAGGAAAAAATTTAACCGTTGATAACGGTTATATAACCCTTTTTGCAACGGCTATATAGTCGTTTTACGAGTATATGATTGTTGTACGTGTATAAAGATTATGAAAAAAATTAGTAGATTAGAAGTTAAAGAATATGAGTAAAGAAAAAAATTGTTACCAAATATATAAACAAACGTTAGCATATATATAATAAAATGTTAGCATACTAATAAATGTTAATATCAATGTTAGCATAAAATTGTTAGTATTGTTAACACGAAAATAAATTTTAGTATACATGAATAAACGTTAGTATACATAAATAAATGTTAGCATATAAATGTTAGCATAAGAATAAGATGTTAGTATGCATAAATAAATGTTAGTAACATTAGTAAAAGTTAGTTGACATAAAAATAAAAAGTTAGATACATAAATAAAAGTTAGATTTTTAGTAGTCCTATGATTATTAAATGTCCATAATAGTAAGTCTTGGATAATTATTTTGTTCATTATGGTAATTAACTTCTTAGAGTTTTATATAAGTTGTTAGTAATAAAATGTTTACCTTTGATGGATGGTTTGTGCTTTTAATGATCTTCTTAATTATGATATAAGAACTCTTCGTGCTGATAACGTGTTATAATATAACTAAGATTAGCTCACATTAACAATCTTTAGAGAAGATTAGAAGAGAAAGATAGAAGAGATTTTAGAGAGAAGAAGAGAGAATTGTATAACACTTGAGATTGTATACAAGAGGTGTATTTTCTTCTTCACATTGAAGCGGTATTTATACTACAAAAAAGTTGTCTTTTGGGAGACAAAAAAAACAAGAACATTTAATGCTTAGTCTAAAAATATGTCCATATAAATTTGGAGTGTTGGAAAAGATTTCATCCAATATCTTTCAATTATATATATAAAATATATAACAATTTGACTACTTTTTAACGATTTTCTTATTAAATATATTATTGATCATCCTTATCCATTGAAATCTATTATGTTCACATGGTTTTTAAATTGCTCATATTGATCCGCTTTGTGTTAAGGTGTTACCCATCTCAACTCATACTATGTCATAATGTTACCCATTTCAACCCAAAATACAATAATTGTTTACCCAATTATATCCATTTATCTTGTTATGAGACAAAATTGTCAGGTATACCAATAAGTAACAACTAATGTGGCATCCAAAAGGACATTGGATTTATTTTTTAAAGGGGTCATGCTCTTTCTAAGTCTAAATAGAGGTTGTGACATCATTAAATCCCCGTAAGAAGGTCCAACGAGTCGAAATCTGACACACACTAATTCTATGTGAGTGAAAGGTTCACTATACCTACCACTCTAATATGACCATCCGGATCTAGGCTTGGAACCTTAAACCTCGAGAGACACAAGCTCTATCAATCATTTTTTTCTATACTATTGAACCACAAAAGCCATTCACTCAGGTGTTATTTCAATGAGTGTTATTTATATATTTTAAATAGATTAATGAAATTTCCATGTAATAAGATTAATGGAATATGTTCTACAAAAGTTTATACAAGTGTAATGAAGATGATACTTGGATTCAAAATCTCAATAAATATGTAGTCAAAAATTGTAGTTTTGGTACCATCACTTTTCATACTTAAGCGTTGAATATAAAAAACTTGAATCTAATACTTCAAATCTTCTTAAACTAATGCTTGAGATCATCCTTAGAGGCACAACCAAGCATTTGGTTTATAAATTATAATTCATGGTTCATCAACAAAAAACCTTAGATTTTCCATTTCATAAACAAGGTTTAACATTACAGATGAATATTTATATTGGGAGCTCCCTACCGCCTCAACCCTGAAAGATATCATCATGGTTCGTGGCTACACAACCTATGGGTGCAAAGTTGGTGTGTGCACGCTAACGATGAGCATGAAGATGGAGCAGCGATTCTCATAATCGTTTTGGATTGGAGAGAAGGGAGCTCCTCTTGTGTGTCTTAGGGATACATTGATCTTCTTGCCAGATTGCTTCTCTTCTAATAGTTATTATTATAAAAACAAACTTACCCAGTATATTCTCAATCTTCAGTAGGGTCTGGGAAGAAAGGATGAAGACAAACCTTACTCATGTCCCAGCCGCTCCGAATGAGTACCCGGCTAAAAATTATCGTTTGAAGTTAATCATTCCAATGCTTTTAAATTTATTTTCACAAAATAAGTAAAATAACGTTAAAAATTAGTGCAATTTTACTTTTACCCTTTGAGAACCCACACATATATACATTATATGCATGCACCGCAAATGGGGCGCCTAACAGTTATTATTATATCATAATTAATATTGTTTTTATAATTGTAGTAACACAATAATGGCATGTTTAGATCTGTCACCTGATCCACAATCTCACTGTTGATTACATTCTTCAAAACTCCATTGAAATGCATGTCATTTAGTATCCAATTGCACAAATCACAACAAATGACACCATCATGCTGCCTCCTCCAATTGGGGTGCCTGCATAAATAGGTACTGCAGAAAACAAGACATATTAAACCAGTAAATCTTGAATATCTATAATTTTCATATAAAATAAGCAAAACTCAATCTTCAAGTACCTCGAATGATTTCCCTGATCGTTCAAAATCCAGCATGCTTAGAGCAACTTCACAACTCTGTGAAACGATGGGCTCTGGATCATTGGAAAATTCCTCAAGTAGGGATATACATTGGTCATCTACAAAAACGGTTTATCAAGTCAGAAACATCAAAATTTCATAGCTTTTCATTATTAACAAGTGTCTTGAGTCAACCCAACCCAGCCCGTTTAGACCCTAAAAACCTGTTTTGACTCATTACCCGACCCGCTTGACCCAGACCATTTCCCACCTCTCGATAATAGTATATGCATTCTAAAAAATAACAACATATAACAATATATACCATGGGTAACCAACCAAACCTGCAATAGAACCTAAAGCCTCAGCAGCTTCATGTCTAACCATAGGATGCTCATTCACATCTTTAAGTATTCTGGAAAGTGCATCAGAAGCCAATTTATTTTGCAACTGCCCCAAGACATAAGCAACCTGAAATCCAAGAAGAAAAAAAATTAGGCAAAAAAGACATACTAGATTAAATTTGGCAAAAAGAACATTTATATTGCGGACCTCGTGTCGCAATAAAGCACTTTTTGCATTTAATGATTCTATAATGGCAGCAATTGCTTCATCACCTCCATGATTTCGGAGTCCAAAAAGTGCTGCATATCTCTCATACATGCCTCTCTCTTCACTTAATATAATTTCCCTGTAACAGATTATATACCACCAGAAGATATATCATCAATGAACAAATTCTGTTTAATAATGATTTGAGGTGGCAAGATGGGTAGGTTGGGTAACAGATTAAAACAAGTATGTATTATAGTTCAATTCAGTACAATCCTTTTCTAAAACATATTGCTAAATGATGAGTGTGTTAACTGTGTTTAAAAAAACCAAATTAAAAATTGTTACAATAATAATCTAAATCTTAAAATAAACCATGTAGTGCCTCAGCACACATGCCGCTCATGTATGTGCCGTGTTGTTTTTTCTTTATGGGCTATCTGCTTTATGTAACCCCTGTTAAGAGCCAATGGGTTGTGCCAAAAAACATAGAAGCAACAACTCAACTCTTCTCACTTCTCAGTATCTTGTGTTTTAGGGCATAGTGGCCTGTCCTCTAAGCAAAAGCTACTTTATGGCCCAATTAGATGACGCACACCAAATTATTACTGATATATACACCATGGTTTTATATAACTTGATATAAAATTCTTCAATTTTGGGTTTTAACAACTAGAAGTGCTTTTGAAAAACAAGCATGCTTCAAGTGTATGTAATACGTGTGAGCTTCGCCTTGGCTCCATGGACCCTATCGCCTCGGAGCACCTCATGCTTTTAAAACACATGGATGCATGCATGAAAAACAGACTTTGGGTGACTTTTAACTCATTTTTCATATACCAGTTCCTATATAAGCTCATATACACCCATTCATGGTAAAGAAGGCTGAAATTTCCACCTCTGGTTTATAACAAACTCACACACCAACCAAAAATTATCAGTTTCTCTATAGATCAGACTATTAAAGTCAGAAGCAAACATTCTATTCAATTCTTGGACATATCTCAAGAGAAAAATGTTTAGCAAGAATAACATAAAGGATCTTTTTGTGGAAAAAAGGGGTAACCTTTGAAAACACTCAATGAAAAAATTTAAGGGTAATAGAGACAAAAAGGTGACAAAAAAGAGTAGCACCAGGGGTAGATCCTATTATATTATGCAGCAAACCTTAGTTCATTTACAGAAGAGCAAGAAGCGGGTGCAGCTGGATCAACCGACAAAAATGGTGATGCCTCTATAGTGGATAACTGGTTTTTTTCACCAACATTTTTCAGTTCCTGAATTCTAGAAAGAGCCAATTCACATGTCTCCCGAACCTCTTGCGCTGGATCGGAATCCAAACTGTCCCTAAGAATAGAAATGTTACTCTCTAATCCAATGGCACCAAGAGCCTCAGCAGCCTGTTCATCCGTATGCAATATAAGCAAAACCCAGGTTTTTGAAAAAACAAAAGTTTTGCTGATAAATTAAATTAAGAATGCAGGAGAGAAACCAACCTCATGACGTACAATAGGATGCAAAGATAGATCGTTAAGAACGAGCTTCAAAGCAGGAATAGAATCAGCATCTTGCATTTGACCTAAAGCAAAAGCAGCCTCATGTGCCAACAGATTTGAAGGATCTTTTGTAGCTGCAATAAGCAAAATTATACATCTCTTAAAACCAAGTATGTCATGAAAGAAGCTCACTACATACAAATGAACAGAAAATGCATACATAGACTCATAGCATTACATCTAATATGGTTCACATACAGTTCAAGGTGAACGGAAAGATAACTGACAGCTTCAAGCATTTCAAAGCATAATCTAATATCATGGAAGCCCTAATGTATAAAAGAAAAGGCAAAAAAGCGACCACTTTAGGCCCCCAAAACTTTTAGTATTGTGGCCATTGGCGAAGGTTAGTGAGGGTCGCCCCCCCTGTTTTTTCGTTCAGTGGTGTACATTTCCCGATTCGTAGTGCAAAATTTTTTTAAAATTTTTATTTCGCCCCCCCCCCCCCCCCCCGGAAAAAAAAAACCCTATGTTCGCCCCCCCTACGCTTGGGGTCAAGCTCCGCCACTGAATTTGTGGCAAGCAATTTAAGCAAAAGCTTCAATGTGTGATTTCTGAATCGAACAATTTCTGAGCCTAATACAAAGAAGGTTGATCCACATGTTCTATCTCCACCCAAGAAGTTAGAGATACTAAGGAATTGTAGTTTGACAGTGTAAGTAAATTCATATACCTTATGTTACTCGCTCTTTGATTTGTTCAATTGTATGATATAAATTTTTTTTTAGTAAAAATTGAGGTTTCTCAATAACCAATTTACACCGGCAAATGATTTAACAAACAATAGTGAAACCCGAATGTGATTATGAGTTTAAAGATCAAAAATCATCTTTAATCTCGCTTTAAGCCCCTAAATAGGCCGGGCCACGCTGATTAGCAAGAAAAATGACATTTTGCACCCCATATTTATGCTTTGCAAGTTGCAACAATAACAGTACTGGAATTTCAACAAGGACAGAAGACGTAATCACACAAACATGCACGATACTGAGCTTTTGCGATGCTAAAACTACTTCCTTAATTAATTTGATCAATTTCCATGATACATAGGAGACAAGAAAACCTTTTTGAAGAAAAAACATAACATTAATACTATCTATAAAAGTCGCCAATTTCAACATAATTTATAGATTAAAACACTAGATTGATTAATTCTACTCACGTGTAATAATCAAGCGCATACCATAATCATCAATCCTAACCAAACGATCATCGTAATTCGTATAAAGTATACATTCACATATATATCGCGCACAGAGAGAGAGAGAGAGAGCAACAAAAACAGACCATGGATCAGAGCATTGCGAGGGCCAGGACCTCGAAGATTCCGGAGAGAGAAGAGGATTCTGAACCGCTCAGAAATTGGCTGCGTTTGATCCAGCAATCGCTCGCATAGAAATCTCTCAGTTTCGGGAGTAACTTCAAATGAGTTTCCATCAACCGCCATTGTCACTAATAGCTTGAAGCTTGCTGTGATAACAATGGAAGTAAAAGGGGAGCAATCAAATCACGCAAAACACTATCGATAGATACTGTTGGAGGTCCGCTTCGAACTAACAAAACCCTAACGAAATATCTTAGCTTACGATTACAGCAGTCGCGTATTTTGGAGATTGCTATTTATACTAAAAAAGTCATGAAATCTCAAGTTACAATTTTTTTAGATTAAATTAAAATTTTCTAGGGGTGTGTTCGGTTCGGTTTTTGGCTAAAACCTAAACCGAAACCGACATAGTCGGTTTTTGGTTATAAGGAAACATTCGGTTTTCAGATATCGGTTTTGGTTCGGTTTCGGTTTTTTTTCGATTTTGTTTTTGTTTTTTTGTTCCCTCACACACAATATTAAAAGTACAAAGATGTTTAACAATAGGTAGTTCATAAATTAATTGATAGAGCACTAACTAATCAAAATAAACTAAATAATTATCATCATATTATTACATTTAAAAAAAATTCAAAAATGAATAACTAAATATGTAATAATTCCGGTATTCATCTTTTAAAATGATATTATTCATCTAATCCAAATTTTTATCATTCATTAACGGTAAACTATTTGTGTGTGTTTATCCCCTTAAATAAATATAAAAATAACAACATATATATATATATATATTAATTTTTAAAAAAGATCACATATGGTTTGGTTCAGTTTTTTCGGTTTTTAGAATATGAAAAACCGAAACCGAACCAAATAATTCGGTTTCGTTTTTTTCGGTTCGGTTTTCTTCGGTTATTCGTTCGGTTTGGTTTTTTAAGTTCCTTTTTTTCGGTTAATTCGGTCCCGGTTCGTTTATTTCGGTTTTTTGCTCACCCCTAAAATTTGCACACTTTGATTAGGCTAACAGTTTCAGACACGGACACATTAACATGTCATGACATAACTTTAACATGTTTCGTGTCTAAAACATGTTGACACGTTAATACATGTTAAAACCTGTTATAACCTAGTATAATTTAAAATTTAAAAATAAATAATATAATAAAATAGGTGGTAAACCTTTTAAAGTTTATAATCTCTAATCTAATTCCTTAACAGGTTATTTCACATATTCTTTAATGGGTTATTTATAATGTTAATTGTTAACATGTTTCTTAACATGTCTTTTTGTGTTTACGTGTTTTAAGCAGGTTGTGTTCGTGTTTGGAAAAAAAATACGATAATTTTTCGTGTCGTGCTCGTGTCTGCCCATTTCGTATTTCATGTCTTGTACCAAACTAAAATTTGGTTTAGGTTTATTGGTTTTCAACTTTTCATAGATAATTAGATAGTATCAGTCAAATTTAGGTTATTCATTTTTTTGTCATTTACATTTAAATTTAATATGAAACAACAAATAACAAAAAAAACATGTATTAACAAATAACCAAGGGCTTCTAGTCTAATGGTTACCCCCTTGACTTCTCTATGGGAGGTCTTGGGTTCGAATCCGGGCTGAGGCATGTTTGCTGAAGCAAGGTCAGGAGGTTTACTCAGTTGTGGGGTTCCTCCTGGGATGGGCTCGGGCATACGCCCCAGAGCATCAAATCCGAGGAGACGGTTGAAATCCCGTTTTGGGTGTCGTTGTACCAAGCCGTTCAAAAAAAAAGGCATCTTGGCATAATGATGACTATTTGCGACCTTGTTAACCTATTTAATATTTATAACTTATTACATCATGTTTATAGGTCCTTCTAACTCATTACAACTTAATCACACTCCATTTTTTCTAACTAGTTTGACCAGTTGTAAAAACAAGTTATATAAATCATAATCAAGTTTCATAATTTATAAATTTACATAGATTTGATTACTGTTGCATAAAATTAAACTCGCAACATCTCTCATTTTAAGAGATTGAGTAAACTTTACCAAGTTGCATAGAATTAAACTCACAACACCTCTCATTTTAAAAGATCGACGGAGACTTTATCAAGTTGCATAGAATTAAACTCACAACAACGAGATCGACGTAAACTTAACCAAGTTAGCTATTCTCAAGTTCACCGTTAAAACCCTTGCTAACATTTTTAACTTGTAAGGTCAGCAAACGTAATAAAAAACAAACCCTAAGCACATTTGTCTATAGATCTCTTCAAACTTCACATCCCAATAAGCTCAACGTAAGCATCACACACCTATGATTTTGATTTTTGATTGTTTTCGTCTTCTAGCGGGTTCTGTTTCTATTGAATTTGATCTTTTAATCCTTACCCAGAATGGTCAATTTGATCTTTTGTGTGATCATCTAAAATTAAACCCTAAGTTCTATAATTGATATTGCTGGTTTCGACTAATTGTATGTTCTCACACAGAATCACAAACGTCGCAGCTTCCCCCGGCATTTTTGATACAGACAGCCATGAATACTCGTAAGATTCCTTTTTCTTTCACTGCATTGATTCAATGGTTTTATTTCATAGATACATTTGTTTAACACTCCTCTTTGATCCGCTCTTCCAGTTGATTTTAGGTTATTAATTTTTTATTTTATAGGTAGCTGTTTATAGATCCAGTTGTTTGAATGCATATATCACAAGTATAAATGATTTAAACTGATCTCACAAAAAGATGAATTTTGGGTATTCTTAGGGTTCAGGGATACCCGTGGAAGCAGGTCTGTTCTTTTTGATGACATTGAAGATGGTGGTATCAGGCCATCTCCTTCTTACTCCTCACATGAAGTTAACGAACATGAGAATGATAGAGCAATGGATGGGTTGAAAGATAGAGTTCTTATGCTGAAAAGGGTAAACCAATTTTGTCATTTAATTTTGGCTTATTTTGTCTTTTCATTGTTTCTTAACCATTATTTGCAACTCATTTTTGGTAATTTGTTTGCATCACTTTCAAGGTATATTTCCTTAAAATTGTGCTTGTTTTTAAAACAATTTTACTGTCTATCAACCTGGTTTTTGGCACTCGGCACTCAGAATATTGCATCAGGTGTCTCATATGGTCAATACTAGCGTTTGCAGTAGGATTATATGTAAAAACAATCAAAGGGTTAAAGACATTATGAAAGTTTACTTGATAAAAAAGTAGATATGTAAAAGTACAGACGAGGCATTACATGGCTTCGTTGTAAATAAAGCTTATTTGGTTGTAAAACACGGAGTAGAGCCTCGTCTTTTGGGACCTAAACATCTTAGAGGGTCTTTGTGTTTTATAAATCAAGCTATCTACTTTGGAGAAAAATCCCAAAACTTATGGTTTCATTTTCAATAGTTGACAGGTGATATCCATGAAGAAGTGGAGGGTCATAACCGAATGTTGGACAGAATGGTACACATTACCCTGCAACTGTGTTATTAGAAATTTAAAATCTGGCTAATATCATGCATAGATAGTGATCCTTTTTCCTTTTTTGTCATCAGGGGAATGATATGGATTCATCAAGAGGCATCCTTTCTGGAACAATGGATAAATTCAAGATGGTAAGCATTTAAATAATAATTTATTTGTTTCCCAATTATTATCTTGTGATCATACCGGGATTACAAGTCTCATTAAAAAATTCAGCAACTAGAGTTGTCAATATGGGCAGGGCGGGCACTCTAGCGGGTTATGTAACATGTGTTAAAACAGGTTGGGTTGATTGACCACAAAAACATATATATTTTGTATTGTATTCTATACATAATTGTAGTGTTAAATATCATTACAATAACTAGATATTTACAACATTAATCTAATTATCGTATGATGTGAGGTTTCATACATGTGGAATACATATAGCTTATGTTCAACTTAGCCAAGTTCTGTACATTTAACCATAGAGAAAAATATAACCCAAATCAACCCATTGATCTATTAATCACAATTTATAAATCAACCCATGGATCTATAAATTGCAACCTGGCATCTCTACTGTCAACTCATAATTTTAGGTTTTTAAGATTAAATCAAGCTGAAAACATTTATTAAGTTACATGACTTACCAAATGTTTGTTATTACTCAAATTTTCAGGTTTTTGAGACTAAGTCAAGCCGAAAGATGTTTACATATGTGGCTTCTTTTGTGGTGATTTTCCTCATCATATATTATCTAACTAGGTAACTTAAATTATTATTATTTTTTTGAACTTGAACATCATTCTATATATTATAAAACCGGGAAGAACACCATTTAAAGTTTGTAACTTTCTCAAAGTTGGATTAGTTGAAACCTGCTTGCAAAATGTTTACATGAGTTAAGTTTATGTATAGTAACAAAATCCGAACAGTATGCTAGTGATGGTAACTGGTAACATAACATTTTTGAGCCTTATATGACCCGTTTTGCTGTGGGATAATTTGGTGTTTGACTTTTGGGTAGAAGTGATAGTGCTGACTTATTTACTTATTAACGTGTTGATTTATGGTTCATTTTAGCATATATCAAAACACTAAAATCAGTATGAAAGTCTCTCAAACATATTTTTGTACAAAATTTGCTTCTAGTCAAACCGGGTTTAGGATGTACCGTGTACGTAAATATCACCTATTCCTCAACCTGCTCAATCTTGACTCCTTTAATTCTATCCTGGTTTTTTGGGTATTTTTTTAAAGTTAAAACAAACAAACATACCTGTTAAATTCTCACTTTTGTGTGAGGTTTACAAGAGATCAAAGACAAACCTTACCTTTAAATGAGATAAATAGGTTGTTTTGGAGTTTCGGAGGAGACTTGATTCATCGATCCTTTTTTCTTTCTTTATTTATTTAATACCATTTTTGTAAGTTAGAAATTGTTATAAGTTAGATTTCGGTTTTTATAATATTTTTTCCACTCTAAAATTGCTTTTGGTGACATGGTTGCCAAAATAAGTGCTCAAAATCAAGATCAAGCAGGGGGAACCTCTAACGCTGACCGGCGGCTCAATTTTTTGTATTATTATTATTATTATTATTATTATTATTTTTTTTTTGTAAGTGATGTTTCTTAGGCAAGGTTGGGTTCCATTTGTTTAATATATATTTCTTTATCATATTATATATTAATCTATTTTTAATTTAACAGAAGACTCATCAATATTATTTTGTGTTGATTTTTTTTGTGTGTGATTCAATTAAAGTTTTAGGTCTATTTTGTCAACCTTTTTGATAATATAGAAGGATCAACATAAACAAGTAAATAAATTTTTCAATGAAACAATTAAATATAGAAAAAAAAGAAGATTACGCAAATGAGTGTAACGCAAGCACTTAAATAAAAGGCATAAAGAAGGTCATGGGTGTAACCAAAGTGGTATTTCATCTTTAAACGTAAAAAAAATAATAATAATAAAAGGCATAAAGAAAATAGTAGCAAAAAGTAGGTTGTTTATTAAATGATGTTTAAATTAATTTAAGCTTACGTTTAGCTGATTAAAGCTTTTTAGCAAATGAAAAAACATGAATTGTAGGCTAAATAAAAAAAAACATACACCCCTTCCTCTCATGACATCCCGTATATTGTTGGCATTTGCCAATGTAGAACTAGCCTTGCTTGATAGATGTGTTGGTTTTTAAAATGAGGTTTTGGGTTTAAATAATAAAAAAAAAAGAATATTTGTGAGTAGTTTATGACTATAAGTATAATAATATTGCTCTTAGAAAAAAAAAAAAAGTTGACTTTTACATGGCATCATTGTCGCATACCTTTTGCCCACGCATGACGCATCCCACTTTATTCTATAAAAGCCTAAAAGGTGATGTTGTATGGTAAAAATCTCACTTTTATTCGTATACAAAGAACAAAACACATTGTGCTAGCAAAATTTAATCCAATGCAAGTTAGGTTCATGCATCATCTTCTATACTTTCTTGCCATTAGGGCTCTAAAAGAACTGATTGAATCTTGAATCTTGATTCGTATGTGTTTGTTTAACATTAAACTTTGCCAGGAACACAAATAAAAAAAAACTTCGTGTTATTTTATTAAAAAATTGAACTTGTTCATGAATGTAAACAAATATATATTATTTAAAATAGTAAAAATCAACGCTTACAATTTTAAATATTAGACAAGTATTTTGAATAACTATAAAAGTAAACACTTGATATAAAAATAATAAATGTAATTTTTCTAAAATAAAGTACAAGTTAAAAATAATAATCGTAATTAATATTGACCAAAATAATGTTTCAAGATCTAAGTTTTAAATTATTATATTTTTAACAAAATATAAATTTCTAAATGATTAGATTTCTCCTTTAAATATTAAAGTAACTAAACATTAAATATTTTAAAAATATAAAAATCTTTAACGAATAAACATAATACATGAATGTAAACAAACATACTACCAAATGTTTATAATGCACACAACTTTTGTTCATGCTTGTTAATTTAACTAAACTAACAAAACAACTATATAAATACATTCATTTATTAAACAAACAAACGTAACCAAACTCCGGTCAAAGTTCATGAGCTGTTTGTTAAATATTTGGTTAGTTTACGGCTCCACTTTGCATAGAGATGTTTATTTAAGTTATGAAGTTCACTCGTGACTTACTAATCAAGATTTAAACATATAATACATGATAGAGGGGGTCATCTTATCTATAAACAAACATACATAGTAAATTTCTATCTTTGAGATATTATCTTACGTGTAAGTTTTTTTTTTTTATTTTTTTTTTTATTTTTTTATCTATGATAGTGTGCAAAATTATCGATGCCATTGCTCAAGGCCATGTTAGGCGATTTTTTTTATTTTTTTATTTATTAATTGGTAAAGCCTGATAAGCATTTATCAAGGGATTGGTTATTTACACACTCAACTTTTTTATTTTAATAGCCGATTGACCATATATGTCTCGTATAGGCTTATAAGAGGCGTATAAATCCATCTTACACCCAATGATTTAACAATGATTAGTCAGCATACACCGCGTATAGGACCTATACAACGTATATTGGCCTATACGAGACGTATAGACGTTCAATCATTGACACTAACAAATTATGACAACCAATGATTGCCCACATATATGCCTCGTATAGAGGGTGTAGAGGGTCTAAGGTGGATGTGAGAATAACATGACCATTTATTAAAGTGTTACGTGATATCATTAACTTGTGAGAAGATGAAAGCACGGCTACACATGACCTTGATACAAAGGGGTGAGGTTTACAACCAGCTTAGTGTCATTGGCGGTGCTTTGTAGGGACCGGGGGGCAACCGCCCCCTGTTTTTTCGTGTAGTAGTGTACATTTCTCGATACATAGTGTAAAATTTTTAAAAAATTTTTATTTCGCCCCCTAAACTTTTTGTCAAGCTCCATCACTACTTGGTGTTTAAGTTCATCATGTTCGTAGACAACCTTCCACGGGTTATGAACCCATGAAAACGTGTTCCACGGCCTGCATGATTAAATTAGGCTGACTCCCAAGTCTATTGGACCAGCCCAGCATGAAAATATATAAAATAATTATAAAATATAAAATATATGTTACTAGGCTATAGAGGTGGCCAACGTACCCGGAACCGGAACCGAGGAACCGAACCGGAATCGGTCGTACCCGAACTGGTGGGTACGGGCGGTTCCGGGTTTTCAGAGAAATTGGAACCGGAACCGGTTCCACCATTAAACCGGTCAAACCCAAATCGGAACCGGCAAAAAACCGGTTGGAACCGGTTCTTGACTTTGTTGACCGGAACCGAAACCATTTGGAACCGGAACCGGTTCCGGTTCCAAAAAAAACCCGGTTTGGCCACCTCTACTAGGGTATAGATGTAATTATGTTAGAATCTCATGTATTACACAAGTTTAATAAAGAAATATAACAAATAATCGTCAATAAAAATTTAGACAGTATAAAATAATATTTAATAAAAAATATGATTACAATTCTATATAATGTAATAATTTAAGTATTAAAATAATAATGTTATTTCTTTAATCATTGACTTTTTTGAAGTTTGTTTATTTAAACATTTCGTTTTAATAATTGTTTTTGAAATTTTTATATTTTATAATAATTTGTTTTTTAATATTAATATATTTTAATGTATTGAAAAACTTTTTTATTTTAAAATATAAAAAGCATATTCAATATCCAATATTATTATTTAGTATGAGTTAAATTTAATAGGAGAAAGGAGAAAGTAACGTGAAATCAAAATTGAGGTGCTTTATAAACATAACATGTGTTTTTCGAAGCATTTATTTAATAGGATAGATATATTAGATGTGTAAATTAATATGTGGATATATTTGATTGTTACACATGTATATAAGAGAGAGTTGAAAAAAATCAAAACTTATAAAACTAATCACAATTATCACACTTCAATTTTGTTTTTTATTTCTTTTTTATTTTGAAGAAATCCAAAATATGGTGGGGTGGATTTAAGGCATGCAGCATGCACAAGATCCTTGGTGGGAATTAAAATGGCAAGGCAAAGAACATGTGGAAACAATAAACACTTGTATCAATTAATTATGACTACTTAAATGTCAACAAACAAGAGACCAAAGTCTTGTTTGATTTATGCCTACGTTTAAATAAGTTACAATATTAATTTGTAGATAAGTTACAAAATTACGACTACTTAATTAAATGTCAACAAATAGTGATGTAATTACCCTTGCAAAAAAAAATTCAAATTAAATAACATGTTATGTTTATATTTGTTACATTAATTAAGATATGAGACATCTGGGAAAAATTTTAAAAAACTAGCTAGCCGAGATTATAATGGATTAGATTGACTATAATATATATTAGATGATAATACTTGTCACAACCATATTACATATAGTTTTTTGACAGACAAGGTACAAATGCCCTAAAAAATAATAATTGCACATAACACGATCTTATTCACTTGAATTCTAAGATTATTCATTGGAAGATAATTAATGATTTGTTGCAAATACTTTATATTTAATGCGGCTATTAATTAATAACGGTATGGTGTATAGATAGTGCTCATTTGACGAGTTAATAAATCTCACACGATTTATTTATGATAACTTATCTCTCTGAAAGATATTAACCTCTAACTTAAACATACTTAATTATCATGTAATCAAACATGACACGTGTGTAAAACTACTTATATGATATATATCTAAAAGATTCAAATATATTAGCCGGCTATATATAATCAAGTTGACATGTTGACCTTTGCAAAAATCTATTCTTTTATTATACTTTAATAATATATAATAATAATTAAATGGTTGGTGGAGTACTTAATAAAACGGGTTCAACTAACATGTAAATCTATATATAGGTGACATGTCTATTAAACAATTTAGACAATATATAGCTAGTTACATGATCAACCGAAAACCACCAAATTTTGGTCTGATCATGTTGATTAATTTCGTACGTTTTAGGTTGAGTCGAGATTTATCACCTCATGTTTTTGGACTTATTTAATATATATACCCACATAAAAAAATCTTAATCAATGGGTTGGGATAACCTAAACCATTAAAAAAACGTCATTGTATAATCACTATAAGAAAAATGTTATCAATAGCGGCTATAATTAATGGTACTAGAGCTTGAATATTTTTAAAAGGGGGGAACAAGTTTAAAAAAATACGATACATGTTAATTTTTTGAATCGATAAAGGTGAGCAATATTTAATAAAAAAAACAACATTTCAGCTAACTCTACGGAATGAAAAAAGAGGGCCACCCCGGCCCTATAGATGCTTTGCCCCTGGAGACAACAAACATGTGAATCCACTCGGTTGCCAATCCAACCATTAAAAATAATGTAAATCCAATGGGATTATTTCATCCTGGAAATAATTAATGGTGATACGTGTTGCTGCTAAATGTCTTGCTACTTGTAATACTTGTAATAAATGATGGTAAAATTTGTTATCTTCACATCGGTTTCTCACGTTTAATTACACTACAAGAATGTGAATTGCACTAACAATTTTTGAAAATAATAAAAAAATTAAATTAAAAATGGAATAAAATAATTAATTTTTTTTAATTATTTTAACTTATCTCAACGACATGTCGTCAGGATTAGCTTCACATAAAGACACACATTTTCCCTAAAATCAATTGATTAGTGCCGATGACAAATCGCCGGTTTAGGTTCAGTTTCACAGCATAAGACCTATGCCAATGAGTTGTCTTGGCTAAGGGTGACCAGGACCAACAACTTTTGTCATGGGGAAAGGTTTGATCGGCACATAATCATTTTGTTGTAGTATTTGTTTTCTTTTTTGAACGGCGAAGGTCTCAATCGTGTGAAGCCACTATTTCCAGACCATGTCACCAAGGTCTAGTTACCTGGACCTCCCACGAGCCACCACAACCACCCCAGGATGAAACCCTACTGGGAAAACCCATGAACCCCTCTCAGACCCCTTTTTAGCTGCGGGAGGGATTTGAACCCAAAACCTCCCATTTGAAAGAATCTCAGGGTACCATTGAGGTAATGCCTCTTTGGTTGTTGTAGTGTTTGGTAGATCCTGATTAGGTAGATTATATACCTTGCCATAGAAAAAGAAGAAACATATATAACAAAGTAATGATATATATATCTCATCATGCAAACCCTAATTTTGATGGTAAACAACAAAGATTTCAACCTCAAAAACATCATAACTACGCACCTTTTCAAGTAATTCGATCTGAGTTTCTTTTGCCAAAATGATCCAAAACAAACATTTTGGGAACATGGAGCTAGAATCTAGTGTTTAATTTTGCCATCATATATATCATGACCAGTTTAAAGTTTAGATTATATATATGTTCATGGATCATGTCCAAGCCGAAGCTCCAAATCTAGCCCGTCTGCGTTTCTTTCTCCTCGAGTTCTTCTTTTCGAATGATCTCCATCATCGTCTCCATGTGACCGATCAAAATCTAAGCTTAAACTCATCCTCTTTTCCTCCATTGATTGACTTTTGATCATCACTTCTTGATGACTGTTTTCATGGCAATTCTCTGAAGTTCTTGATGTGGATGACAAATATGTCAGCTTGTAACAATCAGAAGTTTTGGAAACATAAGTTTGTGGGCAGCCTGGTAAAACTGGATGGTGGAAATTAGGGTTTGGAAAGAAACTTTGATCTTGTTGTTTATTGGAGTTGTTATTGATCAAACAAGTAGGCCTGCTAGTGTTCTTGGCTCTATCTTTCCTGTGGATGTTCATGTGTCCACCCAATGCTTGAGCTGTTGGGAACCCACGCCTGCAAAATATGCATCCGTATGATCTAACTGGTCCAGGACCATCAAGATCTTGGTCATGTGAATCATCTTCTTCAACTGAATTTGTGAGCTGATGTTCATGATCACCCATGGTTATGGACTCCATTGATGTAATTATGCATCAAGTTTATCTTCTGATAAAGAAAGGAGTAGAATTGAAGATGCTTTATAGAAATGGTAAATTGATTTTTATTTATTAATTATTTAATTGTTTATTTTTGTAGGGGTGGGGGTACGTGGGAGCAAAATGAGACAGACTTGGTCTTATTGTTAGCAACATTAACTTATCCTTGTACATGGCTTTTTGTAAATTACTTTTGATATGAAAGAGAATGAGTGAGAGGATAAAAAATTCCATATGACAATAAGGCTATGTGTTATGCAAAAACCCACATCACTCCATGTAGGCGTCACATAATCAACCAACGCCATCACCCCCTTATCACTCCACATCATCTTCACATATGTTATCCATCACTTTCCTGTCACTCCACATTATCACCCCCATTTTCCTCCTTTTTTCCCCTTTCTTTTTCTTTCACCCCGTGATGCCCCTCACATCTGCCGCCTCACGCCCCTCTTCACGCCCCTGTGTAATGGGGTGAGGGCCCCACCAGAGCGTGACCGGCCCCTCTCACGCCCCCATCACACATAGCCTAATGGTTTAAAAAAATGACATATGGTCTAATAACTTAACATGTGGCAAAAAATCCTTGATTTATTATATAAGATAGATTTAATAGTATAATTTAATTATTCAAAATCATTAAGATTTAATTTATTGAATATAAAAGATAATTAATCAATATTTAATATAAGAGATAGGCGAGAACATTTTTTTTAAAGTTAATGAGTTGATGACACGTGCCAAGTGTTGTTATTCTTTTATTAGAATAAGATTAGTTGAGGTAAATTAAATCACACATACATACTTGTTGCATGGAATTATATGGTGATCAAATCTATCTAAAAATCGCAAGTGCTAATTTAGTTACAAACATGACACGTTTATATGAAAAGAATTAGGGAGATGACTTGTCAACGATTGAATTTTAAGAAATATTAGGAAATTAGGCGGATCAAGTAATTGATTAATCAATTTCATTCATTATAGTTAAATATCGGATTTTGATGTTACAAATTAACATACAAGTATAGTTGCAGTCAATATTGACGTATATTAAGATTTTGTTTGGGATTGTTTATTTAACATTAAAAAGACATTTTATTAAAAGTGTTTATAAACATATACTCTTTTTGAATAAAATTTTTAAAATGTTTAGATTATTTTTTCAAAAAGTATTTTTTTCAAAATAACCAAAAAAGGCATTATATTTATAATCATTTTAACCTTATGGGTGGCAGTGACGGGTTGCGATAACGGTGGTGGGTGGCAGTGGAGGTGGGCAGTGCGGTGGTGGGTGGTGGCGATGGAGGTAAGTAGTGGTGGGTGATAGTGACGGGCAGTGGCGGATTGTGGTGTCAATAGGTGGTAAATTGAGTAAATGGTAAATAATGAGAACATATTTATAGTTTTATGCCAATAAGTCATAAGTAATTTTAGAAAACCAGAATTTTTAACTTAAAAAAAAACTTATTACCATTTTACGAAAAGTTATTTTAAAAGTCCTTTAAAGATTAATAAACAAATTATTGACTTATTGGAAAAGCCAATAATAAGTCAGTATGTAATTTTAAAATTATATATCAAAGAGACCCTAATTGCAATATCTGAAATATGATCGATTGTTTTAATTAAATTAAATTTAATTAATTATTTAAATAAATATATAAATTACTATATTATCATTCAGGCTATCTAATCCGTTCGAGAGAAAACTAAGGAAAAAAATTATCACTTTGTAACTAGTGTTTGTCTTTAATCAAACAAAGAAATGCTATTTGACTCATCACACAATCTTTGATTATTCCTTTAATAATTAATTATTTATATGCCCATTAATCATATTGCACTTGCATTAATTAAATATATATATACGTACGCTATCTTAATTAATTAAACCAAAAACTATCAACTTATTTAATTTGGCTGCGACGGCAATGAATACGTACATAAACAACAACTTTAAGCTAACACTTATATATTAACTTTTGTTTTGATGAATTAAGGCGTCAAAATTAAATATTCGAACTGGGATTTACATATATGACTAAACTCACCCACTCTTGTAATTGCTATATATAGAAAAAAATCAGATAAAAAGATGTATATATTTGTCTAATAAGATTATGAATCAATATGACTGGTGACATGTTAAAAAAAGGAAAGATAGTTTAGATTTTAGATATGTCATCTTATCTTTTATACTAAATTTTTACTTTTTAGTACGGAAAATTTTGTTAAGTATTTTCTGTGCTGTATTTTTTTTATTGGATTTGTGGTAAAAATTAATTCCTATTGGAAACAACCCCTATATATGTGTATGTGTGTGTATGCATTAATTATCACATTACTCATGCATTTTAAATAAGATTTAACTGATATTGTGTATATACGTAAATATTTAGTTTGATTTTTTTTTTAAATTTTTTTATAATTTAGAAGCTGATAAGTTAGATTATTTGGAGTTTGGGAGATCGATGGGATTTCTTGCAGGCATGGATATTTAATGGTTGATTATCGATCGATCAATTGTGTATAATAAACTAATAATATAATAAAAAGTCTTGCATTTGCTAATTTTAAGATTTTTCTTTTGAAACATAATTAAATTATGAAAAGAACGTACATTGGCTTAGAGTGCATATATATATGTGCACAAAATATAGAACCTGCTTCCTTGTTTTTATATTTTGTATTTGACTTAGTTTTTTCTTGGCTTTTTTTGTTCACCAATATATGAAATGAAAATAGATCCAAATAGTAGAGACACAAATCGATAAAGTGGTCTAAACAACTACTTAAGAATTCCATAATCTCCTAAACCTATCGTATCTAACATAATCTTTTATCACCCCAAATTTTATAATTATGTAATAATAAATAATAATGTAATTACAAACAAGTGGGTTAATATTTATTTTACAGATTGAATCCAATACAAAGAGATTTTTATTTAAGAAGAATACTAACCAATAGAATATTGAAATGTGACATATTAAAAAACATAAAAAAAATCCGGTAAAAAAAAATCCGATACAGAAAAAAACCAAAAAATGCAGTACAAAATATCAAGAAACTAGTAAAAAATAAAAATCCAATGCAAAAAAATAAATAAATATGGTACAAAAAATAAGATGTTATAACTAAATTATCTTTCATTTGTTTAATTTGTATGAATTTATGTTTATGATAGTATGTATAACGGTAGGAATTCTATGTTTAAAAGGAATTATGCTGCCAATGAATGAAATTCGAGTTTAAAACCAAAGCTTATGAGCATCAATAAATCCAACTGAGAGTTGATTAAAATTATTGTAAAATGGCTTTTTATGCTTTATATATTTCTTAATATATATTTTCTTTTTGAGCATTTTTAACAGATTGAAGCCATTTCATTTTTCAGTCTTTATATTTTTTTTTATCTTCTGTTATGTAATATGTTACATAACGAGCAATACTAGCCCGCATGGAAACGCATGATGCCATGATATACTTGTTTCAATGTTTTATGAGACTTGACTCTAAATTTATTGTGAATACATCTTTCCCATTAATATTTATGAGACTTGACTCTAAATAAAAGAGTAACAAGACTTGAAACATAAAACAATGAAAATCAGATTACATAATGATTATAAAATCCTTCAAACTTAAGCGTCAAATCAAGATCATAATATATACCACTGTTTAAAATTTAGAAAAAAAATGCCAATATAAAGAAATTACACAACGAAAACATATCTCATTAGGGTGTCAAGTATGGGTTGTGTTGGCTCAGATCAACAGAGAACGTCAATCCACTATGGTTGCAAACCATTTGCCTTGTCAAGTTATAAATCAGCACAAATTTGTTTCAAACTGCATTTTATTGTCATAACCTCAATTTTCAAAAACCTCAAATAGAGATAACAACACAAACTTTTGGTCTAGAATGACAAATCACCGCTTGTAAAGTCCCATGTGGTCTACTGAAATAAATTATAGAACTTTTGTAATGTAATTATGATGACGATACAAAAAAACCGGGCAATTCAATAATAATAACAATAATAAATCCTAGAGGTGGCAATTTTATCAATGTCAAAGAAAATGAGTTGGTTTGGGTAAACAATTGTAGTATAATGGGTTGAAATGGGCATTATCTTGAATGAGTTGAGATGGGTAGCACTTAAACACAATACG
Source organism: Mikania micrantha (assembly GCA_009363875.1). Taxonomy (NCBI): domain Eukaryota; kingdom Viridiplantae; phylum Streptophyta; class Magnoliopsida; order Asterales; family Asteraceae; genus Mikania; species Mikania micrantha. The sequence goes on from CM018684.1 coordinate 71,944,620, forward strand.
GGTCAAGACGGGTAACCAAAAAAGTATGTAAATACAATAGATTCAAACATTTAAGAATGATTAATAACATTTTTGGTGAGAAAATCACAAAAAATTATCCAAACTGACTATTTGTTTACTTATAACACATCTTAAGTTAAATTAAATTGATGTTTTTCAAGAATAATATATTTAGACCCGAACTCATTTTGCTCAAAACTCATTCTGACAAGTACCCATCATTACCCGAACCCGTTCTGACACGTTACCTAACTCGACCCAACCCGTCCATTTTGCCAGGCATAATAAATCCCGACACCATTAAATGATTCTTTAATATATATAGAACTCTAACATTCAAACGATGGGAATTTTTTTGCATGTATTTGTTTATATATCAACCAAAAATCATAGCCTATATAAAAAAAAAAAAAAAAAAAAAGAAAACCAAAAAAAAAAGGAAATGCTCTTTACAAAATTAAGAAAAGAAGTTTGATAAGAACAATGTTATTTATTTAATAATAATTAAACAAATAGCATTAGTATTATATCCAACAATACTATTTTTTAAAAATAAATTTCAAACCACAAATCTAAAATAGCCAAACCCAAACAAACAAAACATGATTACTAATTTAAGAAAGAAAAAAAATCATCTCCACGTGTAATGAAAAGTTCTCTCTTAAAATTCAAATAATGGAAATTCCAGTATTATGTGCATTTAAGGTTAGCCAAATCAGTGTACGAGTACGCTCCATTTGCTGTATACGCATATAATAATGTATATATGTGTTGGCTCTTAAGGGGCAAAAGTAAATTTGCACTAATTTTTATGTTATTTTACTTATTTTGTAAAAATAATCGTTAAAAGCGTTGAGGTGATTAACCTCAAACGATAACTTTGAGCCGGCGACTCCTTCGGATCACCCTTTCTATCCCAACTAGGATAGGGGTAATGTTTGTCTCCATCCTTTCCCCCAGACCATACTCTAAGTGAGATTTTTACTGGGTATGCTTATTGTTGTTGTAAATTAGTATACAAGTAGTTATTCAAAAATTTTTAAAAAAAAATTACCAAGACTAACAAACAAAATGAGCAAGTTTTTTTCCAATGGATTTAAAATTAAACCTTTATTTTCAAGGAAGAATCATGTAACAATTCTATTATGATACTAATTTTGGATAAATTTATGAGACGACTTGCCGTATTAATGCACATATGACTGTTATATTTACACAATGAGTACATATCACACGGGAAGATTACTGTAGCTTTAACTTGAATTTTAATTCGTGTCATGATGCATGCATGCATGCATCTTGTCACTGTTTAGAAAATTAATGGAAATTTAGTCTCCATATCATGTGAAGTATATGAGATATCTTTATATGCCAACTGAATTGTAAAACATGTGCAAGTTACATTTAATAAACAATTTTCTAGTTATCAATATTTCCAGAATTAAACTAGACCTAACCTATCAAAACAAGCCCTTTAGCCTATTTTGAATCTGATTTCGAACTAGTGAAACGAGTGGTCAAACCAGTTATCCGGTCAGACAGACGAGAATTTAGTTTTTATATTTTAAATTAGATACGCAAATTTTGGAATATTTATAACATATCTTATTTTTGAAATCCGTCCAACCAGTCAAACTCATCTGATCAGTAGTTTAGTTCAAAAAACATTGGTTATCATCAAATTAGGTGTTTGTCAAATTTAGGTTTTTTAGTGAACATATGTAATTTCATACTTTTCGGTTAAAGAAACCTTGATGTATTTGATTTTTCTGATGCAAATAGTATGTCAAATTTCCTCGAGGTTTGCTGGGCCAACGGTCAGGTTCGAGCTTAAGATCAATTTTGGTGGTTAGAATAAAATAAACTAAGCATAACTCGAAATTGCTAACTACAAGAATATATAACACTACAAAATTGGGAACAAAAGTTCAAAAATCTATGGGATACACAGATGGACTACATAAGCTAAATACCAACTTTGCAAACTAACCTTTAATAATTAGAGCGCGGTGCTAAGAAACCAAAACCGGAGCTTTCATGAAGAAGGGGTGGAGGATCGATATCCGATATACTGATCATATCCATTGATCTAGTGAGGTCATCTGTGGAGAATGGTATGCTGCACCAAGTGACAAGATTTAGTGCACAAAAATAAACAAAATACCTAGTAAAATCTTGCTTTTGAGTGGGGTCTAGGAGGTGTGATGGCGGTAAACGATATTCCTACCTCCTACCTAAAATAGGATAGGGAGGCTGCTTCAAAGAAGACCTCCGGCCCATATATCCGTCTTTTTTTCCTTTTTTCTTACAGATACATATATAATCTTTCAAAAACACAACACAAAGACTGCCTCAAAATTAACTGAAACACATAACCATGTAGCACATACACGGATACACCTAATTGAAACTGAAAAACTCAAAACCATATAGAATATACACCTAAATGCATAGGTCAGAGCACACAAAACCAAGGAAGCAACATTAAAATCTAGCAATCTCTCACTTTATTAGTGCACAAAATAAAGTAGAAAAGAAGTTTTCTAGTGCTACAATGACTGAAATCCCCTCTCATTATTAATGTAAATCAGTTTTTTTAAAAAAAGAAAGAAAGAAAAAAACCAAAATGATTTTAGTTTGGATTATTTTTTATCTGTAACAGTCTCTCAGGTCAAAAGAGAAATTCAAAGCACTAGCTAAAAATGAAACTGGCCAAACAAGTTGAAAGTGCCCAAAGTGTACTATGAATAGAAGCTCCATAAATAACTTTATTAAAAGTAGATTATAACTAAAAAGTAGGATTTATTGAAATATTATAGTTTTGTAATCATATTTGTAGATTATAAACTTATGATTATTTTAAAACGGACAAATTGTTTGTGACTAACCCAACATGACTCTTTTCGACTGAAATAAACTTGTTTGTGTTTTGACCCCGTTACCAGCAGGTCCAGCATGCCCATTTTGCCACATGTTATGTAAGGGTAATTTGGGAATAAGTTCTCAGTTGATCAAATTTTGGAAAGGAACTATATTTTGAAAATCGTGGTTATAGAAAATAGATTAAAGATTGGATTACTAGAAGAAAATGTTTCAAAAGCAATATAAAAAGATATCGGATACATTAAATCCAACCTTGAATCGTCATCGAGCAAGAAAGAGTTGTTAGCGACAACATTAGTTGACTCTTGGGTCATTAGAATCCTCATGTTGGATATAACCTGTCAATTGAAAAATGTAGCTTTTTAAAGTTTGGACTTTGGTAATCTTCATTTACTTGGGCTTGATTGAGCCCAATGGTCATACTTTTGCCTTTAAATTCTAGTTGAAATCCCCATTACAGCTGATTGCAGACTGGTTCTAGTAAGGCCCAGTGAGACCAGTTGTTCGTTCTCCAAGTTGCAGATGTGCAGTCAGCAAAATGATAATTATTTTATATTACCATTTAAAACGTTTTTTTTCTTAACTTTCATGTAATTAACCTTGCATATTTCAATTTTTTGTATACACTCCTACTTTAAATATTGCTTTATAGTTCATTTTCTTAAATACTTAGAAGCTCCACTTTAAAACTTTTGTTTTAGTTTAAAACTGGATACTTTCAAGTCTATATATTAGTATACTAGCCTATAATCCCGTGTATTACACGGGTTGAATAATAAAAAATTAATCCGTTTATATTAAATAATAAATATTTAATAATTACAACAACCTTACCCAGTATATTCCCACTTTTCAGTAGGGTCTGGGGAGGAAGGATAGATACAAACCTTACCCCTATCCCAATTGAGATAGAGAGACTGCTCCGAAAGAGTCCCCGGCTCAAAGTTATCATTTAAAGTTGATCATCCCAACGATTTTAACGTTATTTTCACAAAATAGTTAAAATAACGTTAAAATTAGTGCACTTTTACTTTTGCCCCTAAGGGCCCACACATATATACATTATATGCGTGCACCGTAAATGGGGCGTTAAATATTTAATAATTATAAAATTGTATTTAAGATAAGATATAATTGAATTGTTCTTATTGTTTATTAAATTTTAATAAATTAGTACATTATTGGAATAAAAAAATTTATATTTATTAATATTTAATTATATAATTTAATTACTAAAAATTAATAATATTTATTAGGAGAGATAGGCAGGAAAAACATTTTTCAAATTTAACCAGAATGTGACACATGTCACCTAAAAATTCTCCTTTATTAGAGTAGAAAGATTACTAAAATATAGAGGAAAAAAAAAAACTAAAAAGACTTCAAATAAATAAGAACAGAAGGAAATCCTGAGGCCCAAAAATCCCATTTTCAAGCATAAAGAATGCACATAACCAGGACCAAGAAACTGCTGATAAATTGAAAATATATGTACATCTTGGTTTAAAAAGGTGTGCATTAGGTGCATCTAATGCCTAATGAAAATGCATCTTTGCAGTTGCTTCGCTGCGATTCTATTTAACCATCCATTTCAACGGTCTGAGTTTGTTTTTAAATGAGTTTGAATGAAACCTAACCATTGATTGAACAAATCTGACCATCAGTTGAGCAATAGTACTGAGTATATGAATAAATTAGACCATTCAATGGAAAAACTAACGACAGATGATGAGAATATCTTATAATTTAGTGATTGAAAGTTTGCTAAAGTATTTTGTTAATAGTTTGACTAGCAAATGCCTTGTATGTGTAAAATGTACGCCTCGTGCATCAAGCATCAGATTTTAAGATCAAAGAGCTTTGAATGCCTCGCGTCTTTTGAAACCAAGGCACATAAACACATATAATTGTGCAAAATCAAATCAAAAGACTTACTTCTGGTGAAAGGCTATGTGTGCCATGTTTGTCTTCCCAGTACATAGTACTAATTCTGTACAGTTGTTGTATACTGAGCATCTGCATGCAATCAATTGTTATACCAACAGTTAATTACGTATAACTAATATAATTATTAACCTAGGACCTCGGAAATTCAAACTTACAGGACATAAGTCATGACTTATTTCAATCAGCTTAAGCTTTGGCTTTTGACGGGTAACCTTACACCAAAATGTAGATCCTGGATTAGATACTAAAAATGATACCCCTCTTGATGACTTGATCATTTTTTATTCTTCGTTAGAAAAATTACAAGAATGCTATTAAATAAAAAATATTCAAATGCAATACCAGGAAAGCAATAGCTTGTCTAATGTGCTTGAGCTCGTCCCAAGCTGATCCTGCATACTGAGATTTGACTTCTTGGAAGTCAATAGAAAGAATAAAAAGGCGGAATAAATTAGAGGTGGTGGGCCAGGTGACAATGTCAAACACGTAATCTTTTTGTACACTTTGTTATCATAAGTATTATAAAAAATGGTTTGTTAAAGAGAGTAAAGCTATATTAATATAGTACTAAAGTAATTTTTTATCAAAAATACATTATGTATGTACTAAAGAGTACACATTGGCCGATGTTAGCCCCCATTTCCATCTTAGATATACTTTATTTTTACGTATCGGTAAAAATTGCCACCTCTAACATAAATAGAAAAGCATGTGTCATGTACAATAACAAAAGGTTACCTCTTCAGTTGCCCTGTGGCACCAACGTTCCAATATAGCCAACCCTGACCTAACGTATTCTCCATTACTATAAGAGCAGCATTCTCGTCTAAGTAGAAGGCTGTAAAAATAAATTAAATTAAAAAAAATGAATTTAAAATAAAAATCAGAAAAACAAGCTTTAGCTGTCATAGTATATGAAACCTGTTAAATAATTGGACATTAATGAAAGCGAAAATCTGTGTGAACACTTGGCGAATCAAAAATGGGGGCACCTGCAAAGAAGGTATATCTGAAGGACATTAGCAGACTTTAAGAACTTGGATGATATATTCAGTAACAGAAATTTATCGTACATAATTAGCCTTCAACATGTTTAGCAAGCATCCGACTTTGGTAACAATCCCTTGCCACTGTGCAAGCAAAATCTCATGAGATGCAGCACTTGCAAACGAACGGGCCGTCCCTTTTGGTAAATTTGCTCTGGAAATTCTTGGCGCCTAATAATAACATGAAACATAATATTTTCAGAGGTACAGAATTATTGATAGCAGCAAGGAGAGATAATGACTTCGACCCATTTTTACTTATAAACAAGTATAGTTGGTCATGTTTGATTCTTTCAAAGGGTTAATAGGGTGTTTGGGGGGGGGGGGGCAGTTAAAAATAAATTGGCTAGAAGGGCTGAACAAAACCCAAAACTTTTATAAAACCTCCTAAAGTCCTAAATCATATAAATTTAAATACTAAATTACAACTGAAACAGTATAACTTTGGTGCTCACAATTGACACCCTAACTTTTTAGGAAGAAATAAGCTCTCATGACATAATCACAGAGAAAATAACAAAAAAAATTAAATGAAGCGCTGAATTGATACTATCCGCAAGTGAGGTGATAATATTAGTTCAACAACAACAACAACCTTACCCAGTATATTCCCACTTTTCAGTAGGGTCTGGGGGGGAAGGATAGATACAAACCTTACCCCTATCCCAATTGGGATAGAGAGGCTGCTCCGAAAGAGTCCCCGGCTCAAAGTTATCGTTTGAAGTTGATCATCCCAATGATTTTAACGTTATTTTCACAAATAACTAAAATACGTTAAAATTAGTGCACTTTTACTTTTGCCCCTTAAGGGCCCACACATATATACATTATATGCGTGCACCGCAAATGGGGCGTGATAATATTAGTTCATTTACTTATATTTGATGGATTCTGGTTATGATTAATCCTAAATCATTCCATTTTAAAAACCAGGTGCTGACAAAAACAATATACTATTTGAATAAGACATGTTTAGTGTCAAGATAACATGATCGAATGCACCAAAACTACATGTTCTCACCTCAATCCCTTACCCAACCACCAGACCAGAATGTGTCATCACATATAACCGCAAGTACCTGAATGCACAACCCAAGTAATGGAGATATTTCTCTTTTTATGTTATCACGTATCAGCCCATACGTTTTTTCAACATATGCTATCAATTGCTGATTAAAAAGCACAGCTGGGTATTTGGGATCAACAGAACGAAACGAGTCAGATCCACCTATCGAATTGCCGTCCATTAAAGAGACAGTTACACCATGAGGACTTCCTCGAAAGCTCTATAAAATAAAAGAAATATCATGTTTAGAAGTTATTAAGAGGATTTAAGATTGATCGTTCTAGTTAAACGTTACAAGATGAGAAGGGAGGGCAGTTGGGTAAGAGATTAAAATGGCTTTTCATTGAAACAATACATTTTCTAGTAAGCATCAAAACTGGCCAGGCCAAGCCAAGCCAAGCAAATTTTGTTTGGCTGGCCCTCAAACACTTATTTGCCAACTTTTGAAGCATTTTCTTATAAATTTAATAAATAGAAAGAGATTGGGACCCAGGCACGTAAATCAAGTTTCAGAATTGGAAAGACTCATGCTGTTCACCTTTGCTACTGCTTTTTTACTTTGATTCTACATCCAAGCTGTGTAATTAGAGTAAAAAAAAACCATAGAGAGAGAGAGAGAGAAATCAGAATCAGCAATTTTGACTACTTATTTGTAAATGGATCCATTTGGAGTGTGTTTAATTTCAAACAAGACAACTAGAATAAAAAATTAGTTAATGAAAGAACTGATCAAGCCAGTTGAACTGTAATTTTAAGACATACCTTATAATAATATTACTCAAAATTCACCGACTCATTTAATAAAAAAGGGTAAAAAAGTTTCTTATTTTAACTTATACGCAGTAAGCTGACCTGACTATTTTTTTTATTTACCTGGGTCCTCTTTCCTGATCTTGATCGCCGGTAATTTGAACCTCCAGCAGGATCACTAGCTTTCAGCGTACGTTGTAACAGCAACAGCAATGTTGAAGCATTGGATAACCAATAGGCTAAAATATCACTGTTATCTTGTGTCTTTATTTCAAAAACAAAAAAATAATAAAACAAAACGCTTACTTTAGAGTATTAAATATACCGGTGTGGTGATTACAATTAGATACTCATGTACCTCAATAGCCCGTCCTATAGCCTGGGTTATGTGGTCAAAAATGCTGGTTTTTTCAACTTCAAATGATCGCCATTTCCTTAAACATTTGTATATAATGCAAGCAGCAACTGGTCTGCCTCTAGAAAACCCTAGACGTTGTGCAATACATCGTGTGAGCAAATCACTATATTCATGTTTCTCATCAAGCGATTTCTTTAATCTATCATCTGAATCCGAGGCATCTCTCGAGTGTGTTGAAGAACTGTGAATATCCTAGTACAATTTTAAAATGACATACAATTGTAACAAATTATTAACTCACAAAAAGAACTTTTGCTCTTTCACCAAACAAGCATGATGAATAAAAAAAAAGGTACATGAATTCAGTTTTGTGAATACCTTAATGGAACTTGAGTGTGCTTCTTCGAATTGCAGCTTTGGTAAATCAGGTGGGCGAATAACTTGATTTTGTGACTCTATGTCAGCCAGCTTGCCCTCTAGCCTAAATTCATAAGGAGATTTAATCAGGTGTCACATTCATAGCGGCATCATATGTAATCAGCATATTTTCGGACCATTAACTGTGAATGAGACAAGAACTCTATAGTAAAACATTAACTGTGAATGAGACATTAACTGTGTGTGTGATGAAATGTTCATATAGAAAATCATTTTTGTCTATAAAAGAAATTAAGCAATAGGAGTTTGAGATGTGGCATGGTAGGAAAGAAAAAAAAAGAAAGTAATTTGGGTATACCACCCTTTGTAACTTTTTCAAGTTTCTCAGTTTTTTCTAAATATTACCAATTTTTTATACGACATTACTTTTTATAACAATTACACCACAAACAAATAATTTTCTATATATTGATATATAAAAAATAACCATTTTTAACATTTTTTTAAATTGTACTAGATTTTTCGTACATCTAATTTTATTTTAGTGTAATGCATTACATCAAGATATAGATTAAAAAATACAATATAAAAGAGACATCACAAAACATGTATTGCAAAATAATATAACACAGAAAAATACAATACAACAATTATTTTTTGCTTGTGTAGCCTATGCATATTTCTTTTTTTAACATAAGCAAGTGTGTCTATGTTATGGTAGTTTGTTGCCTCCTGTGTGATATTGCAAAAAATAAAAAAATAAAATAAAATGACAATAATAATAATAATAATAATAATAATAATAATAATAATAATAAATAAATAATAGTAAATAAAATTAAAAAAAAAAAGGAAAAGGAAAGAAAAAAGAAAAAAATTATTTTAGAAAACTTTTGAGCCTGGGGACTCTCACGAAGCAGCATCTCTACTACATTGGGGTAGGGGTAAGGTATGTTTTCATCTCTCTCCCCCTCCCAAGACCCCACAAAGTGGGATTACATGGGGTACGTGTTGTTGTTGTATACTGTTTTCAAAAAAGATATATCAACACTATATCGAAATAAAAGAGGAAAACACACTACAGTTTATAATCTTAACCCAACACCTTATATGACTATATTTGCTTCTTTTTGGTTCTATACAACTTGTTCTCTTTGAATGTATCTATATATATATATCAATATCATATGATAACAAAATCTTAGTGAGCTAACTCTTGGACCCAATCTTGGTCACCTATTTTAAATCTTGAAAAAAAAAAATTGTGGTCTACATTAAACCACATTAAAATTGATTTTTTATTGAAAACCTATTTTTATTCAACTTTAATGTGAGTCACTTTTTTTTCCGGATTTAAAAGAGTGGCCACGATTGTGTTTAATGTTTACCTTTCTAAGATTAGGTTATTATATGACAACCCATACAGATATATATATATATATATGTGTGTGTGTGTGTGCGTGTGCGCATGTCAGTGTGTGTATATACGTATATTTATGATCTCATGGATAAAGTAATTTCCCTTTGAAACAAATGGCTATAAAGGGTTCTTTTAGTTCTCAACTATAAGTAGTACTTAATTGAACAACCTCCTCTGTGTGTATGTCTGTGTGTGTGTTAAAAACAAAAATTGTTTGCTTTAAAATCATATTGTTTCACTAGCATAAGTAGTTTATGGGACTAAAAGGTCACCTAATTTGATAATGATATAGATCCTCTTAGTAAGATTATAAATCCTTAACACAACTTTAAGGAATAATTCTAGATTGTACCAACATGAGACCTTGGGTCGAACTTATGTCTTACATAAGATTATTGTTCTATTGTGATAACTTAAAACGATAATAGAACCTTGTTCATTAAGATTATCCAAAATCTTAAGTTTATATATGTGTGGGCCCTCAAGGAGCAAAACTAAAATTGCATTAATTTTAATGTTATTTTACTTCTTTTGTGGAAATAACGTTAATTTCAAACGATAACTTTGAGCCAGGGCTCCTTAGAAGCCTCTCTATCCCAACTGGGATAGAGGTAAGGTTTGTCTTCATCCTTCCCCCAGACCCTACTGAAGAGTGGAATATACTGGGTAAGTTTGTTTGTTTAGGTTTATGATACCTATCCAAAGATTCCTGAAGCAGAAACACTCTTCTTTCTGTTTCTTCCAATTTCAGCTGCTTATTTTCACTTGATTCCAGAGCTTCACTGAACTTCTTTTCAGATTCATCTGCACGTTGTCTTTCCCAATCAGATAACACCTGCAAGTGAAAAGTGCTTGAATAAGACTATTTGTATGCATTGGCAATGATACAACCACACGTAAAGAAAGAAAAATGAAGGAAGTGAAGAAAAAATAACAGCCCTTTAAGCACTTGCATTCACTCTAAAAAAGATGCAAAAAATTAAACTGCGATGAGAAAACCATCATCAATAGAGGTGGCAGAATATGTGGTTATGATGGGTTATGTAACTAATCAAAACTGGTTCAAGTTAAAAATATTGGTTCTAATGTAGGTTGAAAAAAGTAAGGCAGGTTCGGTTCACCCACAAACATTTATTGACCCTTTTTTGTTTGATGGTTAGAACATTAAATATGGTGACAGTATTACAGCAACATTCTGGACTTTTCAAGCCTTTCAGGAGCCTGAAAAGCATCAGAAACACACTTTGTGTCACTTTAAACCTTTCCCTTGCAAAAAATTTAATTGGCCCATACAGCCCTTCAGAAGTGAACCATTCATAAGAAAATTTTGAAATCACCACTTCTAATCAGCAATAATACCTTCAAGTTATTCACTTCTGTAGCTAAACTAGCAATCTTTTCTGTATCCTCCACGCGAATAGGAATTTCTTTGACTATTGATGCTTCTTCAATTGCTTTCCGTGATAACTCGCGTTCCTTGATAAGTAAAGCATGTGTTTCATCTAATTTACTATGCGTCTCTTGTAGGGAGTTCTGCAATTTCTGAATTTCCTGATCTTTTATTTCTTTCGCCTCTTCAATTGCTTTCTGTAGGGACTCACTTTCCTTGAGAAGCAAGGCATTTGTTTCGGCAAAGGTACTCTGCATGGTTTCCACAGAGCTCCGCAATTTCTGAATTTCAAGATCTTTTGTTTTGTTTGCTTCTTCAACAGCTTTCTGAGCAAAATCGCGTTCCGTGGAAAGCAGTTCATTTGTTTCATTATATTTATTCTGCATGACGTGCAGGGACTTATGCAATTTCAGTATTTCCTGATCTTTTGCTTCTTTTGCTTCTGCAATAGCTTTTTGTGCACACTCATTTTCCTTGAGAAACAATTCATTTGTTTCATCCGCTTTATTCTGCAAGGCTTGCAGAGAATTCTGCAATTTATGAATTTCCTGATCTTTTATCTCATTAGCTTCTTCAATTGCTTTCTCTGCAGATTCATGTTCCTTAACAAGCAAGACATTAATTTGGTCAACCTTACTATGCAATTTCTGAATTTCCTGATCTTTTGACTCTTTTAATTCCATGATTTCTTTCTCTGCTAATTCACGTTCCTTAACAAGCAAGGCATTAATTTCATCAACTTTATTAAGCAATTTCTGAATTTCCTGGTCTTTTGATTCTCTTAAATCTTCAATTGCTTTCTCTGTAGATTCCTGTTTCTTGACAAGTAAGTTATTTATCTCATCAATATTATTCTGCATGGCTTTCAGCTTATTCTGCAACTCTAGAATCTCTTGATCTTTTGTTTCTATTATTTTCTGTGCAGACTCCTGTTCCTTGACAAGCAAAGCATTTGATTCATCAACTTCCCTCTGCATAGCTTGCAGGGATTTTTGAAGTTTTTCAATTTTTTGATCATTTGCTTCTTCTAACTCAATCTACATTATATAAAATTTGTCAGATAAAATAATACAGCCTTTTAACATCCAATACATCATTTATTCATCCTACATTACATTTGTTATAATTCTAATTTCTTGAAAAGAAACATAACCAACAGATTAATAATCATAGTAATACACTTGTAATACCATCAAGCGTTTTTCTGACTCTAAACGTGACATAAGATCTTCCACTTGTTTTTCAAGATTATCCTTTGCTTGTTGGAGTACACTTGCTTCCCTTGCAGCCTATAATAGAAAATTTAAAAGAAAAAAAAAAGAATCAATAATATGACTATTACTTTATTAACTAAATGGTACTGCAGTGTTTCTGCATACTTGCATTTAATTAAAAAAGCAAAATTTCATTTATATGCGAAACATTCTAACGATTAAACTATAATAATAATAACCTTACCCAGTATATTCCCACTTTTCAGTAGGGTCTGGGGGGGAAGGATAGATACAAACCTTACCCCTATCCCAATTGGGATAGAGAGGCTGCTCCGAAAGAGTCCCCGGCTCAAAGTTATCGTTTGAAGTTGATCATCCCAATGATTTTAACGTTATTTTCACAAATAACTAAAATAACGTTAAAATTAGTGCACTTTTTATATGCAAATATATTTCATATTGTTTTATAGTTTATTCTAATAATCTCCCACTAATATTTGTAATTAGTAAAACTGAGCTATTAATTAATCATGCATAAGAGAGACAAAACAAACCATTTTTAATTTTCGAAGCTCTTTCCTAGCAATTCTTCTTTTCCATCTACATTGTGTAATAACTGCTGCCTGTATCAGTTTCTTATGGTACGAGTAATCTCTATGACCACGCCAACAGGACTAGAATTAAAAACTTGTATTAGAATCGAGTGTAAAGGTTTAGAATCACAATATGTAGAGGTGGCAATAACGTCCAATTTGCTTATTAAACAAATGTCTAACAAGTTTAAGTTTTATTACTAACATGCAATACATGTAAAAAAAAAAATTGTAACGAAATCATTCAAATGGACCAAACAGGATGAAAATCGTCCAAAGAGTATTTCTTATTATATAAAACCTCCTAAATTATTTTATTCCAAAAATTAAGATTATTATTGAGAAAACATAATTTGGTTAATCATATTCATACTAATTATTTACCAAAATAAATAATATTCTGGACATAGTGCACCTTGGGTCAACACCTGCCTAAGAAATATTATTTTAATAAAACGTCATTAATCATTTTAACAGAAAAAAATATAATATTATCAAAATAATATCATTATTAATCATATATTACAAAATAAGCCAAACATGACCCCCTTAACCTGTTACCAAGCTGCCCAAAAATTAATTCTAGTGCATAGTTCCTCTTAAATCATTTTGACTAAAAAAACCAGTTTACCATCTAATCAAAATGTTTTTTTAGTCATATTTGACTTTCTAATTAATTATCAAATAGTAAAAAAGAAAAAATTGTCGAAGGTGTTTTGGGTGTCAACACAACCTGACTAGACCCATTACCCAACATGTTGTCCAGCCCATTTTTGCCACCTTCAGGAGTAAGGAAAGAATAGGTTCGAACTTGTAAGAGAATTGCGGCCTTGTTTTGTTGTCTGGCTCGGAATCTTTTACCATCAACCATTGAACGAAGACGGGCCTGGAAGATTACTACTGACAGCTTGAGTTTATTATATGACTTCCATGATAAGTGACGCCTAAAATTGGCTTGTATTTTTAGTGAAGCAGCATTCTTTTGCATGTGTTGGTACAACTTACAAGCAAGCTTTCCTAGAGGAAATGACACCACAAAGTAGTTGGTGATTGAAGCGAAATCATACACAATATAACAGAAAGGATGTACATGTTAAATGTAAAGCAAAAATTATTCATTGAGTGGTATAAAGGAAGGCAGCAGATAGAATGAAACTATAACATGCTTTTAAAAAGAGCATTAAGTGGCACAAAACAGAACTACATTTTGATTAGATACAAGCTAAGAGAAGTGGAAATTTTGACTCCCTAAAAAACGGGTTAATTGGGGGTGGTTTTATCTTAGAGTTGTCAAATGGATTGAAAGTAGCTCAAAATCTAATGTATAAAACCTCCTAAAATCTTTTTGATACGAGTAACGAGCAGATAGAATTACTACAAAAACCTCCTATATTACATGTGTATTCTAAAAGGGGTAGGATGGGAAATAACCTCTAGAGTTTGTTAGAGAGGAGATTATAAATTAGATTTGGTGAGTAGTAGTGAGGTAGGTATGAGTTTGTTATATGTGGGCTCCTCTGTTATAGAGAGAGAATTGAGAGAGTGTTCGTCATTTGTAATTCTTCCTTGATTTTTCAATAGAATTTTAATCCTATTTCCCAATCGGTCTTATGAATGCCCCTGCAACATTTCAAGCAGTTATGAATGATATATTCCGACCCTGACTTCGCCAATCGGTGGTGATCTTTTTTGATGATATCTTAGTCTATAGCCCCACTTGAGACTCTCATTTAGCCGACTTACAAAAGGTCTTTCACATCCTTCTTAATAATTTTTTTGTTCTCAATCCACAAAAATGTTCTTTTGGGTAGTCAAAGGTGGAGTATTTGGGACACATTATCAGTGGTCGAGGGGTCTGTATGGATCCTTCTAAGATACAAGTGGTGCTGGATTGACCACTGCCTACTTCCATAAAAGGCCTTACGGGGTTCTCTGGGTCTTACGGGGTATTACCGAAAATTCATCCAACATTATGGGAGTAAAGCCAGACCTCTCACCGACTTAACCAAGAAAAGTGCTTTCATTTGGTCAAATCACGCTCAAGCTGCTTTTGATCAGCTTAAATAGGCCCTGGTCGCTGCCCCGGTTCTTACTTTGCCAGATTTCACACAGCCATTTGCAATTGAATGCGACGCATCGGGGAGAGGAATTGGAGCTGTTTTAATGCAGCACCACAAACCAGTTGCCTTTTTTAGTAAAGGATCGAGTGATCGCAATTTGTCCAAGTCGGCTTATGATCATGAAATGATGGCTTTGGTTTTGGCAGTCCAACATTGGCGTCAGTATTTACTAGAATCGGGCCCAGTTTGGATACAGGGACCTAAGTTGTTGGCTGAAGCTCAAGCAGATCCAACCATCCAACAACTTATGCAAAAATACTCTCAAGATCCGAGCAAATATCCTGGGTATTCACTCAAACAGGGCATTCTTTTCTTCAAAAATCGATTGGTAATCTCAGCTGTATCTAAGTATATACCTGCCCTCTTACATGAGTTTCATACCACGGCCACAGGGGGCCATTCAGGTTACTATCGTACGTATCGAAGGTTAGCCGCCAATCTTTTTTGGCCGGGGATGACTTCAACAGTAAAGCAATTTGTCAAGGAATGTGATTTATGCCAAATATGTGAAGCAAGCACTATGCTGCCAGGTGGGCTGCTACAACCCTTGGATATTCCTGAAGCCATTTGGGAGGACCTATCAATGGACTTCATAGGAGGTTTGCCGCTTTCAAAAGGGTTCAATGTGATATTAGTGGTTGTTGACCGGCTGTCAAAATATGCCCACTTTATTGGCCAAACACCCTTACACTGCTAAAGGAGTTGTTGAGCTGTTTGTAATAGAAGTCATCCGACATCATGGAATCCCTAAAACCATAGTAAGTGATCGTGATCCCCTCTTTCTTAGTAACTTTTGGCAGGAGATTTTCAAGTTGCAAGGAACAACTTTGCAAATGAGGTCGGCTTATCATCCTGAGACAGATGGCCAAACAGAAGTGGTGAATCGTTGTTTGGAAGCCTATCTCCGTTGTTTTGCAGTGGATAAACCCAAGTCTTGGGCTCAATGGTTACCATGGCAGAATTTTGGTATAATTCTACGTTTCTGTATCTACAGGACTTTCCCCTTTTGAGGTGGTGTATGGCAGGAAACCTACAGTTTTTCAGTTTACACAGATAGAAATTCGAGTGGAATCGGTTGCTCAAGAGTTGCAGAATCGAAATGCGACATTGCAAGTGTTAAAACGTCACTTGGCTAATGCTCAATCCTCTATGAAAAGTAATGCTGATAAGCATAGAAGGGAAGTAACTTTTGTGGTAGGAGATTGGGTATATGTGAAGCCCAAATCCTACCAACAAATGTCAATTTCCAACCGGAGTAATAAAAAATTAGCCCCTTGCTTCTTCGGTCCTTTCCATATTAATGCTACGGTGGGCCCTGTAGCTTATAAACTGCTCCTGCCAACTACTTCCAAAATCCATCCAGTGTTTCATGTGTCCCTGTTGAAGAAAGCCATTAAAGGAAAAGCTGCACCGTTCGTTCCTTCTGAGTTAGAGACAGAAGATCGAGATGTATTACTCCCACAGGCTATTTTCGATACTCGAACTTTGTCAGAGGGGTCAAAGACAGTGGAACAATGGTTAATCCAGTGGCAATCACAAACTCCAGAGGAGGCAACTTGAGAAGACAGTGAATGGATGAGGAACCAGTTTCCATCATTAAGTCTTGAGGTCAAGACTTTAAAAGAAGGTGCGGGTAATGATACAAGTAACGAGCATATAGAATTATTACAAAAACCTCCTATATTACATGCGTATTCTAGAAGGGGTAGGATGGGAAATAGCCTCTAGAGTTTGTTAGAGAGGAGATTATAAATTAGATTTGGTGAGTAGTAGTGAGGTAGGATTAGTTTGTTATATGTGGGCTCCTCTGTTATAGAGAGAGAATTGAGAGAGTTTTCGTCATTTGTAACTCTTCCTTGATTTTTCAATAGAATTTCAATCCTATTTCCCTATTGTGTGTGTGTTGTGTTGAATCTCTATCACTTTTCAATCGAAAATTTTATATAGTTATCAAAATAGGTGTTTTTTAACTACAACTAACACATTAATTAAGTATAACGGCCCCGTTTGTGGTGCGCACATAATGTAGATAAGTGTCGGCCCTCGAGGGGCAAAAGTAAAATTGTACTAATTTTAACATTATTTTACTTATTTTTTATGAAAATAATGTTAAAGCGTTGGGTTGGTTGGTTAATGAGGCCTCATGAGCAGCGGGTGCCATTGAAAGGGGCCTCTCTATTCCTACAGGGTAGAGCCTAGAGATAAGGCCTCAGAACCTACCTTTTTTACTTGATAACCGTCGGAACCTACTTACGTGGCAAACCCCTAGGTCCTCAGACCCTACCTTAGCTTTGCTAATGATGAGATATACAGAGTACGATGATGACATTAATTATAAAGAAACTTAAAAATTGAACAAAGAGTGTTTGTACGTTAACTCAATCTCCACCAAGACCATACAAAAAATGACCTCTTTCAACCCAAACCGATTTTGACCTATGACCCAACCCATCAGACCTGCTCGTCTTGCTAGTCATTACCTCTAATGTGTATTGTGTAACAGAATTGGATTCTTTAAGTCTTTTACTTTGTAAAGGAAAGGTCTTTGGCTGTGTTTTATCTCAAACTAAGCAAATGAGAAAAACCTAGCTAAACGGGAAATAGGTCAAATGGGTAGTCTATATGTAATGCATAAGAGATTACTATACTAAAGGCTTTAGATTATTATTGTAATTGTATAATTTTAACCATAACTAAAAATGAAGAAAAGGTGTTCATGGTCAATCAAACACAAAGCAACCTGCACAGAAATGAACACTTTAAACCTGAGCCCATTTTAACTGTTACCCAACCCGCCTTACCCAAACATCTTGAAACCTCTATCGTGTAACAAAGCAAACATTTCATGTGACAAAGTTTTCTTGAAAATCAACCTCTGCAGAAAGATTGCCAGACTATCACAGATTTCCTCAAAGCAAGAAAATATTTCCTTGCAATGTGAGTTCTAATCTTTCTTTGAATAATTTTGGTTGTATTGCTAAGTTTTTGTGCTTTACGTGCATCCAATTCAGCCATCTGACCAGCTCTAAGGAAAACTTTTGTTTTTCCAATCTGTCAAAGTATTTAAACACTTTTTATTTAGTGCATTGAAATGCAAACACTTTATTTAGTGCAGTAAAATGCAAACAGCTGACTGTAAGCTATCAGAGTATCAATTAAAGCACCAAAAAAGAAATATTGCCATAGAATAAACAAATTATTATATCTGTGTTACAAAAATAATAAATATATAAACAATGAATAAAAAAGCTTTTAATACCTGAGATCCCTGCAGTCCCACCTTGTCCAGGATCATTTTGCATGCAACTTTGGCATTGAGACTGTAGAACTCAATTTTAAAATTCAAGCAAGACATCATTAAAATGTACTGTGCTATTAAGAACTGATCAATATTAGTCCCCTGTGTGTGTGTGTGTGTTTGGATGAAGTTGAGATATAAATGATATCCTAGGTTCCTTTTTATTAGTTTTCTTGATAAACAAGTTAAGAGAATGACTATAAATAGGGATAAAGTAATGATATTTAGACATAGATGGAAACTAAGTCTGTTGATTTTGAGAGAGCGTGCATCTCAAATTGTAGGAACTATCATGTACTTCCTTTCTTTTCAGTGCTTTGCTAATAAAAATCCAATTTGATTCATATAGCAAACTTTGAACAAATTTTATTTTGGATAAGCACTTTGTTTTCAACCATATAGAGGCTCAAACTAGTCAGTAGTTACACTTAAGCTAATCATGTAAGTTAGCAATTTGCAAGCAGCACATCACGTCAAGAAATGAAACCAATATGACCAAAGCTACAAGCTTGTCAGGTTACATATCATTATGAACCAGGTCAGATTACCCAGAATGAAATAAATTCAGAAGTTTGGGCCCTCTTTTCAACACTATTGAAGGTAAAGATAATGATTTATCCTAAATCGAAATCAGACCAATGTTTGTTACTTGTACAATAACTTGTTTTTGTAAAAAGAAATCAAAATGTATTTTACTTACTTTCCTTTCTTAACCTCTGGAGCAAGAATGCTAAAACGGTCAACAAAATCAGAAAAACTCTTGCGAGTAGGATAGCCAGCACAGCTGATGCGAATAGCTTCTAGAACCCCCTTTGAAGTAACAGAATCTAGTAAGTTCTTAGAAATATTATAAAGATAAAATATATCTACTTTGTATAACTCACCCCACATCGTAACTGTTGCATAATGTTGACATTTTCAAATATAGCAGGTTTAAGAAGATTATTTGGCTTCACACATCTAATGAAGTGTGGTTCTGTGCATTTTAAAATTTCCATCAACTGCTGAAGTTGTAGCTGCAAGCATTAAAAATAAGATAATCACATCACATGTATAGCAGGTCTAAGATATATATTTTTTAATTTACTAGTTTGACCCATAGTGGGAAAAAACATAACCTAAATCATAAATAAATAGGTTGTAACTGCCACCTTTAGTTATGATCAACATTAGAATAAGGAATAAATTTAAAGAAAAAATTACCTTGAAGCAAGATCCAACTGATGAGAATTTAGAAGACTTATTTGAAGATTTAGTAGCCTCTTCAGGCAATGGAGGAAAAAGACCAGATACAAAAAAACATTTGGAAGCAGTTAACATATCTTGATGTTCAGGAACAACATAATCTTTGTTTTTGTCCAAAAATTGCTCTGATTGATATTGAACCTGAACAATAACAAATTAAAGAAAAACACAAACATGCAATATCTGTAGACATAAGAAGCTTTTTAGTACAAAGAAACAAAAATTATATTAAAATTTACCTCTCCTGCATAATGAGCAATTGTGAAACCAGCGCGAGACAATTTTGGTTTGAAGAATCTTTGGTGAGATCTAAATGTCTGATAAAGCTTTTGTGAGAATGTTTCATGAGTCGACTTGGGAAACATACTGGAAACAGAACAAGTATGTCACAATTGAAAAGATGCACAATGCAGATAAAAAAATAGTGTAAAAGAAAATACCAGGCTTCATCAAGTAGAGCAATTATCCCACCAGGTTTCTGCAATCATAAATCAATCCTTAATTTAATGTTTTAGGACATTAAGTCATTATGTTGTAATGCAATATTTACCATTATATATAAAATTTGATAGGTTTTTTAGAAGCACACAAAGAGCAACATTACATGTTGCAAACTTACAATACCAGACAATGGTTTTACTTCACTGCAGAAAGTTAGGGGGTGCTTGGAGATGACTTTTGAGAGTGACTATGTTATACCAGATAATCATAATCAAATATTCCGTTGTAAGAAACAAACAGTAAAAAATAGTGTTTGCAGTGATTTTGTTTAACAGATAATCATATGTGCAATGTTTGGCAATTTCTGATTATTCAAAAATTTCGTCAATAAAATGACAAATATTTTTTTTAATAAAATGTTAAATAGTTCGTGATATAGAAATAAAATCTTGGATATTATTAAAAAGATTGTAAATTGGTAAAATTTCATTTCACCCTTAAGACAATGGACTGCTGATACGAAACTTAATATCAAAAACTGATTACTTGACCAACAATCTGATAAAAATCAGTTTATCCAAAAAACATAAACTGACTGTCGCCTTTTAATCAAATAACTAGTTCAAAAGCACAAATCCAAACACCCTCCAACTTTGACCAATTGACTAAAAGTTAGACTATGCTAGTTCTTTCAAGTAAATCGCTACAAACAAAACATTATATAAAATACCTTTTCAATAAGATCTAGGACATCCTTATTATCTATAAACTCTATGTAGCTCCAGTCAATTTCTTCTTTGCTATATTCCTCTTGCTCTGTCTTGAACACATGCTGTATAGAAGTACAATAGAGATTAATGGGGAAAAAATCAGCGATGTGTTCAGCAAAATAATTAATGAATGTAAGAAAAACCAAAAGTCATACCTGATTGAAATGTTGTTGAAGTTTTTCATTGGTGTAGTTAATGCAAAATTGTTCAAAACTGCACAATACATACATAGTTACACATGTATCACCACAACCAAGTAGGGATGGCCCTTTCAACTTAAGAATGCGCCGACTTGGATTGTATTTAATAAGCCAAAAAGGTAAAATAAGAAAATAGCTTAATAGGAAAGATCAAATGGATTATATGAGTCAAAGGTTGAAAACAGTTACTTCCTAAATCAATTATTCAAAATATTATATTATCATTCGAAATAATACAATTTGAGAGTTTGAGACAAATTAATTTTGCATAAAAATGAAAATTTAGACAGGGATAATGAGTCAGGTCACCAAAAAAGCAGAGAAATCAATGATTATGTCAGCACAAAAGACTAACCTATTGGTTTTAAAGCTTTCAAAGCCATAGATGTCAAGAACCCCTATCAGATATGTTGAATTGTGATCTTGCCCAATAGACACGTTAATTTTTTCCACTAGCCTGCATGTATGAAATCATGCATGTTTGAAACTGCTATAGTATTTATTTCTAGTTATCAAGTGTCATCTTGCATTTAAGATCCGAAACTTGCACATATATACTACTTGTCAACTTTGATGACAAGATGCACCATCTTGTAAATGCATACACATAAATTCATCACATCCATATCCTGAAGATCTGTCTACTTTTATGTGTATCACCACTTGTATTTACCTCCATTTCACCTTAAGCTGATCCTTCATTTGTGCAAGTTTTGATACCAAATACAAGTGGCCAATTCAACCCATTTACTTATGAATGTAGGGGTGTTCAAAAAATCCGCAAACCGAAACATATCTGTAAACGGAATAAAACCGAACCGAATTTTGCATTCGGTTTTCGGTTCGGTTAGTAACTTTATTTGAGTTCCGAATTTGCATTTTGGTTATGTTAATCCAAATGCGGTTTTCATTTCGATTATCTGTTCAAAAGTATTTTTGAACCCAATTTGTTTTGTTTAATCGGTAAACTGATTAAATCAAATACATATTTAAATTTATTACTTTAATTAACAATATACATGGTTGAATTTGGTTTATTCGGTTTTTAACCAATTTATTTGATTTTTAATCGGTTTAATTCCATTTGTTCGGTTTTAACAGAAAACAAACCAAATTGAATTCGCTTTGGATAACCAATTTTCAAATTTGGTTGGGTTCGGTTCTCGGATAGGGGAAAATATTTGAAAACCGACTAAACCGGACCAAAGAAACCTAAGTACCGAACAAACCGTTAACCGAACCGATGAACAACACTAGATATAAGCACATAGTAGCTCAAAAGTAAAATATTTTTTAAAAACTAACAAAATAAAAGGTCAAATCAGTCAAAAGTTGCATAGTGTATACATTTAATTATAGTATAACCTCAAAAATGATTTACTCAAACAGTTATATTATTAATGTAGCATAAGAATTTAAGTGTTGTTTTTAGTTATATGAAAAATTATAGAAATTCAAAAAGCAAGTGTTGCTTTATTCAAACTATTATATTATTAATGTAGTAATACAGTTTAAGAGTTCTTGTTAACTACATGAAAAATTATATTAAAAAGGAAAAAGTGTTCATGGATACACGCAGCCCAACCTATTTTGACACATTATTCAAACTTCCAAGCGTTTGTTAGCTAGTTTATTAAAAAATACTCAAATTACCAGTCAAATAGGCGTGAATATAAAGTCTTAGCCAAACCATCCCTGCTAACAGAGGCACCCTCAGGATCAAGACTTCTTTTGATAACTTCTTCAGGAGTAACCATCACTCGCTTTAGTAGTGCATCTTCCAATTCTTGAATATCACACCTAAGAATCATAAACACCTATTCAGAGATGTACACACATACATCCATTAGAAATAAAAGTCTTAAAGAGGTGGCAATTTCAACAGATCCTGGTCATGTTTCTTCTCTTATGGGACAAACGGGTTAAAAGAAAACAAACATATATTTTTAATGCATGAAACCTATTACAATTTCTTGCTTCTGGATTAAAAAAATCTTAAGAGCCAACCCCACCTGACCCATTTGCCACTAACCCAACCTGATCATTTTTCCAGCTATATATAAAATGAGAAGGAACAAAGATATTTAAGTTCTAAACACACAATAGCAACTCTGCTGTCATCTGAAGATGGAATTTGGATTTTCCATCTTTCAGAACTGATGAATCAACTTCTTTCCCTTTGGAAAATTCAATATTGCCAAGATGGAGAACTGAAGCCAGAACTCTGAAAATTGCATCCTGAAATAAGTGAGCATGTTATTGCAGTTATGTTACATATTAAATGTCATCAAGCAAATTAATATGAAGAAACTATAACCTGTTCCTTTTCATTCATTCCAACAACATCCATGGCTCTCCTTGTGGCAAGATAATCATGGGAATCGTTTACACCGTCAAGCTCATAGCAATTTGATTGGTTGAGATATCGAAATGATCTAGGATCTCCCAATTTGTATTTCTTAATTTCCTGAACATGTTGAAAGTTAGTGAAGATTTCATAGCCAAAGCCTTGGTCATGAAATGTGATTCAAGTTAAATACAGCCGATATTTGCAACCTATTTAATTATAAAATGAATCAGAATGTTAATTATTAGATGAAAAGCAAAACAGTTGAAAATCACCTAGATCTATATTGAATTACATAATTATTGTAATTAAAAAAAAAAGGTTGTATACAAGTTAAATAACCTATTTGAATCCAGTCAGTTTTCATCCATTACCCCACCAACCCATCTTGCCAATTGTAATGTAGACCAACCTCAGGAGGGGCTGCACAGAGAAGATAAAAACAATGATAGTTGCGTTCAGGATCAGAAATTTGGCACACACGAGATCTCTCAAGAAGGTATGTTCGGATAGCTGCTCCAGAAATTCGGGCATGTTTATCAAACTGAATCTCCACAAATTTACCAAAACGGCTGCAACCAAAAACAACTTTAAATGTAATGAATTTCAGCAAATGTGGTTCAAGTTATTGTTAACTCATACAATAATATTAGCAAGGTTGCACCTGGAGTTGTCATTTCTAACAGTTTTTGCATTCCCAAAGGCTTCCAGAACTGGATTTGACTGCACTCATTACATAATGCAAATATCATGTGTGTATGTGTGTATTTCAATAACCTTTAGTAGATTTTTTTCATCATGGATATTTCTAGCAGAGATCAATCAAAATGTATCAAGTTAGTTTTAAATCTTACTTCCAGAATTTGTTGTTCAACGCTTCGTCCTTCAATGCCTTTATGACCACCCAAATAGGCAAGATATCGCATAAGCATTTTAGTAGTCTCGGTTTTACCAGCTCCACTTTCACCACTGACTAAGATTGAGTTGCTTTTTCTTTCATTAATCATTGCCCTGATATATTAAAAGATATTAATGTTTGCGAATCCAATACAAAAATACGTGGCAGAGATGGCAAAACAAGACGGGTCATGCAGGTTGGATAACGACAAGAAATGGGTCCCGGTCAACATGTTCCCTTCATACATGAGCATATAGAGCAAGGTTGGGCCAGACACCAAAACTTGCCCATTTTTTAAAACTAGTAAAAAACTAATACGAATTAATTATTAAACCTTCATTATAATAAAAAAATGTAAACGAGTTTTTCTAATGTGTGCCCCAAATCCTAAGTGCAAACATTAAAAAGCATATAATGATCTCCTAATTTGTTTCAAAAAACCAATTTTTCCCTTAAAAATTTATTCATTATTTCTTGATAAAGATTGTCTCCTAATTATAGAAAGGGTAATATTGGTAAAGCAAAATTAAGAGATGACTGATATCACCTAACATTCATAATTTATAAATGGGACTATGAGTTAAATAAATACTTCCAAACACATTTAAGAAAAACCCAATCTATATTACTAAAATATTATTTGTAATGAATTACAAAATTTTAAGGATTTGATTACAAAATATGACCCATTTGAAACCTATTTCATAGTCAACTAATTTATATTAATCCATTTGATCTGTTACCAATAGAACACAAAACAAATTGGCCTGTGTTAGTACAAATAGTTGATATTCCCACCTCTAATATGTACAGTACAAATGAAACAGAGGAATAACCTAAAAGCAGCGTCTGCAATTGCAAAAACATGAGGATCTAACTCCCCCAATGTTGCTCCTTTGTACCGATCCATCATTTTAGCATCATACAAGTGAGGCAATCTTTTAAATGGGTTAACAGCAATTAAGATATTGCCGGTATATGTCTGTCATTGTCAGAATACGATATAATATTATGACACAGCCGCCCATAGCTGCAGTAGTTCATGGTTTTCTCTCACCAAACTGAAAATACAACTAAAAGAAATAAATGAACAGAAGTATATATCTTCTTACATATATTTCATTGCGTTGATATCTGGTAGATAAATTTTGTAACACTCCAGGTTCATGCAAATAAGAAAGTTTGGTCATGTCATCAACTCCACCAGCAGGAGCTTCCACATCTTTAGAATATATTTGTGATAAACTCGCAACAACCTTAAATTGGAAAAGAGAACAAATGCAGATTAAAAGTAAACTATAAGCGTAAAAATTAGAAAATGTTTTACTTTTGACAAAATACTATATAAACTTACTTTTTTCCCATCAGTAGTTTGGATCTCTGCTTCTTCTCCATTAATATTTAAAACTTCTCCATCTATCCAAGCAACTAACGGGTCTTCAACCCATACCTGGGAACCTACGATGATATTTGTCATAGCACCCTGTAAATAAATTCCAAATTCCACAATTTACCAAAAGAGTGTATCAATGACTGAATCAAATTTAGGAGTGTACAGTGGAATCACAAATCAGCAAATGAATGAAAAATATACAGACTAAATTTTTTAAGGTCAAAATGTCCAATAAAATAGCGTCCCAAGCCCCAATTTGAGCTAGTTAAATATGGATACAATTTTGAGCACAAAATAAACTTGGGATCATTAATTCATTATTGCTCTTTTCGTGTCCTACTCCTCAAGTTCACTTTTGGGAATGTCAGAAAGGGGTTCAAAATACTATATTCAAATATGTAACACTTTTAAGGCTTCAACTTAGATCCATTCTTCTTTTCCTTGGCATTTTCAACCAATTTATGTTACCTTTTATTATTCAGAAGAATGAAGATATGATATACGATTATATTAGGAAAGGAGATGAATGATGTAGATGAGTTTCAGCAGCAGGTTAACTGAATGGATATCAAGTTTAATCATAGAGTCACGATTGGCTTCCATGCAGGTTTCTAAACTAAATTTTAAGGCTTTGATTTGATTTATTCTTCTTTTTCCATGGCATTTTTCACCAAATTATGTTACCTTTCAATAACCATATGATATATGACTGTGTCATGAAGTGACTCAGCGGATCCAGGAAATTTTTTCGGTAGGTTCACTATTTTAAAACACTTCAACTAGATAGAACCGGGGACAAAAATTTCTGGGTCGGTTTGACGGTTCAAGGCTTCAGGTCTTGTGATGTCAATCATGTAATAACAGTACGACATATTAAGTAAATAATTAAAAAAACATCATCATTAGCTTTTATAAAAACAACAAAAAAGATGATCGGCAAGTCATAATATCAATAAGCATTGAGGGTAAAATTCATCAACGATGAATCCTTTCCCATATTCAATTTGTGGCATCATTCTTTCAACCCCTTCATTTAATTTTTGATTGTAGAAAACTACACAATTTGTATAAAAATAAATTAATGAATCAAAATCATCAAAAAAAAAAAAAAAGATAGATGAAAGACGGATCATGTTTGCTGCAAGATCAACTGAGGAATGCAGTATCACAGTGAAAACTAACCTCACTATAATCTGAAACACATAAACGATAAACGTCTATCATAAATGTGTGACAGAACATTTAGAGAGCATAGATTCATAAAACAGTGAATTTACCTCAGATGAACTGAATATTGCAGCAGGAAAGAGAATCTCAAAAGGATTGTCCAAACGAGAATCCCAACAATAGATAGGATGTAGCGCGTCTATGACTCAAAACGCTTCCATTTGAACAATTGGAAGGCGATCTGAAGGGCTGCGCATGATCGATTAATTTAAAAACAAAAAAGGCAAATGATCAAGAACTGAAACACATGTCTAGTTTGAAACATTGATTTTGATTAGAAAACATAAACCGAGGATAGAAGCATTACTTTTTGTAGTTTCACAACCGAAGGATCATAACTAAAGTTGTTACCTAAGACATGTTATTGCTCAAAATTATCATCAGAACGTTTTCATTCAAATAGATATATAAAGGGTTATAAACTTATAATACCTTGTGTCAAAATCCAAAATTCTGAATTCTGTTCAA
Organism: Mikania micrantha; assembly: GCA_009363875.1. Classification (NCBI taxonomy): domain Eukaryota; kingdom Viridiplantae; phylum Streptophyta; class Magnoliopsida; order Asterales; family Asteraceae; genus Mikania; species Mikania micrantha. The sequence continues at coordinate 71,972,072 of CM018684.1, forward strand.
CATAAGCTGCAAATCGGCAATCAGATGAGTAATCAGTTATCAATGGGAAGATTTGTTTGCCTTCTTTGTCAAATCTCCTCTGGATCTTGGTGATTGAATTTTTGCACTGCAGTAAACAAATTATTAAAGATTTCGCTAATAACAAGATAAAAAACATTGAAAACCAGAATTACAAATTCACAGTGGAATGGTAGAATGATATTATATAGAAAACTAACAAAAGCATACATTAGGTTCAGATAATTTTCGAGTGATGCAAACAATTAATGCAATATTGTTTTTCATGACATCAAACTTGGCTTTTTAATGCAAACATCGCTTCATATTCAGTTCATAATGATGAATCATCTCACATTTTCTTAAAAAAATCAGGTGCAGGGCGTAGGGGCCGAGCCGCTGGCAGGGCCACATGGCGCAGGGGGCAAGCGGCACTCCGATGTTCGGCAATGCGGGGCAACGGGAGGCGTCGCTGGGAGAGACGGTGTACGCGGGAGTCGTCTAGTCGAGAGAGGGCATTACCAGGAGGCAGGGGCAGGGGCAGGAGGCGGGAGCTTGAGTTACGTAGTTTATTTTAACGAGAGAGAAGAAATGAAATGAAAGATGGAAACATTTTTGTGTTTCTTAGCTTCATTTAACGAGAAAGTGAAAAAGAATAACACATGTTGTGTTTCGAACTTTATTTAAGAAGGGAAATTGAGGAAATTTCTTAGTTTCATTTAACGAGAAAGGGAAAAAGATTAACACATGTTGTGTTCCGAACTTTATTTAAGGGAAATTGAGAAAATTGGAGAGAATTGAAAATAAAACTACGCAAAATTACTTAGATTTTTCCTTTACTTACCTTGCGAGAACACAGCTTAACTCCCTTGGTTTAAATTTAAACATTTTTTTCAAAAACAAAAACAAAAAGTGAAATAAAAAAAAAAGCATACGGTACTCAAACCCATGACCTAGTGAAATGATATTCATGATTCACCTTTAAAATATTAATTGGTTCACCCAGTCTTTAAACCCTTTCGAAGAAATTTTTCCTTACTAACGATTCGACACGCGATGGGTTCCGGTGAACCCACTCCTTTGCACATAGATCCGCCCCATGAACGATTGAACGATGATGGATGAAGTAGCTGAACTTCAACAGCATGAAATCTAATGCGTAGCAAGTTTAATCAAAGGGTCATAATAAGCTTCCATACAAGTTTCTAGACTGAATAAGTTGAGTCGTCTAACGGCTAAAACCACCAACAAATGGATCAATACGTGTAGATTTCCGAAATAACAAGTCTTGTAACCATAGATGACTCAATCTTTTTGTGGCCCAAAGCAAATGATTAAAATCGAGGCCCTTTTTTCTTGTTGAACAACCCGATTCATATTTATGATTTCTATTTGACATTGGGCCTAAAGACAACCTAAGTTACCAAGGTTACCAGCCACCAAAGCCTCTGACTCAACCTGATCTTCAGCAACAAAACATCAAAACCCAATTAACAAATGTAAGCCAATTAACCAATAGTTTGACAACCCGCAACCAAAATCCATATATTGAATCAATAATTAACCAAATACGAAATCAACCAATCACCTGATCAGTAACCAGTTCGGTAATCAGTAATGTTGTCAACAGCTATGTAAACAGTAAAGTAGTATATATTTACCTGATCGGAGAGACGGAGAAGATCAAAGAAAAGTTGACCGGATTGGATTTTTATGAAGCCATCCTGGTATTAGGAAACCTGATCAACCATGCTTCGTCTCTGCCTCTCTGGTATTTGGTATTCGATATTTGGAGAATATCCAACAATTATTGTCGTTCACGTCCACTGGTATTTGCAAACCTAAGAAGTTAGACCCTTCGTCTCCTGCTAAAAAGAGATCGTAATACCCTTGCTCTATTTTCCTAAAAGCATGCCTTAATACAGCTTTGTTTGATCAGACATTATTAACCAGACAGGTACATTTTGGAGTAAACATATCGTGCTTCCCCCTCGTTTCCTGAATCAAAACATAAGCAGCATGTTTCTGCCACCATCACCGGAATATTATCGTGTCCGGCGACCACCATTGCTGCAATTACAGCATTGAATCGAATGTGCAATCGTGGAATCAATAAAGGGTTACTCACTTCACTCTTGAATGACAATAATTAAAAGATAACACACACAGTTTTCACACACACTTGATTTCATATAAAAATGAACGAACACTTCAAGTGATTACATTACTGGAATAAAATAGAAAATAACACAAATTTCTAAACACCACTAACCCATGATGACACACCACTAACTCATGATTTAATTGAAAAACAACTACCCACTACGTACTTGAGAAAACAATTAAATAAACATAAAATAAAATCACATGCACATAATATGCACACGTGAACAAACTCCAACACAATTCGGTGATGTACTTTAACACTCCCTCTCATCACCAACTTGAGTCATCAGCATGTTGCCACAGAATTTCAACATTTTTGCCCTTGGTAGTGCTTTTGTGAATACATCCGCAACTTGATCCATTGTATCCACCTGCTGTAAATCAATTTCTCCTTTCAGAACCTTTTCACGTATAAAATGATACTGCACTTCGACATGTTTCGTTCTGGCATGAAAAACCGGATTCTGAGCTAGCTTGATGGCTGAAATGTTATCACAGAAAATCTTGATCTTGTAATCCACCTTCTGATTTAACTCATTCAGCAGCAAGATTAACCAAGTGCACTCTTGAGCGGCCATAGTCGCTGCTCTATATTCAGCCTCAGTAGTAGATAACGACACAGTAGGTTGACGCTTGCTACACCATGCGATGGAACTTGAACCATACATAAACACATACCCTGTTGTAGATCTTCGTTCGTTCAGGTCTCCTGCATAATCCGCATCACAATAGCCTTTAAGTCTAGGATTTAGCTCCCTCTTGAACACAAGACCACTTCCTGTAGTTGACTTGATATATCGCAGCACCCTTTTTACAGCAGCCAGGTGTGGCTTTCTTGGTTGTGCCATGAATCGGCTAAGAACTCCGACTGCGAACGAAATATCAGGCCGAGTTAGAGTAAGATAAATCAAGCTCCCAACCATTTTCCGATAAATAGTTGGGTCTTCAAGTTCCTTTCCTTCAGTAGCATACAACTTCACACCAGAATCCATAGGAGTAACTACAGGTTTGCATGTGATCATATCAAAACGTTGTAACAAATCAGTTGTATATTTTTTCTGGTGAAGTACAACTTCAGTTCCAATATAATCAATCTCTAGCCCAAGAAAGTGTTTAAGTTTTCCCAGATCTTTCATCATAAATCTGGTATTCAAATTTTTCTTAAGCTCCTCAATTTCCTCTTGAACATCACCTGTGATGATCAAATCATCCACATAAATAAGAACAACTACGACTTGATTCTTACCAAGTTGTTTAACAAAAACACTTGCATCAGCATTAATCAAGCTATAGCCACTTTGTTCAAGAAATTCACCAATTTTTCCAAACCATGCCCTTGGTGATTGTTTCAAACCATAAATTGCTTTTCTTAATTTACACACATGATTTGGATGTGTATGACTTATAAAACCCAACGGCTGATCCATATGGATGATGTGATCAAGCTCTCCATATAGAAAAGCATTCTTAACGTCCATCTGCCACATAATCCATTGCTTACTCACAGCAACTGATAATAGTACCCGAATGGTTGTCTGCTTCGCCACCGGACTGAAAGTATCTTCATAGTCCAGTCCATATTGCTGTGAGAACCCCCGTGCCACTAGCCTCGCCTTGTACCGTTCAACAGACCCATCTGCTCGCTGCTTAATTTTGTACACCCATTTGCAAGACACCGGCTTCACATCATTTAATCTTGGAACAAGCTCCCAAGTTTGATTCTGCATAAGAGCACGCATTTCTTCTTCCATGGCCTCTACCCATTCTTTCTTTAACACAGCTTCTTCAAAAGAATCAGGTTCCAACATTTGATCCTCAACCAAGGCTAAGTTAGCATACTTAGGATTTTGTTTACGAATTCTAAGTGATCGCCTTAAGCCTGGTTCCGCTTCAACTCCATCAGCCACACCTTGTTGTTGCACTTCAGGTTCGAGCTGAGCTTCTTGTTCCTCTAAGACTGTTTCATTTTCACTGAGATCAAGATTCACCCTTGAGCATTGCACATCTTCCTTCAATTTCTCAGTGTCAGGTAGTTCCTCACTAGTTGCAGACCACCATGAGGACATTTCATCAAACACAACATTTCTTGAAACATAAACTCGACCAGTTGTGGGATCGCAACATCTCCAGCCTTTTCGTTCTGGATCATAACCCACAAATATACACCGAATGGCTTTCTTTTCCATCTTGTGACGGAGGTGACCTGGTACAAAAACATAACAAACACAACCGAAAACTCGAAAGTAACTTACGTTCGGTTTGATCTTGGTCAGTTTTTCAATTGGAGACATGTAATCCAAATTTTGAGCAGGTACCCGATTGATAATGTAAGCAGCAGTAGTCATCGCTTCTGCCCAGAATCGACCCGGCACATTTTTATCATGTATCATGCTTCTTGTGATTTCCGCAAGGTGACGATTCTTGCGTTCGGACACTCCATTCTGCTGCGGCGTATTTGGACAAGTAAACTGTCGTCCAATTTGATTTTGCTTCAAGTAATTTCCGAACTCTGCAGCCAAGTATTCACCACCGTTATCAGATCGTAGACATTTAATCTGCTAACCCGATACTCTTTCTGCTTCGACCTTGAATTCTTTGAATTTTGAGAATACTTCGGACTTCTCCTTCATGAAATAAACCCACACATATCTTGTGTGGTCATCTATGAATGTCACCATATACTTCAAGCCACTAACTGAGGCCTGCTTGACAGGACCAAAAACGTCCGAGTGTACAAGCTCTAGAGGCCTCGTTGCACGATAAGTTGAAGTTGTGAATGGCTGTTGAGCAGCCTTGCCATATTGGCAACCAGAACACACCAGGTTCTTATTCACTTCCAACTTAGGCAACCCATTCACCATACTTTTCTCCATCATCTTGCCTAGTTTATCATATCCAACATGACCCAGGCGAAAATGCCACAGGTCTGCTCTCTGATTTCCTTTGGTCTTCTCGACATAAGCGGATTCTGCTGATAACACATACACTGTGTCCCTCCTGTGGCCCTCCAAAACTGCTTCAGATGGAGTAGAAAATTCTTTATAAACTTTCACATCTTTAGGCCCAAACACAACATAATGGCCTGCTGAAGTGATTTGTGGAACCGAGAACAAGTTTTTCTTCATTCCTGGTACATGATATACATCTCTCAAGATTAGCTCATCCTTATCATTACCAGTTTGAAAACTGACATCACCGATGTGCGCTATCTGGTGCTTTGAATTATCGGCAATTACTACAACTTTGCTCCCTCCATATTTTATCGAATTGTTTAGTCGTTCTTTTTCACCTGTCATGTGATTCGAACAACCTGAGTCCACTATCCAATCATCAAACTTATTCCGATGATTACTTTCACTAGTTGCTGTGTATGCTGACACTTCTTCTTCAACTTCTTCAACTTGTGCTATCAGGGCTTCAACATCCCAGCCTTCTTCATTTTGAATTGTGGCTGTGTTTCCTTCTTCGTTTGTTGTTGATCGACAGTACCTTGCCATATGACCCCTTCTTCCACAATTGTTGCACCTATATGGAAACCTCTTTCCAGTATGGCACTGGTTTTTCTCGCCAGTTTGCACCGATTTTTCTCCTTCGTGACCTTTCTTGTCAGATTGATCACGCTTTTTACTTCGATCATTAGTTCGCATAGTTGTCTGGCGATTACCATACCGTACCGGACCTTTTGACTTAACTGCATATAGAGCCTCAGCATCATTCTTCGTTGGTTTCACAACGGTTAGAGTGTTCATCTGCTTAACCAAAGCTTCTTGCCCGGCCAGAAGGTTTTCAAATTCCCCTAATGAAGGTTGAACTTGCCACCCCTGTACGGCTGCTACAAAGCTCTGGAATTCAGCCTTTAATCCATGGATAATGATCCGTTTCATTCGAGAATCTCCGATCTTTGCTTGTTGATCCAATTCTCCGATCTCACGACACAGTGACTTAACCTTATGGAAGTACTGAGGGATGGTTAAGTCATTTTGTGCCACAGATAGGAGTTCGTTTTCAAGCAACTGCAGTTTTGTATCATTCTTCTTCGAAAATAACACAGCCAGAGTATCCCACCCCTCTTTCAGTGACGTTGAATCTCTGATGTGCTCCAACAGATCTTCCTCCACTGTTGTCTTCAAGGTAAACATCGCTTTGCCTGCCTTTATTCTCCCCTTTCTCAAGGTTCCCTGTGTAACATCCCGTTTTATGGATATAAATAAAATACTCTCATTTGTAATTAAAATTTTATAAGTCAAAAATATAATAATAAAAATGATTAATTAAAATGTAAGGTCTCGACTAATAATATAAAATAGTTTATTTTATAAATATGATTATTCGAAATTATAAGATTTAGATAAACATTCAAAATTTTTAGTGTTCGAACAGGTAGGATGAAACAATTATTAAAAATAATTGTTATTTGAACGATGAGTTACTATTATAGGAGACCGCCTAAAAATTAATAAAATATATTATAATTAAACGTTATCTGTTTTTAACGAAACTTAGGTCAAAACGTAGAGAAAAATGAGCCGTTTCTAGCAGTATTTTTATAATTTTGAAAGACGTAATATTTTAAAAGTTATAACCGAAAAACAAAATTTGAATTAAATTAATTGTAATAATATAATAATAATTAAAATTAAAATAATAATTAATAGTGATAGTAATCCAAATGAGATACGTGTATGTCACCAAATTGAAAAATAAATTGAGTAAGCACTTTAATGCTTCTACGTAAAAAAAAAAATCTTAAATAAATAATTAAAATAAATCGATGAACGTCGGTAAACATGTATAAATATTGATAGTCAGTAAACAAAATTTTTTCTTTCTTTCGACAAAAATTTTCTTTGGACTTCTTCTAATTAGAGCTACTATACGATCAGGTATCCATTTTAATTTATAAGTTTAATTTATACATTTAAGATTTCTTATGATATTATTAACTTATAGGGTTAGGGTTAGGGTTAAGATCCGACCCTACGTATATAAATATTATGTTGAATTTACAATCTATTTTAGGAACTGAAAAATAAACGCATCAGAAATCATCCTTGCAAACAGTTATAAGGATGTATAGATTAAGCAGAAACGCTGCCCAAATTTATATTAAGAAGTTCTAAGCTGTTACCCAGCCAATCAAAAATTCAGGTGAATACATTTAACTTCTTTTTAAATATAAATTCATTTTTTAGCATTGTATGTTTAAACTTTGATGCATAAAGGGATACTACGTGACCAGCATTTAGGCTATTAGTATACGTATGATTTGCAAATCGTATCCGCATATGGGTGAAATTCCCATACGTGGCTGGTACAGGTGGGCTGGAAGGTTAAACGTAAGACGCGTTGCGCAGGCAACCTAACCAGTGACCAGCTGTGGGCTGGAGGGAACAAAACGTAAGACGCGCTGCGCTGTAGTTCCTAACCAGTGACAGTTATAAACCAGTGTATGCAGTAGTTGTATCGATCAGTGAAATAACCTGCTAAATGTGTAGTATTGCCACTACTAATTATGGTTAAAGGACCGAACATGCTATGCTTACATATCGAGTCTGTTATTTGTATTCACCAACATTATGTTGACGTTTTATTTTCAAAAACTTTTCAGGTAATAATGAAATGTAAAAGAGAAGCAAGATTAGAGATTTTTGGCCTATGATGCCTTGAATATGATCTTGTGGTGAGACCATGGAGCTATTGGAGCTATGCCTCCAAGTCATGTATAAACCGGATAATATAAAATGATTTGAAATTATGTGTTTGTGAAATCCGGTTTACAATAATATGAAATTATGGTATTCATACCTATGAGTATGAAATTTTATGAAATCCTGAAAAGTTATCTGTGAAAAGTTATTTACAAATAACGAAATGTGATTTTCATACCTATGCGTATGAACTATTTATAAATCATGAAAAGCGGTTTTCACATCTATGCATGTGAAACATTTGTAAAAATATAAAATTTATGAAACAACGCTTCCGCTGAAACATATGAAAATGAATAATAAACTCTGACCGAGACTGTATTATCTATGAAACCAATCGGGTCGCAGCGCCCGGGTCGCTGAGAGCCCGGGGTGTGACAGGTTGGTATCAGAGCTCCTGGTTTTAGCGAAATAGGTACTATTGATAGTATCTAAGCTTTAACCGAATTGAGATAGGTGCCTATCAAAGGAATAGGTGGAATATCATTCTTGAAATACTAAGAATGATTGAAATAATAGTGAATGTTGATGATAGCCTATGAGCTAATTATGATGAATTATTTTTAAGACTTTGTCAAATATCATATTTGATAGACAATGTGTAGAAATTTAAATAATAGCGAACCATAAAAATAAAACGTGGATGAAAGAGAAAGCACATGGATATTATTGAAACCGTGACTCATAATACTACTGAGATACAATCAATGATTGTAGAATGAATAAAAGATGCGATTATGTCAATAATCGCTAAAAAAAATCTCATGAAAACAATAACAAAAGAAAACGATGCATCAAAAATGAAAAATGAAAATTGAAAATTAAGAATCTTCTAGTTTGAAACAATCCAAAACTAACGAATGTTAGTATAAAACATTCCAATCTTGAAAACCTCCAAAGTTCACTAGAACGAAAGGAGCTGTCCTAGTATTAAGATGGATTGAAACGATTGAGGCAGTACTTGATTTCAACAAATGTGTCGATGAAGATATGGTTGTATGTACTTTGAATTTCATTTAAAGATGTAGCTTTATAATGGTGGAATTCCATTATTCCAACCAAAGGTAGAAGCCAAGTATACACTATGACTCGAGAAAGTTTTTGGGAGTTGGTAACTCGAAAATTTTGCCTAATGAATGAAAAAGAAAAGATTGAGTGGAAATTCCTTAGCCATCGCATGGTCGGTGCTAGGCTTCAGGAATTTACTTCTTGATATTTTAAATATGCTCGATTGAGGTCACATCTTGTGACACCATAATCAAAACTTATCAATCGTTATATCTGGGAATTAGTATGTGAAATTAGTGACATGGTAAAGGATGTTATGCCTCGGACCATTGACTCAGCCGTTGAGTTAGCAGGATCCTAAATTGAATAAAGCAAGTGGAATTAACGGGATTGATGGTTCAGGAGAAAAAAAAAGGATTCAAATGAGAAGAAGATGACTCGATGTTTTGGTTCTTAATGCTAAGGAAGCTACAGACATAACACGTGTCATTACTTGTACGTTTCTTATCAATAATGTTTATGTTAAGGTTTTGTTTGATTTAAGAGCAAATCAAATCTTTATTGATTATGAATTTTATAAGCTTCTAAAAGAACCACAAGTGAGACTAGATAAACCTTATCTAGTGAAAACCGCCAATGGTGATCTAGTTAAGATAAATGAGGTTCTAGTAAACTGTAATATCGCACTCTTTAAGCACAATATATCTGTGAAATTCTTACCGATGACGTTAGTCGATTTTGATGCGGTAATCGGATTGGATTGGTTAGCTACAAATCAAGCTTGTATCTTATGCGATACCAAGTCAAGTGAAGTTAGTATTCCAATTGAAGGAAAATTGATCATCAAGGGTGATAAGCCAATAAATCATGTTGAAATTATTCCTATGATAAAAGCTACTAAATATCTGAATAAAGGTTGTTTAGCATACCTAATCTCATTAACTACAGATTATCAAGAAAAGAAGAAACAAGAAGAAGTACTGATTGTAGTTTATTATACTGGCGTGTTTCCAGATGAAATGTCTGGTTTACCATCAGATTGAGAAATATAATTCAATATCAATTTGGTACCATGTACGACTACAATTGCTAAATCCCCCTTTAGGTTGTCATCGACTGAGATGAAAGTGCTTAAAACAAAAATTAGATGAACTATTAGAAAAGAGTTTTATTCGACCTAGTTCATCACCATGGATAGCTCCATTTGTATTCGATAAGAAGAAATATGGGTTGATGCGGATGTGCATTGACTATAAGGAGCTAAATAAGATGGCTATTAAGAATTAGTATCCACATCCACGAATTGTCTATTTATTCGATCAATTTCAAGAAACTTGTCATTTTTGAAAATCGATCTTCGATCGAGATATCATCAACTGAAAGTCAAGGAAGAAGATATTCCTAAAACTGATTTTCTTACAAGGTATGAGCATTATGAGTTCACCGTTATGTCTTTTGGACTTACTAATGATCCAGCTGTTTTTATAGACATGATGAACCAGATATGCAAACCTTATCTGGACAAATTCATTATTGTCTCATTCATGATGTTCTTGTTTATTCAAAAACACTAGATGAACATGCTAAGCATCTTAGAACCCTACCTGAATTACTACGACTTGAGAAATTGTATGCTAAATTCTCTAAATGTGAGTTTTGGCTTACTGAAGTACAATTTATAGGGCATGTCATTAATGCTCAAGGTATACAAGTATAACCATATAAGATAAATGCTATTACCAAATGGGAGAACCCCAAGTCACCAACAGAGGTGCGTAGTTTCTTAGGCTTGACAGGTTATTATCATCGATTTATTCAGAATTTTCCCTGAATAGCCATTTATATTATCTTATTGACTAGAAAATCATAAAAATTTGAACGGGTTCCTAACCAATATGAATCTTTTAAGATCCTTAAAGATAAGTTGACTCATGATCCGATCCTAGTCTTACATAAGGGTGTTGAAGACTTTGCTATTTAGTGTGATGCTTCTTATACAGAATTAGGATGCGTACTAATGCAACAAAACAAAGTGATTGCCTATGCATCACGTCAGTTAAAAAGCCATGAGAATATTATGCAACTCTTGATTTGGAATTAGGCACCGTTATCTTCACATTTAAGATATGGAGATATTACCCTTACGAAGTTCATTTTACAGTTTATACTGACCATAAGAGTTTAAAATATATAGTTGGTCAGAAGGATATGACGGACTTGTAATAGCCTGGTAGGTTAAAGCTTGTCGCTTTAAATGTCATATGACTATGAAAACTAACCCAATTTACTGCAAATGATAAACGAATCAATGTTTATGGTTTCTACGAAACGAACTTCTTCAATCTACTTGACTGAGGTTAGTTAAACCAAACATCTTGTAAACCACAACAACTTTAGTAAGACAATTTTTATTCTATGAATTTCTAAATTAACTAATTTGTGTTCCACATTCATGAAGTAGGGTAATCATGCAAGGTAAATTACCGTTGCGGGTGCACACGAAACGATAATTTGCAGTACATGTGAATCCTGCTGTAAGGGACAATGGACACAATCATAACAAATTTTGAATCCAAATCCTAAAAGAATTAAATATGCGATAACAAAGTAGGATTAATACATGAAACGATTATGAATGTGATTTAATAAATCAGATTAAAGAGGCGCAAAGACAAGCGCAAGAAGATTGAAAAAAAAAATAAAAAAATAAAAAAAAAAGAAAGAATGAATGATGAGCATGTTTTAGCAATTAGTAAAAAGGGGACGATGTAATTCGTTGAATGAATGTAAGAATCTGGGTGCCGCCCACTTGCATGTTATTAGAAACAATATTAGAAGAAGCTCATAGATCCAAATATATGATGTACCCAGGAAGTGAAAAAAAAAATGTATAAAAACTTAAGGGAAAACCATAGGTGATCAACATGAAGAAATATATATTGCAAAATGATTAACTTATTCCCAAGTTAAAATAGAACACCAGAAACCTTCTGGTACGTTGCAACAACCAGAACTACTTGTCTATAAATGAGAAATGATAACTATGGATTATTACCGAACTTCCTCGAACTAGTCGTGGGAATGGTACGATTCGGTTAGAAGGGAAAGTTAAGTTCACGTTATGTTCGAATCTTTTAAAATTATTGAACCTATCAGACCCGAGGCTTATCAATTACTAGAAGAGACTACACAATGTTTTTCATGTCTCTAAACCTCGAAAATGCTTGGCCGATGAATCAATGTTAATTCCTTAATAAGATGTTGAGGTAAACGAAAAATTTAAAATTTATCGAACAAACAAACCAAATTGATGAATAAAGAGGAAAAAATAATAATAATAATAATAATAAACGCAAAACGTTGATATTAGTTAAGGTTAAATGGAACTCCAAACAAGGTTATAAGTATGCATGGGAACTGTAGTCAGAAATGAGAAAGAAATATCCACACCTATTTCAATAATCTCGTCCTCGAGATTAAAATAAAGGTGGGGAGGATGTAACATCCCGTTTTATGGATATAAATAAAATACTCTCCTTTGTAATTAAAATTTTATAAGTCAAAAATATAATAATAAAAATGATTAATTAAAATGTAAGGTCTCGACTAATAATATAAAATAGTTTATTTTATAAATATGATTATTCGAAATTATAAGATTTAGATAAACATTCAAAATTTTTAGTGTTCGAACAGGTAGGATGAAACAATTATTAAAAATAATTGTTATTTGAACGATGAGTTACTATTATAGGAGACCGCCTAAAAATTAATAAAATATATTATAATTAAACTTTATCTGTTTTTAACGAAACTTAGGTCAAAACGTAGAGAAAAATGAGCCGTTTCTAGCAGTATTTTTATAATTTTGAAAGACGTAATATTTTAAAAGTTATAACCGAAAAACAAAATTTGAATTAAATTAATTGTAATAATATAATAATAATTAAAATTAAAATAATAATTAATAGTGATAGTAATCCAAATGAGATACGTGTATGTCACCAAATTGAAAAATAAATTGAGTAAGCACTTTAATGCTTCTACGTAAAAAAAAAATCTTAAATAAATAATTAAAATAAATCGATGAACGTCGGTAAACATGTATAAATATTGATAGTCAGTAAACAAAATTTTTTCTTTCTTTCGACAAAAATTTTCTTTGGACTTCTTCTAATTAGAGCTACTATACGATCAGGTATCCATTTTAATTTATAAGTTTAATTTATACATTTAAGATTTCTTATGATATTATTAACTTATAGGGTTAGGGTTAGGGTTAAGATCCGACCCTACGTATATAAATATTATGTTGAATTTACAATCTATTTTAGGAACTGAAAAATAAACGCATCAGAAATCATCCTTGCAAACAGTTATAAGGATGTATAGATTAAGCAGAAACGCTGCCCAAATTTATATTAAGAAGTTCTAAGCTGTTACCCAGCCAATCAAAAATTCAGGTGAATACATTTAACTTCTTTTTAAATATAAATTCATTTTTTAGCATTGTATGTTTAAACTTTGATGCATAAAGGGATACTACGTGACCAGCATTTAGGCTATTAGTATACGTATGATTTGCAAATCGTATCCGCATATGGGTGAAATTCCCATACGTGGCTGGTACAGGTGGGCTGGAAGGTTAAACGTAAGACGCGTTGCGCAGGCAACCTAACCAGTGACCAGCTGTGGGCTGGAGGGAACAAAACGTAAGACGCGCTGCGCTGTAGTTCCTAACCAGTGACAGTTATAAACCAGTGTATGCAGTAGTTGTATCGATCAGTGAAATAACCTGCTAAATGTGTAGTATTGCCACTACTAATTATGGTTAAAGGACCGAACATGCTATGCTTACATATCGAGTATGTTATTTGTATTCACCAACATTATGTTGACGTTTTATTTTCAAAAACTTTTCAGGTAATAATGAAATGTAAAAGAGAAGCAAGATTAGAGATTTTTGGCCTATGATGCCTTGAATATGATCTTGTGGTGAGACCATGGAGCTATTGGAGCTATGCCTCCAAGTCATGTATAAACCGGATAATATAAAATGATTTGAAATTATGTGTTTGTGAAATCCGGTTTACAATAATATGAAATTATGGTATTCATACCTATGAGTATGAAATTTTATGAAATCCTGAAAAGTTATCTGTGAAAAGTTATTTACAAATAACGAAATGTGATTTTCATACCTATGCGTATGAACTATTTATAAATCATGAAAAGCGGTTTTCACATCTATGCATGTGAAACATTTGTAAAAATATAAAATTTATGAAACAACGCTTCCGCTGAAACATATGAAAATGAATAATAAACTCTGACCGAGACTGTATTATCTATGAAACCAATCGGGTCGCAGCGCCCGGGTCGCTGAGAGCCCGGGGTGTGACAGGTTGGTATCAGAGCTCCTGGTTTTAGCGAAATAGGTACTATTGATAGTATCTAAGCTTTAACCGAATTGAGATAGGTGCCTATCAAAGGAATAGGTGGAATATCATTCTTGAAATACTAAGAATGATTGAAATAATAGTGAATGTTGATGATAGCCTATGAGCTAATTATGATGAATTATTTTTAAGACTTTGTCAAATATCATATTTGATAGACAATGTGTAGAAATTTAAATAATAGCGAACCATAAAAATAAAACGTGGATGAAAGAGAAAGCACATGGATATTATTGAAACCGTGACTCATAATACTACTGAGATACAATCAATGATTGTAGAATGAATAAAAGATGCGATTATGTCAATAATCGCTAAAAAAAATCTCATGAAAACAATAACAAAAGAAAACGATGCATCAAAAATGAAAAATGAAAATTGAAAATTAAGAATCTTCTAGTTTGAAACAATCCAAAACTAACGAATGTTAGTATAAAACATTCCAATCTTGAAAACCTCCAAAGTTCACTAGAACGAAAGGAGCTGTCCTAGTATTAAGATGGATTGAAACGATTGAGGCAGTACTTGATTTCAACAAATGTGTCGATGAAGATATGGTTGTATGTACTTTGAATTTCATTTAAAGATGTAGCTTTATAATGGTGGAATTCCATTATTCCAACCAAAGGTAGAAGCCAAGTATACACTATGACTCGAGAAAGTTTTTGGGAGTTGGTAACTCGAAAATTTTGCCTAATGAATGAAAAAGAAAAGATTGAGTGGAAATTCCTTAGCCATCGCATGGTCGGTGCTAGGCTTCAGGAATTTACTTCTTGATATTTTAAATATGCTCGATTGAGGTCACATCTTGTGACACCATAATCAAAACTTATCAATCGTTATATATGGGAATTAGTATGTGAAATTAGTGACATGGTAAAGGATGTTATGCCTCGGACCATTGACTCAGCCGTTGAGTTAGCAGGATCCTAAATTGAATAAAGCAAGTGGAATTAACGGGATTGATGGTTCAGGAGAAAAAAAAAGGATTCAAATGAGAAGAAGATGACTCGATGTTTTGGTTCTTAATGCTAAGGAAGCTACAGACATAACACGTGTCATTACTTGTACGTTTCTTATCAATAATGTTTATGTTAAGGTTTTGTTTGATTTAAGAGCAAATCAAATCTTTATTGATTATGAATTTTATAAGCTTCTAAAAGAACCACAAGTGAGACTAGATAAACCTTATCTAGTGAAAACCGCCAATGGTGATCTAGTTAAGATAAATGAGGTTCTAGTAAACTGTAATATCGCACTCTTTAAGCACAATATATCTGTGAAATTCTTACCGATGACGTTAGTCGATTTTGATGCGGTAATCGGATTGGATTGGTTAGCTACAAATCAAGCTTGTATCTTATGCGATACCAAGTCAAGTGAAGTTAGTATTCCAATTGAAGGAAAATTGATCATCAAGGGTGATAAGCCAATAAATCATGTTGAAATTATTCCTATGATAAAAGCTACTAAATATCTGAATAAAGGTTGTTTAGCATACCTAATCTCATTAACTACAGATTATCAAGAAAAGAAGAAACAAGAAGAAGTACTGATTGTAGTTTATTATACTGGCGTGTTTCCAGATGAAATGTCTGGTTTACCATCAGATTGAGAAATATAATTCAATATCAATTTGGTACCATGTACGACTACAATTGCTAAATCCCCCTTTAGGTTGTCATCGACTGAGATGAAAGTGCTTAAAACAAAAATTAGATGAACTATTAGAAAAGAGTTTTATTCGACCTAGTTCATCACCATGGATAGCTCCATTTGTATTCGATAAGAAGAAATATGGGTTGATGCGGATGTGCATTGACTATAAGGAGCTAAATAAGATGGCTATTAAGAATTAGTATCCACATCCACGAATTGTCTATTTATTCGATAAATTTCAAGAAACTTGTCATTTTTGAAAATCGATCTTCGATCGAGATATCATCAACTGAAAGTCAAGGAAGAAGATATTCCTAAAACTGATTTTCTTACAAGGTATGAGCATTATGAGTTCACCGTTATGTCTTTTGGACTTACTAATGATCCAGCTGTTTTTATAGACATGATGAACCAGATATGCAAACCTTATCTGGACAAATTCATTATTGTCTCATTCATGATGTTCTTGTTTATTCAAAAACACTAGATGAACATGCTAAGCATCTTAGAACCCTACCTGAATTACTACGACTTGAGAAATTGTATGCTAAATTCTCTAAATGTGAGTTTTGGCTTACTGAAGTACAATTTATAGGGCATGTCATTAATGCTCAAGGTATACAAGTATAACCATATAAGATAAATGCTATTACCAAATGGGAGAACCCCAAGTCACCAACAGAGGTGCGTAGTTTCTTAGGCTTGACAGGTTATTATCATCGATTTATTCAGAATTTTCCCTGAATAGCCATTTATATTATCTTATTGACTAGAAAATCATAAAAATTTGAACGGGTTCCTAACCAATATGAATCTTTTAAGATCCTTAAAGATAAGTTGACTCATGATCCGATCCTAGTCTTACATAAGGGTGTTGAAGACTTTGCTATTTAGTGTGATGCTTCTTATACAGAATTAGGATGCGTACTAATGCAACAAAACAAAGTGATTGCCTATGCATCACGTCAGTTAAAAAGCCATGAGAATATTATGCAACTCTTGATTTGGAATTAGGCACCGTTATCTTCACATTTAAGATATGGAGATATTACCCTTACGAAGTTCATTTTACAGTTTATACTGACCATAAGAGTTTAAAATATATAGTTGGTCAGAAGGATATGACGGACTTGTAATAGCCTGGTAGGTTAAAGCTTGTCGCTTTAAATGTCATATGACTATGAAAACTAACCCAATTTACTGCAAATGATAAACGAATCAATGTTTATGGTTTCTACGAAACGAACTTCTTCAATCTACTTGACTGAGGTTAGTTAAACCAAACATCTTGTAAACCACAACAACTTTAGTAAGACAATTTTTATTCTATGAATTTCTAAATTAACTAATTTGTGTTCCACATTCATGAAGTAGGGTAATCATGCAAGGTAAATTACCGTTGCGGGTGCACACGAAACGATAATTTGCAGTACATGTGAATCCTGCTGTAAGGGACAATGGACACAATCATAACAAATTTTGAATCCAAATCCTAAAAGAATTAAATATGCGATAACAAAGTAGGATTAATACATGAAACGATTATGAATGTGATTTAATAAATCAGATTAAAGAGGCGCAAAGACAAGCGCAAGAAGATTGAAAAAAAAAATAAAAAAATAAAAAAAAAGAAAGAATGAATGATGAGCATGTTTTAGCAATTAGTAAAAAGGGGACGATGTAATTCGTTGAATGAATGTAAGAATCTGGGTGCCGCCCACTTGCATGTTATTAGAAACAATATTAGAAGAAGCTCATAGATCCAAATATATGATGTACCCAGGAAGTGAAAAAAAAAATGTATAAAAACTTAAGGGAAAACCATAGGTGATCAACATGAAGAAATATATATTGCAAAATGATTAACTTATTCCCAAGTTAAAATAGAACACCAGAAACCTTCTGGTACGTTGCAACAACCAGAACTACTTGTCTATAAATGAGAAATGATAACTATGGATTATTACCGAACTTCCTCGAACTAGTCGTGGGAATGGTACGATTCGGTTAGAAGGGAAAGTTAAGTTCACGTTATGTTCGAATCTTTTAAAATTATTGAACCTATCAGACCCGAGGCTTATCAATTACTAGAAGAGACTACACAATGTTTTTCATGTCTCTAAACCTCGAAAATGCTTGGCCGATGAATCAATGTTAATTCCTTAATAAGATGTTGAGGTAAACGAAAAATTTAAAATTTATCGAACAAACAAACCAAATTGATGAATAAAGAGGAAAAAATAATAATAATAATAATAATAAACGCAAAACGTTGATATTAGTTAAGGTTAAATGGAACTCCAAACAAGGTTATAAGTATGCATGGGAACTGTAGTCAGAAATGAGAAAGAAATATCCACACCTATTTCAATAATCTCGTCCTCGAGATTAAAATAAAGGTGGGGAGGATGTAACATCCCGTTTTATGGATATAAATAAAATACTCTCCTTTGTAATTAAAATTTTATAAGTCAAAAATATAATAATAAAAATGATTAATTAAAATGTAAGGTCTCGACTAATAATATAAAATAGTTTATTTTATAAATATGATTATTCGAAATTATAAGATTTAGATAAACATTCAAAATTTTTAGTGTTCGAACAGGTAGGATGAAACAATTATTAAAAATAATTGTTATTTGAACGATGAGTTACTATTATAGGAGACCGCCTAAAAATTAATAAAATATATTATAATTAAACTTTATCTGTTTTTAACGAAACTTAGGTCAAAACGTAGAGAAAAATGAGCCGTTTCTAGCAGTATTTTTATAATTTTGAAAGACGTAATATTTTAAAAGTTATAACCGAAAAACAAAATTTGAATTAAATTAATTGTAATAATATAATAATAATTAAAATTAAAATAATAATTAATAGTGATAGTAATCCAAATGAGATACGTGTATGTCACCAAATTGAAAAATAAATTGAGTAAGCACTTTAATGCTTCTACGTAAAAAAAAAATCTTAAATAAATAATTAAAATAAATCGATGAACGTCGGTAAACATGTATAAATATTGATAGTCAGTAAACAAAATTTTTTCTTTCTTTCGACAAAAATTTTCTTTGGACTTCTTCTAATTAGAGCTACTATACGATCAGGTATCCATTTTAATTTATAAGTTTAATTTATACATTTAAGATTTCTTATGATATTATTAACTTATAGGGTTAGGGTTAGGGTTAAGATCCGACCCTACGTATATAAATATTATGTTGAATTTACAATCTATTTTAGGAACTGAAAAATAAACGCATCAGAAATCATCCTTGCAAACAGTTATAAGGATGTATAGATTAAGCAGAAACGCTGCCCAAATTTATATTAAGAAGTTCTAAGCTGTTACCCAGCCAATCAAAAATTCAGGTGAATACATTTAACTTCTTTTTAAATATAAATTCATTTTTTAGCATTGTATGTTTAAACTTTGATGCATAAAGGGATACTACGTGACCAGCATTTAGGCTATTAGTATACGTATGATTTGCAAATCGTATCCGCATATGGGTGAAATTCCCATACGTGGCTGGTACAGGTGGGCTGGAAGGTTAAACGTAAGACGCGTTGCGCAGGCAACCTAACCAGTGACCAGCTGTGGGCTGGAGGGAACAAAACGTAAGACGCGCTGCGCTGTAGTTCCTAACCAGTGACAGTTATAAACCAGTGTATGCAGTAGTTGTATCGATCAGTGAAATAACCTGCTAAATGTGTAGTATTGCCACTACTAATTATGGTTAAAGGACCGAACATGCTATGCTTACATATCGAGTCTGTTATTTGTATTCACCAACATTATGTTGACGTTTTATTTTCAAAAACTTTTCAGGTAATAATGAAATGTAAAAGAGAAGCAAGATTAGAGATTTTTGGCCTATGATGCCTTGAATATGATCTTGTGGTGAGACCATGGAGCTATTGGAGCTATGCCTCCAAGTCATGTATAAACCGGATAATATAAAATGATTTGAAATTATGTGTTTGTGAAATCCGGTTTACAATAATATGAAATTATGGTATTCATACCTATGAGTATGAAATTTTATGAAATCCTGAAAAGTTATCTGTGAAAAGTTATTTACAAATAACGAAATGTGATTTTCATACCTATGCGTATGAACTATTTATAAATCATGAAAAGCGGTTTTCACATCTATGCATGTGAAACATTTGTAAAAATATAAAATTTATGAAACAACGCTTCCGCTGAAACATATGAAAATGAATAATAAACTCTGACCGAGACTGTATTATCTATGAAACCAATCGGGTCGCAGCGCCCGGGTCGCTGAGAGCCCGGGGTGTGACACCCTGCACATCATCGCCAACTGGTTGTACCGTCTCAGCACCATTTACAACATCCCACATGTCTTGTCCCTGCTAGTAAGAACTGATGCAAGTAGACCATGTGTTGTAATTTTGATTGTTGAGTTTCTTCACACCACCGATGAGTTGCAGATCTGACATCTTGAAACCTGGGCTCTGATACCACTTTGTGCAATCGTGGAATCAATAAAGGGTTACTCACTTCACTCTTGAATGACAATAATTAAAAGATAACACACACAGTTTTCACACACACTTGATTTCATATAAAAATGAACGAACACTTCAAGTGATTACATTACTGGAATAAAATAGAAAATAACACAAACTTCTAAACACCACTAACCCATGATGACACACCACTAACTCATGATTTAATTGAAAAACAACTACCCACTACGTACTTGAGAAAACAATTAAATAAACATAAAATAAAATCACATGCACATAACATGCACACGTGAACAAACTCCAACACAATTCGGTGATGTACTTTAACATCGAATAGATTCTGGTACCTTACGCCGGTAATTGTATCCTCTAGGTAGTTACACGCGTGCTGTTGAATCAACGTGAATCCGATCGGATCTCTGGTTTCAATTTGTAAACATAGCAAGGTTACAAACTTACAACAAATGATGAATTCGTTTCGAACAGTTTGATGACGAAATCGTTCGCTGGTTGTTGAAATTTAGCCGACGGTTGATCTGCTTGCTCGTCTCCTCATCTCCCGATTTGATGGACGGCGACTGCTCGTCACCTCTCCTCTGCTCGTTTAAAACTTTGATCTGCTCGTCTCCTTAGTCGACCTTATGCCAATATAATTTTTTTTTTTAAATTTGAGCAAGCCAAAGTTCTAGTTTTATGCTTTTACGGTTTTACCCTCAAAGGCTTTTGGGTGCCCCAGCTCCTACTGGGCTCACAAATGGGGAAAATTACAAAACTATCATTTTTACCGATAATTTCCCAAAATGTCAATTAAATTTAAGTGTGTATAGGCGTTGGCGCCTCTACGTATACAGGTGTCACCAATATAACCAACAAATCAAAGATTGTCATGTGTTCTCACGCCCATTTTTCACAGGCGCCGGGTCCACACTGATACGGCTGTCATTGGCGACGATGCCTATAAATATATTTTTTTTATTTTAACATAATTTTTTATTTTCGAATTTTCTTGTATGCAGGCGGCACCTAGGGTGTAAACGAGCTAGCCGATCATGAGCTCGTTAAGGTTGGAGCTCGGGTCGTTTAGATAAATTAGGGCTCGAGCTCGATCTCGGCTAGTCGGCTCGTTAAGAGTTTTATTTACTAGGCTCGAGCTCGGCTCATTATAAAATTTTTAGGCTCGAGCTCGGCTCGTTTAGATTTTATTTATTTAATTTATTTGCTTTTATTACTAGTTTAATTATAATTATATTTTCTAAATTTAACATAAAATATTTGATTTAAATATATTTATCGTAATTTTATATATAAAAATAATTAATTTTATAAATAAACACTTAATATAATAAATAAAAAATTATATAAACAAAAAACTTGTTAAGGCTCGCGAGCCCGCTCGAGCTCGATGTGTAAAACTCGAGCTTGGGCTCGATAACTAAACGAGCCACATTTTTGGGCTCAAGCTCGTTAAAGCTCGGCTTGTTCAAGTTTTTTACCGATCCGTTCCCGAGTATTTCACGGGTTGTCTTGGTTCGTTTACACCCCTAGCAGCACCGATATATGTACGAGCGGCGACCACATATGCATGGAGTGGGTGCCCGTAGAGGATAAATGTCATTTTTTGATTCGTTAGTTACATGTGTGCCGTCCATATATGTAAGGGCGCCTTCACCCATACAGACAATTGTTATTTTATGGCATTGAAAGTTAAATTAACATTTTGAGGAAAGTTTGTGGTCAAATGGACAATTTGGGAATTTTCCCTCACAAATGGACGATTGAGTTAGCAAATCTAACGGGAGGGGAGTAAATATGAGGCTGGCTCAAGCTTTTTTTTACAAAATGGAGTTAAAAATTAAGATGTTTTTTCAACCATATATATAAACTCTCGTCTTTACTTATGACACAAAAAATAAATATAATCATCAAAGAGAAAACTAAAAAAAAACATAGAAACAACCAAAATCTGTGGATTAACTAGAAATAGTTAAACAATAACTTTAACATCAATTAGAATGAGTAACAAAAAAAAACCATCCAAAATTTGAGGCACTTGATTTGGTAGCCCTAGCCCCTAAGTCCTAAGATATAACTTTTTTTGTTAACCCTTGGATCCGACACGTAGTAAATGTGCTACAATCTTGGGCTAAATGGCTAATGGACAATTGAAAAAAAAATTACAAATAACGGGCTCTAAGAGTCTTAAGAGATATGATGACAAAAGATAGGGCTTCCAAAAATATAGCATGGGTCAGCCACTCAGCCCTGCTTGAGTGCTTGGGACATCTTGACAAAACCATGCTTCTAAATAAAATCTCTGGTAATATAAATGGTTGATTTTTGTTTATTCGCATGTAATTGGATTTCTGGTTTTGGAAATTTTGTTTATGAAACAAAATGTGTAACCTAAACGCTTCCACTATCATAAAATCTGATTCTATAATTAACATGATTAATTAAAAGTTTAAAATGTTTACCACAATACCCAACAGGTTTATGTGAGCCAAATAAGAGATTCTGTGTGAGTCGGATGAGACAGAAGAAAATATTTGCGAGATTACGAAAGGTTCTGAGTGAGTTGTATAATGCTATGTGTTAACTCAGGAGTGACCAAGAGAATAAGTGTTCTGTGTGTACAAAAAGGCAAAGGATCTGTTTGATCCAAAAGAGAAGAATTTTTGAATCAAGAGGCTGAACAAGAACCTATGTAGTTTAGAGAGTGCAAGCAAAAGAGCGATCCGTGTGATCCAAATGAAAATGTTCATGAATCTAACATGTGGGTTCAAAGGAGTCCCTACATGATCAAAGAAAGATAGCATGTGAAGGGTTGGTTAGATACAAGAATAAAAAAAAAGGATTGGGAGGAAAAGAGACCAATCATAGAGAGTTTGATCAAAATAAATGCGGCAAGGATGGCATGGCCGGTTCTAAAATCATGTAGAAACATGTATTACAAGATTAAAAGGTGATTGTTGGACTGTTCTTGTAAGAATTTAACAGCTAGGCGAGTAATGTAGAAACTTAATTGTTTTGTGTTTTGGTTTGATCAGACTCGCATAATCGAAAATAGAATTTGATTTAGTTTATAATTAGATTAGAATATGTCTACTTAGAGATTAAATTTCATTTTCATTCTAAACAGGGTTAGAAGTCTTTGATTTTACAGTACAAAAAAGTTTTACTTTTAAATAAATTCACAAGTTTTAACAAACAATAAAATATGGTTAACCAATTGAAGGATATTGGGCTTCATTAGTAACATTCCTTTGTAATGTGACAGTTTATTTTACGTTATAGTTTGTTTACTTCATTAATTAGTGCACATGAATACATGCCAATGACAACAAAACGTTCATAAAACCCTATTGATCTGTATTCACATGATTGTAGACAGTCTTATCACAACATGAACAACCTAAAAAAGCTAGCACTACACCTAAAAAAGTAAACTTGTGTCAAAACAGCACCCGATCAAGGTCAAAACTCATCGATCTAACCACAAACTAATTAAGGGTCTGATCGGTTGAGTTTTCCTTTCTTTTGTGGGTGGTTGCCTTCAGGAGAGCTGATGCCCCCTGAGCCATCCCCTAAGATCGGTTGCACCAATCCAGACCCTAGCCCAGACCCTTCACCTTCTAGACTGGTCCCACAAAGTGGTGCACTTGTTCCAGTTGACCCGATGCCAATCTGGCTCTGTAAGGCATGGTGGTGCAATGAAAAGGTTGACGGTTGACCGAATCCTGTATGTGATTGAGCCATGATATGAGCCTGTGGGACCATGTGTTGGGATTGCACTTGCATTTGTTGCTGCATGGAGTTTGTATAAGGCTGCATTACAGTATATAATATATTAGATTTGTATTATAAATAAAGTAATTATAATATTGTTTGTATTATAGGCTTAGATTATCACCTGAAGACGCATAGGTGGTTGCTTTGGTTGACAATCAGCAATTGCAGCCAAGTACATGAGATTGTGTTGTAGCCTAGTTTGGTTTCTGGACAAAAATAGCACAGGATTTAACAATCTTTATGCTATACTTTCCTATATTTGATGATTTGGTGGCAAAATAGGTGGGTTGAGTCAGTTGGGTTGACCCGTGAACACCATCGTTGTCTATTTCTTTAGCGTTTATTTATCAATAAACGCAATTAATTAATATGACTATAAAAACTACTGGGCATGTATATTTCTAGGCTTTCTCAGTTTTGGGCCCAGGCACAACGACGCAATTATCAGGGGTTCGCTCTACTACTGAGCTAATAGCCCGTCCAACCCGAAAATCTCGAATACGGCTTTCCGAATGTAACTATCAATACAGATTTTAGGATGAAGATAACTGTCAATGCAACTATTAATGTGATTATGTCATTAAGATAACAAGTTGTATATATACTTCCAGACGATATTAAAACATACTTTGGACCATTTATGGGCCATTTATAACCTTCTAATCTAAATTAATCTAATGTGAAAAATAAAAAAGAGTTTATGTTCATGTGACATGGACCAAATATATGATACTGGTTTTGACCGGTTAATCCAATCTCAGACTAGCCCTCTTGAGGGCTCTTAAAACGAGAGGTAATGGTTCAATCATATGTAATGTGGTAATTAATTTGAAGTACAGTTTAAAAAAAATCCGATAGGACCGTTTTTTGTCACATCTAAGATGAATTATAGTCTAAGTTACTCATTTACAAAAAAATTAGTTGATGGGAATTTCCAACAGTAATATGTGGGCATATACAGAGAGAAAAAAGTACACTCACTCTGCACATTCACTGAACTTCCCAGTACTCTGATTCTCTAAAATGTTCAATATCAGTGCCTTGTTTTCATCCAAATACTACACAAATCATGATAATCTTGTCAGATGAAAAAGATAAATTTTGTTTCTTTTGACTCAAACTGTTAACTTGATGCACTAAAAAAAAATACACCAAGAACACTTGAAGGATGTTTGGAATATTAAGAAAAAAAAAAAAAAAAAAAAAAACCTGTTGGATGTGATCAGTAGTGACACTAATGTTGTTGAAGGCAGGTGTGTGTAGTTGCTGTTGCTGCATCATCTGGTGCATGAGTTGCTGCTGCATGTTTGTATCTGTGATCTGAACTTTCTGCTCTTCTGATACAAAACCTATTTAAATCTTTGTCAAAGGAATTAAAGTACAGAGAGACTGATTATTAAACACCTGATGGATCTTGATGTCTTATTTCTGGTTTTTAAAGCTTGAGTGATATAAAAATGGGTCATGTGGTAGCATCTTGTGATTTTATTTAAAGATGTCATTTATTTTAGTAGTAATTATTATAACTTATCTTGGGATTCTCCCTCACTCTATTCTATGTCACAATTCTATCTACACATTTTAACGTCATCTACGGTCATCTAATTTAAGTTGTCTGGAGCACTTGTAATATATTATTGGAAACCATTGCTTATTAGCGTCGGTTACAGGTAATTTATAGAAGGATTAATGTTAGATATTTTAGTATAATTGGATTAATTTTGTTAATTGATATCAACATGAATCATAAAATTTATTAAAAAAAATTGGATGTGGGTGCACGTATGTTTAAAGTTTTATGATTCGACGGGGATTTAAAGGGGCAATGCCATAAATGTTTTTTTTTATATATATTTTGGTATCTCCAGAAATGTTTTTTTCAATCAAAAGGGTTCAAGAGAAAATATCACTGATGAATTCATACTATATATTCGATTTGAATTGAATTTTATCCAATCAAATATTTGGGTGAACCACAAATAGTTTGATCTGAAAGTATAACCACGACTTTCAATTCATCTAGTGTAAAATTCGCGTTCTCTACATGTAATTGCAGCTTAGTTTCTCGGTTCCAGATGATGGTTTTCAGTCGTATTCGATCACGAGAACTGGGTTCAAAATCAAAGGTGTAACAAACTAATATAAAAAATGCCAAAAAAGTTTAAACGTCATGAACATTTTTTTTTTGAACGGAGAAGACCTCAATCGTGTGAGCCCACTGTTTCCAGATCATATCACTAAAGTCTAGTTACTTGAACCTTTCATGAGCCACCAGCCCACCACAACCATCCTAAACGTCATAAACATGCACTTCAACTTTTTTGTGTATGGTTTTTTTAAATATATTATAGAAGGCGGCTCAAAATCAAAGGTATAACAAATTACTATCAAGACAACGCCATAAACAAAAAAGTTTAAACGCCGTAAAAATGCACATAAATTTTAGATTTGTTGTATATGGCTTTTTTATAATGCCACACCCAGTTCAGGTTGTATTTTTTTATAATTTATATATACATACTTATTGTAAAGATATAAAAATATTTGATTTTAGTATGTAACACTTGTTGGTGGGATAAAGCTCAGAAATCAAATGACCATAGGTCGAATCCCTCAAGTGGTTTTCTCAAGTACTAAGTTTCCTCTATAACTGATGACTTGATTGTGAATATGATCAAATGATACTGTTGATGGCACGATGATTCTCCAGCTAAAAAAACAACATAATAAAGAAGAATTGAATGTGGGACCGAGAATATAAAGAAAGAAGGGAAATCACGTGAATGCATTGCATGTGTAATGGCGTGAGGTACGAGGGTTATTCACCTCGTAACACGTACTTGCTACGTATACATTAAAAAGCGATTTTTCTTTAATGTTTCCATTATTTTGTCGCCACTGAGTTTCGAAATGTGGAGTATGTTTGTTTTTTTGTAAAATAACTAATTTGGATCACTAACGGAACACTGGAGTATAATTATCATATCAACAGCAGTATTATCGGATCATATCCATCATCATGTCATAAGTTCAGAAGGAAATTAACTCAATATATTGAGAAAATTCCCTTGTTAGATTTAACTTCTGACCTTATGGTTCCCGAACCTTATCCCATTACCAAACTGACGATGGGTTGTAATGTGTTATCCCACCGTCTTATGTATAGTTTGTAAGTGTGTTAGTCCATACTAGCTCCGATATATATTTAAACCAAGACTTATAGTCTAATAGGATTCATTGACTTTTTTACGAGAGATCTTGAGTTCGAATTTGGGTCGAGATTTATTTGCTATGGCAATGTCAGTGAGTCTAGCTAGTTGTAAGATTTCTCATGAGTGGGCTCAACCTTAACGTATGCCCAATTAAAACGTCAAATCTAAAGGAACAATTGAAATCTTGTTTAGGTATCATCGTTTCAAGCCATTCAGAACAAAAAAAATATATTTCTTCGTGGTTAGTTGATAAATTATCGGTGCCAAACTAAAAAAGGGCATGCAATTGAAAATTTGCGTAGCATGATTTGAGGTGATCATCTGTCACCAGGTGTCCAGGTGTTTCATAATATTTTTTTTTACTACACTGTGAACGAAGGGTTGGCATAACATTTTCTATTAAAAATATAGACAAAATTTATGTTTCTCTTCCAAAATTATATTTAAATTTAACAAGTAGGAGCGACCCGCGCTTCGCAGCGGGCCGCAATTTGATTTTTAACTGTAAATCTTAAGAGATTATATTCGACCATGTGTTATGTACGTGCTGATTTTTTGTGTATCCAAATTGAAATGACGTGCAGGTATATGTAAGCCCTTTTCATCTTTACATGATTAATTTATTCATTTACTTCGAGTAACTGATAAAGGCCGAAAGGATAGAATAAAGCGTGCATCCAAACACCTTCTTAGAGCTAAACTGAAGTAACAAATGTCTAAATTGGCATATGTAAATCGTGTATTACAAAAACCAATTTAGTTGATGCTAGATATTTCAAACATAAACTTAAAAAGTAAGGGTACACATATTACAAACAGAGTTCAGTCAATTCAATAATGTAATAAGTGATTCCTCCGTATAAGTGCTCAAATTTTCCTTACATTCATTTTAGATATTATAAAGATCTCCACTTTTTTTTTTTTGTAATATTCCAGCTTTAACAAAAATTACTGTATAATTGTTCCATTTTATTTTAGTTGTTTATTGTTGAGGTCCTTGGTTAATGATTTTTTTCGTCCACATTAAATTGTTGTTCAGCTATTTCTTTAATAGGTATTTTGAGAACAGTTTAATCCAATTTTCTAAGACATCAACATTACCCGGCCACTTTCTCTGAAGTGTGATTTCTGCTAACATAAAGTTTATGGCTTCTAGTCTATTGCTACCATTCGTTCAAAACAGAGCAGCACCATTATATCCTATACATGCCTCTCCATACACCAAACAATATGAGCATAATAACGTATCCTAATTATTTCTACCGACACCCTTTTAGCAGCCAACATGATCTCTAAAGTTATCTAAATAACACTAATATTGCAACATATATAAGTAGTAGTAGTAATAATAATAATAATAATAATAATAATAATAATAATAATAATAATAATAATAATAATAATAATAATAACTAATTTTATAAGTTTATCAACATTGAATTTCTACAAAACCAAGTCTAAGAAGATAAAGCTAATCAAGTCGATAACCAATTTTGTTATTTTCAAAAGGCAGCAGGTATGAGCTTCCATATAAGAATTAGTGTAGACATAAAACACATAACAAATTTGGAAGAATTGGACAACCATTTATTGACCTAATTGAACATAATAGATAATATTAAACCATTTATGTTACCACTCCTAATTCTATGATTTGTTGCCGTGTAGTTACTATAATTGTATGTAACTAATCTTTATATGTCCTGATCTGATAAACACTAAAAATCCCAATAAAATGAACCTTCTTTCATCCATTAAATAAACTTGCAGTTTATAGAAAAATGAAAATGACATCATAATATAAATCTAATGAATTCATATCTCTTATGGTAAAGATTATAATAACAAAAAGTAACTAATATGTTCTCTCTAATAAATTTTATGACTCTTCTTGTATTGCGCCATACTCTACCGATCATCATCAATAGCATTGGAGGATACACTGTTACAATATTCATGGTAATGTGGCTTGATCGACCAGTTGTTATATAGATTGTGTTCTTTATTTTGTTTAAATATGATTCTTTTGATGCAGTTGGTCATGTTGAGGTCCATTGGTGTTTTATTGCCAATATATATTATGGTTAGAGCTTTTGCTGCAATTCAATGCCGCCAGCAAACACAAATAGTGTTAGAAACTTGGGTATTACACATGTTGAATAAAATAAATATTAAAATAGTAAAGGTATGTAATAAGAAAAATATAAGGCTGAGTAAAAGAAAATATTAAACTTTAATTGAAGAACTAAATAAGAAGGGATAAGATAAAAGAAACATGAAAACGATTGAATTTTGACATATGGTGTGATCGGTTACTTATTTATTAAGTATAAACACGTGTGTGTGTGTGTGTGTGTATACCTGATCATTTAGTTGTTCTAAATCTGAAACTTGATTTGGTAGATTCACGAATACATACATGCTGATGAAGAGAATAATCTCCCATGTTCACCGACTCGTTTGTATCTTATTTGCATCCATGAGTACCCTCAGTTGAAACTGTGTTTGATGTTGAATAACCCTTCTTGCATGGGATTCTGACCATGTATATTGAAGTATTCTGAAACTTTAAAGCTCTAAACCTCAACAATGGTATTCTATTGTATAGTAATAGGTGATGATAGGTGATCGTTTTCCGCCCTCTTCCTCCACCACCACCACCACCATTACCACCAATCGAAATATAATTTAACAACTGATTTAGGCCACAGATTAATCAAATTATCTTGGAACATTAAAAAAGATAAAAAAAAAGAGTCATCTCGCGTATTTGTTCTCTTTCTTTCAACAACCACCTTGCGATTCACAATTGTGATATAAGGCGGCTGCAAGAGATTTCAAATCATAAGATCAATATGGAATTTTCATCACTGAAATTAGCACCACTAACCCAAAGTGGCTTTACCTTTTCAAAATCACATTAATTAAATACAAAAAAATATATATATGTTTTCAGAACATACAGTTTGTATATAACCAAATTTCAAAATTGTCATAACAAAAAACCAAAAATAAAACTATCAAGAAAAGGTAAACATGGTAAAGGATGTGTTTGTTTGTATGAAATTTTCATACCTAATCAAATCTTCAAGAATAGTAAAGAAGATAATAGTTTAAACCATAGGCTCAGACAAATTATCAACATCGCCTCCAAATCCTTTCACCTAGCCAAGACAGTTGTAAGGTTGCCTCATACGTTTGAGTTTCTGACCCTCACACCATCATCCTGCAAGTAAACTAAAAGTTCAAACAGTAAGCTCAGACAAATCATCATCATCGCCAACAATCCCCAATCATCTCATCTAGCCATTACGAATGTAATATTACCACATACGTTTGGGTTTTTGAACCCTCACACACCAGAAGCAATCGATGTGACGAATGACACATGACGGAGCAAGAGAACACATAAATGAGTTATAAGTAATGCTAGGGATCTCCCGCAACGTCGTCGGACATCCACACCATCATCAACCAACATGCATCTCAAACAAAACGTCATCATTGCTAGTAAGTCCTATTCCTTTCACCTAGCCATGACGGCTGTAAGGTTGCCTCATATGTTTGGGTTTTTGAAAAACTTACACTATCATCGGCAGGTAATAAAAATGTTCGTATAAAGATTCAACCCAATATACCAAAGGCGAATGATCGCATCAGTGGACATCAGTTCAACAGTCAAATGATAAATCCTCATCCAATATGCATTGATCAAAGAAGACAACATAAACTAAGACCTTCTGTTCTGCATTATTTTCTGTTGCTGAAACATTATTAAAGGACTCTAAACCTCAGAAAATGGATTTTTTTAAAAATAAGATCCATGATGTGAAGGACCAGCTATAAACCGAAGCCACTCCATAAGAGAATCCATAATATATCTATATAAAATGGATTCTAATTTGTAAACTAAAGAGCATGTAATAGCAACTATCATCTACAATCTCAAATTTACAGAATCGTGGGAGTTTAATCAAATACCATAATATCAAATGGAATATCAAAGAAAACTACAGTGTTAAAACCCTAGAAATCTTGAAACCGTGATACGGAGAAATGAAACATAAGGGGCTTTACGACGGTGAAAAATCCTAACCTTATTGTTGATCATATCCAATCTCCCTAAGAAAAATAAAGTAGTAGTTCAAACCCTAGGCTCAGACATATCGTCATCATCGCCAGCAAGCCGACCGATGTACATAATCATATACGACGGAGCAAAAGAAAGAGTGATCCCTCTCCCCCGCAACATCGTCGCACAGTAATCGGGCGCCTCAGAGGCAGAATCTCCCGCCGGACACCCAGACCTTCATCAATGTACACACATAATCGACGAACATCGGTGCAAGGATGGAGAGATGTCATCGGATGGTCCGGCGCGGGGATAACGACCGACGACAGAAAGACAACACGTATGGAAGAGGAGAGGAGCCGGTGGCGATGTGATTGATGGATAGGAGATGACAACGGCGACGGTGGGGATAGAGGCGGTAGTTTACTGTCTGTTAGGTGAAAAGGCAAAGACGTAAACGACTTGTACCCAAAGAAAAAGAATTTGTACTAAATGAATAGTATTTGCACTCACATGAAAACTTTGGTTATTAATATATATATATAATTACTTACAAATCCAATTAAATCTATATATTTAAATAAATCAAGGTTTTTAAATACATATGTTATTTTCAAAAAGTATCTTAATTTTGTTTTTTCTTCTCTCGTCTATTAAAAACATCTAATATTATTAAATATTAAGTATATTTTTTATACATTTTAAAATATAAAATTTTCAAAGCCAGTTTTTTTTTAAAAAAAATGTTTAAACAAACAAACTTTGAAGTAATTATTGTTTAGATAAAAATATTTTTATTTTATTAAATAAAATATTAAATTATACAAAATTTTAATTATATTAATTTATATTTTAAAATCGTTTTATATTGTCAAAATTTTAATTATTAAGTATTTATTATTATTTTTTTAACTCGTATAGTAACCTAGTCATGTAAAAACTTGCAGAATATATATATATATATATGGAGAGGATCAAAAATTAACCCTCCCTTATTGCGTTAATCGAATAACTACATTTTATTTCTTTGGGGCCCACATTAAAGTAAATCTAAAGGTGTATGTTTTTTTCGTTTTTTTAATTAATGTAGGGCCCACTTACATTAATAAAAAAGAAGAAAAAACCTAAATCTTTATATTTACTTTAATGTGGGCCCCAAAATAATAAGATGTAGTTATTCGGTTAACGCAATAACAGAGGGTTAACAAAGGAACCATCCCCTATATATATATATATATATATATATATATATATATATATATATATATATATATATATATAGGGAATGGTTCAAATACTAACCCTCCTTACGGCGCTAACCCATTAACTTTGGCAAAAAATGGCCGAATCTTGAATTTTTTTTTTTAAACATCATTGTAACACAATTTGAACACCATGTTCAGTTTTGGGTTTTGGCTAATTCATCACCGTTTTGGCTCTTACAGTACTGTAGATGTTTAAATATTTAAAACTTACAGTACTGTAGCAAAAACCTTACAACGATGATATTTTTTAAACGGTGATGAATTAGCCAAAACTCAAAACTGAACATGGGGTTCAAATTGTGTTACAATGATGTTTAAAAAAAAAATTCAAGATTCGGCCATTTTTTGCCAAAGTTAATGGGTTAGCGCCGTAAGAGAGGGTTAGTATTTGAACCCAATCCTATATATATATATATATATATATGGGAGACGATCAAATGTTAACCCTTCTTTATTGCGTTAACCGAATAACTACATTTTATTATTTTGGGGTCACATTAAAGTAATTTAAAGTTATATGTTTTTTTTTTCTTTTTTTAATTAATGTAGGACTCACTTACATTATTAAAAAAGAAGAAAAAAAACCTAAATCTTTAGATTTACTTTAATGTTAGCCCCAAAGTAATAAGATGCAATTATTCGCTTAACACAATAAGGAAGGGTTAACATTCGAACCATCCCCCACACACACACTAGACTATTACCTCGTGTGTTACACTGATTTAATATAAAATATTAAGTAGTTAGTATTAAAATATAAATTACAAGACAATATTTTGATATAAAATGATTAAATTATGTATTAATAAGTAATTTAAGTAATAAAATGATGATAGAAAAATTATGTTTTTAGATAAATTATTTTTAAAAAATTTAATACTAAAAAAATTCATTTGTTTATAAAAAAACTATTGTTTAAACTCTATATTTTATAGTATATTATATTGTTAATTTTTTTTTTGAGAAAACATGATTTTTAGAAAAATATTCTTAAATACAAGCCTAAATTATTTTTTATTTATAAAAAATATTTATTTTTAGAAAAAAACCATATATTATAACTTTTTTAAAGTGTGTTTCTCAATTGTAACATCACTGTACTTTCAGTTATCCGTACATATGTATAATTATACTGTTACGACCTGATGTATTAATTATTAATGATTATGAATTATTGACTATCCTTACTGATATTATTATGAATTGGTATACATAATGAGAACATATTATGACATGCATAAACCATGGTGAGTTTAGTTGAAACCCAACTAAACAGAACCAGAGAGTTTATTGCCATTACATTTCACAGATTATGGATGTTGATATGGAATGGAAAGGGATTAGGAGTTGGTTATGGTTTGGTTACTAAACATAGTCAAGGACACATGGTCATGGTTTATCGAAATAGCGGTGGGACGGGGTTGGGGAGGTTGCGATCTTGTCACACCCCCAAATTCTCACTCGTGGCGTCAGTCCACGTGGGTGTGACGTGGCCAGGATCACAGCTCATTGGTCATATAGAACGACTCTATATGAGTTCACAATCAAACAGTTTTGCAAAATAATATAAGTTTCATAAATACGCAGCGGAATGTTTAAAATACCATAACAAAATTAAGTTGCAGCGGAAAAGTTAAAATACACAGCGGAATGTAAATTTTTTAAGACACTACATAGATTAAATTGTTTTACAACAAATCCAATGCACACAAAGCCTAGGACACGAGTCTATATGCGAGCCAGACTCCTTAGTGCTTCCTTGTGCGCATCCTAGCGTGTGCTCCATTTAGTTGCCTGAGAATACATGCGAAAAGTGTCAACTAAAAAGTTGGTGAGTTCACAAGTTTAGACAGACTGAAAAGTAAATAGATATATACTGGGCATGTTAAGTTTAGTTGTGGATCTACGATCCATGGAGTGTGTCCGTTCATCTTACCGAAACTCGACTGTTCCCGTTTGCCTCTGCGGGTCATCGCTGAACCTGACATCAACATCGAAATTACACTCGTTATGACCTCCAGTCAACATTGGTGCCGAGTGGGGTTAGTCAAACCCAGTAGTACTACGTAATTACGACTCGTTTGTATACAACTAATGGTAAGGATAAGTGAGGACTTTAAGCGATAATAGTTACACTCGAGAATGATTTTCATAACATACCAGTCATATATCTAAAACAGTTGCATAGTATTCTCACCCCAAAGTTAAGTAAAACAGTGTAAGAGTAAAAGTGGGGCTGTAAACTCACCTGAGTTTAGCAGAGTGTTCGTTCAAGAACCGTGTAGCTCGCCGGCTAGTAGTTACCTATATCACATAGGTGTTATGAGTTTGTGTTTACATACACGTGGGTCTCACAGGACCGTGTTAGCGTTTAACAACTCCTAGTTGTTGTGTGGGTCGTGTTGACCGTGTTGAACGTGTTTGACCTAACGACCTGTTGGTGACGGTTTTGGATCAAGTTCTTGTGTAATGTGTGTTTTAGCGTCGTGTGGTGTGTGCGGATACCAAAGTCACGTTCGGAAGGAAACTTACTATTTATAGTAAGTTTCTATCTCAGGAAAGTTTCCACATCAGGCAAGATGTGCAAGAAATCATAATCCGATTATTCTATCATGCATATTTATCCTAAATGAGCATGTTATCACATAACACATAGTTACACATAGCCGGTTTAGCATGTTTTGCTCGTAAAAGTTGCTATATTTAGAAAGTTACTAAAATAAGCATATTTCATCAAGTTTAACAACCAACATCAACTAAATATCATTATCCTAGTTCTAAGTAGACATTTAATCATAACCGTTATGACTAGCATGTTCCTATTCGTCAATTTGTAAAATAAAGTTACTATTTATAGTAACTCTTGAAAAATGAACACACATCATTCAATTAAGTCATAAAATCATCAATTTTTATAATAACTAATGTAACTAAGCATGTCATACATACAACATTTAACAATTTCATCATTTCTAGCAAATTTCACATCAAAAGTTTCTATTTATAGCAATATTCATAAACATCATACATTTGACTATTCTAACAATTCCAACACATCAAATGATAATCACATTAGTTTCCAAACATCATTTTAAGCATAAACCTTAGATATAATCACATGCATGGTGGCTATTTCATCATCAATCACCTTGTTGTAAGAATAAAGTTACTATAGATAGAAATATTGCTATAAATCATCATTTTGGCCACAATAATTATCAAGAACAATACATATGACTCCCCACATTATCATGATTCACATATTCACACTCACAAGCATCAACAATTACATGGATCGTCCATGCATGTTGCTAGAACTCATCATTTAGGCCAAAAACCTCAAATAACACAATGTAGTACCAATAATGCCCAATAACTCAATTCTATTGCACAAATCAGTGAATCAATACATTAACCACAACTCGAAACAATCAAAAATTCGTGTAAGAGTGGGTGATGGTGATGCATGTGGGTATTTCCCATTGCATGTGCAAGTATGAGTGTTTAAAGTGCAAAATAGTGTTAGAACTACCTCCAAGAGCTTCTTAGGAGCTTTAATCTCACTGGAACAGGAGCGTGCAGCTTCGAGAAGACCTGTTGTGACCTCCACAGGAGCTCTAAGTCGTTCAAGATGATGGATGGTGCTCCTTAGCTCGACTCCAATCACCAAAAGCTTCAATGGGGCTTCTCAAGTGTCGGATTTCTTGATTCCAGAGGTTGTGAAGTGTAATCTGATGAAGAAGACGAGCAAATGGGGTCTGGTGATCGAGAGATAGAGTTATAGGGTGACTGGAATGATTACATATCGGATTAATAAAGATTTTGCGTGCTGGTTGTCGTCGCGTACCGCGACGTCTGTCCAAAAAGCATCATCGCGTAGCGCGATGATTAAAATAATCATTCGGTTCCCGAAACACGCCGCGTACCGCGATGGTGGAAGATGATCGGTCGTCGCGTACCGTGATGGATTTCGGAGAATTCAAATTCTCCCGCCTAGGCTTCGCGTACCGCGAAGGCCCAATTGGGTGCCCATCGCGTACCGCGATGGATCTCGGTTGGGCCCAATAAGCCCAATTTCATAGTTTGAAGCGATTCTCGCGAATTTTGCAATTACGATTATCGTTTCTTGACTCGTAAGCATTGTTCTACTTAACTTAGGTTCACCGGAACCTATTGTGCAATGAAAGTGTACTATGGTTTGATCCGTTCACCAACGTTCGTCATTCAAGACACGTGCGAGTGTTGTGCGATAATTCCTCGAATTATCGGTGTGCTTAGACTGTTGTGCCACGTGTCACACTAAATACCAATTATTCTAGTGCCACGTATGAAATAATAATACACATTATTATTGAATTAAAATAATTGCTGACCTGGAAAATACGAGGTGTCACAGATCTACCCCTGCATATGCCCTATACATATGCATAATTTGGTCTATCATGGATGTGTCAGTGATATGGTTAAGTGGGTTTTGGATTGAGATAGATAATATTAAAGTTAATAAAATATTGAAAGTATAATTGGAATTAATTACGCGATGGTGAGGTTACGAACATAACTTAAACGCGAATGTTATTTCAGAAATATTAACTTAATAATATATTCGCGTGGGTGACGATTCACACGAATATAATTATTAGGGATAATAATCTGAAAAGATATTCTATAATTGTAAATCAAATCGAAATACGATACGAGCGTCGGATTCGCAAAGGTGACGATCTTTACGAATGCGTACGTAAGTAACGCGTTTCGACAAGATAACGAGATGATATTTAACGAGATTAAATTAATAAATAGAAATTAATAACGTTTATTAGGAATCACCACCTAAAACAAATCCGGGCAAATTATTTTATTTAAATAATTAATTTAACGAAAACAAACGATGGCATTGTAATTAAATGAGTTCATTTGAAATCATTTTAGTAAAACGAAACTTATTTATTTTAACGATTTATGTTTTAAACATATTTACGAGCAAAAACCGAGTATTTAAGGAGATGTAACGCGATAAAAACGAGACCGAGCACGCGGGGATCGAACAGGGTATAAAAACCCACTCCTTCTTCTTCTTCATTGTGCAAGAACTCACTCTCTCTCTCTCTAAAACACACACTCATGCCATTTTCTCTCTCTAGATCTTCTCTCTACTATAACTTCTTCGTTACTTGACGAAATCGCAAGATCTTGGTGCCTAAACGACCACACGATCGAGGAGAACAAGAATCTACAAAGAAATCCAACGTTCACCAACTAATTCGAGGTAAATCTACTGTTTTTCTTTTCGGTTTTAGTAAGAAAGTTCATGGGTGTTGGGGTGCCATCTTAAACCACGACTTAGGTTTTGTTTTGTTGAAACTAAGTTAGGGATGAGCTATGGATGACATAAACGAATCAATTACAGCCTAGAACAGGAAGATGATGAGAAGTGCAGGTCATAGGGATGCAGGTCGGTGAGGCCCTGTGGGCCGAACCATGTTCCAGCCGAACCCCTTAGGGGCGAACCTGTTGGTCATTAACCCTAATCGGCCGAACCTTGTGGTGGCCAATCCTACGAACCGGTTAAAACCTGCATGGGACTCCCGAACCTACATGGGTACACGAACCTTGTTCCACAAATCCGTGACAGCCGAACCCTTGCTCATCTTTTGGCCGAACCCTTACTCATCTTGTGGCCGAACCTTCGATAGGCTGGACGAACCAATAGTGCCACAAACCTATTCAGCCAAACCCTAGGATGAGGAAACCACCGATCCTTGGCCGAACCATTGGGGGGATGGCGAACCTTGAATGGCTACCGAACCCAAAAGGGTGCCAAACCTGCATCCAGCTAACATTCGGCCGAACCTTTGATCTTGAACGAACCATGGTTGCCCGAAGCTTTCTCAGCTGAACCATTTCTGAGTAGCGAACCAATATGGGCGAACCTATGCAGTTCCGAGCCTTTCTTTTTCTACTTGACCGAATTCTTTGTTACTTGGCCGAACCTTTCATTTTATAATTGGGCCGAACCTAAGGAGGGGCCTGTTAATAGGTTCGCTGACCTAATGGGTGTCAAGCCTAAGTCTTGAATTAATACTAAGGGTAAACAAAAAGATCATGGATAATTATGTATATGCATGCATGAAAATTCATAAGGACCACCATCTTTTATAAATAAAACCTAAGAATGTAAGTTTGGAGATTTGCATACATTGAATGTTGATATAAGTAATCTAGATATAATTTTAAAAGATTTACGAATTAACTTTCATTAACGAACTTCATGGTGGATAAATTAAGTGAACGTTCATGCATGAATATATATATATATATATATATATAAGTGTACGATAAAGGTCATTACCTTGGAGTACTTGTGTTTATGAGGATACACGTAAGATATCATAGATTACTATCATTATTGAAGAATTATAGTTGACAAGATTAAACTATATTTTGATGATGAGGATTATGTAGCAGCGGGTAACATCTTAATTTAGATAAATAAATTGAATTAAGGAAATACTTATGAGGGTAAATTAAATAGATATGGGCACTCAATTATGATAAAACGTTGATACTTATGATCATAAATACACGATAAATACAGGTTGTTGAGTCACTCTTCGTTTCACATACGTGAGCGCGCATCATACTAAAACATTGATTCTAAAGGACTCAGGTGAGTTCTCATAACCTCCCTTTTAAACTGTTTTGTTTTAAAACTCGGAGGTGAAACATGTATACCAATTTTAAATATTATTTTGATAACACATGGATGATACCTGTTTATCAATATGATATTCATATTATGGGATTATCATTATTTATGAATTATCACTGATTATCATATATCCTTGTAACATTGTCATTGACTCCGGTCATTAACAATGATTACATGTATTGCCACTTGGATTATCACAACTCCATGAAACATTGCCTTTGACTTCGGTTAATTGCATTGGTTTCATGTATTGTCACATGGGTTGCTTCCCCTCCATGGATCATGTCTTTAACTTATGTTAATCACATAAATTCCATGTATTGTCACATATACTATTTGAGAATATTGATGTATGAGATTTGTTAAATGATATGTGGTTGATTATTTATAATTGTCTATGATTATATGAGATATGTGATTATGTGTGGTTTATGTATTTGGATTTTGTGCTGGGATGTTGTGTTGGATATTCTCACAGGTACTCATGTGAATTTTCTCAAGAAACTCTAGACTTTTATGATCATTTTGAAAAACCTTTTTAAATATAAAAACTTATGATTACTCACCAACTACTTCGTAGTTGACACTTGATTTTCTTACATGTTTCAGGGAATGAAGACAAGTAGGTAGGGCAGGATAGCTCTACACTCTTTTGGGACATCATCACGTAGGATCTTGGACTTAGCTAAATAACTGAAATTCTGGCGATTAGAATTTAGTTAGATAACTAAATCTCTTTTGTATTTGATGTAACTAATTCATGATAGACATGATTTTTGTGTAATTAATTTGGTTGATTAAATGATATGTGATGAATTAAATTAGATGCCCACGAGCTTATGAACAATCTACACATCCCTCGTGGCATCCCGACGTTTCCGCCATCGGTCGGGGTGCTACATCAATAAAATGTTTATTTTTAATATATTTTTAAACTCTTTGGTATTAAAAGGGTAAATAATATCATTAATATTATAATTATTGAATATGAGAGATAATGTAATCATTTAATATGACATAATAATAAAATGGGATGATAAGAGGATGCCAAGTGGCAATATTAACCTAAAATTGTGACAAGTGTCAAAAAAATAGTTTTGTTTATTATAGTAGTAAGATTTTAATTATTGACTATTTTTTAACTCGTATAATACACGAGGTATAGTAACCTAGTCACGTAAAAACTTGCAGAATATATATATATAGGATATGGTACAAATAAGAACTCACCATAATTGTGTTAACCTAATAACTCAAATCCAATTGTTTTAATTTTTCAGATTTAACAATATGTTGCCATGTGTCACCTACCCTTTTTAAATTAAAAAGGGTATCTAAGTAATTTCACTTAATATAAAAAAAGGCAGATTTAATAAAAAAGTGACAAATGTCACACTCTTACAAATCCATCCATTTTCCTTTTTTTAAATCAAAGTTTCCCCCTTGATTTTTATACACTTATAACTTTTTTATACTAGGTTATTTTTTTATAAAAATTACACCATTAAACTCGTTATATTTTTCTCATTAATTCCATTATAGTCATGCCAATTTTTTTTTTAATTTTTTTCGAGCGTTCGAAATTACACCAATGTAACGAACAATAAATACAGTAATTTTCTCTTATTTTTTCAAAACATTTCCATCTTTAACATGTTTTACAAATTATTTTGAGCGTTCGTAATTTTTCTCTCATTTTTTCGAGCGTTTATAATTACACTAGCATAAAATCTTTCCATCTCGTTACAAATTACTTTTTATTACAAAAATTAGTTCATTAATATTTTAAAAAACTTAATAACACTTTGAAAAAATCCAGCTCATTACATCAGTGTAATTACGAAAACTTTGTAAAAATTCAACTCGTTACATCAGTGTAATTATGAACACTTTGAAAAAATTCAGCTTATTACGTCAGTGCAAAACGCCGTTGCATCAGTGCAAATTACGAAAATTTTAAAAAATTTTGACAAAACTATACTTGAAATAAAGATAAAAAAGTGACAAATTTAATGGTGAAATTTTTATAAAAAAATAATAATGTATATAAAAGTTATTAAGGTTTAAAAAATTGGGGGGTAACTTTTTTTAAAAAAAGAATCAAGTACACCCACCAAATGTCAAAAATAACCTTAAATAAATATCCTTCACTTGTTTTTCCCATATTTAATATGAACCACTCATTTTAAAACACATTATTTAAACAACCAATCAAAATTGGTTAATGGGTTACCACACTTGGAGTGGGTTACCAATGGAACCATCCCCTATATATATATATATATATATATAGAGAGAGAGAGAGAGAGGAAGGTTCATAAGAAAACTCATTATTTTCAAGAAAACCAAGAAAACTTGTTCCAACCAATCAAAAAATTACTTTAATATTCAATTTTTTTAATGAAAAAGGATATTTTCGTAAATTGACATTTTTTATTTATGGAATTTATTTTATTTTGTTTTCAAATACCATATTATTCTTATTTGAAATTCATATCATCTGCTCTATCATTCACGTATGAAACCCTAATCCTCATATCATAACTCAAGAACTCTCCAACATCTAGACAGTCGAAGTTAACTGGTATGATGGTGATTTCGTGATGGGTTCAATCGGTATCATGTTGAAGATCTTTGAATGAAGGGGTTGTCACCTGATCAGTGCGACGTGATATTGCTATGAATTCAACTCTCCGGCAACAACTTCCAAGAACAACCGACCAAAAGAGAGGAACAACCGCATTCATCTTCGTTTTAACCAACATCATCAACATTTGATTACCCACTTTATAACCTCCTATGACCCACTCAGACCACATCCGGCGACCCGTTTTATCACCTCTGACGATCCATATAATTCGATATACGAACACGGCGTACCACCAACGACCACCATTACATCGCCGAAACGTTTTTTGTTTTATGTT
This sequence comes from Mikania micrantha, assembly GCA_009363875.1. Lineage (NCBI taxonomy): Eukaryota > Viridiplantae > Streptophyta > Magnoliopsida > Asterales > Asteraceae > Mikania > Mikania micrantha. The sequence goes on from CM018684.1 coordinate 72,014,549, forward strand.
AACCGGAAGTTTTTTCCAAGGTTTCACTCACGAAACACTCTACATGGATCGAAGTCTGTCAGGTTGGTCTCGACTGGGAGGAGAAGAAACGGAATGCTTCTGGCGATTCAAACCAATATTCAAGCACTAAGGATAAGGGTTTTGTGGTTGGGGATTTAACACCAATGGGGTTCTTGTCGAATAAGGATTATATATGAATCAAGATGTTGTGATTGATAATATTTATAAGCTAGAAAAGGAGGCTAGTAAGAGTTAACTAATTAGAAATTTCTAGATTTTGCAATCTTTGCTCTGTTTATTCTTCCCCTTTCATTCTTCTACCTTTTTTTCTTCCCAGATTGTGTAATCTTAGAGTTGAGGTAATAAAGAATGCTGGTTGATTAGATATATGTAATCAGATATATGTAATCAGATGATATATGCCTTCATTTGTTCTATTTGGTTGATTATGTATATGTAATCAGATGATATGTGCTTACATTTGTTCTATTTGGTTGATTACATATATGTAATCAGATGATATGTGCTTACATTTGTTTTATTTGGTTGATTACGTATATGTAATCAGATTATATGTGTTACATTTGTTCTTTTTTGGTTGATTACATATATGGAAGCAGTTTTACCAAATGTCTATATATGCTTACATATATGTAAGCAAATGCTTACATATATGCACAAGTGTCTACACACATGGTTTCATAATATAATCAGGTTTACATGTATAATTAGATGTACGTAATCATCTTATATATGTGTCTACATATACGTAAGAAAGTGTTGACTAATCATTAGTATAAAACATTTCGTCATAAAAAAATGTAAACAACCAACCTTATTAGCCAAATAATAACAAAGACAATATTAGATTACATAACTAAATTTCAATTTGTTTCAACCTTGTTACAACCAAATTAATCCTACTTTTTAATTTGTTTGTGAAATCTATGCTTCTTTGATCTCGATGTCTCTATACTTGTTAGCTTCTGACGTGCACTTGTCCTTCTTAGACCTCTCATCACTTGGAAAGCTACAATCGCACATCCGAATATGAGTACCCATAACATCTCCATGAGACGCCAAACACATACACCACAGACAACAAATTTTGTTTTGTTGTTGCCCAACTTATTTTTATGTTTTCAATGGGAGCTGCTTTGATTTCCATATAATTGAGATGATCTTCCACACATATAAAGCAGAAATACATATTTCTGCAAAACAGTAAAGCAAAAAGAAATTTACTTACTCACAAGATTATACAACTATTGTTAATAATTAATATTTTCTCTTATAACAAACCTTGCAAACATTACAATATAAATGTCAATAATTAATAATGTAACATTACAGATGGAGCAAAGACACGAGACACATAAATACTTGTAATCGAAACTAAAAAAAACACTAAACAAAATCAAACAACAAAATAAAATGTGTAATCATAACTAGAAGAAAAAAAAGAATACATGTTTTCCTTTTTTTTAAAAGTTTGGCTTTAAGCTTACATATGTACCCTCCTACCTTTGTATAAATGTTGGGTATTGTTACACTCATTTCATCCTGGATATTCATGGCAATAGTCAAATGCTTACATGTATGTAATCAAATGCTTACGTGTATGTTGCATGTTTTAAATATGTGATTACATATATGTAAGCAAATGTTTACATATGTGCAAAGATGTCTAACATTACTTACATCATGAAGAATAATGATTATATCATGGAGAATCATGGTAATATTTTGAATGATGTAAATATATGCTTACGCATATGTAATCAAATACGCTCCAAATGCTAAGAACATTAGAAACGTATTACGAACAACATATATTTAACAATTCTTCAATTATGAACTCAACCATTTATGACCATTATACTAATAGATAACCATACTCGTCATAAATTAACATAGTTACTAAAAAAATCATCAAAAGTATGACCTTTTAAGTATTACATGATTATCACAAAAATATTGTACGATTTTATATTCAAAATCCCTAAATCAATCATCTTTTAAGGTTTTTTTAATGAAAAAGCAAATAAGAATATGAATAATTGTTACTCATATGTTAAATAACTAACTTCTCGTAATAGCTTTCAAAGAAAACATCATTGCCGTCGCCAATTTCATCTCCGATGTCTGCTCACGTCTTCTTCGACTTCTGTTATTTGAGAATGAAGAAACACATCATCAAGAACATCTCAGTTGTATGTTTTCTTATCTGTTGTCTTATCCTTCTTCACAAATCAATTTTGTGATTTAGGGATGCCGCAAAAGATTTGGGAGAAAATCACGGTAATGGGGATTCAATTAACATGTTTCCAAAATAGATTTTAACCCATTACCCATTGTACACTTTTGAAATATTTTAAAATTACTTTATTAATTATTAATTACAATAATGCCACTTTCAATCTTAGCCATTGATTTTTTTGATTAATGGTTAGATCAAGGTTTTCTTGGTTTTCTCAAATATCATGGTTTTCTTAGGAACCTCCCCATATATATATATATATATAGGGAATGTAATTTTTTATAACCCTCATCTTTTGCTACAACTACATAACTCATTTCAACCAATCATAAACTTACACATAAGGCTTTTCATTAAAAATATTAAAAAGGGTATCATAGTCATTTTACCTTTATAAGTTTCCCCCCTCTTTTTTAAACATTTAAAACTTTTTTATAATATATTATTTTTTTAAAAAAATTGCACCATTATATTCGTCTCATTTTTCTCTTTAATTCCGTTACAGTCTCGACTAATTTTTTTTACTTTTTTTAGATGCCCTATATTAAATCATTGTAACGCGCTTAGGCTATGTGTTATCATCAAGCCCCCCTCACTCCACATAGGCGCCACGTAGGCGCCACATAATCAACCAACACCATCACCCCCTAATCACTCCACATCATCTTTTCCTATGTTATCCATCACGCCCCCATCACTCCACGTCATCACCACCTTTATTCAATATTCTATTAATTTGAATTTTATTTTTTTAATTATAAATTAAATTAAAAAAAGACTTAATATTATTAAAAAATTAATATTACAAAATAAAATAAAAAAAATTACATGATAAAAAAATTAAACTACATAATTAAATAAAAAACAATAAAATAAATTTAAAAACTTTTTAAAAAAAACTACAAATTTTCTTCGTAATTTTTCCAAATATGCTCAACCAAATCGCCTTTAAGCATGTTATGTATCTCCCTGCTTCGAATCTCGGCTCGTATTTCAACTCTTTCTTCGGTCGACCTCTTCGTAATTTTGGCAAATGGCTTTTCCTTTGTCTTTCAAAATCATGTTATGCAAAATAATGCAAGCATACATAGCGTCCCGAATTTTACTTTTGTGCCAAATCCTACATGGATTATCTATCATATGACATTTCTTTTTAAGTACACCGAACGCCCGTGGACATATTCATGCACTGCATAGATTTGTTGAATGTCGCTCCATGTCGGTTTTCTCAAATATCGCGAGCCGTATAATGCGATAACACCTTTACAAAATTTGTAAACACTATCTCGTGAAATTTTATCCGACATCCGTAAATATTCGTCCCAAGAATCGCTGCATGTGCCGTAGGCCAACTGTCGAATAGCACTTGTGCACTTTTGCAATGGTGTGAAACCTGCTACACCCACTGCATCTAACCTCTGTTGAAAAAACGGAAAATTTTCTTCCATATCGCTAACGATTTGAAGAAATAAATTGCGGCTCATTCGAAAACGACGTTTGAAATGCTTTTCGTCGTATGTTGGATTTTGACTAAAATAATCTTGAACGAGACGTTTGTTACCACCTTTACGATCACGGTTTATTTTTTTTCTTCGTAACACTTGTGCAGCGTTTTCTTCAATATCTGCTACGACGGATGTTACTGTTGCTTGAACGCTGCGTAAAAACATGAACGCTCCTTCGTCTGAGTCGGATGATGACGATTTCGTAATTTCCTCCTCCCAACTCATTTTTTTTGTTGTAAATTGGGTTATTTTATAGAAAAATAATGATTATTTTAGAGAGAATTGTATGGAGTTGAATGTTGGTTTAAGAGGATTGGTATATTTATAGTGGTTTATTTTTAATTTTTTTTTTATTTTCCAACGGCTATAATTTTTATTTTGTTTTATTTATTTATTTTTTTTATTTTTTCCAACGGCTATATCTCCTTTCTCACGCCGTGACCACCCTCACGTAGGGGCCCTTCACGCCACCCTCACGCCCCTGTGTAATGGGGGTGGGGCGCGACCGGGGCGTGACCCAGGGGCATCACGCCTGGGTCACGTAGCATAACACATAGCCTTAGATATAACAAATTTATTTGAATTTTTTTTAAAAATGATAAATTACAGTGATGTAATTTACATTGACGTAATTTATCGTGATGTAATTTAAATTGACGTAAAATTCGGTTTCGGTTTTTTCGGTTAATTTGGTTCCGGTTTGGTTTTTTCGGTTAATTTGGTTCCGGTTCGGTTTTTTCGGTTAATTTGGTTCCGGTTCGGTTTTTTCGGTTAATTCGGTTTCGGTTCGGTTTTTTTTGGCTTTTTGTTCATCCCTAATAACGAGCCTAAATACAACAAATTAGTTTGAATTTTTTCGAACAATGATAAATTATATCACTATAATTATCATTGTTAGAGAAAAAAAATCAAAATAATGTGTTATATTACATCACTGTAATTTATCATTGTAATTATCATTGTTAGAGAAAAAATAAAATAATGTGTTATATTACATCACTGTAATTTATCATTGTTAGAAAAAAATTCAAAATAATGTATTATATTTTATGCTCGTTATATCGATGTTAATAATGGACAATGAGAAAAAAAATTAAAAAAACTAGTCAACATTATAACGGGAATTAAAGAGAAAATTACATCACTGTAAATAATGTGTTACGTCACCGTTAATTATGTCATTGTAAATTACTTCATTTTGTGTTACATTACTGTAATTTACCATTATTAGAAAAAAATTCTAATTAATTTGTTATCGTTAAGCTCGTTACAATGATGTAAATACATGACATCAAAAAAAAAAAAAAACTAGTCGAGACTATAACGAAATTAAAGAGAAAAATGAGACAAGTATAATGGTGCAATTTTTTTTAAAAAATAATATAGTATAAAAAAGTTATGAATGTTTAAAAAAAAGGGGTAAACTTTACATAAATGACAAATGTCCTAAATGCCCTTCATACTAAAACAAAGAAATTGACACGTGGTACGATCCTATACACTTACCTTTTTAAAGTAACCATTGGATGATAGTTATGTAGTTGTAGCAAAAGATGAGGTTATAAAAAATTACATCTCCTATATATATATAGATATATATATATATATATGGTAAGGATCCGTTGTTAACCCTCCTTATTGACATAACCCGAATTAACCCATGAAGATGACCCCGAATCTTTTGTTTTTTTTTCCTTCAAAATCTTTGTTTTACAAGTACAAGAGTATGTTGTTTTATGTGTTTGTGCAAATTCTTTTTCGTTTGAGATCCTACATCACTGTAATTTTACAGTGCTGTAAGGCAAATTACAGTGATGTAGGATCTTAAACGAAAAAGAATTTGCACAAACACATAAAAGAACATACTCTTGTACTTGTAAAACAATGATTTTGAAAAAAAAAACAAAAGATTCGGGGTCATCTTCATGGGTTAATTCGGGTTATGTCAATAAGGGTGGGTTATTATAGGATGCGAATCCTATATATATATGGGAGATGATTAAATGTTAACCCTACTTTTTTGTGTTAACCGAATAACTACATTTTATTATTTTGGGGTCACATTAAAGTAAATTTAAAGTTATATGTTTTTTTAATTAATGTAGGGCCCACTTACATATAAACCCAACTAAAAAATTTAATTGCATATATAACTTTCTTTTAAGGTCTAATTACATATATAACCTATTAAAAAATTTAAATATATATACCCAACTTTATTCTCTTTACACGTTGTAACCCTTTGAATGTAAACACTACATTTGTTACGACTCTAACTCCGTCAATTAAAAATAAAAAAAGACATGAAAAAAGAAGCAAAAACACTAAAAAAAGGGGAAAAACGTAAAATAAGGGTAAATTTGAAGCAAGGGTAAAAATATGTATAATAATTTTTTTGAAGGGTAAAACAATAAATCCTTAATTCATTTTAATTAAAATGAGTATATTTGAAATTTTTAGAATTAGAGGAGGGGATATATGTAATTAAAATTTTGGAATTGGGTATATTTGTAATAAATGAAATTTATAAGGGGATATATGTAATTGCCCTTTAAAAAAGAATCGATTACCTGTAAAAAAGACACAATTACTTAGAAGAAAAACACAAAAATATAATTATACACAAACGTTTAAAAAAGACACAATGACGATAATTAGACACAATGAACTAAAAAATGTTCATTTTTTATAACAAAATTATACTCATTTTAAAGAGAAAAAAAACTCATTTTTATTATTTTTTTTAAAAAATAATATCGTATGTAAAAGTTATGAACGTTAAAAAAATGTAGGGGAAAGTGGTTATGACTAAATTACCATCTAACAACTTTTCCTTCTAAAATTTAAAATTTTTCATCTTAAATTTGATCTCATGATCTAATAGTCAATAATCCTTCTTAGCATTTTTAGGATAATGAGACTATTTAGTTGAACCAATCCTATTTCTTAATACGTTTAACCCAAACTGATATGCCTTAAATAAATCACTTGATCCACAAATAATAACAACATAGTATGTGAATCATACAAATGAAGTTTTCAATTACCCAATTTGTAATTGCCTTATCATTTGATTATCCATTGCCTTAATTAGTGTTTATAAAACCTACAATTTTATCAAATTGATTTTCAGGTTAGTTTATTATTATTTGTGCCGAGCTTATATAAATTATTTTATTTACAACATTGACATTCAAAAAAGATCCAAAAGAACCCGGTTTGCCCACCTCTAGTCTCGACCCTCAACCGAACGAGCCGCTTTTGATTTCAGTGATAACAGTCTAGCATCATGATATATTTAGTAATAGCGTTGACGAAATCAATGTTAATTTAATTCGTCTTCAAACATCAGTGACGAAACCTTGAATCAAGAGATGGCTTCTTCTGCACGGAATTGGCAAAAAAGAAGAAAAAATGACGCCAAGTCTTGAGTCGTTACTTCAATTGTTTCGAAGTTATTTTTAATTTTATTTATTAACCTGTATTCATTTTCCACATGTTTTTGATCATTTGATGGCTTGATTTAATGTAATTTTTATAAAAAAACATAGGTAGAAATAAAGACTATCATGACAATATATTTTGTGGAAAAAATATTATATATATATATATATATATAATTATATATTATATTTGATACAGTTAAATTCTGATAAAAATTTGTATCAAAATATAATATGATTAAACATGCCATGATCGATGGTGTACTCTTACAATTTTAAAATAAATTAAAAATGGATTTGAAAATTTGTATCGTTGTGCTTAAAAACATGTATCCAAGTCGGTTTTTTAGAAATATAGATCAAATAATTAAGAGTGCCAAGATATTGTATTCAAAATTTAATAAAATATCATATTTTAAAATTTTTATGATGATAACAAAATATGATAATCTATACCCTATAATAAAAGACTAACAATTTTGTCACTTGTTACATTCTTACACCACTATTGTCACATGTCACTTTCTTATACTGTTATTGTCATTTGTCAACTTCTTATCATTTCACTTAATTCTCTATCCTAATAAATAATTATATTCTCTCTTTTTGAATAAATTATTTCTCTTATTAAATAATTATAATACTAACAACAAATATATTATTTATCTTTCTATTATAAAGCGCACATAAAATTTTCCTAGAAAATATGAAATTTTTTAAAATCAAAATTTTTAAAGTGAGAAATATTTTATTTTCAAAGAACAAAATTTATGTGAAAAAAAAAGTTATCTTAAAAATGAGTTTTTAAAAATAAATTATACCTATACTAATAAATAAATGTTTTGTAGTGCCACATGTCATGTTTTTATAGAATTTCAACTTTTATTTCCTTCATCTCTCTCATATTAAATACATCTAATATTAAATAATCACACTAGATACTAAATATACTTTTTATAAGTTTTTAAAATAAAAAAAAACTTTTTGATACATTAAAATATATTAATATTAAAAACACACTTTTTAAAAAAAAAATTAATTATAAGTTATAAAATTTTCAAAAACAATTATTTGAAACATAATGTTTAAAGAAAAACAAAGTTTTTGAAAAGTTATGTTTATAGAAATAATATTATGATTTTAATATGTAAAATATTAAATCATACGAAATTGTAATCGTATTTTAAATTAAAAATCATCTTATATTTTCTAAATTTTAATTGATAATTATTCGTTATATTTCTTTTTTTAATCCCGTAATATACGGGGTACTAACCTAGTATATTATAAAAGGAGTTTTTAAACAATGAGATTTTTATCATCTAATGACGTTTTTTGATTTATTTAATATCTGAAGTAATAAATATGATAAAGAAAGTTACATTTTTGGTCTGTTATGTTTAACGCTAATTTAAATTGGGTCATTTGACTTTAATAATTACAAAAATTATATTTTATATTATTGATTTATAAAAGTTAATTTTAATATAATAGAAACTGAAGTTTTTAACGTTAGCTATTTCAAAGATATCAATTATTAAACGTTCAAAGGTTATATATCATTTGTATAGTGATTAAAGTTTTTTATTATTTTTTTATTACTTTAAACATTTATTAATATGTAAATTAATCATTTTATATCAAAATATCGTTTTATAATTGCTAAATTTTCATTACTAACTATTTAATATTTTATATTAAATCCGTGTAATACACGTGTAATAACCTAGTTAATAAGTAATTATAATAGTAAATACTAATATATTTGTAAAGATCAATAAATGTTGATGCTCACAAAACTTCTCTTTTGACTAAGTACTGAACACTACAAAGACTAACAGCCTTCGGAAGGAGGGAGTTACTCTTCGGAAACAACATTGCTTCCGAAGGATAACTCACTCCTGCTGAAGGCTGTACAAGAAAATTGCTTCCGAAGCTCAACACTTAGAAGAATTATAACTTCAGAGCTTCCGAAGACTTGAAGCTTCTGAAGAACAAAAGCTTCCGAAGATCCTCTCAGCATATTTTTGTACAAAGACTTCCGAGACTCTGACAAAGACTGTTGCTGATTGCACTTTATAGTACAAAAGGTGCTGACAACGGACATGTTGGTCTGATCAAAACAAAGAAAACATACCGTGAGTCAGACACAACACCTTACCTTTCCTCAGCAGCATTAAATGCAAAAGATTGCCTGAAGCCTTTGAAGATCAAAACATTAAATACCTTTTGTATTTAGCTAGTCTTTTGTTAAAGTCAATGTTTATAAATGTAATCATTGTAATTGAGTGTCTTAGCCTGTTAAGACACTTTAGATACTAGAATAAGCTTTCTCTTGTTTATTGTCTAGTATACCCAACATGTATTCCTACGAGAATACGGTTGTAGCCTTGGCTATATAAACTCTCATTGTAACTTGTGTAAGTGTGCTTGTAAGATGTAAACCTTTACTTACTTTGAGAGAAATATATCTTTGAGCTTGAAATTTATTCGTGTGTTATTACTTGTCTTCGAAGATTATTTGTTTGCCTTGAGTGTTTGAGAGATCCTTCTAACAGAGATTCCGCATTTGTTAGATTGGTATAAAGAAATACTTGTGAAGTGTTGTTTGAAATTAACAACCCGATCCAACAATATTATTTAGTGTCAAATTAAGAGTGTGTTATTTTATAGGAACATGGATCAAATTAAGAGTGTCAAGATATTGTATTCAAAATTTAATAAGATGTCGTATTTTAAAAGTAATATGATGAAAACAAAATATGTTAATAAGTTAATTATAATACCAAATAATAGTATATTGGTTGAATTTTAACAGCTGATTAGTCATAAACTTAGAGTAAAGTTGATTAATCTGTTATATATATATTTCATACAAATCTAATCAGCTTTACAAATATAAAATCCCCCGAAAATTAATTTGATTTTTCTCACCCGTATAATGGTGAAAATGATAAACTTCACAATTATACGGGTAAGAAAAATTAGATTAATAATCATACGGTTATTAAGCTAGAAATAAAGGCATACTGTTACTGTTGGGTCTAGAAAAGTCAAGACCAACGGTTAATTTGGATAGATGGAATGTAAACAAGAAGTATTATGTATTTGTTGATTAGGGAGCAACGAGTCACCGCGAAAGCCACTGAAAAGCTCAAGATTATGAAGACACTCGAGATGACCCGAAGACTTTAGCAAATGATAATATGATTTATTTGTTTATTATTTATTATCATTTGTTGCACTTTATTTATTTTCTAGGGTTTGGGTCATGTGACATATAAATAGAGGATGTTCTTTATTTTGTCAAAATAACACAGACAAGAGAGTGTGTGAGGGTGTGCTTCAATGTAGTCTTGAGAGCTCTCCCCCATGAACTCCATGGATTCTTTATCCATGGAGTTTGAGAGCATGTGAGGGGTAGGTAATGTAATCTTGTTGACTAATGAATCTTATTTCTTTACATTGTTAGTCGTTACATTACATCTCAGATTCGTTTTTGGTTGTGTTCTTCAACATCTTCACCCATATTCAAGACTTTCTCTGTTCTTCAACTGCTTAATCTTCACAAATCGGGTAGGTCCTATTCTGCAACCGTTTTTACAATTGGTATCAGAGCCAAGTTCTCGAGAGTATCATTCTAACCATTGATTCTCTCAAACTTGTGCTCAATACCCTGATTTTGTGAATTTTTGTGAAAGTTCTTTGAAGATGTTCTTGTTCTGGGTTCTCCGTTCTTCAATTTATTTGGGTTATATTTTTTTTGTGTTTTGATATGGTAAACACAAGTGGGTTTTGACTCTCCCTATTATATGTCAAAACCCCACCCAAATGTGATCTTTATCGGACGAGTTATCAAATTTTTGTTCATTTGATAAAAATGGAGGCGGATGAAAAATTTAAGGGCAGCTGGGTTTGTTTCAAGAAAGAACATAATGATGATGACGACGTTCTTGAATTTAGGGTTTTCAGAAGGTTTTATTTGATTGGTTTTCGGAAGCTCACCATGGATATTCTTTAAAATTATAAGCTTCCGATGACTATTGCTTCCTATGGATATTGCTTCCTATGGCTAATGCTTCTGATTGGAAATTGCTTCCTAAGCACAAATTGCTTCCGAAGCATAAAATTGCTTCCTAAGTATAAATTTGCTTCCGAAGCACAATTTGCTTCCGATGCACAAATTGCTTCCGATGCACAATTTGCTTCCGATGCACATTTTGCTTCCGAAGCACAATTTGCTTCCGAAGCACAATTTGCTTCCGATGCACAATTTGCTTCCGATGCAAAAGTTGCTTCCTAAGCAAAAGTTGCTTCCTAAGCATAAATAACACAGACAAGAGAGTGTGTGAGGGTGTGCTTCAATGTAGTCTTGAGAGCTCTCCCCCATGAACTCCATGGATTCTTTATCCATGGAGTTTGAAAGCATGTGAGGGGTAGGTAATGTAATCTTGTTGACTAATGAATTTTATTTCTTTACATTGTTAGTCGTTACATTACATCTCAGATTCGTTTTTGGTTGTGTTCTTCAACATCTTCACCCATCTTCAAGACTTTCTCTGTTCTTCAACTGCTTAATCTTCACAAATCGGGTAGGTCCTATTCCGCAACCGTTTTTACAGTTACCATATTTATTATGAAGTTGACCCAGTTTTTTTTTCTTATTTAATTAGTCATATAGGTGTCAAACAGAGAATGAATTTGGCTGTTTCAAAATTTTGTGTTTTCCTGATTTTGTTACCCAATTTGGGTTATTAAAATGCAATTCATTTCCACTTAGAATCCAACAAATAGGCCAAGAACTCTTTTTATTTTGCAAGCTTCACAAAAGTAGATTTATTGAGTACCCTCTTCGGATTTGAGATGATATTTTTCATATCTGAGGAGCTTGTGAATGTAAAAGAAGAAGAAAAAAAACTAAATGAAATCATTTGAAGTTCGGGACTTAAAATAAAAAAGATCAAGTGGAGTAAAGATGTTATAAGCAATATAACACTGCTAAAAAAAGATTTTTGTCGAAAAAATAGCGTCAAAACAAAATATGTCGCAACACATTTCCAACAAAATGCTGCTTTTATGAAATTGAAAAAAGTAAGAATTTAAATAAATATGATAAATTAATCCAAACCACAGGAAGCAAAATTACTATGATCTTTCTCATCTAGCCACTACTCGTATGAAGTTTGCTCATTATTTTCTAATTAAACAACAATTAAATCATCTAGCAAACATGATATGTTGAGTCTCACTCATTTTTTTCCTATCAAACAACATTTTTTTATTGTCATCAATTGGTTCATAATATTATTACATAGTTCTTAAATTATCATAATCATAATTATGATAACTGATTCTCATAAAACACTCAATGCATCATATCATTCATAAAATTAAACACATCACACGAATTCATATGTGCTTGACATTTTTTTACGAGGGGAGGAGGGAAAAAACTTGGGTTATGGTTATGCGTCTTAGTTAGAGCCCGTCTCAACACATCTTACTCATCAAGTGATGATGGTTCAGGCTCTTTATTTGTCCTCCTAGCTAGCTTACTGTTGAATCTTTTTTTGTATTAAACAATATAATAATAAGAGTATATTGTTTTTATATAATTTAGCAGCATAATAATAATAATAAAATAGATAATTAACCAACCAATTTAACTAAAAATAATAATTAGTAATAATTCAACATTCTTACATTAATAGCAACAATATTAACAATATGAGTTTGGGTCATTTTGATTCTTTTAAATCTAAAGTTTAATATTTTAATCGATCTAACAAAGTAAGTTTAGATAATTTTGACACATTTAAGCTAAAACTTTGTTATTTTTAATCTATTGAGTTATGTTTAAATGTTTAACTCATTTAAACTTAAAATTAAATATTTTAATTATATATGCTAAAGTAGCTTCAGATGATTTATCCATTTAAACTTAAAGTTTAATTTATCAATATATAATTATATAGTAATTAATTACAAGGCCTCTATTGTCTTGCAAGTGGGTTCTAATTTATGCATTTGCCGCTGTTAAAAATACACACACAATGACACAAATAGTATATGCACTACGACAGATCTATAAGTTACAACGACAACATGTGGTCGTTACAAGTGGGTTTGGCCTATGACTAACAGAGGCGGCTCGGAGGAGGGGTTAACCCGACCTTCGTTTCAAACCCATTTTTTAGGGGGAGTAGTTTTTTTGATATATATATACTTATTCAAATGAGAACCAACACGTTACATATAACTAAAAGAAAAATTTATAAACACATGATTTAAGGGGTACAAAAAGTAATTTCAAAGTATTGAAAGTTACTTTCATACCCTTTAAACTAGGTCGAATAATTTCAAATAAAACAGTTAAAAACCGAATAAACCGAATTTAACCAAGTACAATCGAATAAACTAATTAAAAACCAAATAAACCGGTTGAAAACCAAAACCAATCCGAACAAACCGAATTCAATCAAATAAACCGAATTCAACCTTATATAATGTGACACCTCGCAATTTCCAGGTCAGCATTTATTTTAACAATAATGTGTATTATTATTTCATACGTGGCACTAGAATAATTGTATTTAGTGTGACACGTGGCACAACGGACCAAACACACCGATAATTCGAGAAATTATCGCACAGAACTTGCACGTGTCTTGAATGACGAACGTTGGTGAACGGATCGAACCACAGTACACATACACTGCACAATTAGGTTCCGGAGAACCTAATTTAGTAGAACAACGCTTAAGTGTCGAGAAACGATGATCGTATTCGAGAAATACGCGAAAATCGGTTCGAAACAACAAAACTAAGCTTATTGGGCTACTCAGGAACCCATCGCGGTACGCGATGGCCCAACAGGAGTTCCTGTCGCGGTACGCGACAGACATCGCGAAGAGTTGACTCCCGGATTCCTTCGCGTAGCGCGAAGCATCTTTCTGGCCTAGTGTCGCGGTACGCGACGGGTGTCAGACGGCAAATCTTTATAAAACCAAGAGGAAATCGTTTCTAGCCGGCCTATAACCCTTTTCTCGAGTTCTAGACCCTCCATACTCGTCTTCTTCACCTGCAACTCACCCTTAGAACCTCTGGAAGCCATTTTTGAGCTTTGAAAGCTTGGAGGACACATTGGAGCACAAACCACCACCATCACCACTTCATTTCTGCTAAGAGCAAGCTGTCCAGAGGAACTAGAGGCTGAGAAATCATCATCTCAGGGATCCCGAAGCTTTAGAAGGTAGTTCTTACACCCCTCATGGCTAAAATGGTCATTTGTCACTTCTACACACACATGCAAGGCATGAAACACACATGCAAGCACCTTTGATGCACATGCACGAAGTTTGCCTCTGGGTTTGTCGATTTAGATGCGTTTCTTGATGATCCATGATGATTATATGGTGTTTTATAATGATCCAAGATGTTGAGTATATGTCTTGATGCTTAAAATGATGATTTATGATGTTATTGATGCATGCATGTACGATCCATGAGTATTGAGATGATTTTGAATGATGGTAGATGATTATTGATGATATTAGAAGGATAACTCATGGTTAGATTGTGTTAAAATGGTTAAAACTATGATTTTTGATAAACTTTCTATTAATAGTAACTTTTAGTTAGGAAATGGTGTAATGGATAGTATTGTGATCATGCATGTATATGGATTTGCTATTAGAACGATTTTAGAGTGATATTGATGCTTAGAATGTGATTTTGAAGTTGATTTTAGTCATATCTAGCCAAGTTACTATATTTAGTAACTTTTTGGGCCTAAATATTGATAAATGGTGATTTTGACTATATGAGCATGATTAGATAATGTTAAAAAGCATAATATGATGGTATGTGTTATAAAAATGGTCTAGGATTGATTAGAATGGTTAATTGTATGATAATAGTCATAGTTACTATTTTTAGTAACTTTTATAGCCAAAATGTTGATAGATAGTGATTAGATCTAGACTAACATGTTTAAATGATGTTACGTGCTCTATTATGATGACTTGTTACATGAAAATGGATTAGAATGATTTAGGACAATCGTTTGTATGAAAAATGCCATAGTTACTATTTATAGTAACTTTATTTTTCAAACTATCAATTTAGAGGCAATGTATACGAATTGAGCATGCTAAGTGGTCTACAATGCTTTAACATGGTGATAGTATGTTGAGTAAGATAGTTTCCGATAGCGCGTATGCCATAAGTGGAAACTTTCCATTTTAGGAAACTTTTATGTGCTAACATGAGATAAATGACTTATGTGATATCGTATGATGATGTGTTATGTGTTAACA
This sequence comes from Mikania micrantha, assembly GCA_009363875.1. Lineage (NCBI taxonomy): Eukaryota > Viridiplantae > Streptophyta > Magnoliopsida > Asterales > Asteraceae > Mikania > Mikania micrantha. Next base: position 72,030,075 of record CM018684.1, read on the forward strand.
TGATCACGTAGGACTAATGAGCATGCTAGAACTTTAAAACCATTACACTTTGTGAACTTTCCATAAATGGAAACTTACTATAAATAGTAAGTTGTCCATAGACGTGACTTGCGCATTTTGCACACGACGAGCACTTATACGAATGTTTCACGATTTACAACCAACACACGGTTCACCAACGGGTCGTTAGGTCAAACACGGTCAACACGACCAACACGGTCAACCACGGTCAACGCGACCCGCATAACAACCAGGAGTTGTTTAGACACGAATACGGTCCTGTGAGACCAACACAAATATGATCGCAAACTTATAACACCTATGTGATATAGGTAACTACTAGCCAGCGAGCTACTCCGTTCTCGTAAGAACGCACTCAAGCAGACTCAGGTGAGTTTACAGCCCCACTTTTACTCTTAACTGTTTTACTAACCTTTTGGGGTGAGAATGCTATGCAACTGCTTTAGATATATGACTGGTATGTCGAAAAACTATTTTGAGTGTACTATTATCGCAACAAGTCCTCTCCACCCTTACCGTTAGTTGTGTACAAACGAGTCGTTATTACGTAGTACTACTGGGTTTGACCAACCCCACTCGGCAACAACGTTGACAGGATGTCATAACGAGTGTAATATCGATGTTGATGTCGGGTTCCGCGATGACCCGCAGAGGCAAATGGAAACAGTCGAGTTTCGGTAAGATGACATGACACACTCTACGGATCGTAGATCCAACAAAACTATTTAACATACCCAGTATATATAACTGTTTTACTGTTTTCCAATACTTAAACCTGTGAACTCACCAACTTTATGTTGACATACTTTAGCATGTATTCTCAGGTAACTGAACAGCATGAGCTAGGAGGCACATGGAGATGCACAAGAGAGTTTGCATACATATAGACTCTAATCCTAGGCCTGTGTTTTTGATTTTTTTTTGTCATTTTAAACGATGTTAACAGTGTAGTTCTGATTACTTATTTCCGCTGCTTTAATGTTGAACTTTTCCGCTGCTAAACTTATGAAACTAGTCTTATTTTACAAACTGTATGATTGAGTTAACTCATATAGAGTCGTTCAATATGACTATGAGCTGTGATCCTGGCCACGTCACACCCACGTGGACTGACACCACGAGTGGGAATTTGGGGGTGTGACATAATATTAATAAAATAATAAATTTAAATTCAAATTCGGTTTAATTGGTTAACCAAATAAAAAACCAAACAAACCGAATTCAAAAATAAGGAACCGATAAACCGAAACAAAAGCCGAAATTTGGTTTTGAACCAAAAACTGAATTCAGATACAATTAGAAACCGTATCGAAAACCGAATTCTGAATTCGGTTAGGTTTTTCAGTTACGAATACGGTTTGATTTTCAGTTTTAATTTTTGAATATCACTATTTTGATATTTGAATTCGCGAAGGCCTTTTTCCCGTTTGCCATGAGCATTTTAATTTTAAGGAACGCCATCATAATTAACAATGGCATGCATATTGACACCAAAGAATTTATTGTTATAGCCTCTTGCTATAGAATTCATGTCTTCGTGATAAATGTCATTTCAATAGACTGATCATAGGTAGCAACAATGTGTACATGTATCGCTATAGATAAAGTGAAAAAAAGTTACCATTTAAAACCAATATCAAAACCAAATTATGGCTTTGATTAGAAAAGTGAAAACGTACCCAAATGGCTTGGAAATTAGTGACAGTGGATCTTAAACCAATATGGGTTGTATATATGTATGTGTGGGAAGGTTTCGTTGTTAACCCACTGTAATTGTGGTAACCCAGTGAACTTTGACAAAAAATGCCCGAATCTGTGGTTTTTTTTCATGGTCTTTATTATACATATTTAGAGGGGTTTCTTTTTTGTGTTTTGGCTAATTCGCAATGCAAATCGAATTTGCCTCGGTGTAAATTCGAGTTGCATTTCGCAACATTTAGAACAGTGCAAAAATTTTACACCGATGCAAATTCAATTTGCATTGCGAATTAGCCAAAACACAAAAAAGAAACCCCCTAAATATGTATAATAAAGACCATGAAAAAAAAACCCAAATATTTGGGCATTTTTTGTCAAAGTTCACTGGGTTACCGTAATTAGGCAGGGTTCTTAGTTGAACCAAATCCTATATATATATATATAGGAAAGGGATCATATAATAACCCTCATTAATTGAGGTAACCCATTAACCCTGGCAAAAAACGCTCAAATCGCAAAAAAAAAAATTTCATGGTTTTTTTATGCAAAAATAGGGGGGGCTCCTTTTTTAATCGTTCGCTAATTCACAAGCGTTAAAAAGTTAAACGAAATGTAAGTTTGCGTTACACTGCGACACTTAAATAAATGTTCGCAGTGTAACGCAAACTTACATTTCGTTTAACTTTTTAACGCTTGTGAATTAGGGAACGCTTAAAAAAGGAGCCCCCCTATTTTTGCATAAAAAAAAACCATGAATTTTTTTTTTTTGCGATTTGAACGTTTTTTGCCAGGGTTAATGGGTTACCTTAATTAAGGTGGGTTATTATTCACTCCTTACCCTATATATATATATATATATATATATATATAGGGGGATGTTCAAATGAGAACTTTTTAAAGTTGAGAACTAAAAGAACCAATTTTAACCACAAATTTAGAAGGGTATAAAAGTAACTTCCACTATTTTAAAAGGAAATTACTTTTATACCCTTTAAAATATATGGTACAAAATTAGTTCTTATGGTTCTTTGATATTTAATGGTTCTTAATAGAATAAGTCCCTATATATATATATATATATATATATATATATATATATATATATATATATTATACATGCCTAGCTTTCACGTTCAACTAATTAGTTTTATTATTTAAAGTTTTCAAAACTTATATACATGCATACATGGAAACTAGTTAGCTAGCACGCTTGAAAAGAACACATAATTTGGAAAATTGTCATCTCTTACGACTAAAACTGCATTCCAATGGTCTATGTTCAAACTTCAAAGTTGATATTGACTTCAATAACAAGTAATTTACCTTATGCAATCTAACATCATCACACTATGCACCCTATAAATATTACCTCAATTCTGTAATCTACACTCGTCTTCAATATTCAGCAAAATACAAAATAAAATAAATTAATATTTCGATCGAGTGTCGTCGCAAGAATTAGACAAATTAATCATGCAAAAACGAAACATTAGTGTTCTTGAAGCTGCAACAATACTGGTCTCACTGGTTGTATTGTTGATCATGGTGCAGCCATGCGGTGCCAGTCATGGGATCATGAGCATGAACCAACCTGCAGGCCTTAGGTTCACGCTCTTACAGTTTCTTGACCACACCCCTAGCCCTCCTCCTGGAAATGGTTGCTGTGAAACTTGTACAGGTGGAAACCCATGCAAACCACCAGTTAACCAGAAGGCCTTTGCAGGCCGCTCTCAGGCTGTTGCTACGATAATACCTTCTCCTCCACCGCCGTCGTTGGTGCTATCGGTTGAAACCGCCACAAACCGGAAGTTGATGAGGGGGTCTCTTGGAGCTTGATGAAACAACCTAATTATTTAATGATAATTCATGTTGCATTAATTCTTAATTAAGTGCATGCATGCTAGTAGTATTTTATTTATTCATATTAATTTATTTTATGTTGGCTTAATTAATGTATTGCATATGTAATAATTAGTAAAATAAGAGGACTTTGGGGCCTCATGTTGCTCTTTGATCTTAGTTGAAAAGTAAAAGCACATTTGTTGGTTTCTTTATTGTACGTATATATGGTAACCATAGACCGAACAATCAATAAATTATTAGATGAAAAAAAAATTCAATTTTGGAGCCTCGTATGATGGATAATGTGCCCCAAAAGTTCGACAACACCTCCAACTTTTAGGTGTTTATAGATTTCAAGTGATTTCATTTTTATAGTTCGGGTTTATTGGTATAATCATTATAGTTGGAAATTAAATATGATTTAATTGAGTTTTTTTCTTGTAGTTTTTGTTTTATTTTTAAAAATAATTAATTGATAATACATCATTTTTATTATTATTTTATCATTTATTTTATATGATATTAATGTTCTATGATTCTTTTATCATTCTTTACTCTAATGTCACTGGATTTGTTATTTTTAAGCCCCTTCTCGCTGTACTTAAAAGTTTTTTTTTTTTCTTTTCTTGCTTTCCTCACACATCCTCTCATGAAAATGTGTTTTACATATATATGCATATATTAGGGTTGATAAATTTATTTTTTTGTTGTCATTACACTGACATAGTACGTCATATCTCATATTTCGATAGTTCTTGTTATTGTTGTTATTACTCTTGTATTTGTTTTTTTTTCTTTTATCATCATCATGTTGTCACAGTCGTAGCTTAATTATATCATTACATTATTACAGTATTAAATCATGTTATCATAGTTCTTCACTTGTTGGTGGCTTTAATTAAATTTATCATCACCATATAAAGTTTTTTTTTTTTAATTATTGATTTGAGTTTTATGGGTTTTTTTTTTCTCTCATTTTATTTATAATATGTTTTTTCTAGCAACATACTCATTGTTTTTCTCTTCAACCCGGCCAAGTATCTGATTTTCGTCTGCCTTGACTCCAAGAGGAAGTTACAGAGAATATATTGATGTTTTGGGTTTATAATAGTAAAATTTTTTGCTTTATTATAATTATTTGAAATATGATTTGATTATTGTTATATTATAATTACCCAGTGTTGTAAAAATCGGCCTAGGCAGCCGCCTAGGCGGCCGGCGCCTGTACACCTTCTCGATTTTGTCCTAGGCGGCCTATTTCTTATTTTTATTTTTTTTTTGTTTTTTTTGCTTTTTTCGAGTAAAAAGGACCAAATAAGTGATTATTTGAAATATTTCTCAACTCCAAATACTTAATATGTCTCTAAAACATTAAATTCAATATCTGAAACTTAAACACTGCCACTAAACATCGAAATCCATGTGTAGATTTTGAATTTTGTGTTTAATTTTGTAATTTGAAATATTTGACTTAGTATGTTTAAGTTTATTTTTTAATAAATTTGAAGTATTATATTAAATTATTGATATTAATGTATGTATATAATAAATATTTGTAAAATTACATATAAAAATTCCAATCCACCTAGCGCCGATTAATCCCGAGGCGGTACCTCGCCGCCCGTCTAACGCGTAGTGACTTTTACAACCATGTAATTATCTGAGTATAATGGGCAAAAAAATATATTAGGGTTGTTTGGTAGCCTTTTAATGATCATTAAGATGTTATCTCTGAATGAATTATAACATTTTAATGATTAATTAAGAGTTAAACTAACTATTTAGACTTTAAACTAACTATTCAGACTTTACATTATATCTTAAGCACTAAGATGTTATCAACCATTATAAAATGTTAAAAACCTTTTTATGACTATTAAGAGACTACCAAACAACCTACTATTATAGTTTATATACGGTTGTTGGTTTAGGCCCCAATTCACACCAAAAAATACTCACGTACAAGTGATGTTTTCAGCTTTCTTACTTGCACACCTTTTATTAATCAAGTAAAAGGAACTTAAATACACCATTCAAACAAAGACCCACTACTCCTATAAACTAGAAACACTACCCACTAACTCCACTAACTATTACCCACTACTAGAACATACTAAATAATTAGACACATGCTAAAATACTAAACTAAATTACTAAAATGCCCAATCGACTTAGTCCAACCGATTCGACCCGCGACCCGTCCGACATTAAACTTACCCAACAATCACCCCCGTAAGTTTAATGTCGGTTCTTGCTTCTTCTTCCGTGCTTCCTTTCTTGATTCAAACCATTCTTAATTGCTTGAGTCAAATCATCTTGCTACACTTGCTATTCGTTTCGGCTTTTCTTACTTAAACCAAAATCGCTTCTTGCTAAACTTGCTTTCTTGATTAACAGGCCACTTGCTACCTGCTTTAAGAACACATCGGTTCTTGTCTCTTGCTTGATCGGTTCGCGTGCATCCGATTTTTTCTCTTGCTTCTTGCTATGGTTCTTTCTCTTGTTCTTGCTTTGAACCTTCTTGCTTTTAAGAATCATTTCTTGCTGATATTGCTTTCATGTTGTTAGTCATGCTTCAAATTTCTTGCTTCCTTCTCGTATCAACAAAATAAATTGCCGCTGCCACTATTCTTTGGTTTCTTAATCGATGCAACAACAATTATTTCTTTAAATTCCAGCCACAAATTCTTGAGATGGCTGGTTGCTTGCTTCACCTAGTTGGTTAGTTGCTTACTTCCCCTTTTAATATGAATACCATAGTCAAAGAATAGTTATCTTCCTTTGATGCGGCTTTTACTTCTTTTTTTTTTTTTTTTTCTTTTCTTTTTCTTACGATCATACGCTACTGCTGCTTTAGCGCTGCTACTTTCTTGCTTTCTTGCAGACTTTCTTTCTTCATTCTAAGCGAACGCCAATCACGTACACTTCGGTCTTCTGGTCGGTCTCCGGTCACTATTTTCGGTCTTCTCGGGCTAACCTCCGGTCTGGGTCTTTGCCTCGGTCTCTATTTTCTCGGTCTAACATTCTTTCAAGCCGCCGGTCTTCTTTGCGGCTCGTCGGTCTTCGCCGGAATCTCCTCCGGTAACGGTCTCTTTCAACGGTCTTTGGTCTTTCTCAGACAACCCGCTCGTCACTGTTGTCTTCTTCGGTCTTTTCTGTGATAGTAGCTGATCTTTTCTCCATTCTTCTCACAACGGTCTGTACTTGCTACTGATCACAAACGGGCAGTTTTCCAGCTTTTTTTCTTGCTGCACTTTCGTTCAACTCTTACCAGCCCTGCAGTTTAGTGGGCTGCCCCCTTCTTCTCCAAGGAAACGACTCTCAAAACGGCCCTCGATTAACCTTCGCTCTGATACCAATTGTTGGTTTAGGCCCCAATTCACACCAAAAAATACTCACGTACAAGTGATGTTTTCAGCTTTCTTACTTGCACACCTTTTATTAATCAAGTAAAAGGAACTTAAATACACCATTCAAACAAAGACCCACTACTCCTATAAACTAGAAACACTACCCACTAACTCCACTAACTATTACCCACTACTAGAACATACTAAATAATTAGACACATGCTAAAATACTAAACTAAATTACTAAAATGCCCAATCGACTTAGTCCAACCGATTCGACCCGCGACCCGTCCGACATTAAACTTACCCAACAACGGTTTCATCATCTTTTTCTATATATATTGAGTCCAATCGAAACGTTATTATTGTTTTATTTTAAGAAAATGACAAGAAGGAAATCTTACCTACATGTTAACAACGATATTTGAGATCACGATTAATACGTTGTAACATTTGTATTAATTTTATGCATATAACACACCGATCAACATAAATCGTTCATTTTTTCTGCAATTCATACGCAACTCTTTTCCCCTAACACGACACCACGGTCTGAGAGGCAGCAGCTTAATTCACGATGAAAATTGAATTCGTATTCAATTTTAATTGTATACCAGGATTAATTGTTTATATATATAATAAACTATAGGTTAGTAGTTCGTGTATTACGGATTAAATAAAAAATATATAATAAATAACCGGTAATGAAAATTACACAATATAAGTTCAATTTTTTATTATAAATATATATAATTAAAATTTATTAAAATTTTAATATTTTAATAAATAAAATAATTATATTTTTCTTAAAGCACTAAATTTTTCGAGATTTGCTTTTTTTTTTAAACATTTTGTTTTAATTTTGTAAGCATTTGTTTTATTTTTTTTAAAAAAGTGCCTTTTAACATTAATATATTTTTAATGTATTATTTTATAAATTAAAAAATGTATAAAAAACATATTTAATAATTAATATTTAATATTATTAATTAATATGAGATGTATTTAAGAGAAAAGAGAAGCGATAAAATAAAGTTGATGTGCTTTAAAAACATGGTATATGTCCCTAAAAAGTTTTATTTATTAGAATAGATATATTAATGATATTTATACTCATGTTTTATATTTATTATCCACATGCCATGATTTTATAAAACACTTATAAGCACATGATTTAATAATTTAATAAGTATAAAAGCAATTTTTTTATAAGTTAAAGGAAGTTAATTATTTTTATATGCTTTAAACTTATGACTAGAAATGAATTTTTTTATGCTTAACTAATATTAGTTCTTAGTTTAAGATCCCTCTATTATCCACAACTATCATGTAATTAATTGCTTCTATGTTCTACCTCTAATTAATTATTGTGTAACATAAATTTAATATTGCCCTAAACGATTAATTGGTTTTTAACTGCAAAGAATAACAAGGCATCTTACTAATTAAACACATTACATTAATAAATCACACTTAATTTTAAAAATGGTTTTTTCTCAATGTTTGTGTTTTAATAAGGAGATCCTTGTGGTAAATGACGCATTTTTCTCCCTAAAATCATATGTAATATAGCATGAGGACAGGTTTGACCACTCTTAACAACGCCCTCATGCCCCCAAACACCATATCCCTTAGGGCGTGACCAAGTAAAGGAGCCTCATGCGTGACCATGGTCACAAGATGATCGGAACTAGTCAATCAATAATGATTTATTTAAAACCAATAAAAAACAATTACATTACCATCAATATTTTCACTTATTATATCTTACAATTATACATATTTTCTACTTACAATCACTAATAAAACTCATATTGTTGTGACGCATATATGACACTTGCATGACACACGATCGAACTTCCAATTAAACTAACATACCAATAAGGCTAGTAGAATCATGTACCATACTTTGTAGGTTTGACGGTTTTGGTTAATAAAAAAGAATATTTGGTTTTCGTTAAATAAGAAAAAAAAAATGATTCGGAGTTTTAAAATTCTACCAAGAAAAGTCGGTGTACAACAAAACATTCTCTTTTCTTGGTCAAAGGCCAACGAAAGTCTTGGGCAAAGACACCGATCTGTTATTAAGTTAATATGCTAAACGTGTTCGCATGGGTGGCCTGGTCGATCGGAATTATATTATTGACTTTACTTTGAAGGCTTCTTCATTCATTTGGTCCGACCGTTGACTAGCGTCTGCTGCATAGAACCATGATGACGTGTTGTATTCGAATCATTCAAGTGCCCATTCATTCTTAGATAACTAAAGTTGACTTTCATTCTGCATTTTCCAACTTTTTTTAACCACAAATCTAATTTGATTCCAATGCTATACAGTATACACCAATGTGTACTCTAGGATTACTAAGAACCACTCATATATCATTGAAATACAAGTCTTTTAATAACTACTTTTAGTTTCGTACCCGCCCCTGGTGGTGCACAAATTGATTAACCGGTTGAAAATTGGTTTCGAGTTGATTAGAACCAGTCAACGGTTTTGAAAATGGGTTTGATTAAAACTCATTCGGTTAATAATCGGTTTTGCTGACTTTAAGACCTGAACTGATCTAATAAATGAACTGATTTACCGTCATATAACCGATTTTTTTCTTTAGTTAGACCAGTTAACTGGTTAGAATAACCGATTTGCTCATTTAGAACATAAAACCCGGTCTAAACCGTTGTATTGACCTGAAAATTTAACACGAACTCGTACTCGAAAATCATGTCAGACAAATGAACCTGAATACAACACAAATATTCACATGTGACACAAATACAATTCGTTTGACACGAAAATTTATTTTTGTGATTTTTTTAGGTTATTAATGCTTTTAAAAATACAATTTAATAAAAAGAAATATAAATATACAAAAAACATAACATTAAATTATAAAATCTTATATTATTTTTTTAAGTTCAAACTTTTAGTAATAAATACACAAACAAGTTAACACGAAACAAAATTCAATACATATAAATGGGTTAAAGGTGTCAACCCGTGAACCTGCTCGGGTTGACACGATAGAAAAAAACGATTACTAGACTAGACTAGTAGTTGAGTGCTCCTTGTTGTTCGGATCTTGACCGGGTCCGAGCTTCCCAAGCTCTATGCTGTTGGGGAGTGGAGCCTCGAGAAGCACTGTTGAGAGGAAGATCTTTGGCCCCTCTTCATTCTCTACAGGGTTCCAACCCTTTCTTCAACATAGGTGACAAGGAGCGAGGCCGCGATGGAAGAGATCAAACACGGGAATAAGAAGTCATTCCATTACCTTACCATTTATATTAAATCCAAACATATTAATTTCTTGTTAAGTTTGTGTCGTGTTATATATTTAGAATCGTATTTTCTAGTATGGCTGACAATTTTTGACACGAGTCTATTAACACGACACTATATTTTAAACAACTTGTTAAATTTGTTAATTTGTTAACCTATAGTAATATGTTCTAATTATTATACATATAATTTAACTTGTTAAAGTCATTTTTAAATATGTTTTAACATTTCTATATTATTATTTTTTTAATTATTTTTATTTTTATCGTGTTCTTAAACATGCCTTATGGTGTAATGTGTTTCTAGACAGGTTCGTGTTTGTGTTTGAAAAAAAAACATGATTAGTTATCGTGATGCGTGTGTTCATATCTAGCATTTATCGTGTTTATGTATAACATGTTATGTTAATTAGCCCTACTTTCTAGGAAATATTCAGGTCGTATAATGAATTGATTTGATAAATATTGTATAGAAAATGTTGGAATAACACATAATTATAAGTTTGTATAAGTTGTAAGTTGTAACTAACAGAAAGTGAAAATATGTAAGGTGATCACATAATTTTTTTTTTTTAACATTTACACGCAATTGATTTAATTTCTTTCATATTAACCAAAATTAATTAATTTTGACTAGATATATCTCAATTGTCTTATCACACTTCAGTGTACATTTTACTAAGAAAAGATATTATACCATAATTTTATACTTACAATTTTTTTAGTTTAATACAAGTAATGTTATATTTCCAAATTAAAAAATTACGTTTTAAATTTGACATAGTCTAATACAATTTGATTTCAACAATGCATCTGCTAAATAATAAAAAAGATAATGATGAATAGGGGCCATAGGGCAATGGTGTTGTAGTTGTTTGTCTAAACTTTAGAAGAATATTGCAAGTGTACTTGAGTATTGTAATTGTTTTCTAGTTTAAGTGTGTCAAACTTGTATTACAAATCCTTCAATTACAACGTTTTAAATGGTTTTGAAGAACAAGTTAATATCGTTGTGTCAAACATGTACAACCACTTTGGGGCACAAAAGTGTTATAACGGTAGTGGTGGCTCTATTTATATTATTGTTGTTATTATTATTATTATTTTTTTGTGATATCAATGCATTCAACTTTTAAGGTTGAACTATACCTCGTAAAATGAACGGGTTTGTTGGATTGGGTAATAGGTCAGGATGGGTGCGGGTCCATATGTGTACGGATCGGGATGAGTTTTAACAAAAATCAGGCTGGATCTAAACGGATCGTGTATAAAAATATAAATTTAATTCAAGTTAAATAAGTTGTAATGAAACAAGTAGTTTATTTAAATATTTTTTAATAATTTTATCATTAAATATATTGTTAAGTGTTAACTATTCTTACTTGCTTGAATTGATTGAATTCATATAGTTTTTAAGTTAGCACAATGATAGATTTTTTAAATTAATGACATGATTCATATCCCTTATGAGAAGTATCAATCAATTGTTTGTTGCCCGTGCGCTTAAAAATAATAATTTTTTTTTACTTTATTGAGATCACAAGTCTCACCTAAGTTGAATTTGTAAATTAACACATGCTCCTTGAAATCAACAATTTTGTAGAAGTGAATTGCTCAAAGATTACACGGAATTGAAATTTAAGAAGTTTAATTTACTTTTGAACAAATGAGAGGTATGTTTAAACATCATTTCAAACTCTTGGTGGATAAGGTTTTAGTAAATGTGAAGATTAGTTATTGATTTAGGCAACGTACTGTCACGTTTTAATTCATAACTTATAAAATTACATATTATCTTAAGTATAACTTTTTAATACGTAATTTACTATAATTTTAAAACATGATTTGTAAAAATATGCAATTTTAGAAGTTACGAAAAACCGAAAAAGAAACATACAAATACTCCTAAAAAATATGTGAATAAATCGTGTGTATAATTTTTGTTACAACGCCTGCTATTTGACAAATATGTAAAGGGGGATCGATCCATTCACAAAAGTAAGTTAGCCGAGCTTTTATGTGAAATTAAAAATCTTTTAAATAACCGCTGGATATACCGCTTGTTATGACCCATAAGTTCAAACATGGAAATGTAAATAAAAAGCGTGTTCCAATATTGTATTTTTGGAAATCATGAAAAAAGTTATAGGAAAAACGAAAGTGATTGAAGCATAGTTAAATAAAAAAAGGTGACAAAATATTTTCAAAAATCACGAGATGTTAAGTCGCAGAAATGAGCGTCAAGAATAATAAAAACGATGAAAACATAAATTAATAAAACACGTTACAAATGTACATACGAAATTTAAGATAAAAATTACATCATTGTAAAAATAAATCTTTTGAGATAAGAAAGTGTATTTAAAAATAAAATAAAAATTTATCATATTTGACTTGTGTTGATTTCAAATATGGATTAGTAGTAATAATGATATTAACAAAAATAAATAAATAATTGTAACAGCATTTTTCATCATTATAATTTAAATATAAAAAATGAATAAATAAAGCTGTTGGAATTCTCAGCTCAAGTGGTTCAGAGGAGGTAGCATATGGCTTCAATATTACGCCACCTTTTAATTAACACAATGAATGAATGATGATTATGCACAAGATGAATGATGTTTAGCATTCATGCTAGAATTACAAACTAGAACCAATGAGACATTCCCTTAATGGTACCCCAGGATTCCTTCAAATGAGAGATCTTGGGTTCAAAACCCTCCTGTAGCGTAATAGGGGTCTGAGGGTGGTCAGGGGTTTCCCAGTGGGGTTTCCTTCTGGGGTGGTTGTGGTGGCTCATGGGAGGTCCAGATAACCAGACATTGGTGACATGGCCTGAAAACAGTGGGTTCACACGATTGAGACCTTCGACGTTTAAAAAAAAAAGAATTACAAACTAGAATCCGTAGATAGGTTTGACGTGTCAAGTGATGTGATCTAGAATCTTTAGATTGCTTAGTATGCCATGTACGTTATGGGATCACTATACTTTGTTAGGTTATGCAACGAATGAAGTTGATAAAACTTTAGATTGCTTATCATTGTGATTATGTGTAATGAATGAAGTTGATAAAACTTGATGCAATGATGCTAGTGTAATAAACGATTATACGTTGCTTAATTGTGAAATATTTGTATTTACCATGGCAAAAGACCGATGTTTTCTTTAAATTAAATTAGAATTCACTTGTATAAACTGGCTTGTTAATTTATTATCTTGTTATGTTGAAGAAGCATGTACGATGATACGAAGGCTCGTCGCATATAATGAAGATTACCCTGATATGTGATTTGCAATCCTAATGAACTTAGAGGAACTTGCTTATCCATCATACGCATTGTTACAAAAGTCGGCCTCCAAGGCTGAGTACTCGCCGAGTACTTGCTCCAAGGAGTTGTCCCGAGGCCGAGTACTTTCTGAGTATTATCCCAGTACTCCCGCCTAGGGCCGAGTACTCTCCGATTACTCGCTTCAAGGACCTATTTCGACCTAGGAGCGCCTAGCGACTTTTACAACCTTGATCATACGATGCTTCAAAGTTGATTTATGTAATTTTTTTTTTCTAATAATTTATTGATTATTCGGTCTATGATAACCATATATACGTACAATAAAGAAACAAACAAATGTGCTTTTACTTTTCAACTAAGATCAAAGCAACATGAGGCCCCAAAGTCCTCTTATTTTTACTAATTATTATATTTGCAATACATTAATTAAACCAACATAAAATAAATTAATATGAATAAATAAAATACTACTAGCATGCATGCACTTAATTAAGAATTAATGCAACATGAATTATCATTAAATAATTAGGTTGTTTCATCAAGCTCCAAGAGACCCCCTCATCAACTTCCGGTTTGTGGCGGTTTCAACCGATAGCACCAACGACGGCGGTGGAGGAGAAGGTATTATCGTAGCAACTGCCTGAGAGCGGCCTGCAAAGGCCTTCTGGTTAACTGGTGGTTTGCATGGATTTCCACCTGTACAAGTTTCACAGCAACCATTTCCAGGAGAGTTGCCAGGGGTGTGGCCAAGAAACTGTAAGAGCGTGAGCCTAAGGCCTGCAGGTTGGTTCATGCTCATGGTTCCATGACTTGCACCGCATGGCTGCACCATGATCAACAATACAACCAGTGAGACCAGTATTGTTGCAGCTTCAAGAACACTAATGTTTTGTTTTTGCATGATTAATTTGTTTTTTGCGACGACACTCGATCGAATTGTATATTCTTTTATTTAATTTGTTGTGTGTTTTTGGTGATTGAAGATGAGGGTAGATTACAGAATTGAGGTAATATTTATAGGGTGCATAATACGTCTGATGATGTTAGATTGCATGAGGTTACTTGTTGGAAGTCAATATCAATTTTGAAGTTTGAACATAGACCAGTGGAATGCAGTTTTTTAGTCGTAAGAGACGACAATTTTCCAAATTATGTATTCTTTTCAAGCGTGCTAGCTAATTAATTTCCATGTTTGCATGTATATAAGTTTTGAAAAAATAAAATAATAAAATTAATTAGTTGAACGTGAAAGGCATGTATAATATATATCACAAAAATAACAACCCTTATAGTTCAGATCCAGTGTCACTTTCCAAGCCATTTGGGGACGTCTGCACTTTTTCTGTTCAAAGCCATAATTTGATTTTGATATTTGTTTTAAATGGTAACTTGTTTTATTTCAGTTTATAATTATCTATAGCGATACATCTTGTTGCTACATAGGATGTCCAAAATGCTCGTTCCCAGTAAGAAGCTGGAAAAAAGCTTGTTTAAATTTCGCTCGGTTTTAAACTAATCAAGCACGAGCCAATGTAGACTTTAGTGGCGGAGCTTCAGATAATTGACAGGGGGGCGAAAACTTACGTGAACTTAAAAAAAAATTTCCCATTCGATCAGTATGTTTCGGTTAGTCGGATTAAATGTATGGGTTAGTGATTCGGGTCAAGTCGGGTCAAACAATTAGGAACATTTATCTTGAAGATAATACATTATTTTAGATTAAACATGACTAATTTGATTAATCTAAATTTCACAGTTACATTGAAAGAAAATCATGAATATTAACATTATAATAGGTTGCTTTGGAAATAATTTAAGAAAGAAAAAAAATTACCAACTAGAATTGTGTCAAGATTAGTCGGTGAAATGGTTGATGCTAAGCGCTTGAAAGAGAATGGGGCGGCCGCCCCCTCCAGTCCCTTCTATGCTACGCCCCTAGTAGGCTTGCTCGTTGCTCGCTCATATGACTCGCTCGTTTTGGCTCGTTTGTCTCTCTGTGTGTATGTATATATATATAGGGGAAGGATATTTTGGAAACCCACTTAAGATGAAGAAAATTTGGAATCTTTGAAAAAAACAATGTAAACAAACCCAAAAAAAATTATTTTTTTTATAGTTTTGTAACATAATTAGGGTCAATTTTATAAAAAAAAAAAGAAAAAAGCGCCGAGCCATTTTTTTTAAAAAAATTAATTTGTCGACGATGTAACAAAGACGTAACACAGCTGTAACACAGACGTAACACGATTTACACAGCTGTACAGCTGTGTTACGTCTTTGTTACATCGTCGACAAATTAATTTTTTTAAAAAAAATGGCTCGGCGCTTTTTTCATTTTTTTTATAAAATTGACCCTAATAATGTTACAAAACTATTAAAAAATAATAATTTTTTGGGTTTGTTTACTTTGTTTTTTTTAAAAGTTTCCAAAGTTTCTTCACCTCAAGTGGGTTTCCATTTTATACATGCCATATATATATATATATGGGGTTTGAATCCTTTGAAAACCTGATCTTAAAGAGAAAACCCTTAAACCCTTTGTGAACCGTTAGATCAAACTTTTATAAGATTTTAATTAATTAAACAGAAAAAAGATGTGGTCCATAATTAAAGTTGATTATTTTAATGGGGTTTTTGAAAAGAAAATGTCTCTTTTACCCTTTAAGGGGTATAAATGACTTTTTTTTACTACACATCCTCTCTCCTTATTAATTAATCAGATTCTCTCTCCTCTCTCGTCTCTCTTCTTTTTCTTCTCTCTCCTCTCTTCACTCTCTTAATTCGTCTTCTCTCTCCTCTCTTCTCTCTCTTTTATATATAAATGACTATTGAAATAAAAAATATATATATTTTTTAAATAAAAACAAAAAATATACACATGTGTATCAGACACAAATTTCGCTACAAAAACACAAATATTACATATTTTCAACCATAATAAAATATTACACATGTGTATTTTATATATGAAACAAAAAATTACACATGTGTATATTTATAAAAGAAAATCAAATAAATCAAAACATCAAAAACTACACGTGTAGGTGTAATATTTATAAATCTTAAATATATAAAATATACACATGTGTATATTTTTATTTTCTACACACGTGTAGTATTTCGAGTAAAGTATACTTTGTGTATTAAAACTTTTACATTTTTATTTATACGCATGTGTAATTTTTTACATTTTCTTGTAAAAAAACGTTTTTTAATTTTGTATAAAAAATATACATTTTTGTTGTTGAGAAATTTTAAAAAACATTTTTTTTAATTAATGGAGAGAGAAGACATAGATGAGAGAGAAATTTGATATTAATAATTTATTATATATATGGGTGATTTTCAATGAGAGAGAAAGAGATAAATTATTATATATATGGGTAAGTGGTTAAAGACTATTATACCCTTTTCATATTAATAAATTAGAAATAAGAAAAAGTTGATCTAATGGTTGAGATTGGGTTTAAGGGTTTTCTCTTTAAGATCGAGTTTTCATTTGATTCAAATCCTATATATATGTATATATATGTAAAGTAATATTCAATTTTTTTATTAACACTAACATGTTATAAGTTTTTGACGATTAATAATAATGATGTTCGTGTATTCAAACTATTAAATAATGATGTTAATAAACTATTTAAACATTTTAAAGTTTTCTTATGTTTTCTATTATGACAATTTGTAATTTATAAACTTTGTTTTTATTTTGGATTTGTATATGGTTGAACTTATTGCTTTTTAATTATTAAGTTTGAAATTGATATATTTATTTTGAATTTACATCAAATTTTATTTTGAAACCGAGCCAAATCGAACCAAGCTAAGCCGTTCGGTTTTCAAACCAGCCAAGAAACAAGCATAACATTTGGCTTGATTTTACAAATCCAAACTAAGCCAAACCGCTCAGCATACCCTCGTTCGGTTCGCTTTGACTCGTGAACAACCCTATTGCTACCTATAAGCACTGTTGTAAAAATCGGTCTTTTTGGCCTAGGCCCCTAGTCGGCCTAAGCGGCCTAGTCAGAATTTTTATTTGTTTTGATTTTTTTGACTTATTTATGTTAAAAAGTGGTCAACTTCATGATTATTTAGACATTTCTCAACCCAAAATCCTTAATGTCTCTAAAGCATCGAATCCAGCCACTTAATATCAAAATTTTTCTCTAAACTTTGAACTTTGAAGTACTTGGCTTAGTATGTTTAAATTTAATTTTTAAATTATTTGAAATTTTATATTAAATTATTGATATTGATGTGTGTATATAATATATATTTGTAAAATTATATATAAAAATTCCAATCCGTTTATTGCCGATTAATCCCTAGGCAATAGCTCACCGCCCGACTAGAGCATAGCAACTTCTACAACCATGCCTATTTGTCTATTGAATTGACCTTTATCACGAAGACGAATTCTATACCAATGAGGCTATAACAACAAGTTCTTTTGTGTCAATATGTCATTGTTAATTATAGGCCAAAACCACCTATAACAACAACATGTTGTAGTGGGCACATTGTTTTTTGGTTGTCACTATAGATTTGTTCTACTGCATATACTATCGACAAACATATTAAGTAGAGCCCACTTGAAAGACACTAGAGGGCTTGTAATTACTATATATTGATAAATTTAACTTTATGATTAAATGGATAAATCATTTGAAGCTAGTTTAGTATAATTAAAATATTTAATTTTAAGTTTCAAATGAGTTTAAGTCCAAACATAACTCAATTGAGTAAAATTATCAAAGTTTTAGCTTAAATGTATCAAAATAATCCAAATTTACTTTATTAGATTGATTAAAATATCCAACTTTAGGTTTAAAAGAATCAAAATGACTCGAACCGATGTTAATATTGTTGCTATTAATGTAAGTTTATTGAATTTTATGATAGAATTATTGGTTATCTATTTTACGTATATTATACTGCTAAATTATAAAAATAACAATATACTGTTATTATTATGTTGTTTAATACAAAAGAAAAAAATTCAATAGTAGGTTAGGAGGATGAATGACGAGCCCAAACCATCATCACTTGATGAGTATGATGTGTTGAGACGGGCTCTGAGTGGGAGGCATGACCACGAACCAAGTTTTTGCCCAGTCGAAAAAAGTATATTCCCTCCCCTCCTAAAAAACTATCAACCACATATGAATTCACGTTGTTACAACATTAACAAAAACAATGGCAATAATAAATAAGAGATGAACATCAACAACCATTCTAACAACAAATGAACGAAAACATGAAAAAAAAAAAAGAAAAGAAAAGTTTATGCGACAACTTGAAGAAATGTGAGAATTTTTTTCAACAACATGATGAAAGTGAAAGTGAATTTTATCGTCGTGTCATGTTTATTTGCTTGATTTTGAATAATATTTATAGATTATTGTTTATTTTTTGATTGTTTAAAAACATTTGAATGTATATGGATATTGCTTAAATTTTTGTAACAACCGAAAATTTTGTAAACTAATAATAAACGTGCGAAATTTCGGTAACCGTTTATGTCCAAAATTTATATAAACGTTCGTAAAGTAATTAAGATCAAAATGATATAAACCTTATAAATATCCGATAATGTATGGACACGTTATAAAGCCTATTAATAACGTGCAAAATTTCTGTGACCGTTTGGGTTCAAAATTTTTATGAATGTTCCCAAAGTAATTACGATCACATTAATATATGCGGGACTGTTATACGATAAAGTATGAACAAGATATAAGCTCGTGAATATTAAAAATATGTGAGCAAAGTAGAAAGAGATTTTAAAAATAAGACTCTAAAGTGCAAGGAGTAAAAGTGTAACATTGAAATTAATTCATGTTTCTAAATCAAACACATATGACATTTCTGAGATGCCAAGATATTTTCATGTAACCGACTTAAAACGTTATATATGTTAATTCGCGAACGGTGAATAATTAAACGATCAAAAACTGTGAATTTTGTTCTGATCAACTTCCGTATTTTACGAGCAAGGAAAGAATTCAAGAAGTTTTGATATATATACCATACGATTGTAAATCCGGTCGTAGGAACCTAAACTAGTTGAAGTTTTGTTCAGCATTTAAAGGTATGATTTAATTTTAGTAGTTGTAGTTCAAGTAAATAGGATCTAACTCAGGGTTTTGAATCACAGTTGGTTATGGTTGTGTGATATTACATGAGTGTTGTCGGGTTTGTGTTGGATATGAGTATGTATATGCTTCCGTTTGCCTTAAACCAATGTTATTATACAGTACGTTTAGCAAAACCCTAAAACGAACTAATTAAATAAGAGAGTACACCTATCTAAGCCGAGCAAATAAGTAATCTTTAAGTGTAACAAGAATGTAGAGATAAAAATGATCAAAATGAGTGTAAGCGAAATTTCGAAACAAGGCTCCGAATGAAAGTTACGACAGGCCGAAGTTCCGAGCGGTCATCGTAAATCTGAGCATCTTCATGATAAATGTTATAAATTTATCTCGGGTTATGTTCAAGTTATTATTAATTGAGATAAATAAGATTAAGTTTATAAAACTCTCAGGGTCGTTATAGCAAGCTAAACACTTGTATTGTAAATAACTATAACGTAGTCGTTGTGCTACCGATTTAGAAATCCTGAAAAGAGGGTTTATATTGTATGATAAGGTTATAATCATGATAAGATATCTGTATTAATAGGATATCTTCTGAACGTGAGAAAGTAAGGAAGGAAGAAAGTTAGTAGATTGTGCCTTATTAAGCTCAGGTGAGTTTTTTGTAACCCTATTTTAAATGTTTTATCATTTTGGGCTGGTATGCATGTTATGAAATTATTTTGTGAAAATGATTTAACCTGACTATGGTCAGCTAAAGAATGTTTTAAGTCTCAACTATGGTTGAGAAGTAAATGATATTTCAAAGTCTCGGCCGAGGTCGAGCAGAGAATATGATTTTGAAGTCCAGTTGCGGTTGGGCAAAAGTTGAGCAATGTGATGCAAATCACTGTTTATGATTATGATGGTTTAAATGTTTTAAACCATGTTATGTATGAATGAATGAGATATGTAAAGTAATGTTATGTGAATGATTGTTATGTAAAGAAGTCTTGTACCGGCATGAGTTTTCAACTTCGGTTGATAGTTAAAGAGTCTTGTGAAAACACAAGCCTGTCGACTGTGAGTCGCCAGTTGAGGAAGTCTTATACATGCATGAGCTGTCAACTTCGGGTTGATAGTCATAGAGTCTTGTGCTGCACAAGCATGTTGACTTCGGGTCAGCAGTTGAGGCTAAATTTTATGCACAATATGATTGATGTTATGATAATGTGTATGAAATATATTTACGTTATGTGATGATATGAATGAATAAAATTTTTTCTATTAATTTAACTTAGAACTCACCATCATATAGCTGACTTGTTTTACATGCATATCAGGTTGAATAGTTTGTGAAAGGATAACATGATGGCTCGTGGCATACCTTGAGGACTACCTTGGCATAAACTGGTTATATTATAGAATTGCTAGAAGTGTGGGTTATGTGCTAACGTTTGTCTAGTATATGTACATTATTTTATGTCATCACCTTAAATTCCGCTGCTATAGTAATGTAATTATGGTTTAAGGACTATGAGTTTGATGTTTTGTCAACCAAGGGGACCCCCGAGACTCAGGCCCTCTCAATTTTTATGTGATATTTAAAAAAAATTGATATATTTGAAATTGTTTGATAGGTTTAATGAATTTCAAATGAATTTTCAATATTTTTACCTAGCCAATAGCGACAACACATCATCGTTGTTTTAAAAAAAGTCAATTCCCAAAATATCCATCTAACCCAATTTTTTCCATAAATGTCCACTTATTTCTAAATTATACAATGGACATGTTTTAGAAACAAAAAGGCAAATGGACACTTTTGGAAAAAATCATGGTCAAATGGACATTTTGGGAATTTTCCCATCAATTGAAGAATTACAAGGTAAGCCAGAAGAATGGACGAAAACCAAAAAATCATTTTTTATGTTTTATTTTTTCTAAAATTGCCCAAAATTTATTAATCGAATTTTTATGACAAAATTCAAAAAATAATAATTTTTTTGATGCATTTTCAGCTTAAACAATTTGGTTTCATTATCATTATCCTTTTGAATCCCTCATTGAATCATAAAATTTTAAACAAACATTCACCTTACAACAACTTTATTAATAAATTTTATAATTTGTATTAATTATCATGTCAATCTATTACATTAAAATATCTAACATACATTGATACATTTTTAATAGTTCGACAATTGTTGTGCTTGTGTATACATATATATATATGGTAACCATACAAGAAAGAAACCACAATCTTTATTCTCTTATTCTTCAACTTCTGATCAATCAACACGAGGCCACAAAGTCCTCTAATTTATTCCTAAAGAATACATAATTACTTAAGTAGCATCACATTTGGCCCATATATAAATAAATTAGTACGTATAATAAAGTTATAAAGATGAAACTATTAGCATGTAATAGCTTGAGATCGAATTGATGCATGGATATTAATCAGTTTCTGATTTCAAGCTGCATGAGATTGATCTCATTGTCAATTTCCGGTTTCTGGTTGTTCCACCTGAAACCGGAGATAGTGATGGAGAAGGAGATGTTGTAGAGACAGCCACATGATTTCTTGCAAAGCCATTTGAGTTAACGTGCGGTCGTTTGCATTTGTTTCCCCCGTTTCCAGTGAGATTGCAACCATTTCCAGGAGGAGAGCTAATGGTGTGGTCAGGAGACTGTAAGAGCGTGGGCCTACGGCTAGGTTGGTCCCTGTTCATGGTTCCATGGCTTGCACCGCATGACTCCATCATGGTCAACAATACAACTACTGATACCAATAATATTGTTGCCACTTCAAGAACACTAATGCTTTGCTTTTGCATGGTTTTGTTTCTTGTTAAGCAAGCTTTGGGCTTATACTTTAAATTAAGCTTCTGTTTTATTTTGTAAATATATAATTTTTGGATGAAGATGAGGGTGAAAGAGAAGTTATTTTTATAGGGTGCTTTGTTGGATGTTAGAGGTTACTTGATCGAAATCCTATCAATCATGGCTTTGAAGCTTGAATGTAGACTAATAATGGAAATATATTAAGTGGTTTGGTCGTAAGAGACGATGTAAGTTTTCGAAATTGATTAATTTCTTATGCAGAAATCTTGAATATATAAGATTGAGAATAAAATATAACTTACTGCTTTTGTACTAGCCCATATAACTATGTCAAAATCAAGCTAAATCTTGAATTTTTTTCGAACATTACTGTAACACATGTAGAACAGTACGCTTTATTCTTTTATGTGTAACTCTAAATCATTACCGTTTTAAAAGTTATTATCGTTATAAGTATTTTGGTCTAAACAGTTACATGATTGTAACAAAAAACATAGGATGCTGTAAAAAAATCCAAAATTTAGCTTAATCTTAACGAACTTATTTGGGTAAAAATATATAATTATAAAAGTAGTTGTGTGTGTAAATATGAAATGTCTAGTATGAAATAAGAGAACATAAGCAATGCAAAAATATTCTATCATTCACATGATAAGACCTGGCCGGTTTCCTTTTTTTCTTTTTTTTTTAAGGCTCAACAATTGGTTTTAAAATTTACTTTTTATAGTTCAGTTTTAGGAACTTATTTATCATAATATTGACCAAAGGGCATTTGTCCCAATTGTACCAATGTGTGTTAATATGCTCTTTCTAAAATAGGCGGAGGGTTCTAGTCCCATGGTGGACAAAGGTGAAAAAATTTGATGTTTAAATTTTTTTTATCATAATATTGGTTCAACAATTGAATTAAAAAGTAATAATTGGATTAAGTTGAATTTACATAATAAAAATGTTAATTGTACATGTGCATACATGAAAGATAAAATAAATTTTGTCAGATATGTTTTGTTTTAATTATAAACATGAGGGTTGAATATACTAATAAAAGAATTTTGTTTAATGAAAGTAAGAACCAATAAGAGTTTGACATATGACATGTTAAAAACGTAAAAACAAAAATTCAGTACAAAAAAACAAAATCCATTACAAAAAAAAATAAAAAACTAGTACAAAAAACAAAAATCTAGTACAAAATAAAAAATAAAAAATCCAGTACAAAAAAATCTAGTACAAAAAATCCAAAAAAAAATATAGTGCAAAAAAATAAAAATTTAGTACAAGAAATAAGGCTTTATGCCTAAATTATCATTTATTCATTTTTTAGCATATCACACTTCAAACTTATATTTATTCATACTCTTCTTAGGCAAAATTCTCTTTCTATTTGATATTTTCCTATAAACATGATCTTTTATTTCGTTGTTTATAAAGTATGGATGAATTTATAAAACACAAACAATGTTCCTACTTCATGCTAGGGGTGTCTTTCAGAGTTTCAGGTTCTTTAATCAGGTTTCGGGATTCTTGGGTTGAGTTGCTCAGGATTTCAAGCTTCGAAAATCAAATTGAGAATCAAACTATTTAAGTTATGTGTATTTGATATTCTGGTTTTGATTTTTTGTTGTTTTTTTTTTTTTTGATAAAAAGACATTGCCCTGTAAAATAGATAACACAAAACAAAGAATGGTAAAAACAAGCATATCACCAACAAAATTAAACAAAAAGAATGGTAAGTTTTTGGGAATTTTGGATTGGTTTAAATTAGGTTTCAGGTTGGCCTTAATGTATCATTTGTAAAGTAACATAATTGAATTTTAAAAAGTCAAAACTTAACATAAAGTAGGGGTGTTGTTTAAATAGCCCATCCTTCAATGTTTGTGGGTTTAGATACGTGCCGAAGGATGGCACCAAACGTCTCCCAATCCATCATTAAATCAACTAATTATAAAATAAACTTAAAACACTTTACATAAATATAAATTGTTACATAAACAATGATATGATACAGTTATACATTTTAGTAAGACGAGCTTAATTGTATTTTATAGTACTTTTTAAGAGGTTAGAAGGCAAAATTGTCTTTTACAATATGATTAAATACAAAGTAATTTATAGTATTCATTATAAATACCATAAAATAATTATCAGATTTAATATTTACTTTATTTTTTTTAAATTTGATAAAACCGTCAAATTTATAGGTTAATTCATAGATGAATTGTTCAAGACGCTTTAATAATATCTATGTTAGTATGTTAGATTTTTTTAATGCGGAGACATGCTCTAAGATATATATGAGTTTGTAGAGATGTATAAATAATGTTTAACACTTCTATGAGAAAGTGTAGATGCATTTTTGCTATGAAAAGAGGGCATAGATTTTTACGACAATTTAGGGAAGAATAATTTGCATGTCAATGTCTTGTTATATTGGATGTCTTTGTACATGACTTATCTTATAATATTATGATATTACATATATTATTATCTATCTTGTGAATATATCTTTTGTAATCGATAGTTGTCTATCTTTGTCTTTATAGCTTAAAACAATATAGATGTTTGTTTCTTTGATTGTCCTGTTTATAATTGTTTGTTGTCCACTCAAATGTCTATCCAAAAACTATCTTTTCTTTTCTTAGTATTGATGTAAAGTTTGTCACATCTCACCTTAAGACTCTAGCATTAGATTTGCTATAAGTGAAAAATATTGGATATGGTGATGGTTATTGGTAGTTGTATATTTTTATGTTATCTAGTTTAGAACACATTAACTAGAGTAATTTATTTATTTTAGTAAATAAAGGTTCTAGGGTCACGTGTTATTTTTTTCGAGCATTTTTGAATTGGTTTCTCATATATCTATCCAATTAAATATTTATATAATATATTTCTAAATTTTAATTTTCTCATATTTTTTCTATTAAACAATATTAGTTTTATTCAGTTTTATAAATAATATGATTACATTTAAGACACATTCTTATATAGCATCTTTAAAAAATATCTTTAAAAAATATATGATACGTTATTCAAAATGAATAATTATTTATTACAATTTGTTTTTAACCTACTATTATTATACATTAAAAGATACAAAAGAAAATGTATGTTCATATACATATTTATGCATACATGTATGACACGATTCTAATATTTGGTCTAATTGGTCCGATATGTGAAACGGCAAGTTTTTTCTCTCCATTTGAAATTGACTGGTGGTGTTCAAAATGTGGATAACATTACCAATGTTTCACGTTCTACAATTTCTATTAGTTTGGCTAAATAATAACTTTTCTGCAAAATAAAAATATTAAAATTAAAAATAACGGTTATAAACCTTGTATATGCATCTATTAGAAAACAAACATAAGTATATATAATAAAAAACAAGGTTTCATTTGTGTGTATTAATGAGTTAATTTAAGTACATTATATTTCATAGCTAGATAACATGCTAAATAAGTCATACGACTAATTAGTAATAACAATTAAAGAGAAGCTGATGAACGTGTCAAAATAAGCTACGAGTCAAAGTCAAATTCTGTATCAAATTTTCCTGAACCAAAGTTTGGTTTCATTTTACTCTTGAGGCATGAAACATTTGAATTTAAGGCCATGCGAAGAGCAAGGAAAGTGTGTTAAAAGACTCATCAATTCAGTCATTTATAGTCAATCCTTAACAAAATATTTTATATCAATTGTAAATTGTGTTATTTTATATTTGTTTGCGTATACATGTTCAATATCGATCTTATAGAGGGATTTGCATAGAGAACGATATATAACAAATTCCTGTTGGTTCATACTCTTTTTATACAAAAACCATATCCTATTTGATTATTCTCATGTATATTATATGTGTGTGTTTACATGCATGTCTAATTTTATACAGAAATTGAACTACGTAGAAACTTTATGCATCATAGTTATTGGTACATAATTATCGAATTAACCAACAAACGCATTGCTCCTGCTATCCTTTCATCAAAACACTAACAAGATTTTGGATATTAAAACGCATAAAAAAAAGTCACATCTGCTATCATAAGCCGAAAATAATCGTAAGCCCTTCGCCAAAAGCAATAATCTTTAAACAGAAATGCATGCACAATGGTAACAATCCAAATTATCAAAATACGAAAATAATCCGAGTATTAAAACACAAGTAAATAAGCACATAACAATGACACAAAATCCTAAACCTGATAGCATAGACACGTGATTATTTTGAAATACACAAATTACTCTAAAAAATTAAAATTAAGACGGATGACTCTATAATATATATATATATATATATATATATATATATATATATATATATATATATATTATCATAAGTTATTGTTCCAAACTTTTGAATCAACAAATGACTCGAAAGATGAACATTTAAAAAGTACACATCTGACATAGTAGAGCACGGATCAATCATAGATCGACCATATTTAAAAAAAATAATAAAAATTGGTTGATAATATGGTCATCTCTACTTTGGAGCGAAGAGTTGTGATTGTATCATCACCATGGATCCTATTAGAACTCTATAGTTAAGTATGTCTAGGCGAGGATAGTATCAAGATGGGTGATCTTCCGAGAAGTTCTTCTTTTGTAACCCTTTATTTATTTTTTTATACTGATTAGTAAGACTTGACTGGATATGTTAGTTTATTTTAATTTGGAGCAAAGTTGGTAAACTTCATCAAAAGCACTATAAACCCTTAGGTTTGTATGACGATACCTTTTTTTCCCTTGTTTTCTTGTTCAAGTTTACAAGTGTTAATTTGATTTGTTAAAAACAAAAGAACACATTCAACCACGTGATTCTTAGATAATATTTTTGTATTCAACTAAAAATAATAATTCAAAGACTACTTTAAAAATAGGTACCAACATAAGATATGTTTTAATGATCAGAAAAATTACGTTGTAGCTTGCAACAAACGGGCCAACAGTTTGTACTAACCGATCAATATACCAGTAGCATGATTCACGCCATTTATCATCGGGGAATACAATATTTGAACACAATGGCATTTTCGTAATTAACAGATAAACTCATTGGATTCATGTATGCCTGTCAAAATGTAAGGGTTGATTTGGGCTAGGTAAGAGTAAGTGTGAGTCAAGATGAGAGCGGGTCATAATGGGTTTTAAGGAAAATCAGTTTATGTGTAAATGAATTGCTTTTAAAAACATCAATTAAATTCAAGTAAAAATGAGTTGTAATGAAACAAATAGTTTATTTAAATAATTTTAAATGATTTTATTATCAAATATATTATTAATCATTCTTATTTGATTTAATACATCATATTCACATAGTTTTAACTTACCTATTTTGAGCCGCATTGTGTTAAAGTGTTACCCATCTCAACCTATTATATGTCATAATGTTAACCATTTTAACACAAAATACAATAATTCTTACCCAAATTTACCCATTTATCTTTGTATGGGTCAAGATTGTCATGTTTAGATTCACCATTTTAACACAAAATACAATAATTCTTACCCAAATCTACCCATTTATCTTTGTATGGGTTAAGATTGTCAGATTTAGATTCATTTATGTACGTGCATAGAGGGATTCACTGAAGGGTCTTTTGTTTTAAAATAATAGGATATACATCCAAAGTATGTGGAGTCGATAAACATGTCCTAGGTTTTCTGTTTTATTGTTGGTTTTCTCCTAGTTTTTCTAATTTCTGTTATTTGATGTAAGCTATTTATAGCTCTTGATTATTGAATGAACTTAGATTATTTTGTGTGATTCAAAATCTCTGATTTACTACCTTACATTCACTAGCATCATGAAACACTTCAATTATTGCCAAGTTATAATTTTTAACTGTTTTTAAAGTCACTACTCACTAATTGAACTTCTTTTCACCACTTAAAATAATCAAAAACCATCTTTATCATTTAAAAATATTAAATGATGCCACACATTGTTGAAAAAAAATAATAATAATTGAAATCACCATTCATCCAGTTTTCTGGTTCATATAGTACAAAATTACACTTGAAAAGTTGGTTCTTAAGCACCAAAACCATACCCTCAAAACGCCAAAATCACCAAACCCTGGTCAGTTTGGTTTCTCAAACCATAACTGAAGGTCCTACCAAACTTTCGATCAGAAACAGGCATAACCAGACCATAAACAACATTGCAATAATTCTCATGATAAATCTTGAGAACTTTTGATAGACCATAGTTCTCGAAGACACAAGACGTGTAGACGCAAGGCGCAAAAAAAACGAGAGATTTTTTAAACTAGGCGGCTAGGCACATAGTATCAAGTTACTTGTTTTAGACCGGCTTATGATTGGATATTTTTTGAACTTTACCGGATTTACAGAATTTCTTGCATCTTGCGCCCGAGGGTTTTTGACAACTATGTGATAGACTACTCAACATCAATTCACATCAACCAAAAGTTACCAAAATGGCTACAATCCAACTATTTCTATAGATTATTGTAACAAACAAAACACATTGATCTAAATAACAACTAGTCGAAATTAGAAAAGTACTTTTTTTTCATAAAAAAGGGATACTCACATCAAATTTAGCAAGATTTATCTTACAAACAACATGAAAGTTACAAAAACGGCTAAAATCCAACAAAATCTATATGAATTTCTTTAACAGACAAAACACATTGATCTATATAACTAGCTGGAATTAAAAACTTGTGTTTTTTACCTTAAAAAAACGATACCCACATCAAGATTTAGCAAGATTTTATCTTAAAAACAAGATTCATCACCTGAATCAGTCTGAAAAAGCCGAATCCAGCTTCTCCTTCAACTGATCTGCAGCAGCAGCACCACCAACAGCTTGAAATAAAAATGTATGTATCACTTTCCCGTTATCGGTAGTTGAAACATTTGTGTCGTTAGCTACCAGATCATGTTCCCTAAACGTCTTTATAACCCGTGCAATGGGATGATCATCTACCGGGCAGCTAACTCTTATAACAGCATCATCATTTCTAGCCATAAAGTCAATCTCAGGTTGACAGTTGACCTCCTTTTCAGCTTCCAAGATTCTTATTTTTGATTGAAGATCGGTTATGTATGAAATCGCATCACCAAGAAGTGATGCTTTATCCATTTTTGAAATGTTTGGGACCACAGCTCGTAATGCATAGAACCGTTGGTTCAGTTTCTCACGCCTTTGTCTCTCAGCTTCTACATGGTTCAAAGGTTCGTCTCTCCCATTTGCAGGTTTTCTACCCCGCTTTCTTGGTTTTCGGTCCATCAAATTTGAATCTTGATTAGATTGATCAAGAGCCGATATTATGGGCTGTGAGTTCAATACTCCACCAATCACGTGGTTCATCCCAGGATCGATTCTATGCCCGTTTGATGAATTCCCGGAAAAAACATGATTTGACTGTATTCCATACGATTCACCGCCAAAATCCAAATCATCTTCAACTTTTGGTGAGAAGTTAATGCTAATTGGACCAGCTTTTGAACCACCACCACCAAGGCTTAATTCTTGACCAAAGATTTTGGGCAATACTTTAGGGTGGCATTCATTAAACAAAGTTTTGACCATTGTAATAAAACTTTGGTCTTCTGGGATTGACTTAAAAGAACCGATTTCCAAGACTCCTTTTTTAACCGGAACAAGAACCAGGGTTTGAACCAGGGATAGAGTGGCTAAAAATGATCTTGATTGGTAATGTTCTTCACAACTTCTGGCATCAGAAACCCAAACGGGTCGACTCGTGTTAAATGACTGAGATGGGCTAGACGGTTTATCAAATGGGAAGAGATAAAACATAGAAGTTAAATATAACATTTCCAAATCGGTAACAATATCCATTTTTAGTTGAAGATTTCCTTCCTCGGGTTTCTTAAACCATGAATGTAGCTTATGAAGAACCATTTTTTTCCTAATGATTTCGCCCTGTTTTTCATCAAGTTCACTTCCCTTTGATTCTTTATAATGCCCATCCCCCCAAACTAAAGCTGATTTCCCGGATTTTGCATTTGAAACTTGCCAAAATATGGCGTAATTCCAATCCTGCCCCTCAAGAATCTTATGAAGACCATCTTTAACCCCTAAATCTCTGGTTTTTGATCTAAATTCATCAGGAACCTTATTTGAGGCTGACCAAATCAAGAAATTGAAAGCTTCTTGACCCAATACGCTCTCCAACATAGCCTTGTCTTCTTCATCTAACCGAAATTTGTCTCCCATGTCTCGTGAAAGTGAGATTGCTAAAATCAGAGTGTTTTAACTTTTTTCTGTTAATGATTATCTGATATTTAAAGGAATATTCAGTTCAACAACAGCTGCAACTTAAGCAATTATTAAAAGATAGAACAAAATACTCACAAACACTAATGTTAATCATGTTAAATCTATTATTTCAACAAAAATCAGAACAAACCACAAAAGTTAAAATCATTCAACATTTTGGCTGTTAAATATATTATTTCATCAAAAATCAGTGCACTTTTTAGAAATAAGTTTACAGAGATATATAATTACTTAAAATTAATAATTTTTTCTCAAAATTAGAGTGTATGAGTAATTTATTTTTGTTAATGATTATCTCAATATTTAGAGGGTTAGACAGTTCAATAAGAACTGCAACTAAATCAATTATCAAAGGACATAGCTAAATTAATTACAAGTTACAATCTTATGTTAATCTTGTTTCATCTGATATTTCCATTAAATCAGAATATACCAAACAGTCAGAGTCAACACCATGAAGAGAGTAAGTTAACAAACCACAAAAGTCAAAATCATTCAACGTTTAGCATGTGTGTGCAGGAATAAGTTTACAAAGATATTCAAACATATAATTACCCGAAATTAATAACCCTTTCCCAAAATGGTTTTCTGCCTTCAAGAGCAGAGTAAATAAATTTCTTTAAAATTCTTCAAAATTCGAAGTTTTTAAGAGCAAGGGCGACTTGAATCACAGAAAATCAAAGCAAATTCTGAATCTTGATATGTGGGTTCTCTCTTAAAGCTTGAATCTAGTTAATTAAACTAACCAATTTTGTTATAATTCATGAAGATAGCTACAGTTTACCTTAACAAATCCCTAGATCTTAAAAATGAGCCGATTTCAATGATCTTTGATGCGAAAAACAGCAAGAAAATCAAGGGTTTAACTGGAAATTAAAGAAAGGTCAGAATCAAACCTGAAGAACAATGAAGAATTGTAGGGATAATCGAAAGAACCGTGGATAAATATGAAGAAAAGGAGGAAGCAAAGAAAGAAAAGAGTCGTGTAGCATGTGACAGAAACAAAGGCGGTCTGCCGATTTGGGTTTGGGTTGCACATGGATGTGAAGGTCTTTAATTTAACGTGTTAATACAACTATTGAAGTATACAATATTACAACAAACCTATGAGAAATTATTTTTTAGTCCCTGGCTTTATAAAGGTAAATAAATAAATAAAGTTATATTATATAATATAACAAACAAAAATATTACATACCTAATGATATCCCACTTATAAGTAGGATTGGGGAAGAGATGCAAACAAACATTACCCCTACTTCTAGAAGGGTCGAGAGGCTGCTTCAGAACTATATTATATAATATAAAAATAATAATATGACATATGACGTTTTTATAGCATATTCATATTATATTTGGCACGTGACATATTTTTAAGCTATCTACATATCATATTTGACAAATTTAAAAATTAATTTCATTTAATACAGTTAAGTTAAACTTTCAAATTTAAAAACAACTCATACGGATGTTTGCATAACTAGATTTAGATTTTAGGTCTTAGGGCATGTTTTTTAGTTTTTAAGTTTTATATTTAGGCTAAAGGTTTGTTTTTAGTATTAGGTTTGTTTTTAAATTGTGTGAATTTTGATGCATGACTCAATGCATGTTTGGGATTACTTATTAAATTAAAAGAACTTTTGTTAAAAGTATTTATTTACTTATGACTTTTTGAAATAAAGTTTTTAAAAAACATTTACTTTTTTAAAAATTGTTTGGTTATGTAGTTTTTCACAAAAATTAATACATTATAACCATTAAAAGTTAAAAAAAACACTTAGACCGTCCGCCGCTGGTGGCCCGCGAGCCAACGGTTCGGCGGCTTGAAGTGAGAACACCGCCACCCTGTTGCGCGGCCCCCATGAAATGCCCTTCCACGGCCCCCGCGTCCCGCGTCTCTGCTTCTTTCTGATTGGGCCACGTGGGATGGCCGTTGGAAACGGCTAGTTTGTAAAAAAAAAAATTAACCCACCATATAAATACATCTATTACTTCAACAAAAAATATCCCATTCTCTTCATCTTTCATCCTTCTCTCTATATTTTTACAAAAAAAAATTTACAAACACGAATCCAAACTCTAACAATTTCAATCCCGAATTCAACCCGTTCTCGTACGATATCGGATCGCTTCGTAATTTATTGGTTCAACTACAACGAAACCCGAACTTCCAACAAAACCCAAATTTTCAATTTCCACAACAAAACCCGAACGTCCAGCAACTCCAACAACCGCAACCAAATTGCATTGTAACTTTTATTTTATTTGTATTTTTATTTGAATGGTTTAATTAAATATTAAAGTTTTTATAATATTCTTTCTTTTATTTTTAGTTTGCAACAAAAAAAAATAAATAAATCAATTAAATTTAAATATTGTTGACGATGTGGAATAGTGGGAACGAGTTTTCAGTGGGGTGACCACTGTAAGGTCTTAACGTTTTCAGTGGGGTGATCGCTTTGAATAGTCTTATAAAAACTACAAATACTAGCTCCTTAAAAATGACTATTTAACACTAATAATAAAAAAGTTAAAACTAAAAGTGATTTTCAAATTAACAATTATTTTTTTAACTTATTAACTTCTTATAGAGGCAATAAATTAAAAAATTAATTTCAAATCAAATCCCAAATGCTTAAGTTACATTTCTGATTATTTCACACAAACATTCCGGTTTGATGTCCGGTTAACCCTCTTTCAACCAACATTTTAGGGCACGAATAGTTCAAAGTTCGCAAGTTCAGTTTTTGATTCTTTCGGTTTATCTCTTTCATGATTTCATCTGACAAACGCACGAAAAATCAGCATCAATCTAACAATTCTCGGTCGAATCCCTCCATTAATGCATCAGCAAACATTAAGCCTCAATCCCCACAATCCCACATCCAATTATGGATTACGTTTTTCTCCCCCATTGTTCATCCAAAACCCTAGGTTAAGAACTTCTCACATCAAAACTAATCACTTCAATCACCATAAGCGTGCTGTCAGGGGTAATCGTATACCAGTAAATTGCATAAATAACGGAGTTGAGGTTTCAGTTGCCGATAATCGTCGCCATTTTCCGTTCAATTTACCCGGAGTGAGAGAATTTGACGTAGCCACCCTTGGAAACCTGTGCGTTGATGTCATCCTTAATGTTCCCAAATTGCCCCCTTCGTCTTTCGATGAACGTAAGAATTACATGGAACAACTTTCTAAATCACCTCCTGATAAGGTCTGTTATGTGCTTGAAATTACAATTCGTTTTCTTTGATTTAATATTTTAATTACCTGTGCAATTTGATTATCAGTCACTGTTTTAGTGGAATAATTTTATCAAGACTGTGCTAAACTGGTCTCTCTAATTTTAAGAAATGTACCCCATCATCTATAACATTAGTCATTCCGGATGCTATAAGCCTATAAGCACAAATACATGTCCCATATGCACGTATACATGTGCTATATGCCCGTATACGAGGGTACGTTTGGCCAAACTCCTTTTATTATTGAGCTTCCTGTATGTTGTAGGTATGTTCTTATGGAGTTCATAAAATTACAGGGGTGCTTGGGTGTGTTAGTGTGTCATATTGAATTAATAAAAACAAATAATCAGCTGTAATGACATGTATAGTTGCACTAAAATAGTGTTAAGATGTTCACCTGTAGCCTGCGGATATCAGAAGTGTTATTCAAAGCTTAATATTTTGATCACTAAATACTTAAATAGTTTGATTACTCTACCCCTTTGATAATTCCTTTTTTTAAGAATTTATTTATATGTTTTATTTTAATTTTTTTTTTGCATTTTTGCTTATAGAAATACTGGGAAGCTGGTGGCAACTGCAACATGGTTATAGCAGCAGCAAGATTAGGGCTTCGTTGTAACGCGATTGGTCATATTGGGAATGAAATTTATGGAAACTTTCTATTGGACGTGCTAAATGATGAGGGAATCAATGTGATAGCAATGAGAGAAGAGGATGATATAAACAACACATCATTGACTAGTGAATATGACACACTTTTATGTTGGGTTTTGGTGGATCCATTCCAAAGACACGGGTTTTGCAGGTACAAGTGATTAATTAAAGGTTCGTTCAAGTTAAAGTTAGTTTATATCCGAGTGTATCAGCCACGGGAATTTTGATTTGACTGGTAGATTGTAGAGATGGCATATCTTGACCCATTTACTTATTAATGGGTTGATTTTGGTTGTGCTTATCTCAAACTGGTCAAATGGAAAAAAATTTAGTTAGAAGGGGAACATACAAAACATCCAACTGATTGAAAAGTCTATTTTTACTGCATGTTGCTTCCTAAATCATTATTGTAAAATTGTTCTTTAATCGTAGTTAATATCCAAATCATTTATTAAAAATGTTAAAGTGGAGAAGTAGGTGTTTTGGGTCAACCTAACTGAGACCCATATTATCATCCTGCATTAACGCACATCTAATAAATTAGGCTAAAAGTAATAATGATGTGAAAACCACTACACTCTATCTCAAATGGCTTCATGTATGAGGATTGTGGAAGGAGTCAGCGATCTCCGTTTTAAGAAAACAGCATGAATGTCCTTGTGACTTGCCCAGTTTCCCCCATGTTCATCGAATGAATAGAAGAAGATTAGCAACAAAAAATTTAAAATAAGCATCAATTTCATTTTACGCTAAGTAATATTTCCATAACACACTAAATTCCATTTCGACATGCTTATCTTGCCACTTCTAATATTTGACCATGATTTGTTTATTAGTCGAGCAGATTTTAGTAAGGATCCTGCATTTGCTTGGATGAAAACACTGTCTGATGAAGTAAAGTCGAGCATCCAAAAGTCAAAAGTCCTTTTTTGTAATGGGTATGGGTTTGATGAGCTTCCTGCGGGCCTGATTTCTTCTGCACTGGAGTATGCTGTTGAACTTAACACTTCTATCTTTTTTGACCCTGGACCAAAAGGGAAGTCTCTTGCTGTCGGAACACCTGAAGAACGAGATGCACTTGCCAAATTGTTGAGATTTAGTGATGTGCTTCTTCTAACTTCAGAGGAGGTTGCTTTATAACGTTTTAAATTAGTTTTTTTTTCTTTACCTTCTTGAAGGAAAATAAATGAATGGGCCGGGCTTGTTGGGTGATGGATCAAAACGTACACATTTTAAAATTTAGTCAAAACTCAAAAGGGTGCTAATAATTTGTCTTTATGTTTTAAGTATTATTAGGAAGCTAAAATATTACAGGTGATATTTAATTTTGAAAATAAAACAGTTTAGAATGTTGAATGCATATTGAATACACTTTGGGTGATCTTCACCTGTATGACCAGTTACCATTTTAGCTAATATTAAAATTTTATCTATTTGGTCCATCAGAGGCAATGTTAGCACTGAGATAAGCTTCTGCTCTTGCAGCGTCTTTTAATATTTGCTTGTAGAGGTGGTGGCTGTTGTGAGTTGGTCAGTTTGGGTAAAGTGTAATCTTTCAGGTTGAAACCAGCCAGGACTGTTTTCCCCACAAATTATTTTTCCCCTATCTTAATTTTTTTTAATAATAGTTAATGTATTTGGCCCCTCCATGGACCTTGTGCAAAGCAAGAGCTAAGTCAAGCACCTTATACGCCATCTTTTTAATTAATGTGTTAGTTATGATTATGTAAACAACATTGTTACATTAATAAATAATAATTAAATATTTTGACAATAATGATTTAAATGGTCTTATGCAATAAATATATATGTTGGATGATTTCAAGTTTCGTCATGTTTGACCCATTTGACCGGTTCTATTTTTGGTAATTTTTACTTGATCTTTTTGGAATTAAACACGGCCTAAACTGACCCATTCATAAGTAAATGAGTCAATTTTACATCCTCTAATTGCTTACAACATTTAGTGATTCCAAGAATATTATTCTTTCTAGTGATAGTCTGAGTGCCATCAGTTTCTATCAGTTTGCAACAAATACATTATTTTCAATTCCCGGTTTTATAAACTTTGAAGTTTTTTTGTTAATGCAAAATATCACACGTATTTAAGTTAGGCTTCATTGTGTCTATTCAGCCATTCTTCACTGAGCCTATCATTTAATTATATTTCTCGGTTTAGTACTTTTTAAGTTTTTAATAAAAGAAACAGGTACAAAACATTTAATTGTTTTATTTATGTCTTTTTCTTGATGTCAATATATTATTACCAAAATGTAAACCAAAAATATCAGTCTTGATAGTTTCTTGTCGATATTAGTATATTACCATTGTAGATGCATTTCTTCATTTTCTGGATCCGTGTTTTTTACAATCGTCCGATTTCTTGTTTAAATTCTCAGTAGTTGAATTGTTTTTTACATTTTTTTTTACCAGGCTGAATCAATAACAGGCTTGCGGAACCCTGTAGCAGCTGGAAAGGAATTGCTTAGTAAAGGAATTCGTACAAAATGGGTGATAATCAAAATGGGATCAAAGGGCTCTGTTTTAATCACCAGATCAGGCATTTCATGTGCACCTTCATTTAAGGTAACATTTATGGCCTTTTGTTATTTGATAGCTTATGGAATATGGTTTTTGTTAAGGTTTCAATAATACATTAGTCATTTTAATTTTCAGACTTAACTTGAAGAAAATAAAATGGTAATTTAGCTAGGCGTGTAGTAAGTGGCTTTGATTTTGGCTAGAATCATGAATCATGCTCCGTCGAAAAATGCTAAACCAATAAACTTTGCTTCAGTTTGGTACTTTTGTACAAGGGTCTAATTGAATTAAAATCTTGGATGACTCTTTATATTACTCAACCTTGATGAGTGACCCAAATTGTGTTTTTAAAACATGCATTTTAGGTTGTGGCTACATTAAAGTGCGCGCATTAAGAATTTATTTGACTACTACTGTTCTGCTAACCAAATTTTATGATAGATAAGATGTGCGTGCATATAGGCAGATGGAGAATATATTTTTGTCACAAATCACATGCACAATACAGATACCCAGTGTGTGTGTGATTCAGTCTGGGTATTATGAATTAGAAAACCAAATCTAACCATGTTTGAAGTTTCCACTGACCCAAATCCAAGCCAGAATTCTTTAAAGTCTTGTTAATGGTTTGTTAATTGTTGTAGGGCCACTAAAGTTATAAATCATTTATCATTTTTCAGTAGTATATGATAGAAATTTGAGGTGATAATTGTAGCCCATTTATTAACATTTTTAATCTAGGTTGTGTTAATCTCCAATACTCCAACAGTGTCTAACAGGTAAAAAAATTTCTTAAAAAGAAACAGTCAAAAGTCGAAAGTCACCCAAATTGTGCTTTGAACGCATCTTATTATTGAATTATATGTGAAAAGGTGTAGATTGTTGGACAAACTGTGACCAATCTTTTTAACAGGTAAATGTCACGGACACAGTTGGATGTGGGGACAGTTTTGTGGCTGCAATTGCATACGGTTACATACACAATATGCCATTGGCCAATACCTTAACCTTAGCCAATGCAGTTGGTGCAGCAACGGCAACAGGGTGTGGGGCTGGTAGAAATGTTGCGCATTTGCAAGAAGTTGTTAAAATCATAAGGGAATCAAATCTTAATGAAGATGATAACTTTTGGAACAAGTTACTCGATGAATATTCAAACAAAGAAGACATCACAATTGTCTCAAAAGCCACCGTAAACGGGACCAAAAACAGATTTTTTGACCATGTAAATATCCAAAAAGTGGTTAGTGAGGTTTTGCATAAACTTGAGATATCATTGGCAGATGGAATATTGTCTTCTTGAAGAAATTTTGTCTCTGATTGGTTTGCTTTCGAGATATGGTGGTTATTCATTTGTGTATTTTTTTTTTGTTGTTGTTTAGAGCAGGAAAGTGAATTGTTAGAAACTGGGATTTGATGTGTTTGGTCTATAAGCAGTGAAATTATTGCTTGATGATATATTGCTGTAGAACCAAATCATGGTTAAATGTAAGCAAGCATGAATTTTGGTTAGTTTGTGGAGGCTATCTTTTTGGATTTTGTTTCATATATATGGTGCAAACATATAATGTATATATGTGTTAGCCTTCAAAGAGCCAAAGTAAAATTGCACTAATTTTAACGTTATTTTACTTGTTTTGTGAAAATAACGTTAAAAATGTGGGGATGATCAACTTCAAACGATAACTTTGAGCCGGGTACTCCTTCGGGGCAGCCTTTCTATCCCAACTGGGATAGGTGTAAGATTTGTGTCAATCCTTCTCTCCAGATCTTACTGAAAAGTAGGAATATACTGAGTAAGTTTGTTTGTATGCTCCTCACTTGCAAGATTAGCTCTCCAAAATGAGTAGAGTAGAAAGTCTAGCTTCCCAAGGAGTCTAAGACGGGAAAGCCTTACCTCTTACAAGAGAGAGAACCTCATAGAAACAAAAGAGCCAAGGTCGTAAAGACAAAGGTAGAAAAGCCTAGGTGTAGGTAGTGAAAGTCAAGGTACGAGACACCAAGAAATTAGAAAATAATAGAACATGTAATGGAAATAGAGTTTTAGCTGACTCATTAGAGCAAGTGAAATACACGTCAAATCATTCTTATTATAATGAGGTTACTAGTGGCTATATTTTTAACCAATCGTATAAAATTGTCGGTTCGTTTGTTTTATATCGAGTAAAATGGTTAAATTTTAAATTTTTTTGCTAATTGATTATTATTTTAAAAAATATACTATATGTTACTATTTTAAATATTAAATATTTGTAAAATTAAAAATAGATTAACATATCTAGAGTGCTTATAAAGTGTTAGAATTCATCTAATCGAATAAACCGAAGCAAGTTTAATTTGATACAAGATTTGATTCTAATAATTTAAAGGCTTATTTTATAATTTGGAACTTGGAATATGGAACCACCTTCCAACATTTGTTATATTTTAATTTTAAAAATATGCATCATTTATTAAAAAAACTAATACAAAATTAAGTTGTCTATGAAAAATAATAAAAATTAGCTTAACATTATTTTGTGCTTCTAATTATCTATTTAGGTTTAGAATTTAGTGAGAAATTTGGAATGTTATTTGTGCTTTACTTATAATAATTGTTATTATTATTATTATTATTATTATTATTATTATTATTATTATTATTATTATTATTATATATATATATATATTAAAATGCATGAAAGGAAATAGTAAATATATGTATATTATATTGAATATTAAATTTAATATAATATTAAATAGTATATATATATATATGTATATATATATATGTAATGCATAGTAAAATAGATAGTAATATGCAGTAATGAGTTTATTAAATTTGAGATATTTGCTTAAAGATTTGAGTTTTATTAAATTTAGAGATTTACTTAGAGATTTAGGTTTCTTTTGGTTTAGGTTTTTTTGATAACCATGGAAACCCACTTGTGTATCAATACCCAACTAACTGAGAGGAACAGGTAAAGCACAGCCGTAAGCAAACGGGTCGGTGACCTACAAAGAAAATTGTTATAAGTGGGTATTAAACTTGAGATCTTTAGGTTGTCTCTCCTCCACTTTAATCACTACACCACTTCCTTAAAGGTTAAGATTTGGTTCGTGATGAAAGATTTGATTTTCCTATGTAACTTATGGTTCTGCAAATGATATATAATACCTATTATCGAGAGTGTAGTGTGCTAACCCGCCGCAACGCGCGGGGGAGTAAACCTAGTTATTATTTTCAAAATAGTGGAAAAAATAATAATAAACTATAATAAGTGACTCACTAATCACCAACTAGAAGGGGTAAAATTGGAAACATACAAAAAATAGAAGGGAAAAGATAGTTTAGATGACGCAATTGCCCTCTTTTGTCTTCATAAAAGAAAGCCCTAAAATAGGTTTCGCATTCTTCGTTTTCCTTCGTTGCCCTTTTGCTTCCCCATCCCTGCCCTCAACCATCTTCCAGGTAATTTCACTTGCTCCCCGCCAATTTTTCAAACAGAAATTTGAATCCATTGTATATTCACGTAATCATCCATCATTGATCTCGATTTTGTTCTTATTTTGCAGATATTCGAAGCGTTTTTTACTCGGGACGCCGAATTCTGCTGCCAGATTTGATCTTTGGTGCCGCTGGATCAAACGATCGTGAGTTTTGATGTTACTGTTTAATGACCTGTTGACGTATATCGTTTTCGTTTGTTCTATCGTTAGAATACTAATTTTCGAATGAAATATCTGATTCTTGGAATTAGATGATTCACACTTTCACAGGTTACCAGGAGAATTAATTGTTTGGTTTATTTTTATTTTTATGGATTTACACATAGGGATGAGTGATGGCCACTCATGTCATTGATTAACATCTTGTCATATATGTTGGAGGATTGACAAATTTTTATTTTGGTTCTCATTTCAAATGACTTCTTGTTGATATTTATGGGCTTAGACACCCAATTTTTTTATTTTTGCACCCGTCGATCCTGTATTATACAAGGTGTATAACTTTCTCTGACATCCACTTATTTTTCAGGTCGTATACGCCTCCTCGTGTAGGACATATACCGCGTATAGGAGTCGAATCATTGACACTGAAAAATTCTGATAAACAATTATTGCTTCCCTATAAACCTCGTATAGGTCTACGCAAAACGTATAAAGGGTGTGGAGTGAGTGAGATAAAATGACCCATTCATGGGCTTTATTGTGTTTTGTTTCTTTCGATTTAATGTTAATTTGAAGAGCTAAATTTCTGATTCTCAAAACAAAATGCTATGAAAGTTAACAGGTCTTTTAATCGGCAATTTTATTGCTTGTTGAAATCAGGTTTTGTTATGATTTTGCGCCTTTTAAGGTTTCTAGATTCTACTTTACAATCACATTTCTATATGTTCTGTTTTAGGTCAGAAAATCCATTGGTCTTTTACCCTTTTATATATACTTTTTAGCTAAAATAAATAAATAAATAAAGAAATATAATTATGGATTCTGATATAGTAGAGATAGCATTTTAATATTAAACTTGATTTTGTTGGAGCAGGTCGATTTGGCTGTCAAGATTGATGTTATGGAAAACCATGGCATGATAGTTGGTCAAAGACCAGACATACCATGGCATGGGCATACTTTGATGACCAGACAGCATCATAACTTGGAACCGGAACAAGCCCTAAAGCTTGAAAATGAATTTGGGGAGAACGGTAATCTGCACTTAACTTTGCCACATCATCATCATCATGATCACGAGTTGCTTTTGGATCACGAGATAATGTCAATGCCGCATCATTATAGTAGTCAGCATGCAACCGAGTTTGATGATACCAATCTCCATGAGTCTAGATACACTGATTGTGATGATGATGATCATGATGACAATGATGATTTAGACCATCATGGTATTGGTCAACAACTGGTCAACAATCCTGATTCTCAGTTGGTTCTTTCTGATCACTGTGACGAGATGGGCTTAGCCGTTGCAGATAACCATAACCATGATCTTGTTGTCTCGTTATCTTCTTTTCACCAGCCAGAACTCATGCCCACAAGTTCAGTAATCCAAACGCGAACCACACCACCTCCAAACCATGAACTAACTGTCGGCCAAGAATTTCCCGATGTCGCCAGTTGTCGCAGGGCGTTAAGAAACACAGCAATTGCACTTCATTTCGAGATACAAACCGTTAAATCCGACAAAACTCGTTTCACCGCCAAATGTGCTAATGAAGGCTGCCCGTGGAGAATACACGCAGCCAAATTACCCGGTGTACCTACTTTCACAATCAGAACCATTCATTCAGAACACAACTGTGGTGGAATCGCTCATTTGGGCCATCAACAAGCTTCGGTTGATTGGGTTGCAAATGCTGTCGAACAACGACTCAAAGAAAACCCACAATGCAAGCCCAAAGAGATTCTTGAAGAAATCCATCGGGCCCACGGGATTACTTTGTCGTACAAACAAGCCTGGAGAGGTAAAGAACGGATCATGGCTGCTTTACGTGGCTCATTTGAAGAAGATTACCGTTTTCTTCCTCAATATTGTGAACAGATTCGACACACGAATCCCGACAGTATCGCGTCAGTTTATGTGAATCCAAACGACAACTGTTTTCAACGTCTGTTTATATCTTTTCAAGCTTCGATCTTTGGGTTTTTGAACGGTTGCAGACCGCTCATCGGGCTGGATCGAACCGTTTTGAAAAGCAAGTATCTCGGTACGTTGCTTTTTGCTGCGGGTTTTGATGGGGACGGCTCGTTATTCCCGTTGGCATTCGGTGTTGTTGATGAAGAAAATGAGACAAACTGGATGTGGTTCCTTTCTGAGCTTCATAATCTGTTAGAAATCAACACTGAAAACATGCCCCGACTCACGTTTTTGTCCGATCGACACAGAAACATCGTACATAGCATCGAAACGTATTTCCCGACAGCCTTCCACGGGTTCTGTATGCGCCACCTCACCGAGAGTTTCCGGAAGGAGTTCAACAGCACGATGCTAATCAACCTGCTTTGGGACGCAGCCAACGCGCTTACGTTAGTCGAATTCGAATCGAAAGTTCTAGAAATAGAAGAGGTCTCTCAAGAAGCTGCGTATTGGATAAGACGGATACCACCGCGGTTATGGGCTACCGCCTGTTTTGAAGGGACCCGTTTCGGCCAGTTGACGGCTAACATAGCCGAATCATTAAACGGTTGGATTGGAGAAGCTTCCGGACTCCCAATCATTCAAATGATGGAATGCATTCGTCGACAGTTAATGACATGGTTCAACGAGAGACGCGAAACCAGTATGCACTGGACTTCGATTCTTGTCCCTACTGCCGAGAGACGCGTGTCGGAAGCGATCGATTGGGCTCGAACGTATCAAGTTCTGAGAGCAAATGAAGCTGAATCCGAGGTTATTTCACATGAAGGGAGTAACATTGTTGATATCAGAAACCGCAGGTGTTTATGTCGGGGGTGGCAGCTTAACGGTGTGCCCTGTGCCCATGCTGTGGCGGCGCTTCTGTCGTGCAGGCAGAATGTTCACCGGTTTACAGAGACTTATTTCACTGTTGCAAATTACAGGAAAGCATATTCACAAACGATACATCCGGTTCCTGATCGAACTCTTTGGAAGGAAATGACGGATTTAGCCTCGCAGGCTGACGGGATTGAGATTGTTATCAACCCTCCGAAGTTGAGTAGACCACCCGGAAGGCCCAGAAAGAGGAGGGTTAGATCGGAAGATCGAGGTCCGGTGAAACGGGTTGTGCATTGTAGCCGGTGTAACCAATCTGGCCATTTTAGAACTACCTGTTCCGCTCCTATTTGACCCGACTTGGAATCATCTTTTTATTTATTTATTTATTTATTTTGTTCGGCATACTGTGAATATTGTTCTATTGTCAGGCACGTGGCTAAGGTTTGCCGTGGTTTGAGGTTGAAACTTGTTACAGATTTTAGGTCTGGGCCTGGTACTTTAAATGCATACGGTTTATACAAGTCCTCTTTTGATGGTCATTATTAGAATATGTAGAATTGTTATTTTTTGACTACAACGGTTTGAATCAACGACAATATAAATTAGATTTACATCATGTGTTATGATGTTTGAAGG
This sequence comes from Mikania micrantha, assembly GCA_009363875.1. Classification (NCBI taxonomy): domain Eukaryota; kingdom Viridiplantae; phylum Streptophyta; class Magnoliopsida; order Asterales; family Asteraceae; genus Mikania; species Mikania micrantha. The sequence continues at coordinate 72,074,300 of CM018684.1, forward strand.
AGAGGTGTGAGCATGACATGGTGCTCTGTCATGCGAGTGCACCGACATGTTATGGGTGTGTGAGAAAGTTCTAATAGAAGATATCATCTATTAAATAAGTGAACACAAAGAAAGATTTATGTAATTTACTATAAGTCTATAAATATTAATTGTATTAAAAAAATAATAGGATGAGCAAGTTTGTAAGTGAGACAATAATATTTGGATCGTTTCAATTTCAGTCGTCGTATCAGTTGGACCGGTGAAACAAAACAAGGTGGTCAAACCAGATTTCGGATTTTTTGAACTTTTTTCCTCCAAAATCTCAGCTTTTCAATTAATTTAGAATGTTAGGATCCATATTTTATTTATTAATCTAAGATTATTTAGTACGATGGCTGATTCATTTTATAGTTTGTTTCTGAAAGCATCTATTAACACTAAATCTTGCAATCGTGAAATCATTTACATGTTCAAACTCTGCAAATTTTACTTTCTGGCATCAAAAAATGATAAATTAACAATTAAATTTATATGGATTTTCGTTTGCATCACACAAATTAAAGTTTATATCCCTTGCTACAAAACATCTGAAGCAAATTCAATCCTTCATCAATCAGATTTAGTTTTCTAAAGAAAAAAACTACTAAATGCCCAAAATCAACATACGAAAACGACGATAACTGAACCCCAAGCTAGAACAATTTAATATAAATGAAGTGTCAAGTGAATATAGAACACAGAATTCTTGAATGCTTAATTAATTCATTAACTGCAAAGGCTTTAAATAGCCAACCTTACAACGGAAATAACCAAGAAAAACGGAAGACTCAACAAACTACTAAGACCACTTCATACTAACATTCACAACGTTCACACGACTGACTTGATCCTAAAGATCTGCTTATTTGACTCAGCATAAACAAGGAAATATAACTTTAAAAAACAAACTAAATAAACTTGAAATATCTTCTGCGAATTCCCAGCAAGTTCTCACGTGCATGGCATGCATGGCTCGAACTAATTATTTCCAATATCCTCTCCTTAAACAAGACTTCAATTAAAATCTTGTTTAACCAAACACATGCCTATAGTTCTTCGAATCTCATTGAAACCTTCTTCCTTAATGGGTTTAGTCATCCCATCTGCTAGCTGTTGTTTAGTTCCACAAAATTCCAGCTTTACCACCTCTTTATCAACCAATTCCCTTAAATAGTGAAAGCGAATATCAATATGTTTTGTTCTCCTATGAAACACTGGATTCTTTGACAACTTTATTGTAGAAGTATTGTCACAATAAATTGTCACAACTCCGGGTTTTTTCATCCATTTCTTCGAGCAATCCTTTCACCCATACACAATGACATGCACAAAGACCAGCAGCCACATATTCAGCCTCCGTGGAAGACAAAGTAACAATCTCTTGCTTTCTTGAACACCAACACACAGCAGCACTACTAAACAGAAACACATACCCTGAGGTACTCCTTCTATCTTCAAAATCACGAGCATAATTGCTATCTGTATAGACCATCAATCCTTCTTTCTTTGTCTTATCATATTTCAAACCATAACCAACTGTACCTCTAATGTACCTGAGTATTTTCTTGGCAGCAAGAAAATGATCCTCCTTTGGCTTGGACATAAACCTTGAGATTAAACTCACCACATACATTATGTCTGGCCTGGTAACAGTCAAGTACATCAGACTCCCAACCAAGCTTTTAAATATTGTTTCATCAACCTCCTCCCCTGATCCAGCCTTGGTTAACACTGCTCCCGGTACCATTGGCACATGCACAGCATTTGCATCCTCCATTCCAAATTTCTTTATAATTTCTTTGGCATACTTCTCTTGATTTATCTCTATAGCCTTTTCTGTCTGGTTCACTTCAACACCTAGAAAATATCTCATTTGGCCCAAGTCTGTCATATCAAACTCTTTCTTCATTGAGCTTTTGAAATCATCACATAGCTTCTTGCTACTCCCTGCATAAATAAGATCATCTACATACAAACTAACCATCAGAATTTCTTTAGTTAACCTTTTTATGAATAAAGTATGATCATGATAACTTTTCTTGAAGCCCTCTTTCTTGAAATATGCCTCAATTCTATGGTACCAAGCTCTGGGAGCTTGCTTAAGCCCATAAAGAGCTCTCTTCAATCTATACACCTTGTTCTCACTTCCCTTTCTTTCAAATCCCTCAGGCTGATCTATGTAAACTGTTTCAGCCAACTCCCCATGTAAAAAGGCACTTTTTACATCTAGCTGATAAACCACCCATTCTCTTTTAGCTGCCACAGCAAGAAACATTCGAATTGTATCCCACCTGGCCACTGGAGCAAACACCTCACTATAGTCATGTCACACCCCCAATTTTCAACTAACGGAATCATACCGTTTGGGAACGTGACAAACCAGGATCTCAGATCATTAGACATAACGAAAGACCTCTATATGCTTTTAAACATAATTCAGTCTTAATTTGTAAAATCAGAGTTTAACTTTTGCGGAAACGTTTGAAAATTTATAACAAAGTGTAACAGTTGTAAAACCATGTATACAATGTTCAATGTTGTAAATCAATAATCAATATAAACTGTATGCATGAGACTCAACATCCTAGTCCCTGCTTGTCCTTTCTTGTGCCTTAGTGTCCTGAGAAAACATGTAAATCAAGTCAACACAAAGGTTGGTGCATACACAGGTTTGTATGTATAATCGTTGAAATCACAGTTTGAATATAAAGTTTACAGATAACATAATCACACATGCATAGTCATGATAGCTAGTCATTTGTACTATTTACATAAGTGGTCGACACCGAAGCTGACGAGTTGCCATGCTATAGCATGTTTTTGCCTTAACCCTATTGTCTAGCACGAACAATAGTAATGTGTGTGTTTGGTCAGTCAAACACCTGCGTAGATCCCATCTACCAAGTGAGGTTTGTCAAACCCAATAGATCTATCTTCAACTACCACGCTTTGCGCTACGGCAAATTAAACGGTTCGAAATGGAAGGCTTTGTAATGCTATGTTTGCACTTAATGTAAACAGCTAACTCATGCAAGTGATATGTATCTAAAAGCGTTTGTTGCACATGTTTTCTCCCCCAAAACAGTTAAAATAAGAAAGGGGCCGTGTACGCACCTTTGATAGCAAACAGAATGATCAACAGTTTGTGAATTCGCGTAGATAATCTTCTATGAAGAATCTGTGTCATTACAATAACGTCGTGTTATTCGTAATGTTAAATCATGTTTGTAGTCACATACGTGTCAACACACGTATGTTAGAATGTCCGAAACGTACATACAAAAGTATGTACGGTTTTAAGTTCGTTTGTTTAAATCGTTCAACTATATACGATTTCGTTAAACACGCGTATTTATACACGATTTATGGATTCATGACAAAATATATATTTTATTATTCTAATACGTTCGGAACTGAATTTTGGTTCCAACGCAAGTCGAACGGGTCGAAACGGAGTTAAAATGAACGAGATGTGATAAAAATACTAAAAAAATGGTTTAAACTCAAAATCCAGTCGCCCTTGGATTCGAACCCCGACCTCACCCTCACCACCCACACACCTTACCATCTCCTCTATTTCAATTTTTATTAACAGGTTGAATTGTAAAAGTTTTTAAGCATCAAGTAGTCGAGTCCCCTTTGTTAATCCCTAGCTGAGCAAATGGGAACAATTGCACCCCAATTCGATTTCAATCAAGCTCACCACCTTAGGGGTTTTATTCAAGAAGTTCAGACGACCATATAGGTGATATTAATTCAGGTATTGACTCATTCAAATGATATTATTCGATCACAAACGAATTCGAACCCTAACCACGTTTTCATGAACCTAATTGATTAAATTCGTGTTTGTTAGCCTTCTAATTCAGAGGCTTTTCTTCTCTTAGTCAAATAGAATGTGTTCATATATGTTAATTTGATTTTGAAATTCATTTGTCCAGAAAACCCAAAACGTTTTATGCTTAGAACCCTAACAATCGAATTCATGCAATTCGTTAAGTAACATAGGGATTTCGTTCAATGGAACCCCATGAAGCTACTGTATGATTTAATTTAAGTTTGAAACACGTTTGAATCAAAACCCCCAAAACATTTTCATTCAAGAACCCTAGATTTCAAAATTACAAGATTTGTTGTTGTTTTATAAAATTCACATAAGGTTATTCTTAATCGGAGTTTTATGAAACTATTAATACCATTTAATTTGATTTTCAAACCCATATCTATCAAAATCCCCAAAACCTTTTCTAGGATGAACCCTAGAATTCAAACCGATACAATTTGTTGTTTTTATACCAAAATTACTTAGGGATTTCGTTTAACACCATATTTGGAAACCGTACAAATGTTTTAATTTCGTTTTTGAGTTTGTTTGGCTATAAACCCCCAAATCGTTTTCTAGTATGAACCCTAGAATTAGTGTTCATACAATCCGGTGTTTCTACACGAAATTAACATTTGTTTCTTCTTAATCGGTTGTGTTAGGTTGTGTAGGAGTGATTTCTTACCTGTTTTGATGCCATATTGATGGATATCGATTTGTTGGTTGTTCTTCGGCCGTCCCCCAATCGACTTCGACAACCCAATGTTTCTTGAATAGAATTATGATATGAAACAATGTCTAGTAGTGCCGACTAGAGCTTCTGGGAGTTCAATTGCGTGAAATTCGATCGTATTGTGTGGGTTTAATGATACAAGTAACGATTCAATCATAATGGGTTGTTAAATGGGTTTAATTAAGCATTATGGCTGCAATTAACTACCGAATTGATGATAGAAATCATCAATATGACATTTATTGATGATTTAATTTGGTTATAATTATGGGTAATTACGAATTTATGATTTCATTATTGATTATGTCGAATTTTGACTTCCAAGAGTCAAAATTGAACCTTTCATGTATTTAAATGTTTAATACTTATAGTTTAATTGTTTCTGGACTTACTTTGATCAATTTCAGTCCCTCTAATTTGGTATTGTATAATTTCTTACAATCCCCGTTAGTTTCTGATTAACGGAGTTAACCCGAAATGTCGGGATGTCACATCATCCCCTTGTTGAAGGAATTTTCGTCCCGAAAATTGTTAAATGTTAGAGGTAGTTAGAATGCTACTTATGAGTTCAAAGTGTACGTGTTAGTGCGATATTTTATCATTCTGTGTACTTGTGTATACCCACACTCAAAGTTGAATGTCTACAACATTCCACCTTAGTGTGACCGTTCCATGTAACTTTGTTTGCAATACCGCACCTAAGTGTAATCGTTCTATGTTCAATGTTTGGCAACATCACACCTAAGTGTGATCGTTCCATGTAATTGTTTGCATGCACATCAGTTAGTGCACCTAACTATGAATGTCCGTGTTTGATCATACTGTGCTATGTGACCTCGCACCTAGCAATTGTTTGCAACTGTTTGTATTATGTAACCTTGCGCATAGTAGAATGTTTGAAACTAATCATGTTTGTACTATCATAAAATGTGGCACGTAAAATGTAACACAGAAAATGTAAGTGTTTGAAATGTAGTACATTAATTGTACCTAATCCCGCTTGTACTATCATAAAATGTAGCACATTAGTTGTAAATGTTTGAAATCTACATTGTTTGTGTTCTAGCACAAATGTTTGTAATAATCCCAAATGTACAAATGTACAAGGTGTTTGTGCTTACAGTTTGAAATCTGAAAATGTTGAAGTGTGAAGTATCACATCATCCCCTTGTTGAAGGAAATTTCGTCCCGAAATTTAACGTACCTTCTCAGTGTTTATAGTTGTTGTTTTCAACAGATCAGGATACTTCTTCATCATTTGATCTTCCTTTTCCGATGTGAATTCAGGTCTACGTCGTGAATTCCAACGGACTTTGACTATCGGGATCTTGCTTTGTTTGAGTTGTTTTGACCTCTCGGTCTATGATTTCAACTGGTTCTTCAATGAACCGTAACTGTTCGTCCACTTGTATCTCTTCCAGTGGTACGACCAATGTCTCATCAGAAAGAAATTTCTTTAAGTTTGAAAGGTGAAAGACATCATGAACTCCGCTGAGTTCATCCAATAATTGTAATTGATACGCTACCAGACCAATCCTTTTCAGGATCTCAAAAGGTCCTACGTAGCGTGGGCTAAGCTTTCCGCGCTTGCCGAATCGTTTCACACCTTTCCAAGGTGACACTTTTAGAAGAACTCGGTCTCCTACTTGAAATTCCAACGGCTTACGACGTTTGCCAGCGTAACTCTTTTGTCGATCCCGAGCCGCTGCCATACGGTTCCGGATTTGAACTATCTTCTCTGTCGTTTCGTGTACTAGTTTAGGTCCTGTTATTTGACTGTCACCAATGTCAGCCCAACAAACCGGTGAATGACATTTACGACCGTATAATGCTTCAAACGGTGCCACTTGAATGCTTGTATGATAACTATTGTTGTAAAAGAATTTCACTAACGATAATTGAGTTTCCCAGCTGTCACCAAAATCAATGACACAGGCTCATAACATATTCTCGAGTTTCTCAATCGTAGGTTCACTATGACCGTCGGTCTGTGGATGATAGGCAGTACTTATGGAGTGATTTCCAAAAGTTTGAAGTAAATCGGGCATCCCGATCTGATATGATAGAGATTGGCACTCCATGTCGCGCTACCAGTTCCTTGATGTAAATACGAGTCAGTTTCTCCATTTTGTCAGTTTCCTTAATGGCCAAGAAATGTGCAGATTTCGTTAATCGATCAACAATTACCCAGATCGTATCACAACCACTTGGTGTACGGGGTAACTTAGTAATGAAATCCATCGAAATCTGTTCCCATTTCCACATAGGTATTTTTGGTTGTTGCAGTAAACCAGATGGTTTCTGATATTCAACTTTGACTTTCGAACAAGTCAAACATTTGCTAACGTACTTAGCAATGTCGGCTTTCATGTGAGGCCCCCAATACAGTGCCTTCAAGTCATGATACATCTTGTCTAATCCTGGATGGACTGAATATCTAAACTTGTGTGCTTCATCCATCACGAGTTCCCTTAAACCTCCATACAAAGGTATCCAAAATCGATTAATGAAATAACGAATTCCATCAGGTTTAACATCCAATTGTTTCTTCCATTCCTCATAAGGATTCCTGTACCAAGTTTTCCTTTTTCAAGGCCTCGATCTGAGCACTGCGTACCTTGTCAGGTAAGTCAGTATGTATCGTCATCATAAGTGCGCGAATCCGTCTTGTTGAAGTGTCTTTTCTGCTTAAAGCATCAGCTACCACATTAGCTTTTCCCGGATGATACTTAATCGCGCATTCGTAATCGTTCAACAACTCAACCCATCGTTGTTGCCTCATATTATGCTCCTTCTGATCAAAGATATGTTGCAAATCCTTATGATCAGTGTAAATGGTACACTTAGTTCCATACAGGTAATGCCTCCAAATCTTCAAAGCAAAAACCACTGCTCCTAACTCCAAGTCATGAGTAGTGTAATTCTTTTCGTGTGGTCGTAGTTGTCTTGAAGCATAAGCAATCACTTTATCACGTTGCATCAATACACATCCCAAACCCTGTGCAGATGCGTCACAATACACCACAAAGTCTTCTGTTCCTTCCGTTAAGGACAGAATCGGTGCACTGCAGATTTTCTGTTTTAGTAACTGGAATGCAGCTTCCTTGTTTATCCGTCCAGTTATACTCCGTTCCCTTGTGTGTAAGAGCTGTGAGTGGTTGAGCGATCTTTGAGAAACCCTCAATGAATCATCGATAATAACCTGCCAAACCAAGGAATTGTCGTACCTCGGTAGGGGTCTTTGGCACTTCCCAATTCTTGATCGCTTCAATCTTTGCTGGATCAACATGTATTCCCTTTTCATTAACTATATAACCCAAGAATTGTACTTCTCGCATCCAGAAATCACATTTCGAGAACTTCGCGTACAATTGTTCTTGTTTCAGTAATTCTAGTAGCAATCGAAGATGTTCAGCGCTCCTCCTCAGTCTGAGAATAGATGAGAATGTCATCAATGAAAACAATGACAAACTTATCAAGATAAGGTTTACAAACACGATTCATGAGATCCCTGAATACAGCTGGAGCATTTGTCAACCCAAATGGCATGACCAAGAACTCATAATGGCCACAGCACGTTCTGAATGCTGTCTTTGGAATATCCTCCTCCTGAACTCTTAGTTGATGATAACCCGATCTGAGATCAATCTTCGAGTAGTAACTCAAACCTTGCAACTGATCGAACAGATCGTCAATTCTGGGTAACGGATACCGGTTTTTGATAGTAACCTTGTTAAGTTCCCGGTAATCGATACACATACGGAATGTCCCGTCCTTCTTCTTAACAAACAAAACTGGAGCTCCCCACGGTGAGAAACTAGGTCGTATGAAACCCTTATCCAACAACTCTTGCAATTGTGTAGATAACTCTTGCATCTCAGACGGTGCAAGTCGATAAGGCTCCCTGGCTATCGGTGCTGCATCTGGTGTAAGGTCGATTCGGAATTCCACCTTTCTGATAGGCGGTAATCCCGACAAGTCTTCTGGAAATACCTCCGGAAATTCACAAACTATTGGTATATCTTCAATTTTCTTCTCAGCTACCGGCTTTTCAGTTATAAGTGCTATAACTGCCATATGACCTTTACGCAGACATTTGTGTGCTTTCATACAAGATATGAGACGCAATGACGTACTGCTCTTCTCGCCTTGTACATATAATGTCTCTCCATATGAAAGCGGTATACGAACGATCTTTTGATAGCCTACTGTTTCAGCTTGGTGTTTGAACAACCAGTCCATGCCTATGACTACATCAAAACTGCCTAATGCGATAGGCATAAGGTCTATGTCCAGTGTTTGACCCACCAAGTCTAGGACACAGCCTTTGAGAATATGTTCTACTATGATTAACTTGCCATCAGCTAGTTCTACAGTGTATTCAACCTCTAATGGTATTAAGGTTATGGCAATTATTCCACTAAATTCATTAGATCTAAAGCTCATTTATGTTCCAGTATCCAAACATTTGTTTCTCACATATGTACTTGCAATGAGGTCGAGCTTTTCTCTATGCTTCTTATGATCATGAAGGCTTGTCCCCTCAGACCATTGTTTTTGTTCCTCTTGTTGTTACTACTAGTGTGGTTCAATTGAAATGCCCTGGCTTCTTGCATCCAAAGCATCCTTTGAGTGTTTCTTGTTGTTGTTGTGGTAATTGAGAACTCTGCTCAGTAGACACATGAAATCAGATTTCGTTCTTCGTTTGATAGGGAATCTTTACAGATGTTCACAAGTAGATGTTTTGACATACATTTGAAGTTATCCAAGTGAAGTGCAAAGTCGCACCATGAGGGTTTTATGAACACAGAGTAACCAATACTACTGTTGGAAATTTGATTAATGTTATGTTGGAATCCCGATATGTTAACGGAATTCGTTTCAACTACCAGAATGAAGGATAGGCGGATATTTTATGTATGCGTTTCGAAAAATAGGCTCACAATAGAATTTGCCAGAATTCATGCGTACCTGTAAATTCACGATTACGTTGCGCACCATAATCGTCAATTTACCTTACATAAGGATTCTAGTTCCTCCTACCTTGAGCTATTTGGTTTTTGTGGGATTCAGAGTTTATTTAGGACATCAGAATTTAGACAATAGTTACATAATGTATGATTGGATAGTCTATCCAAAAGAATACATATAGATAGTTACTTGAGTTGGATGCCACTATAGGGTCTAGTGTAGATCCTTTAAGGATAGTTATTCGGCTTGAGTGTGTTTTTCTTATGTAGCCTGATGTCGAGACACTTACTGTGTGAGTGTTAGTGTAGCTGTTTGGAGTTGCCACCTTACAGTCGATGTATCTCTCATAAGTTCCCAAGTTGATAGTTAACTCACAATAGAGGTCACCAAGGTTTTCATATAATGTAACTTTCCTTCACGTATGCTCCTGTAACGGAAATCTTTCCCATGCGATCACTCTAGTTCTTCCTAACTCGAGTGACAGTGTTCGTTTGGTGGCACTTCAAGTGTGACAAGACGTTACGTTTGAATTCTCATCCTACAATTGATGAGTTCAGAATGTGATCCTTGTAAACCATATATGTAGAAGTACCAAGGGTTACAAGAATGTTGTCGAGGTGTTAGAAAGAATTTTCTTATCAAGACTGAAACCACAGCCTTATTAACCGTTGTCAGTGTTGTAAAGAAATGGATCATTTGCCAAAATTAGGAGTTTAGTGGAACTAGTAGGTATAGTCCCGAACTAAGGAATGGTATTGTTTGAGTTATTGAGTTTATTTCATCGGCTGACTCATTGAGTGGCCATAGGGCCTATTTCATCCCCCGACTTGTTCAAGTGAGCCTTAGTGATCTATTTCATTCATTGACTTGTTTCAGTTAGTCGTAGGGCCTAATTCATCCCTTGACTTGTTTTAGTGAGTCATAGAGACTATTTCATCCCTTGACTTGTTTTAGTGAGTCACAGAGCCTATTTCATCTCCTGACTGGTTTTAGTGAGTCAAAGAGCCTATTTCATCCCTTGACTTGTTTTAGTGAGTCACAGAGCCTATTTCATCTCCTGACTGGTTTTAGTGAGTCAAAGAGCCTATTTCATCTCCTGACTTGTTTTTGTGAATCATAGAATCTATTTCATCCTTATAGTAATCCAGTGATCTTTGTAGCTGCCTCTCACATGTTGTGAATCTCCCGATTCATACGTGCAACAAAAGCTGCAAATGCTTGCCCTAGTGAGTATCCCAGAGTAGGTAATGTCCTACTAGTAGTAGTGTCAGGAGTAGGTGGCGGAAGTACTCGCTTCTCACGCACCCAACTATGAATGAGATCATGGATCCAATGCCAATACTGGCTGTTCTCCCTCGGTCATTTGTGTATCTCCTCATCGTAGTGAATCGTGTCATCCATTGGCTTAAGTTGCCTCTTCTTGGATGCTGGTGATGATGCAACTTAATGTTCTATATCACTAGTAAATGTGGATGGTGATGTCATGTCTGCTACATAATATCATATGTACAAGCTATGCAAACTATCGTGTAAGCAAGTGTGTCTAATGTCTAACAGTTATAGTCTAGATCTACGAATGCAAACCTAATTCGCTATAACCAATGGCTCTGATACCAATCTGTCACACCCCCAATTTTCAACTAACGGAATCATACCGTTTGGGAACGTGACAAACCAGGATCTCAGATCATTAGACATAACGAAAGACCTCTATATGCTTTTAAACATAATTCAGTCTTAATTTGTAAAATCAGAGTTTAACTTTTGCGGAAACGTTTGAAAATTTATAACAAAGTGTAACAGTTGTAAAACCATGTATACAATGTTCAATGTTGTAAATCAATAATCAATATAAACTGTATGCATGAGACTCAACATCCTAGTCCCTGCTTGTCCTTTCTTGTGCCTTAGTGTCCTGAGAAAACATGTAAATCAAGTCAACACAAAGGTTGGTGCATACACAGGTTTGTATGTATAATCGTTGAAATCACAGTTTGAATATAAAGTTTACAGATAACATAATCACACATGCATAGTCATGATAGCTAGTCATTTGTACTATTTACATAAGTGGTCGACACCGAAGCTGACGAGTTGCCATGCTATAGCATGTTTTTGCCTTAACCCTATTGTCTAGCACGAACAATAGTAATGTGTGTGTTTGGTCAGTCAAACACCTGCGTAGATCCCATCTACCAAGTGAGGTTTGTCAAACCCAATAGATCTATCTTCAACTACCACGCTTTGCGCTACGGCAAATTAAACGGTTCGAAATGGAAGGCTTTGTAATGCTATGTTTGCACTTAATGTAAACAGCTAACTCATGCAAGTGATATGTATCTAAAAGCGTTTGTTGCACATGTTTTCTCCCCCAAAACAGTTAAAATAAGAAAGGGGCCGTGTACGCACCTTTGATAGCAAACAGAATGATCAACAGTTTGTGAATTCGCGTAGATAATCTTCTATGAAGAATCTGTGTCATTACAATAACGTCGTGTTATTCGTAATGTTAAATCATGTTTGTAGTCACATACGTGTCAACACACGTATGTTAGAATGTCCGAAACGTACATACAAAAGTATGTACGGTTTTAAGTTCGTTTGTTTAAATCGTTCAACTATATACGATTTCGTTAAACACGCGTATTTATACACGATTTATGGATTCATGACAAAATATATATTTTATTATTCTAATACGTTCGGAACTGAATTTTGGTTCCAACGCAAGTCGAACGGGTCGAAACGGAGTTAAAATGAACGAGATGTGATAAAAATACTAAAAAAATGGTTTAAACTCAAAATCCAGTCGCCCTTGGATTCGAACCCCGACCTCACCCTCACCACCCACACACCTTACCATCTCCTCTATTTCAATTTTTATTAACAGGTTGAATTGTAAAAGTTTTTAAGCATCAAGTAGTCGAGTCCCCTTTGTTAATCCCTAGCTGAGCAAATGGGAACAATTGCACCCCAATTCGATTTCAATCAAGCTCACCACCTTAGGGGTTTTATTCAAGAAGTTCAGACGACCATATAGGTGATATTAATTCAGGTATTGACTCATTCAAATGATATTATTCGATCACAAACGAATTCGAACCCTAACCACGTTTTCATGAACCTAATTGATTAAATTCGTGTTTGTTAGCCTTCTAATTCAGAGGCTTTTCTTCTCTTAGTCAAATAGAATGTGTTCATATATGTTAATTTGATTTTGAAATTCATTTGTCCAGAAAACCCAAAACGTTTTATGCTTAGAACCCTAACAATCGAATTCATGCAATTCGTTAAGTAACATAGGGATTTCGTTCAATGGAACCCCATGAAGCTACTGTATGATTTAATTTAAGTTTGAAACACGTTTGAATCAAAACCCCCAAAACATTTTCATTCAAGAACCCTAGATTTCAAAATTACAAGATTTGTTGTTGTTTTATAAAATTCACATAAGGTTATTCTTAATCGGAGTTTTATGAAACTATTAATACCATTTAATTTGATTTTCAAACCCATATCTATCAAAATCCCCAAAACCTTTTCTAGGATGAACCCTAGAATTCAAACCGATACAATTTGTTGTTTTTATACCAAAATTACTTAGGGATTTCGTTTAACACCATATTTGGAAACCGTACAAATGTTTTAATTTCGTTTTTGAGTTTGTTTGGCTATAAACCCCCAAATCGTTTTCTAGTATGAACCCTAGAATTAGTGTTCATACAATCCGGTGTTTCTACACGAAATTAACATTTGTTTCTTCTTAATCGGTTGTGTTAGGTTGTGTAGGAGTGATTTCTTACCTGTTTTGATGCCATATTGATGGATATCGATTTGTTGGTTGTTCTTCGGCCGTCCCCCAATCGACTTCGACAACCCAATGTTTCTTGAATAGAATTATGATATGAAACAATGTCTAGTAGTGCCGACTAGAGCTTCTGGGAGTTCAATTGCGTGAAATTCGATCGTATTGTGTGGGTTTAATGATACAAGTAACGATTCAATCATAATGGGTTGTTAAATGGGTTTAATTAAGCATTATGGCTGCAATTAACTACCGAATTGATGATAGAAATCATCAATATGACATTTATTGATGATTTAATTTGGTTATAATTATGGGTAATTACGAATTTATGATTTCATTATTGATTATGTCGAATTTTGACTTCCAAGAGTCAAAATTGAACCTTTCATGTATTTAAATGTTTAATACTTATAGTTTAATTGTTTCTGGACTTACTTTGATCAATTTCAGTCCCTCTAATTTGGTATTGTATAATTTCTTACAATCCCCGTTAGTTTCTGATTAACGGAGTTAACCCGAAATGTCGGGATGTCACAAGTCAACCCCTTGCTTTTGAGCATACCCTTTTACTACCAATCTAGCCTTGTATTTTTCAACTTCACCTCTTTCATTGAGCTTTGTTTTATATACCCATTTCACACCAATGGGTTTACTTCCTTGTGGAATATCAACTAACTCCCATGTTCCATTTTTCTCAATTGCCTGAATTTCATCTTTCATAGCAACTACCCACTTATTTTCTTTTACAGCATCTTCATAGGTAGTAGGATCTTCAGAAATGCTATACATAGCCATTAGATCTTCTTCAGCATAGCTAGTATAGTAATCATCCAACCAACCGGGTGCTTTTCTGATTCTAGTAGCTGTTGAGCTGCTAGATTGTTCATTTTCAGGCATAGGGGCAGATTCGTCATTTCCACTGCTGTGTGTTGTTCCATTAGCTGCATCCTGATGAGCAGTTGAGCTGCTAGATAGTTCATTTTCAGGCATAGGGGCAGATTCGTCATTTTCACTGCTGTGTGTTGTTCCATCAGCTGCATCCTGATGAGCAGTCACTTCTTTGTTCCCAACACTCTCCTCTTCTTCAATAATTAATTCCTGCACATCACTTTTATCCATTTTCCAATCCCATTTACTTTCTTCATCGAAAAGAACATCTCTACTTATCACTATTTTCTTAGCAATAGGATCGTACAGTCTATATGCCTTAGACTCCAAGCTAACACCAAGAAAGACACATTTGTGACTCTTATCATCCAACTTTGTTCTTAATTGTACTGGGATGTGGACATACCCAATACACCCAAACACCTTAAGATGCCCAACACTTGGCTTTGATCCGGTCCAAAACTCCTCTGGCACCTTCTTATCTATACTTCTACTAAGGCACCTATTTAAAACATAACAAGCCCAAACCACTGCTTCACCCCAAAACCATTTAGGCATATCTTTCTCAACCAAAAGACATCTAACCATGTTCATGAGAGTCCTGTTCCTTCTCTCAGCCACCCCATTTTGTTGGGGTGTGTATGCAGCAGTTAGTTGCCTTTTAATGCCCAATTTGTCACAAAAATCCTTAAATTCCTGTGAAGTAAACTCACCTCCTCGATCACTTCGCAGGCATTTAACATTTTTTCCAACCTCATTTTCTACTTGTGCTTTGAATTTCTTAAAGCATTCAAAGGCTTCCCCTTTACTTCCCAACAAATAAACCCATGTCTTTCTTGAATA
Organism: Mikania micrantha; assembly: GCA_009363875.1. Classification (NCBI taxonomy): domain Eukaryota; kingdom Viridiplantae; phylum Streptophyta; class Magnoliopsida; order Asterales; family Asteraceae; genus Mikania; species Mikania micrantha. Next base: position 72,089,387 of record CM018684.1, read on the forward strand.
ATCATCTATAAACACTAAGACATACCTCTTTTTTCCTTGTGATTGGGGCGTGATTGCTCCACATATATCTGTGTGCACCAGTTGTAGATGTTCAGTAGCATGCCACTTGCTTTTCTTAGGAATCTCCACTCGACTTTGCTTCCCAATTGCACAAACTTCGCAAACTTGAGTCTTTTCAGCCACCTTGGGTAACCCTTCGACCATCTCATTGAATTGCATGGTCCTAAGTGCTTTGTGGTTCATATGTGCAAAGCGTCTGTGCCACAGATCCTCTCCAGTTCTTACTTGCATACAACTTGCAGGATTGTTAGGTGCTAAAAAGATAGGGAACATCCGGTTTCTAGTCATCTTAGAAGTAAGAAAGAGACCTTTCACCGGATGATATACCTTTCCAATTCCTCCTTTGAATAGCACTGACACTCCTTTGTCTTGAAGCTGCCCCACACTAATGAGATTGGAGGTTAAGTCAGGTGTATAATACACTTTAGTGATAACCTGAGTGACTCCATCAACTGTTATCTTTATGTCTCCAATTCCCTTAACTTCCAATCTCTTGTCATTCCCCAACTTGACTGAGTGAGAAAAACTCATATCTAACTTAATGAACCAAGATCTCACCCCTGTCATATGATTTGAGCATGCTGAGTCTAAAAACCAAATTCCTTCTCTTCCTTCTTGAACTGCCTTTGAAAAAGCCATGATCTCCTTTTCTTCCTCCTTGTATTCTTCAACTGTGGCCATCAAGACAAGTTCCTCATTCTCATCATATTCAGTATAGTTCACAGATTTCTCATCTGTGGGACATTCATACTGAAAATGTCCTAGCTTTCGACACTTGTAACATTCGACTGAACTCTTATCAAAGGTACCTCGTCCTCTTCCTCTTCCTCTTCCCCCTCTAGAAGAAGAAGTTCTCCCCCTGCCTCGACCACGACCATAAGAATTCTCTTGCTCAACCTTAAGAACTTGTTCATCGGTGTTTTTTCTTAACAACTTTTGTTCATGAACCAAAAGAGAACTTTGCAGTTCATCCACCGACATCTCATCCAAGTTCTTAGATTCTTCAATTGAGCAAACAATGTAGTTAAAGTTTTCAGTAAGAGTTCTTAATACCTTCTCAACGATCTTGACATCAGTCATATTATCACCGCAAGTGCGCATTTCATTTGCTATGACCATAACTCTCCCAAAATAGTCATTTACAGTTTCGCCTGTCTTCATCTCCATAACTTCAAAGTTTCTTCGCAATCTTTGAAGTTGTGCTCTTTTCACTCTTGCACTTCCCTGATATTTGGTCTTCATAGCATCCCACACTTGCTTGGAAGACTCCTTTTGAGTGATTGTTTTCAGGATTGATTTATCAATCGACTGAAAAAGGTAATTCAGCACCTTTAGGTCTTTCAACCGGTTTTCCTCATAGTTTTTTCTCTGCGTGGCTGTTGCCTGCTCACCAGCCTTGATCTCAGCATACCCCTCATTCACCACAGTCCAGCATTCTTTTGACTGAATGAGGTTTTTCATGACCATACTCCAGTGATCATAATCCCCATCGAACTTCGGTACATGGGTGCTCTGGTACTGGCTTGTTTCCTCCGTCATGCTTGCAACAGCTTCTTCACGTTTCTCTCAGCACTCTATTGATCTCACTCACTCTCTAATGGATCTCACAATTTGCGCTCTGATACCACTTGAAGTGTCAAGTGAATATAGAACACAGAATTCTTGAATGCTTAATTAATTCATTAACTGCAAAGGCTTTAAATAGCCAACCTTACAACGGAAATAACCAAGAAAAACGGAAGACTCAACAAACTACTAAGACCACTTCATACTAACATTCACAACGTTCACACGACTGACTTGATCCTAAAGATCTGCTTATTTGACTCAGCATAAACAAGGAAATATAACTTTAAAAAACAAACTAAATAAACTTGAAATATCTTCTGCGAATTCCCAGCAAGTTCTCACGTGCATGGCATGCATGGCTCGAACTAATTATTTCCAATAATAAATGCACGCGTTCAACAAATCTAATTCAATTGAACGAAAACCACAAGAAAATAAAGTTTAAGATGAAATTATTTATAAAAAATGAATTGTGTAATGTAATGTAATGTTGTGTGTATCAATATGTATACAGATCTACGAGAAATAAATTATTTGGCAACAGAAATTTTACCTATTGAATATGGTTCTGTACTTTTGTGGGGTTTTTTTTTTAAAACCTACAAAGGAGCTAGGTGCTTAAGCTGCAAATTGGATCGTTTTGACTTAAAAGTCAACATGTATCACCTCCTCAAAGCCAAATTTCAAAAATCTCACCCCTGTTGAACAAAAATCTTCAAAAAGTGCACACTGCAAAAACAAGCAAAAATTAGGCAAACAAATCAGGTTAGGAGAAGGGGTAGATAAATTGTTGCAGCTGATACAGAACTAATTAATTTGACCCATAATCAATGACCAAACATTAAAAATTGATAACAAGATAATCAATTCCAAAACGTGAATCGAAACATTCCTAATTAGTAGAGGAACTACATGGGGTGTGTTTTGCAAAATTAATTATAGTACTTGGAGTTGTGTGTTATAGATCTGGTTGAAAGATTCAAAGTTTTTTATGGTGATAAAATAAATAAATAAATAATAAAAATAATAATAATAATTAATTAATAGTAATAATTCTAGCGCAAACCCAAAATTTGTTACGGTCATGCAAGCTATAAATCGAAATTGTGGATCTACCGTAATGAAAAGAACAACATGTTTTCCCAATCTTGAATATGCAAATTAAATGTAGCGGCATAATTGTTCTAAAATTTCGCCTAATCTGGTAATTAGGTGCTACATTTAACATATTGAAGCAAAAGATTATAAATTTTAACTTTTGCATGTAAAACTGTGGTGATTAGTGATTAGTGATTAGTGATTAGTATTTTTTTTTAGAAAAAAAAAACAGAAGAGTATAGATCAACCTGGCCTATTTTTACATGTTATCTTGTCTTTATCATTTTGATTTTTGGCACCAATTTATCACATGGTTCCTAAAATTACTAGGAGAACACTTTGTACACAATCATTAATTAATGATTAGGCGATTTAATCAAACATTGAGCTGGAAACCAATGCGATTTCACAAAATCAGTATCAGTGGTCAGCCAAGTCGGACAAAAATGGACTAGTCGGTCGAAGGGATTTAATTGTTAAAAGGCTGAACCTTTTAGGTTTTAACCATTGTTTGGAGGTTTTAACGATCTTTTCGAATCTCCTCGATCAAAATTGGTCAAAATCTTTAAAGTGTTTAAAAAATTATACTTATTTTGAAAAGTTATAAATAAAATCTGGTGTGTGTATATTTGTGTGTGTGTATATATATAAAGTTATAAACTTTAAAAATTACATATAAAATTTCAATCCGATTAATCATGATTAATCCATAGCCAGTACTCTACAGCCTGACTAGCACGTACTACGTGCCACGTATCATTTTCTACAACATTGAAATTAGACAACTATTTTGAATCAACTTGCCTCTCTACCTCATTGGGGTAGGGGTAAGGTTTGTTTCCATCCCTCCCCACAAACCCTACAAAAAGTGGGATTACACTGGGTACATGTTGTTGCTGTATTTTGAATCAACTTGACCACATCTATGCAAAATTACCCATTTTAGCCAGTTACCCAAACTGACCACTAAATAAAGGGGAAGGGGTCTAAATACCTGTTGGATGTGCATCCTGACATGGATGATAAGCTGGGTTACAACTTCCTTTTAAGATGACGATTATGACAGTTTTCCTGCCATATCGTTTGCTCTTCCCTTTTCTTTCTAAAAGGGAGATCATACTCTTTTGCAAAATTCATTCTAAAGTATCAAAACTGTTAAATGTTAGCCTGCTTCAAGATATGTTAAAAGCATATCAGAATACTTTTTATATTTCTCATCTTTGGATAACAAATCTACCATCAACGAAACCGTGGATGCATCTGGGATGACTTTATTTTCCACCATCTTTTTGAGTAAATCAATCACTTTGGGTATCAAGTTTGAATCTTTTCTCATAAATGCATTTAAAGTGATCACATTTGGAGCACACCTGTGCTCAATCATTTCGAAGAGCAAAGTATCCGCCTTTTTTAAATTACCAGTTTTGCAAAAGCCATGTATCATGATGGTATACGTTACCACAGTTGGTTTTAAGCCTTTTAATGACAATTTTGTGTATACATCCCAAGCAGTTTCCATCCGTCCACTTTTACACAATCCATCAATCACTGAGTTATAAACTTTAATCTCTAAATCAACCCCTTTGTTTTCTAGAGTTTGAAGCAAGTCTAAAGCCTTCAACACATTATCATTTTTACAAAGACCGCTTAAAAAAATGTTGTATGTACAAGAACTTGGTGTGAGATCATAAAGAGGCATTTCATCAAACAACTTTTGTGCAGCCAAAACATCACCTTTTTGAAGAACACCCGTCAATAAGGCATTATAAGTAACAACATTTGGCTTAATTTTTCCACGTATCATTTGTTTGAAGATCCATATAGCTTCTTCTACTTTCTTAATCTTGATATACCCATTAATAAGCACATTATGAATTTGAACATCTGGTTCAATACCCTTGGCCACCATTGAAATATACAATTCCTTAGCCTCATCAATCCTGCCCTCCATACAATATCCGTGCATCATCGTGTTATATGACAAAAGATCAAGTTTTTGACCTTTTCGAATCATTAAGTCATATAATCCACTAGCTTCACTTAATCGCCCTTCTTTGCAAAGCACGCTTACTAAAAGATTAAACACCTTTGCACTTGGAGGAATTCCTTCATAAATCATCTCGATAAACAAACATGTAGCCTCATGTAAATCTAAAAAAGCCAAACCGTGAATCAAAGAACTAAACACAACAACATCCGGCGAGATTTTTCTAGCTTTCATCTGTATAAAAAGCTCTTTAGCCTTGTTTACATATCCATTTTTACAAAGATTATCAATTAAAATGCTATAACACACTACATTTGGCTTACAAACAAACCCTAAACCCAATTTTCCACTCATAACATCTTCATGAAACTTAACTGCAGTTTCAATTTTGCCAGCCCTACACAACCCATTGATCAAAGTCCCATAAGTCATCCCATGAGGCCTAACACCTAGCATAATCATCTTATTAAACAACTTAACAGCCTCAAAAATCTCATTTTTCTTAAACAACCCTTTGATTAAAGATGTATAAGTAACATTATCAGGAGTAAAACCCTTTTTCAAAATCAAACCCAAAATCCCAAAAGCAAGATTGAGTTCATTCATATCACAATAGCAATTAAGAACAATGTTTAGGGTAATCAAATTAGGAGAAACTGGTACATGGGATGTGTTCATCTTGTGGTAAAGAATTATTGAGAGTTTAGATTTGGATACAGAACCAAGCAATCGATTGAATGAAGAAATTGGGGGAAGGGGTTGCAGGAGAATCATGTAATCGAAATAGTGTAATGCATTACTGAGATTTATGTTGGATGGTTTGTAATTGATGGGAAGAACAGATTCAAACTGGGTTTTTCTGCCGATTGAAGGAGGGATGTTTTGTTTTTGGATTGATTGTTGAAGTAAAGATAAAAGTTTACCTGAATTAGAAGCATTTTTGGAAGCAGAAGTTGCAGCCGATGGAGTGAAAGAATGTGGGGTTCGTCTGAAGCTCATGGAGCGTGGAGGACGAAGATCTATACCGAGAGTGATCCAACTTTTTTATTTTCGTTTCTCATTTTTATTTCAAAGTCAAAAGTGCATTTTAACCGTTCGCCTCATTAAGCCTAGAAGGGCTTGGGTGGGATTTTTTTCAAAACCGAACCGGACATTGAACTGGTCTCAACCACCGGTCCTACCGGCCGGTTCGTCAAAAAACGGCACAGAACTTCTAACCGGACCGGTTCATCCACCGATTCTCGGCCCGTTCCGGCTTTCCAAAACATTGATTTTAGGTTGTTTAATAGGAAAATTACCAAAATAATAAAGTTTAACCATGTTTTTACCAAAATAACCACTGAAATTTAGCCCCTCGTTTCAGCTTTAGACGTCCCGACGCCGCTTTAGACACCTGTTTTTTGTACTTTTGTGTCCCAAGAAAAAACATACGGGCCCACATGTTGGTGGCTTTGTTGGGGTCTAAATGAGTGTCTTAAGATCCCTTTTATACCAGTGTCTTAAGACGCCTAATTTAGACGCCAATTCTAACGTCTTTTTTGAGTCTTTAGACTCCAAAGCGACGTCTTTAGACACCCATTATGACGTCTTTAAGCCGTCAAATCAGTCAAATCAGGTAAGGTCACATCAATCCAGAACCGGCTTCTAAAGATGTCGCTTTGGAGTTTAAAGGCTCCAAAAAGATGTCAGGATGAGCGTCTAAAAGCCTCTTAAGATGCCGGTAGAAAAAGTGGTCTTAAGGCATCCATTTAGACACCGACAAAGCCGCCAACACGTGGGCCCGTATGTTTCTTCTTGGGACACAAAAGTACAAAAAACGGGCGTCTAAAACGGCATCTAAAGGGGCGTCTAAAACGGCGTCTAAAGGGGCGTCTAAAGGTGAAATGGATGGCTAAATATCAGTGATTATTTTGGTTAAAATATGGTCAAACTTGATTATTTTGGTAATTAACCTTTGTTTAAAACAAACCTATGTATCATCAATGTTTTATGTTTTTGAAATGCTTTATGTATAGTCAATGTTTTATGTTTTTGAAATGTTTTATGTATTAATCAATGTTTTATGTTTTTGAAATGTTTTATGTATAATCAATGTTTTAGGTTGTTTAAAACAAACATGTAATCTAGACAAGCTTGTTTAAGGCTATGGTTTTTGAATATTTATGTATAATCAATGTTTTATGTATACTTTTTTCTTGATGATCAAGTATTCAAGTGTAAAAATCTTAGGGAGGGCAGAAATGTAAAAATTAGTTTAAGAAAGAAGTTGGTTTTTGTGTGAAGGTGCATGAGGTGGTGTTGATTGCAGCATGTACATGTATAAAAATTTCTTATAAAACTCCATAAAAGGTGTATACATTAAAACATTATTATCATTTTCATGTTGTTTGGCATTGGTTTGGTTTTTTCAAGTTTTTCTCACCTAAAATCAAAACCGAATCATATGATTGAGTTTTCGTAAAAGAGCAAACTAATCTGCATGGGCGGTCCTGAGAATTTAGGTGTCCCGGACGTACTGAGAAAAAAAGGCCATTAGCGAATTATAAATTTATGTTTTTTCGGTTTTGTATTTGTAGATATAGGTAAATATATATAATTTAAAAACGATTTTAAAAATTTTTGTGTCCTTTGCAAAAATGGGCCATAGACGGAGGTCGTGTTTGCCCCTCCTCAGGGCCTCCCATGCCGATCCGTCACTTACTTGGTTATATTTCTTTTTTTCCTATTTTTTTTGGTTTTTTCTGCCACAAATATCAAGTTCTGGTTATCAAAAACTTTTTTTTTTAATATTCTCTAGCAACTTGGGTCATAAATTTTTGAAATTAAAGATTATTTTTGATGATTTAAAAAACCTAAATATACAATTCTTACAAAGTTCATAAATTCCATGAAAGTAATTTACACTTTACACCCCTCCTAATCAACTTCCACTCCACTTCCATCTCCATCTCTCTCGCTTGCATTTGATTAGTTCTCTACAGCAACATCTCAACAAGCCCACACAAACCAATCATCACTTAATTTCTTCGGCATTCATTCAAAAATTCATCTCAAAACTTCAAAAAACAGATAATTGGCTGAGCTAAAAACCATGCAAGAAGGTAAATTTTCCATCTTTTTCCTCAAATCACAACAAAATCCATTTAAAAACATGTTTTTTGCAGATTCAGATGAAGCCAACGTCGAAAAACCAACATACAAACATGCTATCATTGCATCTTCAATCGGTTTAATAATAGCAGCCACCATGCATTATGGATTCAAAAGAAAACGATATCAAATCATCCCAAGAATATGTGATTCAGACACTGGTCAACCGTTGAGACTTGAAAGATTTCCTCAGTATGTAGGTAAGATTAAGCTCGAATGATTAAAAAAAACAGAATTTCATTGTGTTTTTACAGAATGTGTGTGTGTGTGTATTGATCTTGCAGCAAGACAAATGGGATTTTCTGACAGAAAAGAATGCCCACATTTATTTAAATTTGCTGCTGAATACATTGTGAAAGCAGAAGGTTGTGAGGAAGAAATGTACATGTTTTTTGCGGATGAACCAGATGCAGATTCATTGTTTATAAAGCTGGTTGAGGAGTTTGAAAGATGTATTCTTAGTTATTTTGCATTTCATTGGAGTTATGCTCATTTCATGATCAGCCAGGTGATTATTTTTAGATCTATTAGAATTCTATGTTCAGGGTGTTTGGATATGATTTTTGAAAGTGATTACATGATTAAGAGAGTATTTGGATCAATGTGAGTTTCAAGATCACGCCCCATTTGCGGTGCATTTATATAATGTATATATGTGTGGGCCATCAAGGGAAGTCTCCACCTATGCGGTCGAAAACCAAAACTGTGAGTCTGTGAGCGCTTGTGGGTAAAACAGACAATATTGATTGACAAAAGGGGTTGGATCTAACTTTTACAGTTGACTATCTGATTACTCAATATTGCATACGAATCTAACAAGAACAATCTTTTACTCTGCAATGTCAGGTATTGGCTGGTTCTGAAGCTCAAGAGCCAAAAAAGAAGCTCAAGGAAATAGTCATGCAAGCCACCAGGTTAGTTATGGTTCTTGGATACAACATACACCAAAGAGTATATATATATTGCAAGTTCACAAGGGTAACTTTTTGTTTATAGTGGGGTTAGCTTGACCCAAACCCCTTTTTTACCAAAATACAAATGTGTAGGGTAAGGTTTTATACCCTACACATTTGTATAAGAAGTTGTTTTCAACTGCTTGAACACATGACCTTAAGGTCACAAATTAGTAACTTTACCAGTTGCTTGAAGGTCTGTCTTATTGTGCTATTTTAATAATAATGATATAAATGTTAATGAAACTTTCATTTCCAGGGAACAAAGATTTGAGAGGGTGACAAAGAACCTAAAAGTGGCCCGAGTGTTTACAACTTTGGTGGAGGAAATGAAAGCAATTGGGCTTGTATCTGCAGACGATTCACAGTGTACTGATGTTATGGTCCCAATGGCCCATAAAGATAGAAGCCCAGTTCTCCTCTTCATGGGTGGTGGCATGGGAGCTGGAAAGAGTACAGCTCTCAAAGACATACTTCAAGAGTAAGCCATAAATTTTCTTATACATATTTCTGTGTATGGGTTGAAACGACACGATCAGTTGAAATAGGTGACGATCAAGGTCGGGTTGATATGCAAACACTTTTTCTTCCACCTCTTGGTCTTTTAGTTTGAATTTTTATATTTGTTTTGCTTAGAGATAAAACATAACAACAACATCAAACATACCCAGTAAAAAATCCCACTTATAGTAGGGTATGGGGGAAAGATAAAGACACGCCTAACCCCTATCTACAAGTAGAATAGAGAGGCTGCTTCGTAAAAGTCACTCGGCTCAGAGGACCGAAAAGTTTTAAGTTTTTTATTTTAAGATTAACCCATTATAATGTTGGTATGAATGTATGTGCACAGACCATTTTGGGCAGGAGCATCAGCAAATGCAGTTGTAATAGAAGCAGATGCTTTCAAAGAGTCTGATGTTATTTACAGGGCTCTTAGCTCTAGAGGACATCATGACATGCTTCAAACAGCTGAATTGGTAACACACTTTACATAATATACATATGCATACATATGTTTTGATCCATAAAAAAAATCTTTAAATAAATAAATAAAGGTAATCAGATGATCAGTTTCAAACCATATGATGACAGGTGCATCAATCATCTACAGATGCAGCATCATCCCTCCTTGTAACAGCATTGAATGAAGGGAGAGATGTGATTATGGACGGGACACTCTCGTGGGTCCCGTTTGTTGTACAGACAATAACAATGGCAAGAAACGTGCACCGTAAACGTTACCGCATGGGTGCAGGATACAAGATAAACGATGATGGAACCGTTACTGAGAATTACTGGGAGCAACTTGATGAGGAAAGTGAACCATTAGATGGTCATACAAAAAGAAGACCATACAGGATAGAACTTGTTGGAGTTGTTTGTGATGCTTATTTAGCTGTTGTAAGAGGCATAAGGTAACAATATTAAAAGACAAACTCTATTATTTATTTTAATTAAACATAAGCTAGAGGTTGCAACATGATGTGACCAGAGGCGGAGCTTAATAGGGGCCGGGGGGCGACCGCTCCCCTCTTTTTTTGTTCGTAGTGTTAATTTTTCGGACGAAATGTTATTTTTATTTAAAATCGCGGTTTCGCCCCCCCTCGCTTCAAAAAATTAACATGTATTATGGGTTTCAAAATTTTCCGCCCCCTATCACTTTGCCCAAGCTCCGCCACTGGATGTGATCAAACAAGTCAGGTAATTAGTCAAAAACAAAATTTTTGTGCAGGCTGGGGTAATGGGACTAGACAGTTTGTAACTCTTGGCCTTTTTTTCAAATAAAACTGGTGAATATTTAGTGCATTGAAAATGATCACAAAATTTGTATTCTTAAAATCAAAAATCTTTTTTATTTTTTCTGAAAAGAATACTCTGAAATAAATTTAGGCTACTTTTAACTCATTCATCTTGTTTACTTTAAACAAATATAATCATTTAACCTGATTGATATAACAAATTACTCAAACTAACTAAGTATAACTAAAAATTTTTGTAGCCTACATTATAGGCTACCAAAATTCTGTCATCCAACCTAGAGTTGGCAAATTAAACGTGTCAATCAAACCTTTTTTTTACAAGCTAGAACGTTCGGTTTTAGCTAACCCAAAACACTTTATGTGAAATTTGAGTTTCTTACATACAAATAGTCTCTCAAATACGATAGAAAGTCAATATTATTTATAACGATTTTGGTATTTTTGAATAAAATGATTTAGGAGGTTTTATACGTTAAAAATAAATTTGGGTACGTTTGCTCGTTTAACTTTCATTTAGCTATTTTTCTTACTTTACCATAAAACAAGTAGAGATAAAATAACCTAAATCAATATGACCAAACTTGGTAATTATTAACAGGAGAGCAATAATATGCAGAAGGGCAGTGAGGGTGAGATCACAGTTAACATCACACAAGAGATTTGCGAGGGCATTTATGACATATTGCCAAATTGTAGACACTGCAAGGTTATATCTAACCAATGATCTAGATGGACCACCAAAGGTACACCTAACTTAATGTTTTCTTGTTATGATGTAAAAGAGTTTATAGATGACTTCTTCTCATCGGCTCGTTAATAACGCAAAGCGAGCTCAAGCCTCAAGCTGAGTACGTTTAATAAACAAGCCTCGTCTTCACAAATCGAGCTTGATTACTACATGTTATTTGTGACAACTGTGACAACATAATGTGTATCTGTCAAATCTATAACTATATTTTTCATAAATAATTATACGGCCGTTGCTGATTTACCTTATGGCTTGATAGATAATTGTTTGGATTTTTGCGATTATTTTTTAACAGAAATTATTGAATATCAAAAGCTTATTACACGGAATCCTATTTTTTAGAACGAGTTAAGTATATAAGTGAAATAATTAAATATCAAAAAATAAATAAAGAACTCGATCTCAAAGCTCGAGACAACATTAATGAGGCAAGCCTGAGCTCGACTGTGCTAGTTTACACCCTAGTTTTTTTTTTTTTTTTTCTGATTTACAATTAAAATGTGAACTATGTGTCTCTAAAGTTGATAGCATGGAAAGAGAAAGAAAAGACATTGTTGGTTGATCCTGAGGAGATATCATGTTTAAAAATGATAGAAAACTTGAATGATAAAGCAGACTCAATTTATGAACTTTACAGTAACCCGAATCCAACCCATGAAAGCGGGTCGGTTTGGCATGATATTGTTATGTCACCTTCAAGATTGAATATTCAGAAAGAGCTAAGGTACTTCATCCAGAAAATTGAAAGCAGGATTGAATAACCAAGAATCTAAAACATGGCATGGTGCTACAAATTCTTAGTCAGGGTACAACATCTAATATGTTTTCGTCGAAATTAATTCGAGGGAAAGATTTATGAATGTATAAAAAACATTTAAGATAAACCAAAATTCGAATACAAATATGTTGATGTCACATTGTCATTTGGTAGAATCAACATATCGCTTTCAATTTCTATGTATACATATAAGATTTCTTTAATTAGTATGTAAGTATCTTTTATCTTTATTTTAAGCTAACAATTGTCATGAAGTTAATTATAATCTAGGAATTTTGTGGCTAATGAGGTGAAAAGACAACAAGTACACCGTCACTTTTGTTATGATCCTCACACATGGTAGAATATAAACGAAATAAATAATAATTAAAATTTTAATAAATCTAAATAATTATTTTGGTTCAAATTAGTTAAATACAATTAACTAATTTTTCCAACAATCTATTCAATTTACTTTACAATCAATCAAGCATAATAGAGGTTTGTTTTAGCAAGAGATCGGTAACTACATTAGTAAACTTTTGCAATTAAGCAAATATCAAACATATACCTCTATACCTTAATAATGGGGAAAAAAATAGCACATAGATGATAATCGGATCTTTATTTTTATTTCCAAATTATAAAAAAGATTAGAGAAAATTACCACCATAATTTCTGTAATTTGCTAACATTTCACTATTAGTCTTTAGATTTTTACAAATTACTTATATGATCCCAAACTTTAAACATTTGTAACGCATATAGTTATTATGTGAGGTTAATTTAGCCTACTATGTTAGAGTAATTTGGTGACCTAATGATTACATGTGTTAAAAATATCTAAAGTTTGGGAGCATATAAGTAATTTATGAAAATTAGACACAAAGAGTAAAATACTAACAAACCACGTTAACCATATCAGTAATTTACTCAAGATTATAAAATTCATATTCTGGATGAACAAATTTATCAATTAAGACAAACAAATTTTTTTAAGAATCTTTTATTATTTGATTAGCAAATTTAATTAAATTATTTAAAAACATGCTATGAAATCAAATAAATAATTGTAGCTTATAAACTAACCAATAAACTACTTACGTTCATCTATTAAAGAAATAATAATAAAAAAAAATTAAAGCATTTCCCCAAATCATCTTCACAAAACTGCATCTTAGCAAGTTTCGGGTTATGATAAGATTGGAACATTAGTTGATCAAAGGACTGTAAACGTGAGATGAGAGAGGCTTTACCTGAAGAGGTTACAGATTTAAATTCAAGCAAATGTATGATTTAGTTTGCAGTGATTTTGAAACGGATGGCGGTTGATCGAACGAGGGTAGACAAAGTGGCATGGCTGAATCACAGAAGGAGGTCTACGACAATGGTCCCGTCCAGATACCACCACCACCTATGGTTCATCTACGGATAAACAGAATTGCGATTCGAGGCTCCAAATTTTTAAATATGTGGTCATTAGAGGTGGAGAAAACAAGGTGGTGTGGTCAATTTGGTGTCTTGTGGGGTTTAACAGGTGCTCAGTTTGCTAGAATATCGCCCGTGTGTAGTGTAGCAGACGACATGTAGATCAAGATGGTAGCGACGATGGATGTTAGAACGGTGACATCAGGGGTGCTCATCCTGCAATGCGAGCAAGTCGATCACGGAGTTAATAATTTAATATGATTACTGAATTCAGCAAGCGATCTTTACCAGTATTTTATTAAAGGTATTATATGTACAACGCATTAACGCTCTGTTCCCGAGTTCATTTAAGGAGAGAAAAACAAGAAAATAAAAGGGAAGGAGAAACATTTTTGTGTTCCCGAGTTTCATTTAACGAGGGAAGAGAAAAGAAAATAAAACATATGTTCTCGAGTTTTATTTAAGTAGAGAAGGTAATGGAAGTGGAAGGAAACCTAGGCAAAATTACCTGGCATTTTTTCCTTCCGATTTGGAAGGTATTGGAAGGAAAGAAATCCACTCTCTTTTTTTTTCTTTTCCTTTCTTCTCATTTATTTCCCTTTCTTTTCCTTTCTGTTCCTTTCTTTAATAAACTCGGGAACACAGCGTAAGGGTCTAAACAAACCAAACGTTTAGAAAACAGTTTGTGAACCATTAAATAGAAAGTTCGTTTATGTACGTTCGTTTAATAAATGAACGAATATGAAAAAGAAATTTTTGTTTGTTTAGTTAAATGAACGAACATAAATAGAGATCGTATTTGTCATTTGTGTTTGTGAACGTTCGATAAGGCGTTCGTTTACGTTTGCTTATTATATTTATTCATTAAATGTTTTTATATATTTTTAATTTAATACCAAAATATTTAGTCTTGAAAGCAGTTATTTGTAATTTATATCTTGTTAAAAACATATAAATTTAAAACTAAGGTTTTTGAAACTATTAGAATAATTTCAATTACAAATTTTAATTTTAATTTTAAGTTTTGTTTTGTATTATAATTATTAATTTATATTGTTATATAAATGATTATATCTAATGTTTAAAATTAAGAATGTTAATTTCTATTATTTAAATAATGTGTTCATTTGTGTTCATAAACTATTTATAAACAAGTTCAAATCCTTAATTAAAAATCTTAAAACAAAAATTTTCATTCGGTAACGTTTATGGATCATTATATAACATACAATTAGAAGTGGGTGCTACAGTGTTAAATCTCCTATTGGGCCACGTGATTGCTGATAGAATTGATTCAAGATCTTCAAAAAAAATTCCATAAGTTGCCATTGTTGACCACCAACCACATCCACATAAATCTATTTTTTGCTTGATTTTGTGAAGACCAATAATTATTATTATATAATATAAAACGATAATAATAAGTAATTAATAATTATTATCATATAATATTAATACTAATTTTTTTAACGGTAGAGGGTCCCGACGTGTTACCTTCAGTTATTCTGACGATTGGTAACTAAGATCGATTCTTCTATCGCAGACCGTGAAACCGTACCCCATGATGCGCAGAAACCCCGCGTAATGGGTAAACCCTCGCCCCCGTTGGTTCAAAACCTAAGATTAAGCTCAATATTCCTCCACTCACCTGGTATCCATTAAAGTGTCACTCATGAGACTTGAACCCTGGTCTTCAAGTAGAAAAAGCCAAGCCTTAATCACAAGGCTAACTATGATGTCTTATTAATACTAATTAAATATTGTAGACTATACATTTCCAATGTGTGCTATAGTGATTTATGATTTATTTTTTTTTGTTTTTTTTTCTGCTTTCTAGGTTGGTTAATATTTTGTTACACATGTGTCTTTTATGTTATTAACCTATTATTTTAAAATAAGTGTCATCTTAAATCGCTTATCTTTTTTTTTTATTAGATACTTAATGTTTGATTCCTTCATTGTTTCTTGAAGTTCTTTATTTTTCTTTTTTCTAATATTGCTTTTACTAATATAATATCATAATGTGTTTTTTTATCTTCGTTCAATGGCTAAAACTGAGTTAATGTAATAATATTTTTTATTAACATTTTGTTTTCCTAAATAACCTATTCAGCTTTACGTCTATGTTTCGATTTAAGTTAACATTTATTTAATATTGACCCGTCCAGTTAATTGCGGTCTTTCACGTTTAATATTATAGTTATACGATTTATATATATTCGTTTTCATGTTTCCAATGCTCATTTTTACAACGATAACATTTATGTCGGAACTTTATTATTAATTGGTCCGATTCCCGCCACGAAGCGCGGGTATTACCCTAGTTATTAAACAAAATAGAAGTTAAACAAAAAAACATATACAAAACCTCATTCGTGTTGTTTTGATTCATTTGCAAACATACAACTCCTTGTATGTTAATATATAAATTATTTACGCAAATCAAAATTGTCTATTTAAATTCCAAATTTTAAAAATCCATTATCCATCTATTACAATATATCAATTCAATTAAAAAAAAATTAATAAACCTATAAATTTGTGAGGATCCAGTAACTAACTAATAACTAGATTCAACTTCCATGGGTATAATGAAGATTGATAAAGAATGGTAAATACACCCACGAATCCATCAATGGAACTTTACACCTGAATGCTTACATCATAATCTCAATCACTTCTTCGTCTTCCTTGTACTGGCCCCACTTTTCTTCGGTGCCGCTGTTTTCTTCGCCGGAGCTTTCTTCACCGGAGCTTTCTTTACCGGAGTTTTCTTTGCCGCAGGCTTCTGAGCCGCGGTTTTCTTCGCCGGTGATGTTCTGGTTGATGTCCTCGCAACCTTAGCTGCCGGTTTAGCAGCTGGCTTTTTCTTAGCTGGAGCGGCGGCCTTAGGCTTAGCAACCGGTTTAGCCTTCGTGGCCGGCTTGACTTTTGCATCTGGCTTTGCCTTCGCAACTGGTTTGGCTTTCACAGCTGGCTTGGCCTTTGCAGCGGGCTTGGCCTTTGCAGCTGGCTTAGCCTTGGCTTTCGCTGGAGCTTTGGCTTTCGGCTTGGCTGTAGCTTTAGATTTGGGAGCAACGGATGGCTTTTTCTTAGCCGGAGCTTTCTTCGTTGCTGCCTTTGACTTTGCAGCCGGCTTCTTCTTCGGCGGGGCAGATACGGTGGCAGATTTCGACGGTAGCTTGTAAGAAGCTTTGACTTTGATGAGCTTACCGCTGGCGACAAACTTCTTCAGTTGAGTCAACAACGTCTTCTTAAAATTCGCCGGAATATTCTTATGCTTCTCTTCGATGAACTTCGCAATGGCGTGCTGACTTGAACCGTTTCTCTCCTTCAAAGTAACAATCGCTTCCTTAATCATCTGCATAATCAACCAAACATCAAAATCAGAACAATTATCCGATCAATTTCATCAATACTAGCCAGAATGTCATACAACCAGTCAAACAAGCAAATCAAACAGTCAAATCAGATCTGTTATCCAACCAATTTCGCTGATAACAACCGAATGCAATCCAATCAATCAATTAAAAACAATCAGATCAATTATTTGATCAATTTCATCAAAATAACAATCGAAATGTAATCAAATTAATCGCGCAAAAAAATCTGATCAGTTAATCTATCAATTTCTTCAATAACAAGTAACAACGGAGATGTAATCCAAATACCTCGAAGTAAGGAGGATGCAGAGCTGGTTTTCTAGGCTTTTTCGGGGCTGATGTTTTCTTCGTCTTCTTAACTTTTGTTTCCTTCGTCTCCGTTTCAACCGGAAGAACTTCCGGCGCCGTGGCACAGGCTGCTTCCGATTCCACCTTGGCAGCCTCCGTCGCCACAACTGGTTCCTCCGTCGTCATTGATGTTAAATCGAAAGTTACAGGTATGAGATTTGGATGATGATGATAACGATGATGATGGTAACGGAGATGATGGGATTTAAATAAAGTGAATTTATTGTGAGCATTGAAATCTTATTGGTTAATAGATCTGCTACACGGATTGTGTCAGTTTGAATAGCTTCCGTTTGATCATTTGTAATCAACGGCTAAGAACATAGATGGGTGAAGCTTTGGATCATTGTAATAAAGATTTTAGATGAATGGTAACCATGTTGTGTTTCTATCCTTGATTCATTTCATAATAACTTGAGCTACACTTGATGGATCTTGATAAAATTTTGTTGGTTGTGTAGTAAATTAAGTTAGCTTTACAACCAATATCTTCATTATGATTAACTATAAGCCTTTTAGGAGATGATTGACTTCAAATCGTTGTTGGTCCGAACTTATACTCGGTCACATGTAGCAGAGATTTTGTTAACATTTTAAGTTTGTTGTGTAATTTTTATTAACTTGCGTTATGCAATCTTTATCTGGCATCAAGTAGATCTAACAATTTCTTATAACTCGCAAAAATTAAGTATAATAAGCTTGTGATTTTGTTAGCTAAGATGAACACCTAAAAACCTATAAATGTTGATTAACAATTTTTGATTGTCTTGTTGGTTTGTCCCTAATTAACTATATGGTGAATGCTAGTATTGAACTAGTCACATACTAATAATATGCATTGATTGATTGACTAATTTTATGTATGAGTTAAAAAGTTTGGTTTCATAAGTAAGCTAAGTATGACATTATTGGCATAACTTTGTAATCTGCAACAACTAATATATAGTTAACAATGCTAAACAACAACAAAACTAATAATACAAACAGATGTGTCACAATTTGGTAGATATTCAAATCAACAATAGCTTCTTACATGTTTATGTAGATGACAAATACCAAAGGGCTTCTAGCCTAGCGATATTACAATGAATGGGGGAAGTTGTACCTCATTAAGGTCAGGGGTTCAAACCTGAG
Source organism: Mikania micrantha (assembly GCA_009363875.1). Taxonomy (NCBI): domain Eukaryota; kingdom Viridiplantae; phylum Streptophyta; class Magnoliopsida; order Asterales; family Asteraceae; genus Mikania; species Mikania micrantha. Next base: position 72,107,762 of record CM018684.1, read on the forward strand.
CAGGGGAAAAGGTTTACGGATTTATCCGGTTCCCGCTTATCTGGTGGGTGAAGGGTGATGACTGGGCATGCCCTTGAATGTGTGCCCGTTTGGGCTTAAATCAGTCGTCCAACCTAAAGCCGTTCAAAAAAAATGTAGATGACAAACCATGGGCTTTTTTTTCCCAATTCTCAAAGCATTTGGCATTTGCATGGGTTTTGTAGCAAGCCATATGATCTTATAATTAACATTTAGTGATTTATTACTTATAACATCTAGTTTTTGTTACCATCAATATATATGAGCCATACTTTGGTTTCCATATACCAACATTTTTAGTTGACTTTTCTTGCATGTTTTTCAAGTAATCTATAACTATCCAATAATTCTTTATCTAACGGTATAATTATAGATTTTGAAATATAGTTCAAGATGTGTTAATTAATATTTTGCGAATCTTGATTATTGTACTACAAAAACAATATGTTTCAGCAAACTATATGATCTTATAATTTACATTTAGTGATTTATTACTTATAACATCTAGTTTTTGTTACCATCAATATATATGAGTAATACTTTGATTTCCATACACCAACATGTTTCCATACACCAACATGTTTAGTTTTTGTAACCAACATTTTTAGTTGACTTTTATTGCATGTTTTTAAGGAAACTCTATAAATATCCATGTAAAAGTATAACCATAAATTTTTAAATATAGTCTTAAGATGTGCTCATTCATATTTTGTGAATCTTGATAGTTGTATTGCAAAAACAATATGTAGTATATTTGACATTTTCTTTTTAGTATCATCAATTAATACATTTTTTTTAACAGCCAAACAAGTCCTCGGACCCAACAACCCACGCGCTGCGACCACAGACCGCTACCAACCCCCGGAAACATTTAAAGCCGAGTGTTGGCGAGTGCCGACTCGAGGAACCGCCACATCATCTAGGAGGAAACTCACACTAAGAAAACCCCCTAGCTCACCCAGAACATTTTTTGCTCTAGACGAGACTCGAACCCAAGACCTCCCATTGCTGGTGGTCAAGGAGTACCACTAGGCTATAAGCCCAATGATATCAATTAATACATTTAGTAATTCTTTTGTATGCCATATGCTCACTGATTTGGTTTTATTACATCATTATTATTCCACCTCATGATAGGTGTTACATGGACACACCAGCTTGATGCTGACATAATTTTTGAGCACGTAATTTCACGAGAACACAGTTTGGAATCTAAAAAGAAAAGTTTTTGAACATGGTAGCATCGAGCTTTCATGAGGGGGATTGAATTAATGTTTTGTTTTGAGAAGTTATTTGTGATATGTAATCTTGTTTGGAGGTGTAGTCTCTATGTATTGTATTATGAACCAGTGATGCAACATAAACAATGTCAAGTGAATCTAATTTCTATTTTGCTGCACAAGTTTAGTATCTGTTGGTTATGATTCTCAGTGACTGATTTAGCTGGGGATGCAACAATAATTGGTGTATACATTGATTATTATTATTATTATTATAAATTTACCTTTTTTTATGTTGATAGAATTACTGCCCATATGTAAGACACTATGAATACAAAGAATAATAACAACAAAAGGCATTAAAACCTAGCAATATTTTGGTAGTGGAATAAGTCTCATGAACCAAATGGTCCTACGTTAGAAACTCACAAGAGGTTTTCTCAAACTATTAAGTTTCCTCAAAACTAATGACTTGATGGTGAATATGATCAGGTGATGCTACTTATTGGATGGTGGATATGATATGCTATTCGGGTTGTACTACTTGTAGGCTGATGGCAAGATGATGCTCTAGTAATGTTAGTGATCCAAAAATTAGCCGTTCAGAATTAATAACATGTACACAATTTAGGGGTGTTAATCATGTTAGATTGGCAAATTGAATTTGTTAACTCAGACCCGTATACTTATTAGTTATTTGTTTCATCCTAATGAGAAGTGCCTCCCATCAATTTCTTCCAAACAATGTAATAAAATTCAATTTTTTACAGGCACAAAAACACAAATGGAATGTGCCTCCACACCATTTTCATAGCAAGAAAACCACAAGAATTGAAAGGCATATATATTTCCCCTAAAAATAAACATCATTTCCGGCTTTTACCCCAACAAAAGGGGTTCCTTTTAGCCAATCAAAGATGCAATGCACCACAACATCAAAAACCACCAAAAAAAGTCTACTCTAAGTTGATAATTTAAACAAAAGCCAATCATCCCATATGAGAACTTGACCTGACCCACCATATATTTCCCTAAAATCGCACTAAAAACATGTACGGGACCAACCCAAATGCGATCAAGAAAAGAGTTAGACAGACAACAAACAACACAGATCTTGAGCTTTCTTCCGCGACAAGATTTGTATTCATGTGTTTGCAGATTGAGAAGGTACCCTTGTATGGTTGTGATCGCCTTCATACGTGACAATAAGCATTGCTGAGTCATCCAAACACCTTTCCACATGTTTCCTTGCAGGACAACCTCTCATGCTGCTACATTTATAGTAACCCCTATTCATCAACAACCAAAAAATTGTTAGTTGGATAAAAATAAACATATTTAGGCGTGATTAATGATAATGGTGTATTTGAGTTGTGGGTTGGTTTATCTCAAAATGGGTTAGGTGGAAATTTTTGTTTAAAGGGACAGGGTGTTTTTAGTTTTTACTGCATATAACTAGTCCTAGTAATCTTGATCTATAGCAAGATGAATGGGTAAATTTAAGTAAACAATTAATGTATTTCTGAAATGAGTAGTATTATGACATAGAATGGGTAACACCTTAACACAAAGCTGGTCAAAATGGGTAACTTAAAAACTATGTGAATATAAAAAATTCAAACGGTTCAGAATAATCAATTTTAATATATTTGATGAAAAAATCATTAAAGATTATTTAAACAAATTATTTGTTTAGTTACAACAAATTTTAACTTGAATGAAACTGATGTTTTTTAAAACAACTTGTTAAAACAATTAAACTCAAACTGATTTTGATTAAAATTCATCCTAACCCGCACCCATTCTAACCCGTTACCCAACCCATTCTAACCCGTTACCCAACCCACCCATTTTGTTAGACATACATACAACACAACCAACTTAAAGCATTCTTTAGTTGGATCAAATTATAGATATTTAGGTTTATTAGTGCAAATACATGTAAAATGGAAACATAGACTATACTGTGTCACAAGTATACTATTTAAAGGTGGCATTTGGCCCATTTACTTGTAAGTTGCAAATGGGTTGATTTAAGTTGTGAGTTTCTATCAACATGCTATGCAAAAAAAAATATTAGCTAAAAGATGAATGGGTCAAAGACTAGATACAACCACCTAAATCCTTTTTGGTTTGAATATCAAAATTATTGTTGTATTAATCTTGGTTATGTGTCATGTTTAGCACATTAATCATTTGTTATGTGTTTGTGATCAAGCCAACCCATAATTGTCAAAGGCACAAGGCACACTCTAGGCACTAGGTGCAAAAAAAAGCAAGGGCTTTTTTAAACTTGATGCATAGTATTAAGTTACCATTTTTAGAGTTTTTTCATGTTTTAGGCTTAAAATTTTATTAAAAATATATAAAGACTAACTATAAAACAATTAATAATCTAGTTATGTAGAGTTTTTGAATTGTAAAAACCTTTTTATGGTTGTTTTAGACTGGTTTATGGTTGAATTTTTTAAACTTTGCCAATTTTCCAAAATTTTGTTTAATCTTGCAAGAAAGTCAACGGAGTGCGCCTACTCGCCTAGGATGCCACAAGACGCCTTCCATGTGTCTGGCTTATCTTTTTTGCGCCTAGGCGAGTCACCAGCGCCCGAGGGCTTTTGACAACTATGACCCAACCTAGTTTGACCTAGCCTGCTTTTTTCCCTTCCATTAAAAATGACATGTTTTAACACGAATCCTTACCAATCTGCCATCCCATTTTGTTTACACTCGTTAAATATTATAATTTAAAACTTCCATCTCCTTTTTATTTATTTGTTAACCAGAATTGACAATCTTGTATAAGCATTTTCATGTTAGCAGTTAGCACTATCAACAATCTTGATTTTTCAAGATTTGAATTCAAATATGCAACTATATGCATAAATATCATTTTCCTTCATTCTTTGCTTTCTATCCTCTAGGCGAATGTGAACTAAACAATCCATAATTGTAGTATATATGAAATGACTAATAAGAACCACACTTTTTAATATGACCACTTTTTAACATTGGTTTTTCTTTATTCATTTGGTTGCACACTTGTCCATATATCATGCACATGTCTTGAAGCAAAGTAAATAAGAAGATGATTGATAGTGTGTGGTCATGTTACAAACCAATGATTATTTTAATTAACATCAAAATTAGTAACATAACATATCTTAGAAGTGAGTTAAATTAACTCGCAAATATTAGAGTCCTTAAAATATACCTGGGATGAGGAGAACCCTTAATAGGTTTCTGGCCATATTTCCTCCAAGAATACTCATCAGGGGGGATATCAGCAAGCTTGTTACTAACAGCAGGTACTTTGATTGACCGCTTAATCCTGTGTTTCCTGATTAACAAAACAAGAAACGAAAAAAAAAAAAAACAAACAAACAAACAAACTTATTTATGATAATGTAGGTGAGATGTTTGGACGCACTAATTAAGAAATTATGAGATAATAATCAAATCCAAATGGTCAGTTTTAATAATATGTGTTGAAGGAGAGTGTTTGAATAAGCTTTGTATGCATGAAGTTTTGAAGGCATTGAGTGTGTCGCTAATTTTTGTTATTTAAAAAGGTTATAAATAGTATATAAAGGTTAAAACTTGAAGGAAAGGGAAAAATGTCCAAGAAAATTTTAGATCAATATACTTTTCCCAAACTGCTGTATAAAACTTATTATTCAAATATTACATGATTATATAGTCAAAAGTAGAATCTGATTATCCGAACATTAAAACCGATTAATATGGCTTAATGCTTCGGTCATCTAATAATCACTTTCAAAACAAACATCCAAATACTCCCATAACATCAATTATAGACAATTTATCAAAATGGACCGTGAGTAACAAAGCAAAGATATTAACCTCTTTTTGCAGTGACATCTACCCGAACTCCCACATTTCATGCTCCCATCATCTCCCCTTCCCGTACACCTATGTTTGTGTTGGTGTGTAGCTTGATCGGTTGATCGAGTTGACCCAACTAAATGGAAAGAACTCCCATCTAAAGTAGTCACACTTCCTTCCATACTCAATGAAGACATAAAAGATCTAGTTGATGAAATAGTAGGAGTAGCATTATCAAAATTCAAATTAATCCCACTATTGCTCCGCCGATACATCATCTCGGTCTGCTGTTTGAGCTGTAACTGTGCTGCCTGCTGGTGATTGTGTTGTAGGAACTGGTAGTTAGAATTAAGGTTAGGGTTTTGTTGGGAATTCCCAATTTGAACCGGATTCTTCCCAATAGAGCTGAGTTCGAGTGACGGTTTGTGGTTTGATAAAGAAAATGTGTTCTTTAAACCATTTGAAACATTTTCTTGAATTGGGTGAGTTTGATTTGGAATTGTGAGCTGCAATTGAAGGGCTTTTGGTGGTTCTTGAATTGTGAGGTGATCTAGAAGTATGTTTTGGGGAATCAAGTTTTGAACTTTGTTGAATTTTCTTACTCTAGAATGACTTAAACTCTCATCAAGAAGAGATACAACTTTCTTGAATCTAACAACAGCTTCATCAGTTTGTACCTTTAGATGCTTTGATTGTACATGATCTTTGGGTTGAGCTAAAAGATTAAGAATTCGATGGCAACTTTCAACAGCAGCTTTATTAGCTGCTTCCACCTCCTCCATAAATCCCCAAATCAATTCCCTAAAAAAACCCTAATCCTAAAACCCCCATAAATCTTATTATAATTTATAAAATCACCCAAAAATTATAAAATCAACCAAATTTCTACAAACTCATCATATTACAATCATAATAGACCCGAAGACGAACACCCAAATGAAATCTCATGTTTTTATCTCAAAATACACGGCAAACTTCAGTTTTTTGTAAAAATAACAAGTATTTACAGAAATCAAGAGCAAAATGAACTAAAAATACACAAAACCCAGATGAACATGATGATTAAAAACAACTTGATGTAAAAAAAAAACAAATGATAAATCGATCAAAGATCATACCTTTTTTCATGAGTTTTCCAACAACTATATAACAAGATTCCTTAAACCATCATGTGATGTGTGAAGAGAAGACTTTCCGTTGATTCACGCAGAGAATTCGCAATGCTGTGCTTTAATATTAAATAAATAAAAATTGAAATTGAAATTGAAATTGGGACATTTTTTAGAGAGAGAAACTATTACAGAGAAGAGGGTCAAAATAGGGGATGATATGCTATTTTATAGTAAAGAAGAAAAAACTGCCGTCTCTGCCTCAGATTTCAAAGGTGGGTCCCACCTGTTGAACTTGGTTATTACTTTCTATAATTTTATTTTTAATTTTTAGTGACAACATGCATTTATTTTTTGTATATGTAAATAAATAAAGCGGAATTTTATTTGGACACCCACTTTTTTATGATAACACCACAGTGAATTTATACGGCCTGTACTGGTCAGTACGGTCCGTATAGAGTACAGACAAACATTACAGAAGAATGTTTTGGATTCAGTAAAGATTCTGTGAGACGGGCCGTACAGGTCAGTACGGGCCGTCTTGGTCTTAACTTATATTTTTCAAGCCAATTTGGGTCTCAACCGTTGTGGAGTAACTCTATACGGCCCGTACAGGGCAGTACTGGCCATATAAAAATTAACTTAATATTTGTCCGTCTCACCCAAAACCAGGCCGTCTCATCTCAAAATCAGGCCGTACTGGCCAGTAATGGGCGTACTGGTCAAAATTTTAATTTTTTTTAAAAAACAAATAGTTCAATTTTATTACATTTAAATATGTCTGGAAAAATGGTCGGGTTGGGTAACGTGTCAGAACGAGTTTGGGTTAGAATGGGTGCGGGCAGAACGGGTTTTTAGTAAAATCAGTTCTGGTCTAAATGAATTATTCTTAAAAAACATAAATTTAATTTAACTTAAGATGTTTTATAAGTAAACAAATAGTCTATTTGGATAATTTTTAGTGATTTTCTCATTAAATATATTATTAATCATTCTTAAATGTTTGAATTCATTACATTTACATAATTTTTTTGTTACACATATTGACCTGTATTGTGTTTAAATGCTACTCATCTCAACCCATTCAATATAGCTTAGTGTCCCAAACTCAAGGTATGCAACTATCAGACTCGCAAACTCAAGACGAATTTCAATTTCCACAAAACATGAAATCAGAAGGATTAAGCAATGTTTATCGCTTCGGTCGCCCATTTTGCGAGACATATTTAAATGTAATAAAATTGAATTATTTGTTTTTTTTTAAATTAAAATTTTGACCAGTATGGCCTGGTTTTTGGGTGAAAATGCCAAAACTAGGCCGTCTGGGCAAGACGGCTCGTACAGGTCAGTACGGCCCGTCTTGATTCAAACGATGCCAAAACTAGGCCGTCTTGATTCAAATCATTGTCCTATGTTTCAGGGAATGACTGTAGGTCAGTATGGCCTGTCTTGCTCCCAATCATTGTCATAGGTTGTCAGGGTGAATGTTTGACCGAGTACTTAGACGGGCCGTACTGGGCAGTACGATCCGTCTCAGGGGTGTATTTTTAAAAAATGGGGTGTAAGAATAACACAACACTAAATAAAACAGACATGTGTGAGTTTATAAATTATTTAAAAGGTGGTTTTTTTATATTGGTACACTCACAAAATCGGATATTATATATCATTTTTAAAAGCATAAATTACATAAGAAAATCAAATCTCTCATAATCATATTATGGAAAATGAGGCGTGGGAAAACGGCACCAATTCTGTCCGAAAAAAGATAGGATTTGAATCGATGACTTAAGCCCTTGAGTTATTCCCCCTGATCGCATCGTAGATAGCAGTCAGAGTCGGTACGCTTTCTATTTAGAAAATGTTTTCTCTGATAAAGGAGGGGCCATCCCTTTTGAGACCTTGCTTCACCAGAGCATCCCCCGCAACGCAAGCATCATTGTTCGCCACCACCCGAGAAGCAAAAGATTATAGAGTCCAGGCTGAAAATACATGCATAGATTGAAAGAGGAGAAAGGCAAGCGGAAAGCTGCAACTTCCTTGCTAGAAGGCCTTCCTCGCTAGAAGTACGATTGGAAGGCAAGGTAAAGCGGTAGCAAGCGAGGGCTTTCGTGGATCCACCGCAACGCGTTAATTACTTTTCGTTCAGACCCCGTTAATTTTTTCCCAAGAATGAGGTTTTCATGGTCAAAACCATATCAATTAACCCGCAAATCGACTAATCGGAAAGAAAAACTTTCAGGTTCAATCCCAATGGCGGATCAATTAACCCAAGAATGAGGTTTTCATGGTCAAAACCAGATCAATTAACTCTCTTGTCTCTCCCTCCCAACCATTCTCGCAACAATCAATAATGCAAGTAGTCCTTTTAACTTAAAACAAAAAAAAAAACCTAACGTTCATTTGAATATCTATTTAAATGTAATTTTTAACAGGGCTAGTGCAAAAGGACGAATCGAGCAACTTTTAGAAACATAAAGGATGATTTAAGTCAATTTTGAACGAAAATGACAAGTAGTGAAAAATGTTTAAAACATAAAGAACGATCTGTGTAATTTACTCTATTATTAAAGTTCATTCAACAAAGTGGGTTGAGGAATGCAAAAGTTTTGAGGTTTTTTAGTTTAATCATAAAGGTTTTTTTCCCACTTTACTTTACCATAATCCTGTGATATGTTTCACTTTGATTGAAATTAACGCATTTCTTTCTTGGATAAACTCAATGTATTCTCACATTTTTGGAAATTTTGGTTTTTGAATTTGGTTTGTAGGAGTTATAAACCCTAATTTGTTCTTCATCAGAGGGTTCGAAAAAAATAAACATATGGTGTTGTGATTTGGGTTTCGTGACTTAGATATGTAGATTAAATTAGGGATTGTTTAGTAAACTATGTATCATTAAGCAATGAACCAGTAATATTGTTTGATTGAACGTCTAACAAATATGCAGAATAATTATTTTACCCCTCTAAACTATTATGTGTTGAATAAAATACATGTATTTGATCAAAGCTTTGAAAGAGGTATTTTTTCCAACCAAACACCCAAGTCTATTACCCATTTAGTTGTAGTCTAGCCTTTTAAAATCTTATGCAATTGATTGTTGTTGATTTTTGAATTAAGTTCATCTGCTAACGATGTTTCTGAAATTTTCAGTTCTTGAATTAGGTTATTTATAATTTATAAACCCTAATATGTTTATGATAACATGGTGTGAAGAAAATAAATCTCTTGCAGGCTTGCAGCTTCGAGAGAACAAACAAAAGTACAAAACAAAATGTTACTTGTAAATAGTTTCAAGAGTAAAATTAAAACCTTTTGTTTTTAATTGTTTTATACAAATATTAAAGCAGCTGGAAATATTGTTAAGGATTAAAATTTAAATTAATTTTAGTCTTTGAATTAGAGTATTTTTTTTTGGTTACCGACATCTTATCTAATTCTAATCTAACAATTAAACCTAGCAATTGATTAAAAAAAATACTATCATTTATCATCAGAATTCCTCTAGATACTCACATATATCTATGAAGTTAGCTAATAAACCACATGTCTCAATTCCAAAATTACGGTCATATTTTTTACTCACAAAATGTTATTTTAAAGAAAGATATTTTGTATTACATATATAACTAAATCAGAAAATAAAATGACAATTTAGTAAAAAATATATATATTATCACATGTTACGAATACAATTCAGTTTTAAACAGTTTTTGTTTTTTTTAATACCCTTCTTGTCAACCTTGTTTTTTGGTTTTTCTTTTGTATTATATAATTGATTTAAATAGACTTCTTTTGTATTATATAAAATAACGTACTATTCCGAAGTAAAAATAAAGTTTTTATATTTTTATCATGATATTAAATAAGATATATATTATCTTCTCGATCGAGTTTATAAGATATTAAAAGGTTTAAGTGATAAACGGAAATTTGTTATTGTTTGACTTTTCAACGGCGATATAACAAACACCCCAATCTCTCGTGTGATTATATAATATATGTATATATCGATATTTGGTCTCTCGATTACCGTATACTCTCGATCATCTACCCTAAATCGTCAAAGGTATGCATCAATTACATTCATAATTTTCTTTTTATAAATTTTATTAATTTTAATTTATTTCTTCTTGATCATGTATCGATTCATATACATGTTGTTAATATACATATTTATGTGGTCGTGTACGTGCATACACATGTCACACAAACACTTGCATGAACGCGTAAACAAGAACTGATTAAGGATACGAGTAGTCGATGCACCCAGCACTCTTAGCAAGCAATTGTATGACGATTGAATTATTTGATATTTCTTCATTTTTTTGGGTCTGATATACATGCATTACTTTTTAATAGGTCGTTTGAAAGTTAGGTCTTACGACAATGCCCTCTTACTTTTAAACAACCGTTTGAGAATTCATCGAGTGATAATTTAGTTAAAGGTTAGAATTTGTATCATATTATGGCTCCACCCACACTATCTTTATGCAAAAAATTGTCAAAAGTAGGATTTTTAGTGGGTTTTTTTTAAGTATAAAAAAGTGATGCTTATCGTTTAGGTTTATATAGTAGTTTATATACAAGTAATGTATCTTTTACATAAAAAGAATCATGATCAATAACCCAATAAAGATTTGAGTATCTTTAGACAAAGAGCACATCTAAAGAAAGTAGGTAAAATTCTCAAAATACCTATTTTTATAGTAAATAAAATTAAATAAAATATTAATTTAACAATTTTTACCCGCATTATATTTATGTGTATAGGCGCTGATAAAGGTACACTACCGCCATTTGACCATACCTTACGGGCGACTAACCGTACTTCACGAACATTCATTGGTTATAGTGTAAGCATGTTGCAAGAGTGTACATGTCTCTGCACCGTATAAGTCATGTGACATTTTCTGATCTATCATGTTTATAGTCGGATGCCTTTATATGTAAATGGGCCCTAAATATGTATTTAACATCGATTAGTTAAATGGACATACATCTTCATTAAAATTTTACTAAGGGAATATTCCCATGAAAGAAACTGATAATTAAATGCGTTTTACACGTGTTTAACAGTCTCATATTCACCTTTTCTCATTTAGTGTTTAAGAGTCTTATATTCAATTTTCTCATTTATTAATTATATTTTTCCATTATTCATAATAAATGTATGCAGAGATCAAACAATGGACGCAGATTCGGATCCCGGTAGCCGGAGACCATGGACCGATCTACCCTTAGATATTTTAGCCTCCATCGCGATCCGATTGTCGCTATTAGAGCTTCTAAGTTTCCGAGGAACCTGCAAAGATTTCCGATCAGCATCTTCACCGGCAACCGCCAAAATCCAATCATCTAAACAACCATGGCTACTGCTACAAAAAACCAACGACTCCAAATGCATCCTCTACGACAATCAAGATTCAAAAACCTACAACCTTAAAATCCCCGATCTTGATGGAGCAATCTGTCTAGCATCATATCAAGGCTGGCTCCTTCTTTTCAAAAACAAATCAATCTACTTCTTTTCCCCATTTCCCGGATACAAAATCACCCTCCCAGAGTTCCCACACATGCAGATCGAAAAGCACGTGGGCGCGTTTTCACACCCGCCCACGTCCCCAGACTGCATGATCACCATCATCAACCCTATCGGAAGTTCGTTTGAAATAAACATGCTTTCGATAGGGGGAGACACTTGGACCCGATACACGCGGTCTGAGTATTTTGATGTCAAGCCCATGGTTTCTGCAGCAACATTCGATCACACGACTAACACGTTCTACTACATGCATGGTACCGATTCGGTGCTGACATTTTCGGCCACAGATAAGAAATGGCAACCGTACAACATTGTTTCCGGTGAACCGAAAAAGAAATATAGCAAGTATTTGCCTTATGTTTACCGTGAAAACGTGTTTCTAAACGCCATTGGAGATGAGAAGGTGAAGCAGCTTTTGGATGTTGAAGATGATGAATATGTTGATGTTTGCGGGTTGACCCGTGAACCCGAAAACTCTTTACCGATTGTGTATAAAAATGAAACTTTAAATTTTTCGACTACGAAAACACGTATGCGTAAGGCTGTTTGGATTGAACCACGGTTCTATGAAGTACGTGCATCAAGATAAAGATCTGCATTTGGAGGTAAATAAATTAATTAATTAATTAATATATAGGGTTTAATTTCTATATGTTTTGCTAAGGTCTTTATTTTGTTAAATTTTATTTTAACATGATCAATGAATAGTGAATTTATTGTTTGATGGATTTTATTTTTGGATGAATATTTTTTGTTAATTAACGATTTGAGTTTCTTCTCCCAGAGTAATTATCTTGATTATGTGCTTCGTTTTTTTTGTTTTAGTTTATTGAATTTAATTGATCACTACTATACTCTCTCGTAAGAGAAATTTTATGCCCAAATATGAACACCACGTACTTAACTTTCTCTACGTTGTGTAATGCATATGATTCGTATAGATTATATACGTGACTTATTACTTATATCACTACAACAATAAAGACCTATGGGGCGACGGCTATAGCGATGAACGCTATCGTCGCAAGATTTAGAACTATAGCGACGACCTCCTGTCATAACAGGCAAATTCCTGATTTTTTTAAGCGGGAGCCTTCTTGAAATCTATAACGACTAATTGTCGTCGCTATAGCTAAATATATTCTTTTTTGTTTTTTTAATTGATGAAATATTGTTTTCTGCAGAAAGAAAACAATTTAAAAATTAAAAAGGTTTGCGACGAGAAGTAGTTGCTATAGATAAATAGCATTTCTTTTCCATTTTTTAAAAGTCATTAAACAAAACGACGCTGTATCGATGTGTAGCTTTATATGATTTATATGTAGTTCACTTATATAGTCTATTCAAGTTGTGTAAGGTCTTTGATGTAATAGGCGACAGATTTGTCAATTAAATATTATGTTATATGTCAACAAGACCTAGATCAATTGGTTTGGAGGAAGAAAAACAACCATATAAACTTTGAATATAAAGGTCACGGGTTCGAGTCTAATTCAAAGCCATATATATCAGGTGAGCCGCATGTTTTATCATATATAATAGGTCTTAAGAAATTAGGTTTCCTTTAGAATCATGAGCAGTCCGGGTGATCACCAGTGTTGGATGCGTTCACGGGATTAGTTCGTCTATTACTAATGAATTTAATTACTTGGGTGGCTCAAAAACTATTCTTTGACTATTCAAAAAAATATATTTATACGACTCGCCCTATACAAATATAAGTCATATAGATCCTGATGTGTTTCTAACAGTACCCTCAGCCGATGATTATAAGATCGCGTGGCATTTCATGAGTTTGTTTTTTGATTCAAAGATCATCAAATTATATCTAACTAGTGGGTGTCCCACACGCTGTCGCGTGTGTTCTGTCCCGATTCTGTATATCAAAACGTAAGTTTTTGTTGTCACTCTGACATAAAACTATAAAACGTAGTTGTTATAGATGTGTCCAGTCTGACAAATGAGTATTCGATTTTGATATTATACTCCTAAGGAATACGAACTTAAAGCACAATTTGTTAATTAATAAGACCAAACCATAAAAAATTTACATTTATCAATTACTATTATTATTTGAATACTATTATTTATTGTTTAGAAATATTTCATTATCATTATTAAATCTAAATAGTTTGTGAAGTAATTATGATTAAAATGATATAAACAATAAAAATAGCATAAACGATAAAAATAGCATAAACGATAAAAATACTCGATAACGTACAAACATGTTATAAGTTTGTGAATAACGCACAAAATTTACGCGCCCGTTTGAATTCGAAATTTATATAAATGTTCTTGACGTAATTGCGATCAAATTTATATAATTATAATTATTATTCGATAACGTAAGAACGTGTAAAAACATGTAAATACTAAAAATATGTGAGTAAAGCAGAAGGGAAATTTAAAAACAAGAGTCTAAAATCCAGGGTCCAAAGTGCAACTTTTGAATTAATTCAAGCTTGAGACTAAGTTTGAGACCCCTTTTGCCACGGTCGTATTTTTGTTAGCACCTTTTTGAAATGGTTTGATCTTTTGCAGTGCTCGTATTGAAAAGCAAGGCAGAAGTAGCACCGACATTGCTTTTTATTAATATAGGTAATTTCTGACCCAAGATAAAATATTTTTTAAATATAATAATGTAAGAAATAACTAAATGGATGGTTTGTTGAATATACTCGTATTATGGTTTTGGTCTCAACTTTCAGAAATTAAGGATTTCGTTCTAGCAATTTGTCACATTGTAACCCTTTTGGTCTTTCACAACAACTAACGTTAGTTTGGTAACATATGAGCATGCTCTGATGTTTTGTTTTACTGTCAAATACACACACCTGCTTTATGTCTACGTCACCTGCTTTACTCTGGTCCCTTAAGAGTCTACACATATATACATTATACGAGTGCATTTGTGACAAATGAATTTATTTATCAAATACGTTAAATGAAAATTTAACGTTCTCTCTTTAACTTTCTCTCTTTAAGATTCTCTCTTTTTCTCTATTTTTTTATGTTACATGTGGTTTTATGATCCACTCAAGCATCTCTCACTCAGGCAGAGTTCATAAAGGCGAACATAATTTATAAACCTAAAAATAACTGTATAGACTTAGATTACGAAGTCCGTGTGTTACTGAGGGTTTGTGGTTGTTTAACGACGACTCACGTTGGAGGATAACCGTTTTTCAAAAAATAAAAAATAAACAGAGACTATGCCTCTTTGGAGGGGGACCTTAAGCTAGTCAGCAAAACTAATAAAACATATATTTTTTTGAACGGCGAAGGTCTCAATCGTGTGAGCCCACTGTTTCCAGGCCATGTCACAAAGTTCTAGTTACCTGGATCTCTCATGAGCCACCACAACCACCCCAGGATGAAACCCTACTGGGAAAACCCACTGACCCCTCTCATACCCCTTTTTCACTGCGGGAGAGATTTGAACCCAAGACCTTTCATATGGAAGAATCTCAGGATACCATTGAGGTTCTGCCTCATTGGTCAATAAAACATATCTACTTAGGTTAACACTCCCACACACACAGAGATACACAGACACATACATATATTATATATATTATAAAAATCATCTCATACAAGCATGGTACAATTCATTAGCACGTGGAATACAAGCACCTAATGCATTTGGATGAACCCTAGTCAAGATCCTACAAGACCTTTGTATCTTGAATAAGTGGTTATGGACATAAAGATTGTTGCACTCACTATTGCAGCAAGAATGACCACCTTCAAGAAATACACATTAATTAATGTACAAGTATATAAGCACATTGTACAATTACTGAAATGCAGGTAGATAGTGGTGGCATACCCATTTGAATACATAGCCATGGTCATTATTCCATGGGTATGGAATGTTCATCCCAAATATAGCAGCAACCAGTGAGTAAACAGACAATGAAACTGTTCCAGATAGTAGGAAGAGTTCTAGCTACATCATGTAAAATATATTAATATAAATTAATCAATACTTTTTAAAAATTTAACACCACCGATAAAAGAAATCGATAAAAAAATGTTTACCTGGATCAGTTGATTTCTGTGATTATCCAACTGTACGAGAAAAAAAATCATAAATTTTTCATGAAGCAAGACGATTGATCAAGAAAATTAAAAAAAAAATGTTATGATTTTGAAAAAATAAATTTTTACTAAATTTTGTTAAAAAATTTAGGTGTGGTGACAGAAAAGGGCAGATCAGTAATTTTAACTTGGAAACTTTCTACTAAGTAAAGCTGTTTCATACTCAGTTACCTGAATATTAATGTAATCCTCTGTATCATCAATGTACTCACGCAACTGCAACCACCCAAAAAAATTGAAGTATTAAAATACATAAAATGTTTTTTCAAGAAGACATTAGCCAGCAGAGGGTTAATTTGGGTTTTATTTGACTCAAACCGGGTCCACAAAAATTTAGAAGGCGAAATGGGTCAAGTGGGTTGAAAATACCAAAGGGCCTCTAGCCTATCGGTACCTCTTGGCTTCTTGGGTTCGAGTTTCTTTAGAAGCATCAATTGCTCCCGGATGAGCAGAGGGTTTTTCTAGTGGTGGGTTTTCTTCTTAATTGGTGAGATATAGGTGATGTGATTGATGTACAAGCTTCCTTTCAGGACATACCAGCCAATCAACTGTTGCCGTTAAAAAAATTAGATAAACATGATTTATTTTAATTGTAAAATATTGTTTTGTAATCATCATTTTACTTTTGGAAATCGGAGGATAAACCCGTCCATCTTGCCTCTATTGACCGACTAATTTGGAATATATAATAAGAAGTCAACTAAACATTGTAATTACCGTGGTCAATTTATTTGATGTTGCTTCAATTTGCATGAAATAAGCCTACGTAAAACAAAGCCAAATCAAGAAAAATATATTTTATCAATCAAAAATCAAAATAAACATTTAAAATTTCACAAAAAACCTCAAGCAACATTTCAAGTTCTTCAACATCGTTTTCCCCATGGGTGGAAAATGGTGTGGCCCGGCTTGCTCGGGATATTTTTGATTCTATGGTAGGAGAAGCTGGAGACCAGGTTAAGTCTTCACCGTCGTTACTTGGGGATGAAGCAAAAGAAAATTTCCTAGACAGATAGAGGTCCGCCATGTCATCATCGTCATCTAACAGTTGTTCAAGTTCATCTCTTACCTAAAAAGATCAAAATCACACAATTATAAAAGCATTTGATTTAGGAAATAATACAACAGATTGATAAGAACATGCATAAAGTTACAGATTTATTGCAAACATCTTTTTTTCTTCTCATTTTTAACACTTGTATCAATAACAATATATGGTACACAAGTAATAATATAAACCTCCACAAAGACAAAGTTAGGAAATTATCCACATAGATCCCTGGTGACTTCTACATGTTTGACCCATCTAACCCATGCTCTTTAATCTGTAGTTTTATACTTGACCGTTCGAGATAAAATATAATCCAAATTAAGTGGTTCATAAATAAATAGAACGAAATTACCACTTCTGGTTACAATCCAGATTAGAATATAGAATTCTATATTTAATCTTCTTTATATAAAGAAAGAATGAAGAGTAGACAAAAATGCATACTTTTAGAACTCTATTGGTCAATCTTGTCATTGCACTCTTGAGCTTACGCACCCGATCCAGATTGCGACTGCTTATCTGCACATAATATGCGCTTCATTCACTTTATCAAACAACCCGAATATGCACATAACTAAACTGCAACAAAAATCATATAAATAAGGAATCCCATGCTTTTCAAGTTTTCATGTATATATGTCTTTCTTTGTAATTATCTTGTAAATATCAAAGCTTTTTCATGTTACTTAAATTGTTATACAAAAGAAAAAAAGAATCATAACCGTTTTTAGAAGGAAATGTTTGGATGAAAATTTTTTCTTGCAAAGACACAATAAACAACTTACATTTAATGAAAACATTTATCCCTAAATCGAATTATTTTGACCCTAAATAAACAGAACATTATAATCATACCCAAGACTGATTTTTATACTAATCATTTAAATGTGCATCCAATCACCCTCTCAAATTCAACTCAATAAAGATATTTTGTATTCAACAATTCAATAATATCAATAACTTACCATGGAGGTCAGCTCGTCCAATGCAGGGTATGCAGCGGTTTCCAATTCTCTTGTGCGAGCATCAAGAAAACTGCATATACCTTCTAACGCAACTTCAAGAGCCCGGAACTCAAATGGGAATTCTAAGTTTAGTAAAACAAAAACCATCAATTAAAACATCAATAAGATATTGAGCAACATTAAGCATCAAAAGCCATAGTTTTAGGGTGTAAATGGGAAAAGTGTGAATGTTAATTGTTAACGACTGATTTACCAATTGATTCGCCTGTTTGAGCCTCGGTTTGAACCCCAATGCCGTCTTCATCTTCTCCTTGACCTAAGAAATTGGTATCAACAGGTGGCAGTCTTCTTTGAAGCTCTTCAACAATGGGGATAACATTATCATCGAGTGGATCACGAAGTAATACCTATGTTTCAATCAATATTTATTGTCATAAATTACAAATAGTTTTACAATCTTAGTACATAATCTCGTTATGAACCTTCAAAGTGAAATAACTAGTTAGTGTAACCTTAAATATCAAAGGGTGTTCTTTTTAAGTCATTATGTAGACATATGAAGTGTTTCGATGCACGTTTTAAGAGTGATTTTTAGTTCATTACCAGTTTATAACTTCAAGAATCAAAATTAGATAATCTGGAGATAGATAAACAACTGATTACTGCAACAGATAACTTAAACATGAATCCAAACACCCCTAACATACAGATTGCTTCAATAAAATAATATAAACACAAAATGAAAAGCAGGGGTACCTCTTCAGTTGTAATGATTGCCTTGATATGCTACAAACCCAAAATCAGAATCAAATTTAATATAAAAAGTAATCACAACAGCACCAATAAAAAATTATAATCAAAGAGCTAAGATATATAAACTTAGGATCTGTGAACCTCCAGATTAAGAACAATTGCTTTCTCTCTGCCCAAAATTGCAGAAGGATACGATAACAACGGATCAAGTAACCTGAGATCCCTAGCATGAATCGAAACTCGTTTCATGATACCATATTTATCCAAATCCAAAACGGTGCTCTGTCCACTAGAATCAACCGAAACCCAACACCGAGAGACAGCAGTTTTCTTAATCAAAGAATCCACCGGCACAACTAACCCTTCTCCGGCCATTGGTTTACTTAAAAACCAAACTGAAATTGATGCCAATCGGGTCGTAATTATGGATGAAAGAGTGAAAACGGTGTCTCCAATGGAGAAGATAGTGAATTGTAGTGGTGAAATTAGGGTTTATATTTGGGTAATTTGTGGGTACCATTTGTGGAGATGGTGATCTTGCAGTAGTTTGTCTGGTGAGTTGGAGGATGGCTGGTAAAATTGTGAGATTGTATGAGATGGTATTGTGGATGCTTACGATGATTACGATTTTGAAAATAGATATTTGTCGCTATACAGGCTTTTGATTTTGGTCCTTTAAATTGAGTAAATCAAGCATAATCGTCCCTTTAGTTATGACTAAGGTGAAATTTGTTGATACGATCGTATAATCGTATGTTTATTCTATTGAGATTGATAATGATAAAGCTGTTGTCGTTTCATCTTCTTCAAATCCTGTTGAATAATATGATTTTACTTTTGTTTAAGAGTAGTGATTTGTTTGCTAAGCGGTTAATTAGACACCAGTGTCAAAAGACAAAAAAAAATGATTAATAATGATACTTCAAGCACTAAGAAACTACTTACCAATTGTATAAAGGGTTTAAAGAACTTGACATCCGTCAAAGCTTATTCAAAACAGGTGGTAGAGGAAATAAAGGTGATCTTTGAATCAAGAATCTTGCAAAAAATCACAACCTAGAGTCCTAGAATGTTCGTTTTGGTATTTAGTCTGTAATTGTTTAAAGATACTTTTAAGTGGTTGTTTTTTCTTTTGTGTTCTATTTTCCAAACTCTTTGTATTTTGCAGTATTCTAACTTTTTGCAAGCTCGGTCTTTTTCTTTTTCCATACTATTTATTATTCAAAAAAAAAATTAAACAACTCATTGTCATAATCTAATATTACAATAGTTGTTGGACTAAAAGAACCAATAAGCCAGATCAGAAAAATCTCTAAGTCTCACAGCATTACAACAACTGAAGAAGAACACAAAAGCTGATGTGAAGAAGTTACAAGATCTGAAGATATATACAACAGCTGATGTGTAAGTCATCAGGAGTTGTAGTGTGTAGTTAGTCTTCAGTAGTTTCCTTATTATTTGTAAAAGTCTGATGAGTAGTTTACTCATCAGATGTTTTAGTAATTTTGTCTTCAGTAGTTTTGTTCTTCAGTACTTGTAGAGTTTGTCTTCAGATGTTGAAGACATTCTCAGTAATTTAGTTTATTTCAGTTGTTTTGTTTTGTCTGTTAGGTGTCAACATCATGTGACATCATCAGACGTCACTGTTCTATATATATAGGCAGTTGACATGTTTGTAATAACAACGAAGTTAATGAATTGAATGAGATATTCCTTTTACAGAAAACTTCTCTCTCTATAACAAACTTGCGTTAATGTTTGATTGAAATTGTTCTTACTTTACTTATGCTAATTCTGTGTTGAATTCCGCTGCTATACTCTACTGATTTATCAATTGAGAACATCTGATCCTACAATTGGTATCAGAGCTGGTTAATCATTGATTGATTTCACAATTGATCTCTGAAACTGCTCAAATTTGTTCTCAAATTGAGTGAATTAGCTGATTAAGTAAGAATTTGTTATAGATCGACGTTTTTCTGTTAACTTCTGTTGATTTGCATTTCAATATCAATCTGTTTTGCATCAATTGATTGAGATTTGAATTAGTTTGTGTTAGATTGATTGAATCTGTGATCATGTCAACTCCGAACAATGATCCGCACAATACAGGCTCCGCAACCAAGCCTCCGATGCTTGTGCGGAGTGAGTACAACATATGGCAACGTAGAATGCTACATCACCTGTCGATTAACAGTGCAGGATGTTGGAAATCTGTTGTGCATGGACCATATAAACCCACGATCACTGATCCTGAAACTAAGATCATGATTCCGAAACCTGCTGATATGTATTCGGATGAGGACATTAAATTGTTTGAAATTGATGCTAAAGCTCATGGTATTCTGGCCATGGCTCTGCCTAATGAGATCTATTCTGGCTTGATGCATCATGATACTGCTCATGATCTCTGGGTTGCACTGAAAGAACAATTTGGTGGAACCGATGAGGTTTTAGCAAATACTAGAGAAATTCTGGCTCAGCAGTATGAGACATTTTCTCATCGAAAGGGTGAATCCTTGACTCAACAATTTGAGAGATTCTCATGTTTAATTTCTGAGTTAAAAATGGTTAAGCAAGAATACACTAACAGTCAGATGAATAACAGATTTCTAAGATCATTGCCTGAGAGATGGGACACTTATACGATTGTCCTACGCTCTAATGCTAATCTAGAAAGTCTATCTCTCACCCAATTACATGGGAAACTCTTAACTTTTGAGAGAGAGGTAGAACAAAAGAGAAAACTGTCTTCATCTGGAAAACTTGCTGATGATTTTGTTCCTGGTAATACTGCTTTACTTGGTCAGGAGTCAGAGTTTAATGGGTCTGAATGTTCTTATGATGAACATATTGACTTTTCTACTAACAATTCTGATCATGCTTTTGTGGGAGTTGAGGGTAATGCAGGTTATAGTGACAACTTGTGTTTTGTGATGGATGATTTGAAAGGTATCCCGGATGATGATCTAGAGGAGATGGATATTTTAAGTCAAATGGCATTGATCAACATCAGATCACAAAAGTTTTATAAAAGAACAGGAAGGAAGTTCCCTGGATTATCTGGCAAGACTAAGGTTGGATTTGACAAAGGGAAATTGAGGTGCCATAAGTGTCATAGGCTTGGTCACTTTGCTAGGGAGTGCAAAACATCTGGTTCTAATCCTGCTGCACCTTTTGTGACCTTTCCAAGCAACAATTCCTCAGGCAAAGGACCACAATCTTCTGGTACTAGTCAACAGCAATTCTATCCAGCTCACTTTGTTCCACAAAATCCAATGCCCTATCCATATCCTTGCTTTTACATGCCTCAACCTCCTCACAATCCAGCATTAATCCCACCTCAATCCCCTGCTCTTCCTGAACCCAGCAAACCTCAATCAACTCAACAGTCTCAACAACAACAGCATCAGAGTTTCTTCACTCCTGGAGTTGTTGATTGGAGTAGCTTGCCTGATGACTTATCAGACTTCAACATGCAGCCTTTTTCTGAAACTGGTCCACATGGTGGAGACAATCCTTTTGGAAATCTGGCACTAATGGCTATTGATTCAACTGAAAATACCTGTCCATCTTCTTCAACATCTCAGGTATCTTCTGAATCAAAAGCTAAATTATGTTCAGAATCATGCATTTCAGCATTTGCTTCCATTAGGGAAATCAATGTGGAACTGATTAAGGAGAAATTTGAATTGGAAAAGGTTGTGGCTAAACACAAAACTGAGTTTGAAAAAGCCTTAAATGAGAAAGAATCTGAAATTTATAAACTTAAATGCTTGTTGTCTGATGAAAAAGCTAGAGTGGAAGTCATGCTGGTCAAGCATAATGATCTGAAACAAACACTTGCAGCAACCCAAGTCAATTGTGAAAAATGGGTTGAGTCCTGTAAAGGGTTTGAAATGTTGTTGTGCAAACAGTCAGCTTCAAATGTTAAGTTTGGGATTGGTTACAATCACACTGGCCCCCCTGCTGATTATAAACCAAAAAGTCTTAACTGTGAATCTGATGGGGAAAGTGTGTACCAATCTACCAACTCTTCAGAAATGTCTGATTCTGCAGACATATCTGAAGAAGACTCAAATGTTTGCAAAGCTGCTGCTGAAAAGGTTGAGATTGAAACCTATTCTTATTCAATTGGGTGTACAAATGTCATTGAGGATGACAATTGTCAGGATAATGTCCTAGTGGAGATTAATCCTGATGAACATGTTTCAAATGCCTTAAACCTACACCTAATTGAGTCAGATGGGGATGGTGTTGGTGAAAATGATGCAAGAACTTTGATAAGTCAAAGTTATTCTTCAGCAGTTGTTGAAAAAGCTGATAATGCAACAACTGATGTTGGTAAATGTGTTGAGACACAAGTGCTGACGAATAACTCTTCAGATGTTGTCAAAACATCAGCTGTTGTCAATTTGACTACAAATACTGATGCCTCAGATGTTCTGATGAACAAACAATCTGTTTCTAAGTCATCAGTACTTGTAGACAATCACAAGGAAAGGAAGAAGAGGGTGCCTTGTGATATTTGTAAGTTGTTTAATCATTCAACTGATGAATGCTGGTACAGAAAAGGTTCTAAATTCAACAAAATCAAGAATAAAAACAAGAATATACTCAAAATGAAAAATGAATTTAGTTCAAAATTTGTACCTGAATCATCAGTTGTTTCAAAATCTGGAAAATCCTTACAAGGAAATACCTCCGGTATATCCAAGAAAGGAAAAGGGATTGTTCCAGATTCAGGGAAACAACACTTGACAGCATCTCATTTGATTAAAGACACTAAAATGATCAAACACAAAAATAAAAAATCAAGTTCTGATGTGTCTGATGAAATCAAAATTTTAACTCAAAATCATAATCAACTGATGCTAATGATGCAACAACTGATAGGAAAAGTCAATCTGGCAGAGGCATCTGTTGATTCATTTCATAAAAAGAAATCAAAGTCAAAAGTCAAATCAAAAATTTCTGATAAGAATGTTTCAAGTGTTGCTTCAACTGACAATGCTAGTTTTGTTTCTTCAAATGTTAACAGACCCAAAACCAAAATGGTTTGGGTCCAAAAGTCTAACTGAGTGGGTTGTTGTATGCAGGGTCCTTCAGCATACCAAAGTAGCATCTGGTATGTTGATAGTGGAGGATCCATGCATATGACTGGGAGCAGATCTCTTCTTCATAACTATTTCACTGGAAGGAGAGGATTTGTGTCCTTTGGTAATGATGCTAAGGGGTATATCATAGGTAAAGGTGTAGTTACTAATGGTGAGATTAGGTTTGATGATGTTAATCATGTTGAGAATCTTAAGTACAATCTGCTGAGTGTTAGTCAAATGTGTGATAAGGGTCATGTGTCTCTCTTCACTAAGCAAGATTGTAGGATTCTCTCTTCTGATGTGATGCCTTTGATTGGCAAAGTGTTAGATGAGTTCACACTTCTTAAGGCTAACAGAGTGGGAAAGGTCTATGCCTTTGATCTTTCTAAGAAAATCTCTGTCAAAGGTCATCCTTGTTTATTTTCTAAGGCCTCTTTCAAGGAATCTAATTTGTGGCATAGAAGATTAGGTCATGTAAACATCAAGAACATGAATCAATTGGTGAAACATGGTCTGGTTAGAGGTCTTCCTTTAAAGGATTTTAGCTGTGATGAAAACTGTTCTGCATGCTTGAAAGGAAAACAACACAAAGCATCTTTTCCTTCAATTGGGGATTCCAAATCTACTGGTTGCTTACAACTGTTGCACATGGATTTGTTTGGTCCAGTGCAGATAATGTCTATGGCAAAGAAGAAGTATTGTCTAGTTATTGTTGATGACTATTCAAAGTTTGTCTGGACCTTCTTCTTACACTCAAAAGGTGAGGTTGCCAAGGCTATTATCAATTTTGTGTTGTATGCTGAAAAGCAGTATTCTCTTTCTATCAAGTGTGTTAGGAGTGATAATGGCACTGAATTCAGAAATCATCTTCTTGATGAATTTTATCAGTCAAAGGGAATTCAGAGACAGTATAGCATTCCCAGAACTCCTGAACAGAATGGAGTTGTAGAAAGGAAGAATAGGACCCTGATTGAAGCTGCCAGAACAATGCTTGCTGATTCTGGTTTACCTCTCACATTCTGGGCTGAAGCTGTTAACACAGCCTGTTATGTGCAAAACAGAGTTTTGGTGAATCAAAGATGGTTGAAGACTCCATATGAAATCCTTCACTCTTTAACTCCTTTGATCTCCTTCTTCAGAGCTTTTGGGTGTCCTTGTTATATTCTTAACACCAAAGATCAACTTACCAAGTTTGATTCCAAAGTTGATGCAGGATACTTTGTAGGATATTCCTCAACATGCAAGGCATATAGAGTGTTCAATTGTAGAACAAAGTCTGTAGAAGAAACTCTTCATGTCAAATTCAATGAATGTCCTAAAGATTCCATTCCTCAGAATCCTGCTGAGATGTTTGATCTGAATATCTTGCAACATGATGTTGAGAATAGTGGTGTAGAAGATGAAGTTCTTCCAACTGCTCCATCACCAGCTTCTACAAAAGCATCACCAGATATTTCAGATGATGAAGATGCAAGTACTCATTTGTTCAGATTAAGTGACAATGTGTCCACATCTACCAAATCTGATGCTCCTTCTGCTTCAGCAACTCCACTTACTACAAATGCTGATGAAATTCTGGCATCTTCTCAATCTTTTGAAATTCCTGCTGCTGTATTTCCTGAATCCTCTTCCACTGCTGCATCAGTTCTTCCAGCAAACACTTGCACTGATCTTATTCCATATCAAGAACTGAAGAATCATCCTTGTCTCAAGTTCTTGGTGATATTTCTGCAGGTGTTTCAACCAGAAGCCAATTATCTAACTTTTGTCTTTATGCTCTCTTTGTCAGTCAACAAGAGCCAAAGAACTACCACATAGCACTTAGAGACATTGGCTGGGTGGAGGCAATGCAGTTGGAATTGATGCAATTCAAAAAGCAACAGGTATGGGAGCTAGTTTCTCTACCTCCAGGTAAGTGTGCAATAGGTACAAAATGGGTGTTTAGGAACAAAACTGATGAAAAAGGTCAAATCATTAAAAACAAAGCTAGACTGGTTGTACAGGGGTTTTGTCAGGAAGAAGGCATTGACTATGATGAAACTTTTGCCCCTGTAGCCAGATTAGAAGCAATTAGGTTGTTCTTAGCATATGCTGCCTTACATAAACTCAAAGTTTTTCAAATGGATGTCAAAAGTGCCTTTTTATATGGTAAAATAAAAGAGGAAGTGTATGTTTGTCAACCTCCAGGCTTTGAGGACAATAAACATCCTGACTGGGTGTACAAGCTTGATAAAGCTCTTTATGGTCTGAAACAAGCACCTAGAGCCTGGTATGACACCTTATCCACTTTTCTACTTAGAAATAATTTCACTAGAGGCTCCATTGATAAAACTTTATTCATACAGAATGTAGGCCAGCATAAGCTACTTGTCCAGATTTATGTTGATGACATTATCTTTGCTTCATCTGATCCAAAGTTGTGTGATGATTTCACTGCACTTATGACCAAAACTTTTGAAATGAGTGCTATGGGGGAATTACAGTTTTTCTTGGGTCTTCAAATCAAACAAAAATCTGATGGAATTTTTATTCACCAATCAAAATACACAAAAGAGCTTTTAAAGAAATTTGATTTGCAAAACTGTAAACCATGTTCCAATCCCATGAGCAGCACCACACAACTTGATGCAGATCTGAAAGGCCCTTCAGTTGATGAAACTCTGTATAGATGTATGATTGGATCTTTAATGTATCTAACTGCATCCAGGCCAGACATTATGTTTGCCACATGTGTTTGTGCTAGATTTCAGGCTACACCCAAAGAGTCTCATTTGATTGCTGTGAAAAGAATTTTCAGATACTTGCAAGGTACTCAATCTCTAGGAATATGGTACTCCACTGGCCAATCCTGCAAGCTGGTTGCTTTTTCAGATAGTGACTATGCAGGATGCAAACTTTCAAGAAAATCTACTTCAGGTGGGTGTCAGTTCTTAGGAAATTGCCTGGTTTCCTGGCAGAGTAAGAAACAAACTTCTGTTGCCACCTCCACTGCTGAAGCTGAGTACATTGCTGCTGCAAGTTGCACTTCCCAAATTCTCTGGCTTCAGTCTCAACTCCTGGACTATGGCATCCAAGAACTGAAGACACCATTGTTAATGGATAGTGCTTCAGCTCTTTGCATTGTCAAGAATCCAGTTCAGCACTCTAGGACTAAACACATTGAAATCAGACATCACTTTATAAGAGATTGTTTTGAAAAAGGTCTGATTGATCCCAAATTTGTTCCTAGTGCTGATGAGCTTGCTGACATTTTTACTAAGCCTTTAGATACATCAACTTTTCAAAATTTACTTCTAAGGCTTGGTATGTTGCAACTTGAATAGGTTAGTGGTTTCATTAATAACATGTTAAATATCTTCTCAAAACTACAAAAATATTTTTACTTTTCTCTTTTACAAATAACTTTTAGTTTATCTTGTCACATTTTGATATTTTCAGTGCATACTGATACATATCAAAAGTACTGAGTCAAGAACAATTATGACCTTGTATAATACTCTAAGTTACAAAGTACTGATGAGTATTGATGTCCTAAGTACTGAAGGTCAAATATGGTTTACAAAGTCTGATGAACACATAGTTCACAAGTTCTGATGAACAAATCATTCAAAAAGTCTGATGAACAACTGATCACAACACCTGATGACCATATTGTCGACAACACCTGATGAGTAATTTTACTCTTCAGTTGTTGTAACCTCAGCTGTTTTCTCTACTTAACTCAATCCTTCTCAGTTGTTTCATTATCGCTTTCTCAGAACTTTTCATCCTTTTCAAACCTATTTTCCCTCTTTTCTCTCTGCATCCATGGCTGCCATAACCTTGAAACCTCGTCATAATTCTGTTGCCTATCTGACCAAATCGTCATTCTGGTCTAAGTTTGATGATGCTGTTGATTTGATGACCTCATCTCAATTCAAAACTGCGTTTCTTATCAATCCAACTTTGTTTGTCGAATCCATTCATCAGTTTTGGATGAATGTTGAACTCATCAATGTTGGCACAGGAGTCATATCTCTTCGCTCAAAAGTCAATGGTCACAACATACATCTCAGTCCTGCTGAGCTAAGGGATGTTCTTCAACTGGATGATGCCAACCTAGTCACTCAGTTCCCTAAAAGCGCCACTGACCTCTGTTTTACAAGTCATGAATACCAGGGAGACTTGAGTGACTCCACACTGTTCAAGAAGCACTTTAATGATCCAGAGCGGCTGATTTTCCACATGATCAACATTTGCCTGGCTCCGAAGTCCTCTTCATGGGATCAAATGTCATCTAGATGGCAACAGGTATTGTATTCTATACTCGAATCTCAAAAGCTAAACTTTTCTCAAATACTCTTTTCGGAATTAACTGAACATGCTGGTAAGCCTGTTTCATCTAGATGGTTGCTTTATCCTCGTTTTATTATGGCCATCATAGAGAAACAGCTGCCACAAACAGGCCTTGTTGGTCAGGGAATCCCTGCTCCAGCTGTCTTGCTGGAAGTATATTCCCGACACAACTCCAACCTCACTTTAAAAGAGGCTGCCCGGAAGCTCAAACCCAAGCAAAGGGAACCCACAGCCTCATCCTCAAAATCCAAATCCAAAGTCCCCACTAAACCCAAATCTTCTAAGCTAAAAAAGGCTGCTCAGGGAAATGAGTCCCCTGAGTCTGCCCATGCCTCACCACGGCATGAAATGGCCACTGGTAGTAGTCAACCAGTGGTTCATCAGACTCCACCTGCTCAAACCGCCCAGGTTTCCTCTCAACAGGACCCTGGTGCAACCTTTTTAGGGGACACCACATCTCTAGAACCTATTTCAGTTGAAATGGTTTCTATTGAAAAGCACCAATCTCCCCGGGTGCATTCTCCTTCAAACCCACTTTCTATAGAAACCACCACCAATAGCCCAACATTTGTTATTGATCAAATCCTGAATCAGCTGAACACTCCTATCCCCTCCCAGACACCTATCACTACTGGGATAAGCTCCAACATTGAGGGGGAGGACCAAAGTGTCTCTGATAACCCACAGGATCATGACTACAACATCAGATCTCCTAGTGTGGAAAGAGAGATTCTGATATCTGACAAGGCTGCTACTTCATCACCTCCATCATTTGGAGTGATTGCTAGTGGTACCATTGCTAAGACCTTGTCAGAGGCAACAACTGATGAAGGGGTTACCCCTGAGGTTGGAAGTCCCCAGTACCAAGACAAAGGGGCACCTGAAACTGTTGAGCCACACTCAACTCAGGTAGATCCTGAGATTCTCAGGAGGTCAGATGATTTAGCTACGGCTACTGATGACCAAATAACACTTGCTGAGGTTCTAAAGAAGAACCAAATCCTTGAGGCTGAGGTTTGTAGACTCAATGAGCTACTCTCCAAAATGTCCAAGGACAAAAGTCCATCTTCCCCACTTACCCCACAGATGGCACCTTCTCATTCTGAAGGTCACCCAAACACTTCAACCACAAATATTCAATTTGACAAGCCCCAGCTACTGCTTCAGGCACTAATCCTTTGGGTTTTAGCCCCCAGAGGCATTAGCTGCTGCCTTCCTACAAATCCTCCCTCTCATCACTCCAGTCCTAAAAACAATTATTATTCAAGCCCTTGATGAGAGATTACCTTCCAAATCCCATATTCAGCAGATGGTTGATGAGGCTGTGACTGCCAGACTTGCCACTATACATACTCCTTCTTCCCCTGCAGCCAAAAAGGGGGAGTTAGGAACTGAATCAGTCACAGCTTCAGCTTCCAAAAGACCAAGGTCTGAGGAGGTTGAATCTGAAAGGTCTCCTGCTCATGTTATTCAAGTTACTTATAAGAGACAAAGGAAGAATAAAACTGTTGAGACTATCAACAGAACTGATGTAGAAGGTGAGCAGGAGATAGTTGACAAGGAAATTGAAACAAGTGCTGAACCCATGGAAGTGACAACTACTGATGTACATAAATGTGATACAACCTCTGAAGTTCAAGTTCAAGCTACAACTTCTGAAGCTCAAGTTCAAGCTACAACTTCTGAAGTTCAAGTTCAAGTACAAAATCTAGTAGTTCAGGTTCAGGCTGAGACTCAAGTTGTTGAGGTCAGGGCTCCTCCTAAGAAGAGAAGGCATCTCAGGATTCAAGAAGAAGAGAGTTCTGATGAAGAAGACAGGTTGCCTATCTCTACAGTCATAAAGCCAAAAGCTCAAAAGCCTGCACTTTCAACAACTGAGGCAGCTCAGACAATTCAAAAGAAGACAGTTACCCGTTCTGCTAATTACATTCCTGAAAAGCCATTAGTTTTTGGTCAATCACCAACAATTACTCCAGAGGCTAGGGTGTTAGCAGTCAAAGTAAAATTGGAAGAAGAAGAGAACCAAAGAAAACATGATGAGCAATTCCTTAAGTTGGTGGACAAAGATTATCCTCAGACTTCAACTATCACTGCAATGAAAAAGGAAGCTCAAAGGCTGCATGCTCTGAAATGGACCTTTAAATATACAAAAGAACTGATCAGGATGTGGCCTGACCCAAGGTTCCTTCATAGGATTCACAAGAGAGATCCCCCAGCAGCCTATGCCAGTAGAATCAAAAGAGTGTTAGGTGCTGAAATCATGCTTGGGTCAGTGCTTGATCCTTGGGAAATAATAAAGGACTTCAAAAGTGTCTACAACTCTGGTGCCAAAGCTCCAAACTTCTTAGAGAACAAAATGATCAAAAAGGGACTTGTCTATAGGAAACTTGAACATGTTCTACAAGAAGAACTTTACTTGTTTTTAGAGGGTAAACACCCTGATGAGTTTGTGTATAGGGAGATTACAAGAGTTGAACTGAAGGATGGGACTACAGCCAAATACTTATCAGAATTTTATGGACCTGAGTCCTTCTTCGAAGGAGAACCTGAAAGACTAACTCCACAAGAGAAGATGCTACTACTTGAAGCATATGTAAGGGAGTCTTTCAGGTTAGTATACAATCAATAGCTTCAATGAGAGGGGTTAATGCTCATAGTCCATTTCCCCAATGGAGTTCCCTCTCATCTTTTGATAGTTAGAATTTTTGGAGGCTGTTGGTTATCAGGCTTATGCTTTAATTGGTCATTTTGACACTGATCTCAAAAGAAAAAGACATATCTTTCTGCCTGGGAATAAATAAGTGAGACCTTAAATAAGTTAGAGGTTTTTGGCTGCATTGGTTCAGGGGGAGTTTGTTGGACTAAAAGAACCAATAAGCCAGATCAGAAAAATCTCTAAGTCTCACAGCATTACAACAACTGAAGAAGAACACAAAAGCTGATGTGAAGAAGTTACAAGATCTGAAGATATATACAACAGCTGATGTGTAAGTCATCAGGAGTTGTAGTGTGTAGTTAGTCTTCAGTAGTTTCCTTATTATTTGTAAAAGTCTGATGAGTAGTTTACTCATCAGATGTTTTAGTAATTTTGTCTTCAGTAGTTTTGTTCTTCAGTACTTGTAGAGTTTGTCTTCAGATGTTGAAGACATTCTCAGTAGTTTAGTTTATTTCAGTTGTTTTGTTTTGTCTGTTAGGTGTCAACATCATGTGACATCATCAGACGTCACTGTTCTATATATATAGGCAGTTGACATGTTTGTAATAACAACGAAGTTAATGAATTGAATGAGATATTCCTTTTACAGAAAACTTCTCTCTCTATAACAAACTTGCGTTAATGTTTGATTGAAATTGTTCTTACTTTACTTATGCTAATTCTGTGTTGAATTCCGCTGCTATACTCTACTGATTTATCAATTGAGAACATCTGATCCTACAATAGTTTTAAACATTTTTTTTAATTAATGAGTTGTCAAATCGGTGGTTTCAATTAAAAACAAATGGCCTGCAAATATCAATAGTTTTCGACCAACCTCTTTAGTTTCATATATTTTTCCTGATTCACTACAAAATCATTTGATTTATTGAGTTAGGCCTACTAGCTCGTAACTAAGTTGCTGGTGGTTATAGCTCTAGCTTAATTTGTTTGGTTTTTCGAACTTGAGTTTATGTATTTTTCTATATGATCAAACTCACTACTAGCAATTACTAGCTAACTTATGACCTCATACTAAGTCCAATAATCAAATGACAACAAGGGTCAATTTCACAAGAAGCAAGTGCTCTTTGCTTTGCTAGGTTCTCTATCAGTTCTGTCAGACATTTATAGATGGGTTGGTTGTCTATCAGCCTTGATTAGAGGGGCACTAGGACATCAAATTACTACAGAAACCAACTCCAAGTAATTGTCTAACTCTTTGTGCTCAAATTAAAAGAGCAAAAGTACCACCTCTATAAAAGAATGCTCCATTTAAAACATAGATGGGTGAAAATGACACTTTTGCAAGTATATGGTCTCTTGCTGAATACTTTTGACAGTTGGGGATCAAAAACTAACATCAAGTATAAAAGCCAGTTCCAAAATACCCTCGAACAAAGGCGGTCACGACACATCGAACTCATCACTACATAGTATCAACAAAGTACTTAATTATTTATTTTCATATTTTGAACGGCAAGTGTGCTAACTTACTTATCATAAGTCAAACTAAATTACATATTTTAATTGAACCATGTAACTAACTATTTTGATAATGAATTTGTCTACCGAGTCTTATTTTTTGTTAAATTAGATTTTGTTTTTCGTATAATATTTGTTTTTTATTGTATTTTTTTTTGTAATATATTTATAAATACAATATAAAAATAAAATAATTCAAAAAACATAACTCCCATACAAAAAATAGATTACAAAAGTTTAAAATAATATTATGTAGAAATTAGTTTTTTTTACATGAGAAACAACTTTTTATGTGTTTTTTTTTTTACGAAAAAAATATGATTTATGTGGCTTTTATCAAATTGTAGTTTTGGCCCTTATAGCTTAAAAATCACAAACTTAGTTTAAATATTTTATAGAGAATTGAATATATGGTCCCTTTTGTTTTATCAAGTTACAAGTTTGTTCGTCAACATTGAAAAATTAAAAACCTAACCTAAACATTTACGAGAGTGTTGCATATATGATTAGTATATATATTAAAAAGGAAAGCTTTGTTTGTGAGATAAATTTACTATTCCTCTTGGTTTAGGTTTTTATGCATGTTGTACAACCTGACAAAGCATGGTCTTCACCTTCACCGCCTATTACTTCTCTACTCCTCTTCGGCTTCTCCCAAACGCCACACCAGCAATCGCCGCCTTCGCTCACCACCCGTGCTGCTCCACCGCCGTCGCTCCGCTTCGTGGACGTTGCCGCCCAAACCCTCACCATCCTGACGTCCTCCGACAACCGCAGGTCTGTGTTCTACCTCTCTCCCTTCGATCTAGGATTTCAGTTCTTGATCGATGCTAGACGGAAAAAAATCTGAAGTTTATGAAGGCTTTTCGCATGTTTTTTGTGATGAATCGTCTCAGGTTATTCTTCTTTAACACTCAGTTTACTTTGAACAATAGATTCTGCTTGATTCTGAAATCAAACTGTGATGTATTTTGCTCAAATTAGGTTGATTCTTCTGTGATGTTTTGTTTATGAAATTAGGGGAAGAATCGTAAGATTGTTGGTTGCCCAACAGTCATCGCATCCGCCATTGTTACACAGCAACCGACAAACCTCATCAATGGTGGTTTTAGTCTCCACGACTGAGATATCACCGATTTCTATGTGAAGCTTTGTTTTCCTTCGCCTATAACATGCGATCAAAAGACAAAATCTCCTACTTCTACGATGGTATGTTGTTCTTCTTCCGCTTTTACCAAATCCCGTATCGTTACTGATTAAGTGTTCTTTCAGTAGGAATGGCAATGGGCCGGGTTCGGGTAGGGTATTGCTAATCCCAGTCCCATACCCGATTGTAAAAATGTATCCCATACCCGGCCCATTACCCATCGGGTATCTATCGGGTAATTACCCATCGGGTATCTATCGGGCATACCCACGGGTATCGGTATACCCATTAGTTTATTAAAAAAAAATTGTGATTTTACGAGTACATTTGTATAGTATTAATTTTTTGTCATGTTATTGTTTAATTACAAAAATAAATTAGAAACATACATAAAAAACCAACACTATAAAATATAAACAAATTAAATATAAATATCATGACATATAACTATTAAAAGATATAATATCCGTAAAAACATAATAGTTAAATAAATACTAAATATTAATAAAAAAAATTAATAAACAAAATTAAATGATAATAACATTTCTACAAATTTAATTACAAGTTTCTATGTATTAGCAAGGCAATTTAATTATTGAACATTTAGACAACTGGGATAAGTGAACTATTTAAATTAACAACCTTCGACTCAGTTATTTTAAACAAACCGAAACGGATGATCTAATAATACACCTATTGTTTACAATAGTTAAAATTCCATTTAAATATCACTTGATTAAATGGGTAACATCTAATTAAATATTACTCGAATAACACTCTCAACCGTATACAACTAAATTGAAAACTAACTTAGAAACCGACCCATATCCGAACTGTATTAAAAAAAATAAATAAATAAATAAATAAAATAAAATAGAAATCTTGTTGCAACCGACTTAACATATTAATTATATATATATATTAGAAGATATTTATGTGAAAGTTAATTCAATTAACTTTTCATTTCAAGTCCAACAAACAGATTATGTATATTTATTCTATTGCCTCTTCGTCGAAATCACCTTCAACTCCAGCCGAAAAATATATACACACACACACACATATATTATTCAATCCCAAACCGTGTTTCTGTTTACGTCCACGCAAAGGAATGAGATATTCGCCGGAACCACCACATCGTCGCCGCTTCACTACGGGATTTTTGCTACGGTTAAGGTAACTTCTAATCGATTGAATCTAGTAGTTTCGGTTGGTACGTTATGATCCCGTGTTATATTATAGGAAAACTTGTTTCATAATCCACAAACAAACCGAAGAAATAAACGTGATATCTTGGGTTGGGTTGGGTTGGGTTGAGAAATAGGAACACATATTTGAACATATATTTATATATATATATATATACGTATGTAATATATATGTATAAAAGTATGTAAACATGTAGGAGATTTAAAAAAATAAAAATAAATAAATAAAGAATAAAAATAAAAATATAATTAAACCTACTGTAAATTTTAGAAACTAGAAATATGAAGAAGATGAACTTAGTAAAGAAAGTAGTAAATAATTAATATGCCTCAATATAAACATTAAGAAGATGTTAGATCAATTGGTTTGGATTCAAGGGTTATGTTTGAGTGGTTGCAAGTTCTAAACACTTTTTGAGTTTATTTTTGTATAAAATCATCATTTGTTTAAAAATATCTAAATATATATTTGTGAAGTAAGTAAACGATTAAATCTTGAAAATCCAATTCGAAATGTTATGAGTTCGAGTTTTATCCGAAACACCTTTTTAATTATTGTATTTTAAAATCATGTATATCATAATTGTTACGATCGAAAATATTAAAAATCTACAAATTTTAAACTTAAAGATTATTTACAAAGCTTAATCAACGAATTAGTGAAAGAAACCAATTTAAATTGTTTAACTCTAAAATGTCAGAATTATTAAAAATCTAACCGATTTCATGCAGTAATTATAATTCATTTTAACTAACGAGAAATCACACAAAAACCACAGATTATTGAATCGGAATCCAGATTACTCGCTTATTATCTGATTTCTTGCGGATCTATTTGCCAAGGTTAAGGTACGGATTCCATTTATTTTACTCAAAGTATAAATTCTGTTGTTCGTTATTGTACGGATTCTGTTCATTTAACTCGTAGTATATTTGTTTATTTTTTTTCGTTATATTCATTTCATTAAGTTGAACCGTTTGTTTTCGAGCATCCTTTGATTCTGATTTGTCAAGCATGCGATATAATTATTAAATCGTATTCATTATCGCATGTTCCGTTATAGCGACTTATGAAATCATTGCATTTGAACTTTGTTTAGATATTTGATTATCTGTTAATTGTAAACTGTTTCGAATCCGATACCCGAGCAAAGCCTCCGGTAGGTGATTATACCGGTGCGTCATTGGGGCATCAATGACGTAGCACTTTCCGTGACGGTGTGACTGGTTCACGGCGTCTCCATATTTTGGGAGTTGAGGAGTGATATTTTGGGAGGCGTATGGACTGGTCCTAGGATAATTGTTTTGTTTTGGTGAGTGTTGGTGTGTGCCCACATACAGCTCACAGTTTGGTACATTAGGCCGACGGGTCTGTGTACACCATTTGTTTTGTTTTGTGCTCAAATGGGTATCTCCTTATCATACGACTTAATTGATTTTGTATACGTTCTCATTAGTTGAAATTGTTTATTCGTATGGTTGGTTCGTTTGGACATTCGTTATCCAATGTTTGTTATGATCATTACAGTTGCTTCCGCTGACGTTATTTTCATAATTGTTGTTCCTTGCCACTTCTTTATTCATTTTTTTTCCAGATTTCACCATCATTACTGTTGTTCTTCCGTTACTGAGCAAATTTTTGGCTCATCCGTATTTCTCTTTGTTGTTTTTCTTTGTTTATAAAACAGGTACTCATGGGATTCAAGGGTTGTGTGAAGAGAAGATAAAAGATTAGAAAGTTGATTATGATAGTAAATGATCCAATTAGATATTTTGTATTTATTTAGTGTTAACTCATTTAATATAGAAATACGCATTGTTCTGATTTCTGTAATAGTGACACGTCAGCCCTCGCCAGGTTGGGGTGTCGCAAAAGATGATACCATGGACTATTAATTTAATATTTAAACTGAAATTACATATCGAAAACAAGAAGATTAATTTTTAAATATAAAATAATAAGATAAAAGTTATAATTTGTTATGATGTTTCATTAAAAGACTTATGTTTTAGAGAAGAAAATTTAAAAATATTAACAAAATATTACGGGTATTACTTCGGGTAAGTGGGCCGGATATCGGGCCGGGTATTCCTTAATCCCATACCCGTACCCGAACCCGAAAAAAATATGTTTTTTGATCCCATACCCGGTCCCATACCCTAATATTCGGGCCAATACCCGGCCCTAAAGTTTCGGGCTTCGGGTTTTCCCACAGGGTATGGGTTTTTCTGCTATCCCTATCTTTCAGTCTCCTAATTCAGCTATTATGGATCATTTTAGCTCTTTTTAGTTGTTTTTGTGTAATAATCTCAAACCCTAGAACTTTATGTACTGTGCAGATAATTGTATGTTTTAACAAAACAAAGGATTGAAGTAGTTTAGCCTTTGTATAAGTGTTGTGATTATTTCTCTAAAAGTATTAGAAACATCATATCAATTAGGGTTTATTCAAGTAATATTTAGAAGACGTGGTTTTTTTAGTTTTACTTTAGTATTATCCTAATTTTGCTCCTTTAAATAGTTGATCAATAATATACTATACCTTACGGTTTTTTCATTTTTTTTTTTATAAAAAAATGGTTATGAATATTGGGATAATCAACTTTTGCAGGGGATGTTGGTAATGTTTATTTTGGACCAAATCATCCAATGAAGCCGCACCGGTTATGTATGACTCATCATTTGGTGCTTTCGTATGATCTTCACAAGAAAATGGAAATTTATGTTAGTTTTTTGTAACATCTCGTTTTGAGAATATAAATTAACTACTTTCATTTATAATGATATTATTTAAAAATACAATAATAAAACGGTCAATTGAATTATAAGTTCTCGTGTAAATATTTAAGATAGTTATAATTAATTTATAAAACCTGATTATTCGAGAAATTAATATTAGAAATAATCGTTTAAGATTTGAAGCGTTCGTTTAAAACGAATAACTAGAATATAACACATGAATATTTAATTTATAAAAAAAAATATATTGTGCGATATTATAATAGTTATTCTATACACATATGTGACACTTACATATTAGTAACTAACGAGTAAAATGATTATTAAAAAGTTTTGACATACTTTTTCGGTTAATTAATATCATTGGGGACCGCTTAAAATTAATAAAATATATTATAATTAAACTTTCTTCGTTTTTAACGAAACTTAGGTCGAAACGTAAAGAAAAATAAGCTGGTCTTAACCGTATATTCATAATTTTATAAAACATGATATTTTAAAAGTTATAAGAAAAAAAATAATAATTAAACTAAATTAAATATAATAATATAATAATAATTAAAATAAATAATCCTAAAATGTAATCTAAGTGCACGTGTGTGCTGTGGACACTCACAAAAAAAAAAAAATGATGATGATAAGCCTCATTGATATGGATGATTATCCAAAGAAAATAGTAGTATCTTAATGTCCAAGTAAAACCAACAAATTACGTCGGTTAAGAAAAAAACAAATTTCCTATAAATTCCAAAACATAAGTTCAGACAAATGAAAAGCTTCTGCAACAAACCTAACTTGCAAATCCGATAGTAATTTTCTCATTTTCAAAAGCTTACAAGTCAGATTAGAAGTTGACGCCTGTTTAGGTATGTATTTATGTCTTTTAGTTTAGCTCATAAACTTAAGATTTTGTATGTTTTATAGTTAAGGTTATGATCCGATCCTATGTATACAGATATTATGTTGAACTTATGGTTCATTCAAGGATCAGAAAAATAAGCCGCATCAGAATTCATTCCTGCAAATAGTAATAACGATAGATTAAGCAGAAACGCTGCCCAAAATTTATATTGAGAAATTCTAAGCTGTTACCCAGCCAACCAAAATTTCCAGGTGAATACATCTAACTTGTTTTTAAATTATAAATGAATTTTATGAGCATGTATGTTTAAACTTTGACGCATAAAGGGATACTATTAGACCAGCATTTAGGCCATTAGTATACGTACGATTTGCAAATTGTATCCGCTATGGGTGAAATTCCCATACGTGGCTGGTAACGTGGGCTGGAAGGTTATACGTAAGACGCACTCCGCAGGCAACCTAACCAGTGACGGGCTGTGGGCCGGAGGGAACAATTGTAAGACGCACTCCGCTGTTGTTCCTAACCAGTGACAGTACAAGCCAGGGTATGCAGTGGTTGTATCGATCAGTGAAATAACCTGCTAAATGTGTAGTATTGCCACTATTAATTATGGTTAAAGGACCGAATATGCTATGCTTACATATCGAGTCTGTTATTTGTATTCACCAACATTATGTTGACGTTTTATTTTCAAAAACTTTTCAGGTTATAATGAAATGTAAAAGAGAAGCAAGATTAGAGATTCTTGGCCTATGATGCCTTGAATAAGATCTTGTGGTGAGACCATGGAGCTATTGGAGCTATGCCTCCAAGTCATGTATAAACCGGATATTTTAAAACGAAATGTAATTATGCGTGTGTAAAAATCCGGTTTACTATAAATTGAAATGATGGTGTTCATACCTATGCGTATGAAATTTTATAAAATCCTGAAAAGTTATTTTGAAAATTATTTACAAACGATGAAATGTGGTTTTCATACCCATGCGTATGAACTATTTAGAAATCATGAAAAATATGGTTTTCACATCCATGCATGTGAATTAATAATGAAATTTGAAACCAACGATTTTCGTTGCGTAAAATTATGAATTCTTGAAATAACGCTTCCGCTTAAAACATATGAAAAAGGGAAATAAACTCTGACCGAGACTGTATTATCCATGAAACCAATCGGGTCACAGCGCCCGGGTCGTCGAGAGCCCGGGGTGTGACATTTTTTTGTGGTGTTTTAAGTTTTAACTCTGATTTATGGTTATGAGATTGATGCGTTTGCTTGATAATGTCCAATGTGTGATTATTATTACAGAGGCCTCATAAGGCATATCCAGTTGAGCTTGCACAGTTTCACTCTGTTGATTATGTGGAGTTCTTGCAGCGAATAAACCCGGACACACAACATTTGTTTCCCGAAGAAATGACAAAGTGTAAGAAATCTGTTTGTTGACAAGAATCAGATATTTCTACTGCCCAATTGAAAGGGTATTTTTTGTTTTTATGCTGTTGAGTTAATCTAATTGTTTTTTTAACATATAGTTAAACTTGGAGAAGATTGTCCTGTCTTTGATGACATGTTTGAATTTTGCCAGATATATGCTGGTGGAACAATTGGTAAGGTTCATCTTAAAGAATATATTAGTTTAAATTCTGATGTTATGCATACATTGTATCCTTGCTTCCTATCAGATGCTGCACGAAGATTAAACAATCAGCTTTGTGACATTGCCATAAATTGGGTTTGGGGACTACACCATGCTAAAAAGTGTGAGGCGTCTGGATTTTGTTATATCAATGATCTGGTTTTGGGCATTTTGGAGCTCCTTAAGTATCATGCACAAGTTCTGTATATTGACATAGATGTTCATCATGGTGACGGTGTAGAAGAAGCCTTTTACTTCACTAACAGGTAACTTCGATTTTATCTTCTGTAATTCCACTTTTGGTATAAAAATATAAAATAGACGTGCATTGATGATTTCTTCACCACTGATTAAAAATGAACTGAAATTTGGAATAAGTAGCTTCAGCTACTAACATTTGAAAATTTAAAGACTATTTGAAAACTTTATATATATAAATTTCATTAAAATAATTTTAAGTTAGATTTAGGAAGTTGATGATAGTGGTGTGCCTAGATTTGTTTCCTGATGGCAAGAATAAACCCCAATAGTGACTGTGTTAAGGTTTCCAAGCCTCAAGTTGCATACTGTTCCTCTTGATGGTGATGATTCTGCAAATGAGGACATTTGGATGCTGATTTTGGTGAGACATCTATTGGTCGTGTGGCACATGTTGATTCTGGTCTGTCAAACTTTGATTTTAAGTTTTTAGCCCATTTTTATAGGTTTTATTTTATCGCTGACTGATCAAACGTGTTTAACTAAAATTTTTTTATAGGTTGTGACGACGTTTGGTTTTGAGATTAATGTCTGCTTCGCTTCACGTCAGTATATTGGATCCCGCCGCAGCGCGCGGGGTCCAAAATTCTAGTCTATATATTAAAAACCAAACGTTGGATGTGAGAAGAAATTACTATTCCTCTATGTACAATTTCTTATGCACGCGGTACAACTTTTTATGCATACATCTCATTTGCTTTTGAATTTCCTCAATGGCAGCAGCCGCCATTCGCAACTTTTCAATTTCAATTAATTAGAAATTTCAATTATAACCCTAAACTTTGAACTCTTATTTTTAAATCCCCTCTCACTTTATTCACATATTTTTAATGTTCACATGATTTTAACACGTCATTAGGTTGTCGGATAAAAGTCATTATTATATTAATTTGATCGCAGTGGCCTCATGAACGTTTATATAAATTTCGAACCCAAACGGCCATAGAAATTTTGCGCGTTGTTCACATGCCTATAACGCGTCTGCACATTATCAAATATTTGTATCGTTTATATCATTTTGATCGTAATTACTTCACAAACAATTTATATTTAATAATTTTATAGACCATGAGTATTATATATAGTACATATATATATATATATATATATATATACGATTTACATTCAATAATTTATAATATTTGTATCGTTTGTTCTGTTGGTTGTTTTTACGTCAGTATATCAGACCCAGCGGCAACGCGCGGGTCCTACATACTAGTTATTATAATTTATCAAATTGCATGTTTTGTCCCAAATCAAAATACAATTATTTTTTAGTATTAGATAACCCCACGAACATCAAATTATATTATCGTAGATTTATATTTGATTTATGTATTAGTATACTACTTAAAAAGCAACATCA
Source organism: Mikania micrantha (assembly GCA_009363875.1). Lineage (NCBI taxonomy): Eukaryota > Viridiplantae > Streptophyta > Magnoliopsida > Asterales > Asteraceae > Mikania > Mikania micrantha. The sequence goes on from CM018684.1 coordinate 72,149,214, forward strand.
ACGGAGTTTTCCAACAACGATTGCTCCCCTCAACTTTTCAAGATCACATTTTTTGCCTTTTAAGTTAAAAAAAATCATAATATGTCATTTTCATCTTCTTAAGTTTCTAAAGTTTATAAAATAGACAGTAAAAAGAACTACGTGTAGGTATGAAAGGCTTATAATTGCCTCTAAATTGATTATACATGTAAAAGGAATTATGTAAACTAGTTGCAACTCATTACCAACTAAAATTATAAAATTTGCATTCAAAAGGCTCTTATTTGTGACAATGATCTACTAAGGGAGTGAATTTATGTGCATTTAAACTTAAAACATTACACACACTAATTGATTTATAGTATTTGAATAAAAGTGCAGAAATTCTAATATTCCGTTTTAGGGTGGTTCACATGAATATGATCATTGTTGGAAATTTAATAATAATAAATATGTTTTATTATTAATTTTGGACCACGATAATTATTCGTATATGTTACGAATATGGTTATTATTGATTAAGTTTTGTTCTATGACGTGAACTAATCACAACGAACAGAATCGGGTCCAAAACGGAGCTAAGATGAACGATATATTGATGCTCGAAATTGTGTTGTGTAAAATGTTTTGAATGACCAAGAATATGTTTTAATTAAGCCATGAATATGTTTTTAATTTAGCCATGAATATGTTCATAATGGTTCATGATGACAAATGCTATATAAATAGAGACATTTGGTCTCTTGTTTTTGCTTGCCAAGTTTTGAAATCTCTAATACAAGTTTCAAAAGTTCACAACACAAGAAGATACTTTGTCGAGTTCTCAACAACCTACAATGATCTATTCCTTGTGCTACATTGCTAAACACTCTTGTTTCATGCAACATTTCGGGTTTTCGGTTAACTCCGGCAGTACATACTGCTTCGGCTGTTGTACCCTGGGAAACAGTCGGGTTCACCTAGGTGGCCCGAAATCTGTTTTAAGGGACCTCTGTTTAACAGAAATCATCAGCCACCGAACTCATTTCAATTCATTTCATCTTGTGCTATATTTTTCTTGTAATTTAAATTTTAGCACTTTTATATTTATTGTAATAATTTATTTTACATTTTCTATTTCTCTGAATTATAATTCGAGTAATTGAATAATAAAAGTATTTGTTTATTTTATGAACGGTATTCCTACAATCATATCTAGAGAAGTGAGAAAAGTCGAAAGAAAAATGATGTTTGTGATCCCTGAAAATTAGTTAGCTACATTTTTAATAAGTTGGTTAATTTTTAATCTTTTTATTATTAAAAAATATAACCAGCTCAATAAATCTAACCATTATCCTAAAATAAACAATGTTTTACCTTGATATGTCTATTAGTTACTTTTATTCTTACTAAAGCCTTGTTTGGCAGCCGCTTAATTCCATTCAGAAACTATATCTTAATGGTTCATAGCATGTGAATGGTTAAAAAAATATCCTTAAGTCTGAATGGTTAAGAGGTTGGTAATGGTTCATAACATCTGAATGCTTGAGAAGTAACCCTAAGTTTGAATGGTTAAGATGTTATGAACCATTCAAAGGTAACCTCTTAATGCCATTCAGATGCAAAGAAACAACCCCTAAATTACTCTAGATTAATCTCCTGTAGTCAGGTTTTGAAATCAGGACTTTCCAATTTAAGAGGTGATCCTTTGCTCAAGTATGTTAATTCCACGTTGACTTATTTATTCCCTTTTGCGTCAAGATTTCATGCTCAGATCATTGAACAAAATTTTATTAAAATATTAACAATCAAACATTGGATGATAATAAATCAATTAAGTGCCAAAATGGTCAGTAGGGGGTTTTACTGCGTAGCAGGTTTCCCTCTGACAAAGCACCTTTGGTATGGAACACAGTTATTTAATGAGCATGTTGTTCGCGTTCGTTCGATAGAAAATGAAACGAACTGCTCACGAACCAAAATAAACGGAAAAACATAATCTTACATAAATGAACATTACTGAACAAGCATAAACAAACACTTACACTATTGAATAAGCTTAAATGAATATAATTAAACAAGCATAAACGAACACAATTGAACACACGTTAACGAACGCAAACAACAAGTATCTTAAATATAAATATAAATCATCCAAAAATTACATAGTTAACCGAACATAAACTAACATTAGATGGTTAACGAACACCAATAAACGAACATGCCTGAACAGTAAATGAACATAAATAAACAAACATTAAATGTGTTTATGTCCGTTTGTTTGATTAAATGAAAGCAAATGTTCGTGACTAGGAGTGTGCTCGGTTTGGTTCGGTTTTTGGCTAAAATCGAAACGAAACCGACACAGTCGGTTTTTAGCTATTACGAACCATTTGGTTTTCGTTTTTTTTTGTCGGTTTCGGTTTGGCTTTTGTTTTTACTTTTATTTTTTTTTGTTTTTTTGTACTCTCTCACTCCCAATATTAAAAATGTAAACATGTTTAATAATAGATAATTAATAAATTAATTGATCGAAGGCAAAATAATCAAAATAAAACTAAATAATGATAATCATGTTCTTACATTTAAAAAAAATCAAAAGTAAATAATTAAATATGCAATAATTACGATATTCACTTTTTAAAATGACAGGGTTATTTTAATCCAAATCTTTATAATCTAAAATGGTAGACTCTTTATGTGTTTTTATCCCATTAAGTAAGTATAAAATAACAACTTATGTAGAGTTTTAAATAAGAATACAAATTGGTTCAGTTTTAGAATATGAAAAACCAAAACCAAACCGGAAAATTCGGTTTCGGTTTTTTCTTTCAGTTATCGATTTCGTTCGAATTTTTCGGTTAATTGAGTTATGTTCGGTTTTTTCTCATCGATCTCGTTCCAACGTAAATGAATTTGCCACGGAACATATCACGAACCGAATTTACAAGGCCTTGGTGAATCTAAACGCGTAAAGAAGGAAACACAATGATTCTAAAGGGGTAGCGTAAAACGGAGCCTACAAATACAAATTCTCATCTTCTTACAGCTCCCAGAAGAAACTGTACACAGCAACAATGGCGACATCTCTGAGCACGCCAAAGCTCGGTGCAACTTTTTCATCTTCAACCCTACATACCTTCCTTTGCAGACAAAAATTCTCAGTTCTGAATCGTTCTCCGTTCGACATCAGTCCTCAATCAGCATCATCGAATTGCTGTAACACATCTAGCTTTAATCTCTCCAAAAAACCCCTAGGTTTTCTCTCCGATAATAGCCGGAATACCGTACTGAAGTCCCGACGGTTCGCCACCAGAGCAGAATCAACCAACGGCGCCGAGCCACGCAACTATGACTTCGATTTGTTTACAATCGGCGCCGGTAGCGGCGGTGTTAGGGCTTCTCGTTTTGCCGCGAATTTTGGTGCTTCAGTAGCTGTTTGCGAGCTTCCGTTTGCTACTATATCTTCTGAGACGGCCGGAGGTGTAGGCGGAACGTAAGTCTCTAGTCTTCACGTTTTATTTAAAATTGAATTGAATTATAGCTGGTGATATTACAACCAGGTTGCAGAACGTTTGATAAAACTCATTAATAGTACCACAGTACTGCTTCCTTTTTATCATGTAAATTGCAAAATGTAAAATTTTATGTGATTTTCATAAGGAACTAGCAATATTCAAACAGACCTAAATTCTGAATTTTCTTTAATTGATAATAGGTTGGCGATCAAATACCTACAGCGCGTTAAGAACTTGTTATTCGTAGGCTGATTCTTTGAAATTAGCTCTACAATCTAATTTTTCCGTAAGTTTGGGGTTTACAGCTCTCTGACTTCATAATGGTCTTTATATTAAAAGATTTGCAGTTACAAGTTATAAAACTTATAATGGTTAATTTGTTTTGATAGTGTGAAATGCAATTTAAGCAGAATAACAATAAAAAGGTAGGATAACGGTTTTTCAGCCGTGGCAAGTTGAATATCATGATTAAAACAGAAATGAGTAATTGGGTTGGCATTAAATGGAAATAGGAGGTCCTTCAATAAGGAAGCAATGTTAAGCATAAGACCATAAGCACCGGGTAAGCACTTGTACGTAGTTCTGGTCAAAGATAACAGGAGATACCATACATGGTGGGAGACTGGGAGACAGTATAAGAAACAGTTATATCGTTACATAATCGTCCTACGCAAATTTTTCTGCGGTTATTGAGGGTCTCTACTTAAAATTGACTCTTTATTGAACGGGCCTCATGGTAAATATATCTTGAATTGAGATTCTATATTTTTTAGTTTTTTTACGCATGCCAAAGATTGTGCTGTAAATTTGTAAGTATATCAGATACTGGATTTGTAAAGTTTATGATGCTTAAAAACATTATAATCGAGTGCCAAGGTGGGATTAGTCCATTTAGTAGTGACATTGCCTCTTAGACATGAAATCCTGGGTTATTGGCATTGCCTCTTAGATGTGAGGTCCCGGGTTCAAACCGGTATGGAGTAGAGTAGTATGGAAGTAGTTTAGAAGTATCAGGAAGATAGATTTTCTGTTTTAAAAAAAATTAGTGTTGTTCTTACCAACTAGTAAAGAGTGTGTTGGTGATCGGACATATATGGCAAATTTTAACCATATGTCATTAATATAATTGATGCTTTATTTTTTATTCATGGTGATATGGATATGTTGCTCAGGTGATAAATTAATTATTTGGAATATAGGTGTGTGCTTCGTGGATGTGTACCAAAGAAATTGCTTGTTTATGCATCTAAATATTCTCATGAATTTGAGGAGAGCCTTGGTTTTGGATGGTCTTACAACTCTGAACCAACTCATGATTGGAGTACTTTAATGGCTAATAAGAATGCTGAATTGCAACGTCTCACTGGAATCTACAAAAATATACTAAATAATGCAGGTGTCAAATTGATTGAAGGACGTGGAAAGGTTTTGTTTTTTCCTTTTTTAAATATTTTTATTTTTAGTTTTGGTGGTTATGTTCTGAAGAATGTTGAAATTGGAAAATGATGGTGTTTATCAAATGTTTACGGTTTATGCTTTTGTAGATAACCAAAGTTAGTAGCCTAGATTACATAATCAACAGCTATAAATTGTAATCTTGCGTTTGATATTCTCATATTAATGCACAAATTGTGAACAAAAACACCACTTGTTTACCACTTGACGTCAATGAGGTTGATTTCAAGGCTAAAATTTTGGTGGTTTTTTCCTATAAATTACTGATTTATCTTCACAATTTTGTCATTTTACTCACTGTACCCTTTTTTTATTGCCTTTGGGTTATTAAAAGGCGGCTTGGTACATTTTGTGTCATTTTGTAATTGGTAACTTTTTATACAAAAATATCATTTTTTGGCATCTGGTTTAAAAATGACCCAAATGGTATTCAAGGCCATCTTTGATGACTTAAATGCAAAATAATGGAAGTACGCCTACTAAAACAGGAAAACTCTGAAAGCATGCTTGTATTTTAAATAAAAAACCTAAATTTTCTGATTTCTTACTTCAGTTTTTACATTATTACGAAAAGAATTATATTCTTGTTAAAGGAATTTTGATTATTAGTGCGTGACAAAAAATCACAACTCATTAGATTGTTTAATTCAGATCAGAATGTAGAATATATAGAAAGAGCTATACCTATGATAACTTTAACGACCCACATACTGTTTTGACAATAATTTAACATGTATGTGTATAATTCTGCAAGTAGATTGTGGATCCACACACAGTGGATGTTGACGGGAAACTCTACACTGCAAAAAATATTTTAGTTTCGGTTGGCGGGCGTCCATTCATTCCAGATATTCCTGGAAGAGAATATGTGATAGATTCAGATGCCGCCCTTGATTTGCCATCAAAACCTACAAAAATTGCAATTGTTGGTGGTGGTTACATTGCACTTGAATTTGCTGGTATTTTCAACGGTTTGCAAAGTGACGTACATGTATTTATTCGTCAAAAGCAGGTTTTACGTGGGTTTGATGAAGAGGTGAGAAATTGCAAACATGACTTGTATGGTATATAAAAATGATTTTACTTTTTCAGTATTCAAGTTGGCTTTCAGTACAAACAAACCATTATTCTTGCAAAGTGCAAATAAAAAAGTACCTTTTGGAAGTAGGGTTTTTTTAGACAGAAAATGTCAAGCACGATGCTTCTTTTTGCAGTTGTATCAGAATTTTGTACAATAAAGAACTTTAGCTTAATGGAAACAGACCCAAAGTGTATTTTTGATTCATAAAACCTCCCAAATTCGTTTTGTTTTGAATATTCACACTTTTTGTGTATTTTTGATATGCTAATTATATATATATATATATATATATATAAGCCAACATTGTTGTGCAAAAGTGATTGAATCAACCAGCCCAATTGACCTCGTGTTGTTGACCTGAATCCATTTTGCCATCTCTAGTGTGTGTTTTTTTTTCTCATTACCCCAAAAAGGGTTGTTGGCAATCAAAATCCAAGTACAACAGTTCAAAGGCCAACCTTTTAATAGTATAATTAGCTTGTATTTTATCAGAGCTATTGTGTTAAAAAAACTAACCTTTTAATTTCGATTAGATTAGAGACTTTGTTGCCGAACAGATGTCATTAAAAGGAATTGAGTTCCATACAGAGGAATCACCACAGGCAGTTATCAAATCTGCAGACGGATCGTTATCCTTAAAAACTAACAAAGGAACAATTGATGGCTTCTCACATGTTATGTTTGCCACTGGGCGGAAACCCAATACAAAGGTACTTTTCTCAAGTAAATGTGAATCTAAATATAAGCCGTCAGGTGCCAAGTATTTGCATATCATAATATCTATGATTTTTTTACCACATGTTCTTTGATGAAGGATGTTGTGATGCATCTCAATCAAAAGATAGACATAATCATCTCATTAATTGCATCTTGAAGCTAGTTTTTTCAATATCTTCCTATTTCATGAGATTCAGTAGGTATATCATACTCAAAAGTAAAGGTTTTCAAATTGTAACAAGACACTTGTGATAGATTAGTTTGATAGTGTATAGATGTAGCAAATTCGACCACATTACTTATGAATGGGTCAACATGGTTTAGGTTCATTCCTAACTGATCAATGAGTCAAATAAAAAGAGTTTAGCTGGAAGGGAAGTGGATCAAATGTATCGAACAAGTTGAACTTCTTTCTTGAAAGTGTATATAATTTTACAACCTCCTAAAACGTTCCATATTAAAAAACGGATTATATTGTAATAAATCTTAATATATATATATAGATATATATATAGATATATTCAGTTGACACTAACTATTCATTTAAAAACGGAAAAGATATGTTTGTAGGCTCACTTGACTTGCCCATTTTTCCACCTCATAGTAAACCTGGATGATAGATATTGAATACCAACATTAGTTTATTATTATTATTTAGTTAGTTTATTTATTTTCCTCTTCCAATAAATGTATGGGACTCTTATAAGTTTTTAGCTAACTAGCCTATCTATAACTCCTTGAGATTCAACTCATAAGTGCCTTGACATGAAGCAAACAAATCTACCCTTCTATATATTAGGAGTGGATGATTTGTAATTATGTATTCATTTGACATTGCAGAATTTGGGATTGGAGGCTTTGGGTGTGAAACTGGACAAGAATGGAGCAATACTGGTATATTAACTTTTTGATCTTTTGTGTTTTGTATATAATATATAATATATATGTTCGGGGGGTCATTTTTTAATATTATTTCGTAACACGTATATTTGATGACATTCAGGTTGATGAATATTCTCGTTCATCAGTTCCATCAATTTGGGCAGTTGGAGATGTTACTGACAGAATGAATCTAACTCCTGTTGCTTTGATGGAGGGCGGGGCATTAGCAAAAACCCTTTTTGCAAATGAGCCTACAAAACCAGATTTTAGGTATTTTTTTTTATATTGATTGATTGTTTTAAGCTGTGTGTCTCATTGTTCACTTTGTGATTTTCTTAGGGCTGTACCATCTGCAGTATTCTCCCAGCCACCAATCGGGCAAGTTGGTCTTAGTGAGCAACAGGTGACACTCATGACTGCAACAATTTTATTTAGAAGTGGAAATGGACCAGTAAGAAGGGTTGGGCATCTGGTTAAAATAAGTAATTTTTGAATGGGTTGGGTTGATCTAGAACAATTATTATCCAAAAAAAATTATAGGATGCTTTTTTGTCAATGATTATTGTTTCAAATATAATAACAATAGTTTTTTCCCCCTCAATTCCATTCTTTTCAATAAACTGATTTTGGAAATTTATGCATTAAAAATATACTTTGGGTAGCTTTTGCACCACTAGAGATAAAACTAGAGGCCAAAATTGCCTTGGTAGGCTGCTTGAGTAATGTGCACAAACAGGTAACTTTTTTTATGGGTTAAATGGATTGAACTAGGGTCAGCTGGCTCAAAAAAATTTGGACAAATATGTTCAACTTTTTGCAAATAATTAGGGTGTGAAATAGGATTACCAAAATCGTAGTTAAAAATAATTTAATTCTTTGATAAAAGATATTGAGGCTTTACGTGTTAGTCTACACTTTGGGCAACCAATGATCCCTTTCAACTCCTTCCATTATAGGTTATTCTTTTACCTCCTTTCATGGTAGACATGAAACAAAACCTGGGTCAATGTTAAAGTTAAATATTTTTTCATTCTACCCTGGCTACCTAATATTCCTATTCATGTTTGCATGTCTGCATTTGCATGTGTGTTTATTTTAATTTGTTTTATTTTAGCCAAATGTATTTACTTGTCACTAGGTGGTTCCTTTTATTATTTGGTAGTGGTAGGCAGTGGCGGACCCAGAATTTTTTTTCATGGGGGGGGGGGCGAAAATTTTTAAGGTCGTTTAAGGATCACTATATGTTAGATTTTTTTCTCCTCTGTTCAAGTCGGGTTAGGCCGAATCAGGTCGGGTTATGTTAGGAAAACAACAACCTTACCCGGTATATTCCCACTTTTCAGTAGGGTCTGAGGGGAAAAATAGATACAAACCTTACCCCTATCCCAATTGGGATAGAGAGGTTGCTCCGAAAGAGTCCACGGCTCAAAGTTATCGTTTGAAGTTGACCATCCCAATGATTTTAACGTTATTTTCACAAATAACTAAAATAACGTTAAAATTAGTGCACTTTTACTTTTGTCCCTTAAGGGCCACACATATATACATTATATGCGTGCACCACAAATGAGCGTTAAGTAACTTTTATATATAAAAACATAATAAAAATACAACACTTCTAAAGTTGTTCTCTACGGGGTTTTATTTTTAGAAATATATCCCAAACAACATCTATGGAGGCTTTTTAAGTAACTTTTCTCCAAAAAACAAGAAAAACTATCACTTAAATTCTCATCATAATTCCGATTGTGCAAATCTAAGAGGGGTGATTGCAAAATATCTAGGGGGTCGGTCAGGATTTTTACATATATATACTACTGAAAAAAAAATTCAAGGAGGGCGGCTACCCCCCCAAGCTCCAAGGTGGGTACGCCACTGGTGGTAGGTCTTTCAATCTTGACCCAAATCCAGAGAAATGAGTTACTTTGAGTGAATAATTATTGTATTTTGGGTTGATATGGGTAACATCATAACATAGAACATGTTGAGAATAGTCACATCTTAACAAAATATGGGTTAAGACGGGTAACATAAAAACTATGTGATTAAAATGGATTCAAATAGGTAGAATGGTCAATAATATATTATGAGAAAATTAATATAGATCATTCAAATGGACCATTTATTTTGTTACAATCATTTTGATTTAAACTAAATTGATGCTTTTAAACCAACCCATTTAGAGTTTAAGACCCAAACTGATTTGCTTAAAATCCATCCTGACCCGAATCTGTTTTGATCAGTTACCCAACCTGATCCAACCCCATGGTTTAAAAAAACGGTTTGAGGTGGTGCCTCGAGGCGAAACGGAGGAAAAACGTTTTTGAGGCGGCGCCTCACAAGATCTGAAGAAACTTACGCCTCATTGGGCCGAGGCGGTCTGAGGCGAGCTGAGGCGGTTTATATGGGCTGATGCTTTATACTTCTAAATATTCCAAGTCTTTTTGTGTTTTAGAAACTTTGTCCTTTTTATGTTTATTGAATGATGTTGATCTTAGTTATAAAAGCTCTTTAATTGCTGTTTAGTATTTTTTGGTATATATTATAAAAATATTTATATATTTACTACCGCCTCGGACTTACGCCTCGTTTTGCCTTGAGGCGTACGCCTCGTGAGGCAGAGTGAAAACGCCTCGAGGCGCGATTCCGTTCTTTTAAACCTTGCCCAACCCTTCAATTTTGCCAGGCTTAGGTAGTGGAGTAGATCATGGACTAGTGTGAGAGTGGCAGTTTTGATCTTTTGCATTTGGGCTTTCATTATGTTATGTACTTAATCTTATTGTCATTCAAGCTAATCAACACAGCAAAACTTTCAAGCAGATTGTCTTGTCTTGTTCTTTCACCCCAGAATTCTTCATTTGTACCTTGTTTATTAGCTGAACTTAAACTTAACAATAAACCCATTTTAAGCAAGCAAGTCTGAATTGTCACTTCAGACTTTAATTTTCTATTAGCAAATAAATCTACTAATTCATACATAATTTGCAGGCAATAGAAGAATACGGTGACATCGATGTCTATACAGCAAATTTTAGGCCCTTAAAAGCTACTCTATCTGGCCATCCGGATAGAGTTTTCATGAAACTCATCGTGTCAGCAAAAACTAACCAAGTGGTTGGTTTACACATGTGTGGTGAAGAGTCAGCAGAAATTGTTCAGGTTACTCACATCTTCTGATTGCATTATTGATTTTGTATATTTATTTAAGTTTATGAACTAATTTTAATCGTAAAATACAGGGATTTGCTGTTGCTATTAAAGCTGGTTTGACCAAGGCACAGTTTGACTCAACAGTTGGCGTGCATCCTACATCAGCAGAGGAATTTGTCACCATGAGGACACCTACAAGGAAAATTCGAAATTCTATATCTGGGGTATGACAGGAATTTTCTTATTTTTACCTGCATTTGGCCACCTTTATAAGTGACAAATTTACACCACTAATCGATCAGAGTTAAATTTAACACAATTTTTGCCATCACGTTTTTTTTGCTTCAACTATCTTTAATTTTATAAATCACCTTATTGAAAATCCTTTCAGGGTAAGGCGGATTCTGAAGCTAAAACGGCTGCAGGAGTTTAGCATGAGTCACGAGTCTAAACTAATTGTGTCGAAATGCTTACTTATAAGGTAAAACAGTTAAATGTTTCATTTATTTATATACTAGTTTAAGTATAAACTTTTTTATATATTTGTAATTAAGTATCATGGTGTTATTGTTTTGTTATAATCTATTACTACCTTTTGGCTCGCTTATATTGCGTTTCTTACCGTTCAAACTAGAGGTGGCGACTGTGATTTAGCTAAAAAGGAAATGGGTTGAACGGTTAGAAAGTCAATGTCAAGCTTGGTTTTTGATGTATTTAACCTCCTAGATAGTTTTATTTTGAGATTTACATTACCACTGTCCTACATAGTCCTGTAATTATAATTAAGTAATTAACTCCTCAACTATTTAGAACATGTACAGAAAATAATCTATGGGTGAACCCAGCCAGTTTTAAATTTCAACCCTTGCTACATTTTAAACCAAACCCGACTGTTTTGACCCATTACGCCACCAGCATCTTGCCACCTCTAGTTTTATATATCAAAGTGTTCCAGATTAGTCAGGGAATCTGTCATCAACAGGTTTACAGTTAACTTATAAATTCTACGTGTTATATATCTAACCCCCCATTTGTGGTGCACACATATAATGTATATATGTGTGGGCTCTCAAGGGGCCAAAGTAAAATTGCACTAATTTTAATGTTATTTTACTTATTTTGTGAAAATAACACGTTAAAAATGTTGGGAGGATCAACTTCAAACGATAACTTTGAAACGAGGGCTCATTTGGAGCAGCCTCTCTATCTCAACTGAGATAGAGACAAGGTTTGTGTCTATCCTTCCTCCCAGACCCTACTGAAAAGTGGGAATATACTGGGTAAGTTTGTTTGTTTGTTTGTTATATATCTTTTTCATATGTTTACATCTTTTTCATTATAAGTTTTTGATCTGTTTATATACAACTTATTTCAGTCTTACCTTGTTAAACTGGATAAGCCATTTCTTAATAGGTATTTGATTAAGCACAAAATCCTACAAGTGAATCTCATATGTGAGCTGAGATTTTTCTTGTTGACATGAAGAATTGATCACAACATAGGGGCCGTTTGGTAATGTCTGAATCATTAAGTGTTGAATGATTAAGATGTCTGAATGGTTAAGAGGGTCTGAACCATTAAGTGCTGAACCAGTTAAGATTGTTTGGTTGTCCATCTGAATGAAAATACAAAATACTCCTCTTTCTTTATAAAACCCCCAAATTCCAGCCCCTCCCCCCTCTCGGTCGACAGCCACCCCTTCCATATGAACAAGAATTGGGCTCCAAGCGTAAACCATGAATTCAACAATCACCACACATAATATGGAACACAGTTCATATTTAATCTCAAAATTCCTACAGCAAGTGCATATCAAAACGAATAATCAAGTAGAGAAGCAACTCAATTCTCCAATCAGAGTTGAAGAAATCAAAGACAAACACAGCTTCAATCTATATATCAAGAAAAAAAATGCCCATTTCTTAAGCGCATGGCTCCAATCCATTCCAAAAGGCAACGACGAAGTCCCATAATTTATCCAGAAATTGACAGGCTTAGAACGAGTGCGATTGTTTTTAAGTATTCACACGATCGTTGTAGAGGGCAGCGGCGAAAGCAACGGTCATGGGAGAGGGCAGCGGTGACGGCGACGGCGACGGTCGTGGGAGAGGGCAGCGGTGACGGCGACGGTCGTGGGAGAGGGCAGCGGTGACGGCGACGGTCGTGGGAGAGGGCAGCGGTGATGGTGACGGTCGTGGGAGAGGCAGCGGCGTCGACGATAGTCGTGGGAGAAGGCAGCGGCTATGGGAACTTTAGTGTTTTCTCCCCACTCCGACGACCCCTTCTTTGTTTTCCCTCATTCAGATATGGTCTAATATCTGAATGATTCAAAGCTTCTTTCAGACATTTTTTCCCATTCAGATGTGTTTTTTTTCTTGAAACAAACGGTCTGAATCTGAATGGTTCAGATTCAGACCCAAACAAACAGCCCCATAGTCATTAGTCATACTCCAAGATCCGTTAATGGAAAAATGTTTTCCTCACTCTTTTGTGTGGTGGGTTTTAACAGTATGGTTTGCCATATTTCAACAAAAAAATTGACAAACCAAACATTCTTGGTTGGGTGGACTGTCGGTTTTGATAGTTATAACCAATTTTTTTTATAAATTCGAAATTAAAAAAAAATGAAGTTAATATCTATAAATATATACGTAGACATATTGCTAAAGTAACAAAGATGGTTTATGAATAAAATTGTTACAAATTCTAATTCGATCGATTTGCTCGTCTGGTTGGTTCGATTGGTTTCAATAGTGCATTAGCTCGCTCTACGTCTTTTCTTAGAGTAAATTAACGATATGGTCTCTGTGGTTTGTTTGTGTTTTAGTATTAGTCCGTGTGTTTTATAAATTACTCATGTAGTATCAAATTTTAAACATTTGTAACATAAAGTTCTTATGTGAGGTAGTTTGGTGACCTAAAAACTATATATGCTACAAATGTTTAAAGATTTGGAACTATATGTGTATAATATGAAACCTAAGGACCAAGAGTGAAATATCAGCAATGACAGAGAGCATATCAGTAATTTCCCTTCTTTTTTTTTAATTATGTAAACTCTTCAACGATACTCTTTTAACTCACTCAATTGATGAATGCAACCTTTTATAGTTTTATATAAAGGACTTTTAACTTAAAATCATCAAATTTTTATAATAAATTAAATATTTTGGCACTTAACTCTATAAATAAAAACCAAAAATGCGAAGGCCTCGTTTGCAATCCATCATAGCTTGATTTATACCAAACGTAAGAAAGAAGCAATAATAACTATTGCTTGTGAATTACCGTTTACATTATTAAAAAAAACGTAGGTATTAAATTTTACTTGCTGAAACAAAAGGTTACATCATTGTTCTCTAGTTATTATTTTTTGTACAATAAAATTGAAAGGTTTCGTTTTTTTTTTTTTTTTTTTTTTGCGGATTCGCGGATCCACAATCCGTAAACATACAAACGTGTTACGTTATATTTTAACTCCTTTTTTAAACCATTCATTTTTTCTCTAATTTTATCTCCATACATGTTTTTTCTTTTCACATCATTACTGCTTTTTACGTATAATTTCTTGACCGTATGCCTAAATTATTTTAAATAAATGTTGAAATTTTTTTAAAAACTTAATATATACTAATTATGTTTAATGATTTATATCTAAATCCCCTGATATAAATTTTAAAAAAGTTTATGTGATTTATATATAAAGCTATAATATAGAAGCGATTCTTACTATAACACATATAAAATAGAAGTTATCTTTTCGTTTTTAACCTTAAAGCATAGAACCCAAAAATTGTAAAAAAATAATAGCAAATTTGTTTTTTTTTTATATGGCTACATTATAATGACGGTAGTAACATTTCAAATACCAAAACACAAAGGAAAGAAATATAGACACGGTGAGTGTCAATGAATAAAAAAATACTAAAACATACTCCATGGGAAAATCAATGGTCACTTCTTGAGAACACGAACTCAAACATATTTGCGTAATTTTAAAATTATATAACCAAAACACTAAGAAAAATAAGTCCAATATTAAAATCTAGCTTAGAAAACTTGAATACAAAAAAAGAATCTAACGTTACCAAAATCAAAACGTACTATCAACTCGTTGAACAACAAAAAAAAACTTCAATAGAAAAGTACATTCAAGTTGATTTTATTAACCAATATAAAATATATTATTAGTTATATGATAATAATTAGTAAAATTATTTAATTATTGTTTACTTAAGTGCTTAATTGTATAGAAGGTATGAAGATTAAGGTGATGTTTGTTTTTTCAGAGGCAAAATGTCTGCGATCTGTGGACCAAATCTGCAAGAAGAGCTTTTGGGGGTCTTTGTTTTTTATCAACCGTAAAACCTCTTCCCAACCCCACCTTCCCAACTCCACCGTCGACCTCTTCCATGTTTAGCCACCCCACCGTCGACCACTTCCCTGCTCAGCCCAACCCCGCCATCGATCGTTGCACCATCTCCGATCTTCCAACCTACCGCCGCTCATCTCCGATCTTCCAACCTAGGGTTCGTTTTCTAAACCCTCATCTCCGATCTTCCAACCTAGGGTTCCTTTTCGTCGCCCCTCCTCTCCGATCTTCCAACCTAGGGTTCGTTTTCATCGCCCCTCATCTCTGATCGAACGACCTAGGGTTCGATCGAATGACCTAGAGGTGGAGTAAACTCGCGGTGAGGAGGAACCCTCACGGCGGCAGTGGCGATGGAGGAGGAGGAACCCTCACGATCGCGACGGCTTGAAGAACAGGCACGGCGGCAGTGGGTTGAGGATGAACCCTCACGGCAACGGTGGCTTGAGGAACAGGCACGACGACGGTGGGTTGAGGTGGCCTCATGGCAGCAGTGGCGGTGGAGGAGGAGGCACAGTCGAGAAAGGGCTTGAGGGAGCCCTTTCTTGAACGTGAAGAGGTTAACCTCTTCTTGGAAAAGACTTTGGTCCAAGTCTGCGCCAAAAAGAGGCCGCATCGACTTTTTTTAATGATAGGTCTTCAAGAAAGCAAACAGTCTGCGAACCTCTAACCTCTTCTCGCGTCTGCGCGACGTAGACATAAGAGGTTAGAAAATGTTTTTTAGAAAAAACAAACACCACCTAAGTGTTTTTCTTCTTCAAAAAGTTATTTTTGAATAAAACTATAATACTAATTTTGCGTATAAAAATATAGAGGAAAGATTAATTAAAAATTTTTTTGCCTAAAAAAAGTAAAAAAAAAAGTAATACAATTTTAATATGTATCATGATATTTTAAATATAACATTTTTTTGTGTAACAAATTTTTCTTTTTTTGCATTAGATTTTTTGTACTGGATTTTTGTGTTTTTTTGTGTTGTATCTTTGTTTTTTACCACATTTTTATTTTTTTATACTTGATTTATATTTTTCGTTTCTAGATTTTTTTTGATTTTTGTACTGTATTTTGTTTTTTATTTTGCTGGATTTTGATTTTTTTGTGACGTATTTTTTTTACTAGATTTTCTATTTTTATTATTTTTAGAATGTCAAACATTAAATTTGTATAGATTATTACTTTTTTTACATAATTTTTTTTATTGGATTCAATCCGCTTCATTGCTGCAAGAGTAAAATATAATAATATAAATATAAATATAAAATTATAATAAATCGAGAAAAGGACATCACGTGGTATTTTATCAGTCCAAGTAACTGGAGCCAAAAAAACGCTCCTCCAAAATTGAAACCAAGGCGCGAAGTATTCGATCTTCTCCCGCTCCCTCATCCTTCTATATTTCTTCACCATTTCTTTCTCTTATGTTCTCTCTCTCTCTCTGGATCAGCTTTCTCTCTCTAAGAATCCAAAACCCTAAATCAGAATGCACGGCCACCAGCCCCACCCGGTCACTCCCGGCAGAGCCACCGCTTACTCCGACGTACTCCTTGCTAAAAAAGGAAAGCGTCGTGGTAACTACAACTGTGGCCGGTGCGGTCAACCGAAGAAAGGCCATGTATGTCATCTACCACCGTCTCAATCGATCACCGATTCGATTTCAGCTGCTGTAACTCCGGCCGATTCTTCAACCTCATCTGCCGTTGTTACGGTTTCTCCAACGTGTACAGTCCGTCCAGCTAATCTAAGACGAGCGTTGTCGTTTGATGATATTGATGTCCGTGAGCTGCCGGATTCGGGCGATGAAATAGGTGATGAGGAGGAAATGTTGCTGGATGTCGAAGTTGATGTCGGATCTGGTAAGTTGCCAGTGAGTTGCTTGTGGGAGGTGCTTAGGAGGCTGCCTCCGGCGTCTTTGTTGTCTGCGGCAAAGGTGTGTACGGGATGGCGAGATGTTAGCAAGCAGATTTGGAAGGCTGCTGAAGAGGTCCGGCTTAGGGTTCCGGCGAAGAGTCAAGTCGGTTCTGTTGGATCGGTTTTGCAGAAATGCTGTTCTCTTGTTAGACTCTCACTTGTGATGGAAAGGTTTGAAGATCTAGATCTATGGTTTTGATGTTCGATCGGATTACCTAGACTGGTTAACGGTGTTTTGACATTAAAAAAACTGATATAAACATAAACTATGAATGGACACCAGATGGTTAAATTCACCCTAATTAAAATTGATGTTTTAAGTTTAATTAAATTGTTAAAATCAGTTGTTACATCATCCAGGAATTGCAGTTAAACCAAAAATATGATCGAAATTTTAGTTCGGTGATTTATGCTTTTGAAAATTTTGTTTTGCAGTGATATGGATTCAACTATGTTGGCCTGCATCGCATTTGCCTGCCCACATCTAGAGTCTCTGGAGATTGTTATTTGTGAGGGATCATTCAATCGCATTACGGGGTATTCTTGCCAATTTGTATATGGTGTTATATTTTTTTTATGCAAAGTAAATGCATAATTATTGAGCTTGGATATTGAAGCTTTGATTAAAATCTGGGTTGAACTTTATATGATTTGCATTTGGATTCCTAGATTGTAGTCTTCATTCACAATCCTTCAATTGTACCATTTGCCGTAATTTTAACTCAACACTTGTGCTTAGGCATTTGGCAGGTTGCTTTATATTGTTTTTATAACTCTCTAATACATATTTAATATTATCAGCAATTCGTTTTTTAAATTAATAAACACATTTGAATGTCAATATGGTTGGTTTATGTTGCCTTGTTATGCCAATGCTACATCTCAATGAGCTAAGTTTGACCAAACTGAACTGCAACTTAAAATTCATTAGAACAATGATGAAGATTAATTGCTTTGTAGTTCACTAAAAATATTACATGAAACAACCGGATTTGATTTCCTAGTATCCATTGTTTTGTGGTTCTAGTAGTTTATTTGTAGCTTGTCTTCGTAAAATGTTTTTGTGGCATCCAACTAGAGAAATTATGGTTTGTTTGTTATTAGTGTACTATTTTAAGTGCAGACTAGTAAAAAGACACCGTGGGTTGATATGAATTATGGTCAACCAATAAAGTCATTTATCTGCTGTCAATGTGATTTTATTTTTCTATTTGAATTTAGGTTGAATTTGGCAACTTGGTACAGTGAATAATTAAAAACAATTATCTGCCTCTTAACATAAACTTGTTTATTTTAGGGATGAATTGGGTCGTTTTGTTGCGGATAAACGTTGTCTCACAACTCTTAAAGTGGAGGGGTGTTCTAACCTTGGATCTTTTGTTCTCTGCTCAAACACACTGTCCATTCTGTGGCTGTCAGATCTTCATTCACTTTCAAAGATGGTATAAAACTTTCATGTTTCCCAAAGTTAATTTTCATTACAGTTAATAAACAATTGTGTAATCATATTTAATGCTTGCATAGGTTTTCAATATCCCAAATTTGAATGAGATATCCCTTGATTTTTCTCGCCAAGAGAATGATAGTACTGATCTTACTTCTATGATGGATGGTCTTGGAAGAACCTGTCCTAGATTACAAAATATTCACATTGCTTCTCTTCAGCTTTCTCATTCTGTTGTGCTTTCTCTCACTGCTGCAAATTTAAGGTATCCTGAGTGGCATTTATATTTTATCTGTAAATGATCATGAACTATCAAACTAGCATACTTCTGTTACATTTATAGCAAATTTTGTTTTGAAATATTTCGATGTTTTTCTTAAATATTTGCGCTCCTGACTGCATTTTAGGGGCTTGCGCATGTTATCACTTGTACTTGGACCAGAAATAACTGATGCATCAGTTGTAGCACTTTCTAAATGCTACTCAAATCTAGAATTACTTGACCTCAGTGGGTAAGCTATGCTAGTTAATAGTTTTATAACTTGGTTCTCTTTTGGGTCATATTTTTTTTTGCTATAATTATATCAAGTTTAATTTTTAGATAATATGTTCGTACTACTTTTGTATCTTGTTTAATCACCATTCATTCATTATTGGTGTTCATTAATTGCAGGTCTAGTATTAGTGACAGTGGTCTTGGGATGATATGCAATGCATTCCCTGAGACTCTAACAAGGCTCCTTGTCTCTTTATGTCCCAATATTACATCAAGTAAATATCCATAATTAAGTTCATACTGTATGATAATTTTTTTTATTTGATAATTATTAACATGTGCTGTTATTTTTCATCAGGTGGTATCCAGTTTGCCACTGCTCAGTTACCTCTTTTGGAACTCATGGATTGTGGGATGACAATATGCGATTCAGATGCACAATATCTAACATCTGAAGAGAAAAGTGGTTCAGAAGTACAAATATCACCAAACAGCAATCTACGTCTTACTTATCAGAAGTTGTTTATAAAACATACACGGTTGAAAAAGTTAAGCCTTTGGGGATGCTCCAGTCTTGACGTAGGATTCTAAAAATCTTCTCATTTTAGCATTTTAGTCGTCTTAATCAATACTGGTTCTGATTATCCGAATTTTGCAGTCATTGTATTTAAACTGCCCTAATCTTAATGATCTGAACCTCAACTCCTGTATAAATTTAAATCCAGGTAGTTTTTTTTGACATCTTGTATTAACATGATACAAATATAAGCAGTAATTTTATAACTTCAATTCAAATTTTTTAATTTCAGAAAAATTAAACCTGCAATGCCCCAAGCTGGAAACAGTGCATGCTATTAGTTGTCAAGATGCATTAGTTCAAGCTGTTCAAACTCAGGTAAAATATTTTTTGAGCTTTTTATTAAATTTGTGATTATAAATCCATAATTTGAAGAATTTGCTTAATCCAGATAATGGATTGTATTTTTATTTTCTTATTTTGGATTTAAAATCATTGTGAGTTTGTTGTCAGGTCTCCAATGATTCTGCTTCTTTGGAAAACCGTTATTCTCGTAAAAGGATGGCTGATGGTTCAAAGAGAGTTGGAATTCCATTTTCCTTTAGCCAACAGGTAAGCTGCAAAATAAATAAATCATTAATTTATACGTTTTGCAACAGATGGGTTGAAATTTTTTGCTCAATATGGTTTTAAACCTAAAACCTTTTAAAAAAATAAATTGTTGTTGGAATTATATTTATATGAATTATTTATGATTTTTGTTATGAAACAGGACAAAAAGGTGTTTTGGTCACCTTAACATTACCATTTTTTATCCCTGTGAAAAATAACATACACAATGATATTTTTTTTTAATTGTTTGTTATAAGATATGCAGTCCTAAACATGGGAAACAGTTTTAGTAAGCAAATATAAACACCCATATAATCAACAGAAAGTTTATTTGATTATATAAAAACTGTGTGCATTATGAATACCATTATATGTTTGTTTCTTATTTGTTTTTTTAGGTAATACAATTGCCTGATTGTGACAAAGCAAGTTGGAAGCTTCAAAAGCAAAGGTGCACTGTGCAGGTGGAATAAAGGCATGTAGATTATTTGTTGTAGAACCTGTACTATGTGCAGTAGTAGCTTACTAATTCATCATTGGATGAGCTTAATTTTAATGTATGAATTGTCCAAATTACCTGCGATGAAGTTGGTAGTTTGCAGGCTAAATAACTATCTTTACTTTACATTTACAATAAAATTGAACTCATTTAGTCTATAACTATTGCATAATAAGATTAGTTACGTGCTTATTTATTTTTAGCGTAACTTTCATTTGGGATTATATAAGGAACGATCCAAACCCTGTTCTCAAGCCTTGTTGAGTTGGATAATTTGACAATTTCAGACACGGACATGTTAATATGATACGACATTAATACGTTTCATGTTTATTCTTTAACATGTTTCGTGTCTAAAATAGAGCGACATGTTAATTGTGAAGACTTGTTTGTAATTTAAAATAAATAATATAATAAAAAACAACTTATTATTTTTAAAATTTCTAATTCTTTAACCTTATTTTATTAACGGGTCATTTAGTTTACGTATTTTAAACGGGCCGTGTTTGTGCTTAGAAAACAAACACGATATATTTTTTCGTGCTGTGTTTGTGTCAACTTATTTTGTGTTTCGTGTCTTAACGTGTTGTGTTTTAACGGGTAGTGGTTGACTTGTTATTCAAGTCTTACTTCTTAATTGTTTCAACACTTGTAATGTGTTGTGTAGGCCTGTAAACGA